>OY856415.1:168246079-168951079 GCA_963693085.1 Alisma plantago-aquatica
CATCATCATGATTATAGATCTAGGTATTCAAACCCTTAGTTCATCACTGAACACTATTACCACTTATCAGGTAACTATTACCTCTAGGTCTGAGGACCAAGGTATACATGATACTTATTACACAAGCATCTCACATGGCTCACAAGGCCCATTAAGTATCTTGTCACCTCTCACTAGGCAACAAATTATCACATGTCTCACAAGGCCATTAAACATCTTGTTACCTCTCACTAGGAAACAACTTATTCACATGGCTCACAAGGCCATTAAGCATCTTGTTACCTCTCACTAGGCAACAACTTATTCACATGGCTCATAAGAGCATTAAACATCTTGTTACCTCTCACTAGGCAACAACTTATCCACGTGGCTCACAAGGCCATTAAACATCTTGTTATACAAGTATTTAACATACCTTACAAGTCTTATGCAATAAAAGAATTACAACCTTCCCATCATTAGGGTTAGGGTTTCCCTTTCTTATTGATTAGGGTTTCTCTTACATATCATCACCCTTCATTAGGGTTAGGGTTTTCCATTATTAACCATTCAGGTTTTCAAGATCATATTATCAATGATCAAACCCTAATTCATTGCTCCACACATCTAGGAGCAGACTTTGGTATCATAAGTATTCAATCATACTTATTAATTCTCATCATTTATCATTAAATGATTATCAACACAAGGTATGAGTTCATCTCTCATCCTTACCAGAGTATGATTACATCATACTTTATAAACTTGGCTTAACCCTTCTCGAGGCATGTTCGCCTACACTTATTAAGGTGCATTACATATCAATGTAACAATTGACATGACACACTTCATGTGTTATTCATCCAAGTATATTGGACTTAAGGTGCATCAAGGTATATCAACCTTGAGGTGTTGGATGTGATATCTATCATGTCTTGATGTATCACTTCCCTCATCACTTTTATCTTACTTAAGTTCATCAACTTATCTTGTATTAGGGTATTTCCCATCCTAATACTTTATGCACTAGCCCATCACATTTATCATGTAATGTATTGGTCATAAGTCACACATTTGAATTATTCAATCATCATCAATAATATGGACTCATCTTGGGTTAAGGCATTATTGATATAAGGTTGTCCATTATCAACCACTCTAGGTGCTTCACCTATCAAGGTACTAGCCACACCATTACTTGGTGTCACACTCATCACTCCTAAGAGTGTCTTGCTCTCACCTTTACAAGATGTATAGGGTTAAAGATGTGCATATGTTCACCATATCGAGTTGTAAGTGTATGGGTACCACCATATCGGGTTGGAGGTGTATGAGCACTCACCATATCGGGCTAGAGGTATATGACCATCATCCATATCGGGCTAGATGTGTTTGTATGTGTTACCCATGTCGTGCATGAGGTATTATACCGTCACCATGTCAGACTAGAGGTGCATTCAATCACCATATCGGGTGGCACACCATCTAGGGTTGGCTGTGACGGGTTAAGGTTTGCCATATCAGGCTCAACCCAATATACAAGTCATTTGAAGTGTAGGGCACCAAACCATATTGGGCTACACCATCAAACATTAGGTTGCAACACCCATGTCGGATTAGCGTTGATTGTGACGGGAACATGGTACATATATGTGTCGCTCATGATGCTTAAGAGTTATCAACTCATCACCATGTTAGCTACCATATTGTCCATGGTTGTGTATCGTGCAAGGTCATGTAGGCCTCATGATACTAAGTACCAATGATGTATCATATGATCATATCGTGCATTAGCACTTGTTACTCTTCACTTATATCGGGTTACCCAAATTAGGGTTTCTTGTCAACTTACAAGTATACAATTGACCTTGTATCATGCATGGAGTCTATTATAGACTTCCTATTGTGCAAGAGGTGTATACTACACCCCCATATCGTGCAAGAAGGTATACAATCATATCCATATTGTTTTAGTGAAGTAGTTACATCATCATATCGGGTTAGAGGTGCTTGCTTATGTGCTTGCACCCGATATAACTTTTATAAAGTGATACCATCATCTTCAAGCTCTAGACCTTAGTTATAACTGTTATAATTCATGTCAACAGGTCTAAGAAACTACTAGAACTCACAATTTCATCAACTATTTCAGGAAATTTCGGAATTAAAAGTAATTCATTAAGTATAGCAATTTAGGTGATGAATAATAACATGGTTGAGTTCAAGTTATATAACCCGCCTTAAGAACAACTTCAAAGCTCCAATATACAAAGATCCACGTTCCTAAGGTTGAAGATGAACTTCAAAACTCCTCTATATATAAAGAATCACCATGGATAAGCAATTGTTGAAGAAGAAAAGAAAGGAAGATCATAACCCTAAAATCATGCTTCAATCCAAGGTTGAAGATGATCATTGCCTCACCTTAGGGTTAAGTATGAGCTCCTTCTTGCTCCTTAGCACCCTTGCACGATACCATACTACTCTTGCACAATATGCCACCACCCATGCACTATACGACACTCATTTGCATGATATGCCACTCACTTATGATCAAAACACTTCACTACGGGCGATATCACCCTATATGGCTGATATCACCTACTTGGGCGATATGATCTTGTCATGGGCGATACCCAAGGGCCCATGCATGATACCACAGCACTCCTGCACGATAAAAGGAGTCTATGCACGATACCATAGGGTAGGAGGGTGATAAGGGTCGAAAAATTTCACTAAGGGATGAAACTAGGGGTATATATACTTGTTGCTCATGAAGGAAGGTAAAAATGAGGTGTCATCAATTTGAGCTAGTAGGTACCACGTGTCCATGCATGGTGATATGTGTATATGCATGTATCAACATTTAAATTGTCTTGAAAAATGGTTGAGGATCATCTTGGGATAAAGATTCGTCCATTACATATCCCTTTGATTAAGATATATCAATAAAATCACCACTTTATTCAAAACCCAATACAATTTTTCTAAGGAAGTTGTATCCCGACACAACTCACCTCTTTGAGGTGCTTTGCACGATATGGCCTTTGCCAAGAGTTCACAAAATGATATGAGTCACCTCCTTGGCCGATAGGCACTCATATATAAGCTTTTCAACTTGATACAACTCAAGTTAAGCTTTCATATTCAACCCTTTTCTTGGTCATTTCATCACCAAGAGTACCATCATTCATAATTGATTCAAACATGGTGTATCCTTATTTCTCTCTCCTATAAATGATACTAGGAGGGAGTAGGGATACTCTAGATGTGGTAATTTGCATATCAACCCTAATTTTGGGTAAATTACAATTTGTACCAAAATTGGTACACAAGGTACCAGCATTGTTCAAACAAGTTCAAACTTGGAATTTGGGCTTTCCAAAAGCCACCACTTAGCATCATTCTCTCTATTATGATGCTAAAACACATGGGGTACATTCAACATGTGACATTTTGCATTAGAGCCCCTCAATTTGGGTAAATTTCACTTTGGTCCAAAACAAAGGAAAATTGCTCAAACAGCATTCAATCGGGACCAAACTTGAAACATAAGTGTTTAACATGATAAAAAAACACCTTAGAGGATTATATTGAAGTTATAAGAAACTTTATTAGCCAAAACAAATGGGGTTACCTCATAACCCAGGTCAGGGTCATTATAAGTTATAAACCCCTAACAAGGATTTCATCCCTGAAATCCCAGGTAAAAGGGAGACAGATATTATTCATTCATCATATCATTAAGTCTCCACATAACATCTTAATGTCATGGAGACACCATAGAACTTTGATCAACACAAGGTTCTTCCACACAGGGTTATCATAGAATCAGTCACACAGGACACATACTCCACTGTCCTTTTCATTCTTGACTGTAGAGTCAACTCTGTGTCAGGTAATACTTTTCTTAGTTAGAGAAGTACTATTCCATTTTTGAATAATTTAGGCATCAACCCTCATTGACTCACATCTTTTATGTGATAAAATTCTTGATTATATGGAGTCCTCCATACTCCTTACTCAGTTTAGCATTTCACTTTCAAGGAAAGTCCAGAGTTATGTTCTGTCTCCCACTTGGGACTGCAAGTCTTATCATATATATGTTGTGCCATCTAATCTGCTAACACAACATTAATCTTTCTTACTACTTGTACCAACTATCTCATTATTTGTACATACCCTTTTCATAAGGGGAGGTTACTTATCAATTAAGAACTTATTTTAAAGGTATCTTTAGATGTTATGTATAAGTTGCCTTAACAGATCTAGATAGTGGTATTCTAAGGAATTATTTTTAGCTTGATAAGATTTTCCCACAATGATTTTACAATTGTTCCTTCAATTAGTACATCCTTATCGATGTTACGTTTATGCGGAGCATAAACCCCTAACATGTGATGTCCATACTATTTTATGTATCTAGACTGATTTCACAGTTGGCCATTCCATGTAACCAACATAAATCATCTGATTGGGAATTATGTTTTTACTTTCCATACCACCTGATGTTTCCTAGATACCAGAATTTCTTACCTTGGTATCCATCACATGTGTCGAACACACATCACATCCTCATCTTTCTTTCATTTTGGGACATTACTTGTTACACATATCTTTATCTTGGACCCAAAGTCCAAGACAAACTGATACTTTTCTAAGTATCCATCAATTGAACATTTTTAACTTATGCACATCAAGTGTCATGTCCTTGAAGGGAAAGAACACAAAGGAACATATTCCTTTTATCACCCCATCATCACTCAGGGTTGTTTATCAAAGAGAAGAGATTATCATCTCCTCTAATTATTGCACGAACTTTCAACTGTTCATGAGTCATTTACTCTTATCTCATCCTAGGTTCCTTGCCATCAGCATAGGAATTATAAGGATGATTACATGTCATTATTCCTTTCTTTGTTATTGTCGAACATGTTCATGAGCATTTTGTGATTTCATCACATTTCCCATTTCCACATCATGGGAAAAGATCTTTACTATTCACACATGCTTTATCTGACAGGGATCATCTTCCTTGTTCTCATTCTCCTACCATGAGGATTATACTTTTCATTTCCTCATACATACAGATTGATCTGAGATCATCTCAGATTCCACTTTATTGCACTTAGGATGTGATATACATGTCCATACCATATTTCCAGTTTAGTTATACTTACTAGATTGTCTCAGAATGACTACTTGATTAGAGTAATTAGAAAGATAACAATCTAACAGTTCCATACTTGCCCTATCTCCAATAATTATATACCTGGCCAAGGTATACAAGTACTGAGATTAGGTAGTATGCACTTTATGTACTATCATATTTCGTACTTTTCGTATCATCATCAACACATGATTTAACATTCCTGGACTTTCTCCAGGCATCACTTGTATATCTCATCCTCTTTCACATAGATAAGAGCAATTATAGAGCATTTAAAAGAATTCTGAACAGAATATAAATTCTAGTTCTCATCATTTCTTCCCTATGTCCCCAAAGGACAATCAATAGGGAAGTCCATAACAGCAATCCTTTTTAGGATTATCAGATAACACCAAAATAAAGCATATCAAAATGAAAAAGTTCTATCTGACTGTTACCCCTCGCGGTCATCCACCGCTTCAGGTTGACTCAACACATAGAGTCTAGCTGTTTCATGTTGTTGTTCTTGCCTTTTTACATTATTGGGTTGTAACTTTCGTAAGCCATGTCAAGTCTACCTCGGTTGTTGGGTCATTTCCTCCCTTCTTTTCAAAGAAAAGAGTTTAGTAAGCTTGACATGTCCATATCTATAACATGTCTCATCCTCGTACCATGGTCTTATCAGTCTTATCACTGATGTAGAGACTAAGCCATGGGTTCTTATAGGTGGAAAGTTAGGACCTTTGTCTTTACTTAGTGGCCACTGCCCTGGTACGCTAGACATTTATTACACTGGTGGCACCAAAAACTTTGGCTTTTTAAAACAACTAGGAAAATGTCTCTAGAATTGTAGAGACCTTTCCCTACTTCTCAGCTTATTGCCCCATCCTTGGGCACTGCCATCACAGATATGCTATCTGTCTAAACTTATGGCAGAGTCTACTTTCTTGCCATATGTTAATCTTTCCCACATTTCCACTGTTCCAACATGACTATGTCATTTAAGAACCCTTTCAAAGAACAAAGTTTCTGCATTAAGGACTGGTAACCTGGGTTGTAATGTTAGTATCCAGTCTACTATATGCATCACTGTTGTCCTAACCTGCCCATCAAGAGCATAAGCATAGGATTTTCTATCATGATCTGGTCATGATGGGAATTCTCAGGCATTCATTCTTTTCTTGCCTAATCCCTTGCACCCTTTCCTGGTGCAACAACATTGCCCTCAGCAATGTGTTCCTTGTGTTCCCCAATCATTTATAAACTTTACCCTTTCCTCTGCATAAGCAGAAGTTACTATAGGGTATACTAGAGGACACTAACATAGACTCAACACCTCAGTCCTGTGTCTCTGTAGACTCAGCAAACCTTAAGCTCTGATACCAAAACTTGTCACGACAGTCGACAAAATTGTTACTGATTAAACGGAATTAAACATAAACAGCGGATTAACAAAAATCACTAAAAATTAAGACCATTTTACAAAGAGATCCATTTCTAGGAAAACTCTTTAAGGAAGAACCAAAACTTTATATACATCATTGTTCACATTGTACATACACTATACCATCTCTTCTCGAGGATAACATATAACAGTTTCTCTATCAAAACACATACTGGAGCAACATAAAACTTTGAGACATAGAAACCAAAATCTCAGAATGATCATAAAACCATAACGAACCAACTCCAAGGACCTGAGAGTACAAAGACAACACATAGGAATTCTATCTACAAGACACGACAGACAGTACACTCAACCTAAGCTGTCACTGTTGCCCCAAATGTTGTTCCTCCTCTGCAGAAAGATCTTCTCCACCTCGTGCATGTCCACCTAAAAAAATGTGGATCCCACGGGGTGAGACAATTGTCCCAGCGAGAGATATAACTCTCCACTAACCATATTATTATCACACATTAAGCATTTATAAACTGAGCAGAGGTTCTTTTTATATGAATAGGCAGGATAATTCACTGTATGAACAGAATGAAGTAATCTCCTTACTTAAGGAGAACATTGCATCTACCCATGGTAGAGTTATAAATCATCTATCTGCTTTGCAAGGAATGTAAAGAAACATAAATAACATCTATCTACGAAGATGTATAACTGATGTACGCATCAATCAATGTTTTCCATATTCGATCCTTAAGCAAATATGCTACTCGGATGATTACATTTTACAACCACACTTATGCCCTGAGGAGATGAGGTATACCGCTCATACTCCAACCGACCATTGTGAAGTCGAAATCGGTACCATACAAGGTCAATGGAAGAGCCAGATGCCATGACCTCCCACGTCTCAGTCAGTGTGAGAAAACGAGCAGGACTATGTCAACTGCTAAATAGCTTTCCAGGGTATACTGGCAACTTCACTTTAGAGTTGCAGGGTCGCTGCACTCTCGTCAGGATTGAGAGATCTCATGTTTATCTACCATCAACCTGAGGAAGGGTCGATTAGATTTTGTGTTTATCTACATCGAATCCCAACCAATAATGAAGGATTAAGAGATTTCATGTTTACCTTCCAGCAATCCCTCATTCGGGGCGTACGAATATTTTCTCCCATCACCCCCACATATTCAAAAATATGCGGTCTCCAGGAGATCCTGTAGGAAAACCTGTTTCACCATTCAGCAATTTACTGACGTTGATGGGTCTATGGTTAGGGCTCTACATGATAAGATTCTACTTTATTAATTAAGTGCATTGCCATATTCTTTTAGTATCAGTCAAGTTTTCAAACATGAATTATTGTGACAAATGTTACAAACAACAAGCGTAATACATCTATCAAGTACTTTTCAAAACTCTACATAACATTAGGATCTCAATCCCTTATCTCATTACTGGGAATTATCATCCCTTAACATTATCACCATCATGATTACATATCTGGGTATTCAAACCCTTAGTTCATCACTGAACACTATTACCACTTATCAGGTAACTATTACCTCTAGGTCTGAGGACCAAGGTATACATGATACTTGTTACACAAGCATCTCACATAGCTCACAAGGCCCATTAACTATCTTGTCACCTCTCACTAGGCAAAAAACTATCACATGGCTCACAAGGCCATTAAACATCTTGTTACCTCTCACTAGGCAACAACTTATTCACATGGCTCACAAGGCCATTAAGCATCTTGTTACCTCTCACTAGGCAACAACTTATTCACATCGCTCACAAGGCCATTAAACATCTTGTTACCTCTCACTAGGCAACAACTTATTCACGTGGCTCACAAGGCCATTAAACATCTTGTTATACAAGTATTTAACATACCTTACAAGGCTTATGCAATAAAAGAATTACAACTTTCCCATCATTAGGGTTAGGGTTTCCCTTTCTTATTGATTAGGGTTTCTCTTACATATCATCACCCTTCATTAGGGTTAGGGTTTTCCATTATTAACCATTCAGGTTTTCAAGATCATATTATCAATGATCAAACCCTAATTCATTGCTCCACACATCTAGGAGAAGATTTTGATATCATAAGTATTCAATCATACTTATTAATTCTCATCATTTATCATTAAATGATTATCAACACAAGGTATGAGTTCATCTCTCATCCTTACCAGAGTATGATTACATCATACTTTATAAACTTGGCTTAACCCTTCTCGAGGCATGTTAGCCTACACTTATCAAGGTGCATTACATCTCAATGTAACAATTGACATGACACACTTCATGTGTTACTCATCCAAGTATATTGGACTTAAGGTGCATCAAGGTATATCAACCTTGAGGTGCTGAATGTGATATCTATCATGTCTTGATGTATCACTTCCCTCATCACTTTTATCTTACTTAAGTTCATCAACTTATCTTGTATTAGGGTATTTCCCATCCTAATACTTTATGCACTAGCCCATCACATTTATCATGTAATGTATTGGTCATAAGTCACACATTTGAATTATTCAATCATCATCAATAATATGGACTCATCTTGGGTTAAGGCATTATTAATTGATATAAGGTTGTCCATTATCAACCACTCTAGGTGCTTCACCTATCAAGGTATTAGCCACACCATTACTTGGTGTCACACTCATCACTCCTAAGAGTGTCTTGCTCTCACCTTTACAAGATGTATAGGGTTAAAGATGTGCATATGTTCACCATATCGAGTTGTAAGTGTATGGGCACCACCATATCAGGTTGGAGGTGTATGAGCACTCACCTTATTGGGCTAGAGGTATATGACCATCATCCATATCGGGCTAGATGTGTTTGTATGTGTTACCCATGTCGTGCATGAGGTATTAAACTGTCACCATGTCGGACTAGAGGTGCATTCAATCACCATATCGGGTGGCACACCATCTAGGGTTGGCTGTGACGGGTTAAGGTTTGCCATATCAGGCTCAACCCAATATACAAGTAAATTGAAGTGTAGGGCACCAAACCATATTGGGCTACACCATCAAACATTAGGTTGCAATACCCATGTCGGGTTAGGGTTGATTGTGACGGGCACATGGTACATATATGTGTCGCTCATGATGCTTAAGAGTTATCAACTCATCACCATGTCGGCTACCATATTGTCCAGGGTTGTGTATCGTGCAACCCTATCATGCAAGGTCATGTAGGCCTCATGATACTAAGTACCAATGATGTATCATATGACCATACCGTGCATTAACACTTGTTACTCTTCATTTATATCGGGTTACCCAAATTAGGGTTTCTTGTTAACTTACAAGTATACAATTGACCTTGTATCATGCATGGAGTCTATAATAGACTTCCTATCGTGCAAGAAGGTATACAATCATATCCATATCATTTTAGTGAAGTAGTTACATCATCATATCGGGTTAGAGGTGCTTGCTTATGTGCTTGCACCCAATATCACTTTTATAAAGTGATACCATCATCTTCAAGCTCTAGACCTTAGTTCTAACCATTATAGTTCATGTCAATAGGTCTAAGAAACTAGTAGAACTCATAATTTCATCAAATATTTCAGGAAATTTCGGAATTAAAAGTAATTCATTAAGTATAGCAATTTAGGTGATGAATAATAACATGGTTGAGTTCAAGTTATATAACCCACCTTAAGAACAACTTCAAAGATACAAGATCCAAAGCTCCACATTCCTAAGGTTGAAGATGAACTTCAAAACTCCTCTATATACAAATAATCACCATGGATAAGCAATTGGTGAAGAAGAAAAGAAAGGAAGTTCATAACCCTAAAATCATGCTTCAATCCAAGGTTGAAGATGATCATTGCCTCACCTTAGGGTTAAGTATGAGCTCCTTCTTGCTCCTTAGCACCCTTGCACGATACCATACTACTCTTGCACGATATTCCACCACCCATGCACGATATGACACTCATTTTCATGACATGCCACTCACTTATGATCAAAACACTTCACTATGGGCGATATCACCCTATATGGTCGATATCACCTACTTGGGCGATATGATCTTGTCATGGGCGATACCCAAGGGCCCATGCACGATACCACAACACTCCTGCACGATAAAAGGGTTCTATTCATGATACCATATGGTAGGAGGGTGGTAAGGGTCGAAAAATTGCACTAAGGGGTGAAACTAGAGCTATATATACTTGTTGCTCATGAAGGAAGGTAAAAATGAGGTGTCATCAATTTGAGCTAGTAGGTGCCACGTGTCCATGCATGGTGACACATGTACATGCATGGATCAACATTTATCTTGTCTTGCAAAACGGTTGAGGATCATCTAGGGATAAATATTTGTCCATTACATATCCCTTTGATTAAGATAAATCAATAAAATCACCACTTTATTCACAACCCAATACAATTTTTCTAAGGAAGTTGTATCCCGACACAACTCACCTCCTTGAGGTTATTTGCATGATATGGACTTTGCCAAGAGTTCAAAAAACGATATGAGTCACCTCCTTTGGCTCCTTGGCCGATAGGCACTCATACATAAGTTTTTCAACTTGATACAACTCAAGTTAAGCTTTCATATTCAACCATTTTCTTGGTCATTTCATCACCAAGAGTACTATCATTCATAATTGATTCAAACATGGTGTATCCTTATTTGTATCTCCTATACATGATACTAGGAGGGAGTAGATACACTCTAGAGGTGGTAGTTTTCATATCAACCCCACATTTTGGGTAAATTACAATTTGTACCAAAATTGGTGCACAAGGTACCAACATTGTTCAAACAAGTTCAAACTTGGCATTTGAGCTTTCCACAAGCCACCACTTAGCATCATTCTCTCTATTATGATTCTAAAACACATGGGGTACATTCAACATGTGACATTTTGCATTATAGGCCCTCAATTTGGGTAAATTGCACTTTGGTCCAAAACAAAGGAAAATTGCTCAAACAACATTCAATCGGGACCAAACTTGAAGCATAAGTGTTTAACATGATAACAAAACACATTAGAGGATTATATTGAAGTTCTAAGCAACTTTATTAGCCAAAACAAATGGGGTTACCTCATAACCCAGGTCAGGGTCGTTACATTCGTAGTTTTTTGGGTTTAGCAGGATACTACCGGAGGTTTATAAGGAACTTCAGTGTGATCACATTGCCATTGACAAAGTTGACCAGGAAGGATGTACCTTTTGTTTGGGATGATTGTTGTCAACAAGATTTCCAAAGTTTGAAAGAGAAGCTGACTAGTGCTCCAGTGTTGGTGTTGCCAGAGCCTGGGAAAGGCTAAGTTGTTTTCTGTGAGGCTTCCAAGAAAGGCTTAGGATGTGTGCTGATGTAGGAAGATCATGTAGTTTCTTTTGCTTCGCAACAGCTTAAGAAACATGAGGAGAGTTATCCGACACATGATTTGGAGCTGGAAGTGGTGGTCCATGCGTTAAAGATTTGGAGACACTATCTTTATGGGGAGGTGTGTCAGATCTTTACGGATTATAAAAACCTGAAGTATATCTTCTCATAGAGTGATCTGAACATGTGACAATGTCGCTGGATGGAGCTGATCAATGATTACGATTGCACCATTGAGTATCATCCTGGTAAGGTGAACGTGGTAGCTGATGCGCTTAGCAGAAAGTCTTCTTCTCTTCCTATGAAGAAGGCACAGTTGAGTTCTTTGATATGTCATAGGAGGGATATGTTCATCTCTTTGTGGCAGATGAATGTACAGTTGGAAGTCTCCTTGTTGGTAGGGATGTTGGCACAGATGCAAGTCAAGCCTACTTTGAGGCAGTAGATCATAGAAGCATAGCAGACATATACTACAGTTCAGTTGATCAGGACAGAGTTTGGCAGCAAGAAGTGTGATGGCTTCCATGAGTCCGAGGATGGACTAGTTTATTACCATAATAGGATGGTGGTCCCCGATGCTGATGATCTAAGGAAGTTAGTGCTCGAGGAAGTGCACACGTTAATGTATGTTATGCATCCATGTGTCACCAAGATGTATCATAATCTAAAGGACTTGTATTGGTGGCCTGGCATGAAGAGAGATGTAGCCGAGTTTGTGGCTAGGTGTGTGGTATGTCAGCAGGTTAAGGCTGAGCATCAAAAGCCGACAGGTACGTTGCAACCCATGCCGATACCACAGTGGAAATGGGATCATATAACCATGAATTTTGTAGTTGGTCTGCCGAGGATAGCTAGAAATTACGATTCCATTTGGGTGATAGTGGATAGGTTGACGAAGTCTGCTCATTTCATACCTGTGAAGACAACATATACAACAGAAAAGCTCGCTCATGTGTATGTGGATGAGATAGTGCGTTTGCACGGTGTGCCCCCAATGATAGTCTCCGACAGAGGTCCCCAGTTCACGAGTCATTTTTAGGAACAGTTGCACAAAGCATTGGGAATGCAGTTGAGGTTCAATACTGCTTTCCACCTGTAGACAGATGGACAGTCTGAAAGGACTATTCAGACTTTGGAAGATCTTCTCCGAGCTTATGTTTTATAGTTCCTAGGTAGTTGGTACGTGCATCTCAATTTGATAGAGTTCGCCTACAATAATAGTTACCAACAGAGTATCGACATGGCACCTTATGAGGCTTTATATGGCAAGAAGTGCAGATCTCCTCTATGTTGGTATGAGTCTGGCGAGTATCAGCTTTTGGGTCCTGAGTTAGTGCAGCAGACAATAGAGAATATCAAGGTAATACAACAACAGTTGAAAGTAGCACATGACAGACAGAAATTGTATGCAGATAATCGCCGACGACCTCTAGAGTTCCAGGTGGGAGACAAGGTGTATCTCAAGGTCTCACCATGGAAAGGCATGTTGAGGTTTGGCCAGAAAGGTAAGTTGGCTCCCAAGTATATGGGGTCATATCCGGTAATAGCACGTGTTGGCAAGGTAGCTTACAAGTTAGAACTATCGCCAGAGTTGCACATGTTACATCCGATGTTCCATGTCAGTATGCTGAAGAAAAGTCATCCAGGCACAGAGACAATGATACAACCAGTAGAGGTTGAGCTTGATGAAGATGTAACCTACGAGGAAGGTCTAGTGATGATCCTTGACAGAAGAGTGAAGAAGTTGAAAAGGAAGGACTTGATGCTTGTAAAGGTTCTTTGTCATCATCATGGTGTTGAGGAAGCCACGTCGGATCTTGAGGAAGAGATGAGGAGGAAGTATCCCTCGCTTTTCTCTTTGGATTTCGGGGGCGAAATCCCTTTGTAGAGGTTTATGGCTTGTAAGGACCCTAACCTTCGTTTTGGGCTTACCCTGTTTGCTTTGCCTAAACCTTGTGTTTAGATGCTTGCTAATCACCTGAGGTTGTGATTAGGGTTTGTTTTGTGCTTTGTTGAGAGATGGAGGTGCAGCTTGCAAATTATCCAAGTTATAGGGTTTGTGTGCAAGTTTGTCACCTTGAGAAATGTCTTTCTCTCTCCTTGCATCCTCTAGGGTTGAGAGGATGGGTTGGGCTCTTTTCTTGAGTAGCTTTGGGCTTTGTTGAGCCTTGTTAAGCCTTGTTGAGCCTTGTTGAGGCTTGATATTGGGTTGGACCTTGGTGTATCAGCCAAGGGAGTGTTAGTTGTATCGGGAAAGGAGGTGTATCAGCCATGGTGTGTTAGGTTTCCATCTTGGATGAGACACACCCTTCACCTAGCCTCGTTTGTGTCACCTTCTTTGGACAAGTGGCACTTGCTTTGCTTAGTGGGTGGCAACTCATGGGCATGTGTTTTTGGGGTGCTAGCATTTAGCACAATCCTTGGACAAGTGTGCTAGGGGCGAATTCCACCTTGCCTTGTTCTCACCTTTCACCCCTTAGTATATAAACGACCCCCCTTGCTTTCTAGGCCTCTTTGGTTCCTTTAGTTGCTTCCCTTCCTTTAGTGGCCGAGCTAGGAGAAGAAAGGATCAAGTGGTGTCCGATACAGCTGGTGTCTTGGGCGACACACCTTGCTAGCTTATCCATTTCCTTCTCTTGTGGTAAGTATCTCTCCCTTTCCTTGGCACCTTCTTCTTATTCTTCTTCTCCCTTCTCTTCGTCCATGGTGGTTACAAGTTGTTTTTCTTTGTGTTGGCCGAAGGTGGTGCCTTGGAGCTTGGAGCTTGGTGCTAGGAGCTTGGAGCTTTAGAGCTTGAGGCGGGTTACATAACTCCTAACCCTACTATACTACTTCTTTATCATGTTGCTTTGCTATATGTTTCGGTCATGTCATCATCTAGCTATGTTTCTTACTTTAATGGTTATAAAGTTGCCTAAGATGTACCCTAGACCTTGTTGAGATGGTTGCCTTAGGTTAGTTGAACCATTGGATTTGGAGTTCCTTGGGCAAAACCCCTCTCTTATTTAGTTGTTGAGAGATGAGCCTAGGGTCTCCTAATTCAATGGTGAGTGGAGTTTTGGGTTGGTTGGCCGATATGGTGATGGACCTCCTTGTTGCCCGACAGGTGAGGGAAGTTGTGCAAAAGCCCTCTCTCACTTAGTTGTTAAGAGGTGAGCCAACTCTCTTGATCTTCTAGGGCTTCTTGGTGGCAGTCTTGAGGTTGAAGATGACCAACCCGTCATGGCCTTTGAACCCTTGTACGATACCCTAAGGTTGGGTCCTGCCCGATATCCCTCTTCCAGGGTTGAGCTTGGGTGATATGCTAGGTGGACACCTTGTTGACCTCTTGACCGATATGGACCTTTACCCAAGATGTAGTTGGGTGATATGTCCCTGGCCGATATGGTGCTTGGTTGACATTCCTTCTTGGTGCCTTGGGCGACATGGTTTGACCATGCCTTGTCGGTTGAGCAACACCCCTCCTTCCTTGAGTTGTGAGGTGAGCTCCAACCCTTGGTCGATATAGTGTTGCCCGATATGGAGTCTTAGTTGGTGTAACCCTGGATGGGTGATATAATGTTTGATCGATATGGGCACCCTAACCTTGATGGGCGATATGGTGCCTTGACCGATAGAGAGTCCCAAACCCTATCTTGGATGATAGAGCTACCTTAGGCGGTCTAGGAGCTCCTTGGGTGCCATGGTGGGCTACCCATAATGTCACTTGATGGATGGCAGTGGTATGCCTTGGGCGATATGGCTTTGTTGGTTTCCCGGTATGGAAAACTCCAACCCTAACCCTAGAGGGCGATATAGGTTCTTGGATGATATGATGATAGTGCTGCCTGATACACTCTTGTACATGGATGCCCAATACCCTCTTGTACATGGCTTCCTGATACCCTCTTGTACATGGTTTCCTGATACCCTCTTGTGCATGGTTGCCCGATATGCTTGTGACCCATATGTGGCTTGGCGCCCTAGGGTTTTGGTGGTGACCGATATCGTTTGGGTGAGGGATGATGCCCTACCCGATATCCTTTGGGTGAGGGATAGTGCCCTACCTGATACACCTTTGGTGAGGGTAGGTGACACCTTTGGTGAGGGATTTGGTGAACTTGTTGTCTTGAGCCCACATCTTTGGTTATGATGTTAAGATAGGATAGATGGGTCATGACCAGTGACATGATGGTTACCTAAGGTTGATGATTAAGTGAGATGGTAGATCATGGTAGTGTGGTCTTTAAGGATGTATCCTTAGGGATGGTTGTGTTCTTGATGTCATGAGATATAGGGCTTGGTGAATGCTCACGGTTTGGTAACAATAATATAAGTTGTTTGACATACCATTTACAACTTTATGCTTCATGTGTTCATAATAATGGATGTTGTTCCAATCTTATGCACTTTAAATCTTAATGACATGATAATCATAATATGTTCTCTAAAGATCTGTGTTTGGTGATCAAGTTATCTCTCCTGATATGCATACTAACCATGCAGGTATTATCAAATGAATTCATAGCCAGGTAAGAGCTATGAGGTGTATGTGTTTTGTATAACACTGAATAATGATGTTCCTTGTTGATGAGATAACATGCACCACCAGTATGATGAGAAAGGTCTGGTTACCTGATAAAGGTTGAGTGCCTGATTGAGGTGATATCCTCTGATGATGAGATAAGGGATTGATATCCCATGATGATGAATGATGATGAAGCCTTGAGAGGCAGTGGCATTATGTGATGAGGGATTGAGATCTCATGGCAAGGTGATAATGACAGTAACAATATGAGACTATATTGTTTATGTTTTATAACCTGGTTGCCTCAACAATTCACTTAAAATATACTAATTAATTATAGTGGAACATTTCATGTAGTTTGCCCTGGCCATAGATCCATCATCGTCAGTAGCTGGTGATGGTGAAACAGGTTTATCCTGTGGGATTACCTGGAGCACATATTGTTGAATATGTGGGGTTTCTCCTAGCTGAAAATAGGAGGATTAGAGTGCAACTTCAGTTGTAGACTCAGTATGGTTGGAGCATGGTGAACAGGCCCATGGCTCAGTGTGATAGAGCATGAATGTGTTCATGGCTCAGGAGCATGGTGAATAGGCCCGTGGCTCAAGGTATGCTAGCACCGAGACCTGTACCAAGGCGGGCTAGAGAAAAGGGTAGCCTACGGAGCTGACCCTATGGCTGAGGCCACTTAAGCAAGAGAATGTGGTCCCGCTTTAGTTATCATGCACTGACCACGAGGAGGTGAGGTCATGGAGTCCGGCTCTTCCATTGACCTTGTATGGCACCAGTTTTGGGCTTCACAGTCGAAGGTTGGATTTGAGTGGTATGGCTCACTTCTTCAGGGCATAATAAATTGTAATCCAGCCGTATAGTATATATTGTGTAGGGCAAAACACGGAACATTGGTTGAGGCTTTGCTTGTATAGTTGCCCTAGTTATATCTTGCAGTTAATTATATGTTCCTCATATCTTATGATAAGTTCTTATATAACTTGTCTTGTCAATCATGTTCTATAAGAAACATCTGGTTATATGCATCCTGGATATCTTGGTAAGATTGTTAATAAAGTTAAGTTCTGCTCGATATGCTGCATATATGATCTGCTTATATCAGTCATCTTCTTTATCTGTTCTAGCTTTTCTGAAGTTTTATAGTTCGGGGGGAGTTATGTTTCTCGCTGGGACTGTGTGTCTCACCCCACTAGTTTTAAACCTTTTTAGGTGATCGCGCTAGACGTGGTGGTGGTCATGAGGTTGCAGTCGAGCAGCAAGAAGAACAGTAGGAGGCAAGAGATGGATATGCTGCTGTTTTGGTTGTTTTGTAGTAGAGTCCTAGAGTCATCCCTATACTCTTAGGTCCTTGGAGGTGTTTTGATGACGTTTTACGATGTATAGCTGATGTAGCTTGTTTATCCTATTGTTGGCCTGATATGGCATGTTCTGTATATAAACAGGTGGTTGGTTCCTATAAGCTGTGGACATATATCAAGGTTATGTATATTTATATAACATGTTTCCTTGCAGGAAGAGGATCTGGATGTAATAGTTTCTTTCTTATCTGCTTTCCGCAATCGGTTTTAATTAACCCATGTTTTTGGTAATATGTGGTTTATGGAGGTTCCGCACGTTTTCGCGTGGCATTTCATTGTCTGTGTGATAGCGGGATGCCACACTAAAACTCAATCCATCGTCAATAGAGATTTTTGAATTCCTTTCTAAAGACAAAATAGACTAATCATATCATTGGACATGGGCAATTTCTCACTGACCTAAAAATAACATTTGAAGTTGTCCAAGAAAAAAGGATAAAATTTTCACCAGTCGAGTAGAGGAACAACATTGTTGTCAATGTTTATTTTTTTTGGAAAGCATGAGATATTATTGGTAACCATAATTAGGTATAGAAAAAGATGCACCCTCTAAAACCCAAACCATAGAGGACAAAGCCCTATATATGTCACAACATGGAACACAAAATTCAATAACATAAAACATTGGCTTGTAGGTTGGAAGATCACTACACACACCAAACAGAGCCAAATATGTCCTGAAATGAAATTGAAATCAAAAGAAACAAGTTAAACCCAGATAACAATGAACTCGGCTCCCTTTAAGAAGCTTAAAGTAAAACTTAAAGATAAAACAATAGATACATGCTTGACCTCGACAACAAACCAACAACTACTTCTCAAGAGGTACCCATAAGAAAGTTGGAATCTAAGAACCTTTAAATGGCATCAATAAGCTTGTATAAGTCACATCCATATTGATTCAAACAACTTTCTTTCTTAGATTTTTTCTATTCTGATCTGGATTTCTCTCCTCAATCTGTGTACATAGCCATTGATCCAAATCAGAAGCTTTCCATCATCTGACACATCTTTTGGTGATCAAATGAAGGGCACCTACTAGGCAGAAAATAAAGACAATTTTCAATTCATGTTTTAGGCTAGGAGAGGTAGTGATTGTTTGTATTGGTGATCATAATCTAGCCATATTTAGTTCTTCCATAATGAAATTAGTTTTCTGACTTCTATATCATATCCACTCAAAATCTCCTATAGATGAGGTACCTGGACATAAGAAGTTAACAATAAAGCAACCTCCTCCATTAATTTAGCTTGTGAATGCATAGACTATTTCTCACAATCTATGAAATTTGATGGATAATCAGTTAGATGTGATTGCTTTCTTCTAGCTTCAACATTACATCAAACAACTTCCCTTGACTTCCTAAGCCAGAGTTGGAGATTATTTAAAAAAACTAGAATATCGACTCACTTTAAGAGAAGAAGCAAGATGATGCCAAAATAACCTACAACGCACACATATATTACGCTTATCTTGAGTCGGGTAGGCTTACCATAGACTAAAGCAATTATGGCCTTTGGAATAGGCTTCTACGTGTGGAAATGAACACAAGCCCTGAATTTGTTCAGGTAGCCTATCGTCAATAAGTCAGTAGGCTAACCCAACATACTAAGATGATATTGCCAAACAATCTAGTGACCAAGGAATGTTTGGCTTTTCTATAATAATTCATACTACAACAACAAAGAACAAGGAGTGGGGATGGTGAACTGTGGACATTTATGTAAAACTACTAGCAATTCGTCCATCATCTATGGTTTGACACCTAAAATTCTTTTGATTTCCTTCTATGTAGGTAGCTTTATGATGAAACCTTCCTTTCCCTACGATACTGTATCATATTTCCCAATACCTCATTAATATATTTTATGTATTTAAGTTGGCATATCCCATTGGAAATATAAATATATCTACAAAAGCTCATACAATTTATACAACTAATGAGCATTCCCATATACAGATCCTATGCAATATCCTATGAGCATTATGCATGGAATGTGTGCATTGTGCATTATCCAACATTGACTAGGATTCATTTTTACTGCATTATGGATAGTTACAAAGGTAATTGTTGTAGTAACTAGCTCATGATTGCATTATAAAAAAACACTAAGTCGAGCGTGCCTTACATATTTTGAATATTTACTAAGGCATAAATTTTACAACACACAATGAAGTCATATGTTGAGTCAAAGCACATATTGGTTGAATTTTAGAGACTATTGCAAGTACATGGCTACGTGCTATCTATTTATCATTATGAAAAAAAGGCTAAGCGCAAAAGTTGAGTGATTGTTCTGGTGTCCATGCTTTACCAATTGTAGAAATCACTAACTAATGATATACATTAGGATAAAAGAAATGATTTGTTTTGTATGCACCTATTTCTAGCTGAGTTAATGTTCTTCTGCCCAATAACACCTTGTAGTTTGTCACCATGTTCTGCCTAGGTTTCATAACATCTTCATATCCTTACCAAAATTTTGAGGTTATAAAAGAGGTAGAGATAATATTTATCAAAAGAGGGGAATGGTTAAGAGTTACACCTAGATGATACTAGTTATACTAGATATATTCATTCAAAAGAAAAAGATACTCCTACATACTTGATATTAGGTAGATTTGTATCCAATTTAGACCTTTTCATATTGATATACTTTCTAGAACATGTAAAGATCATATCATAGAGTTCTCATGTACAAGTCAATTTTAAGCTTCAATTTGTGCATATTTTTTACCGTTCTTGTTAGTTTGTGAACCATGGTGTTACGTTCAAAGGTATCATGTATTTACCACATTGAGGACAGAAATAAATGACAAATTGTTCTAAGTTACACCATTCTTGTATGGATAAGAGTAATAAAAGAATTTTCTATAAGAAGATTCATAATTCCCATCCACCGTATGAAAACAAAAATGAAACAATTCATTGTATACTCAAAACAACATATGTTTATATGGTCATATGAAAACAAAAATGAAACAATGAACTTCATATTAATTGGTCTCATGACTTCACTCCTTAACATGGTTCTATCACCAAATACACCTTAAATCTTTACTTGAAGGAGTGAGGGACTGTTGATGTCTCATCTTTTGCTATGTATGAATCCAAGACTTTATTCACACTTCAATTCAAGATTCAATCACATGACATGTTTTCACAAACATGATAATCATCAACCAAATGACAGTGAATCAAATCAAGATTCTTAAGCTTGTTCAAAATCACAACATATTCGATTATGAACTATGAGTGTAACCCTTGTTATCTGAATTTGGCCTTAAGACACTAAAGGTTGCATTAGAATAGGAAGAAAGAATTAAGATCATCTCAGAAGTAAGATGGTAAATTTATTTTTCTTTCTTCTTTCCAAATCACCATAGTTGATGATTACCCCATGAGCTCTCAGAATAATATCATAGTCTCTTCCATGATCATGATCACACTTGTCCACTCCTATGATAGTTCTCACAATGGGAAATATTTAATCCAAAGTGAATGTCTTTCTAATAAACAATCCATCTAGGAATTCCTTTTTTATGAGTCATGACTGACAAATCTTAGGAACCCAACCTTTCAATCCCAAATCTATTTTACCTACCAAACACTCACAACCAAACACCACCCAATAACACATGCAAAGTGAGAGCCTAACAGAGGTAAGGCCACCTTATATTCTCATAAAAACCTACATCATCGCAATATATGAATCGTGTGAGTCAAAAGGCCAATGTGTGTGTCTATTATATGTGCATCGACTTCTAGAGTTATTTGATTATTTCTTGAAACATACACATTTATTCCCAGCATATCACAAGATTATCTAGAGGAATCTGGATAGGCTCTCACTAAAAGTGCATCAAGACCTAGGTTCCTGTGAATGATAACGTGATAACGACGTTGGCTGTCAAAATTGCCAAATCCTAGTGGGCACATAGTATATGCACACTTGTATGATTTCCAACTCAATTTCAATAGGTTCGACGTTTCATTAACCCTAGCCAATGCTTTCATCCCCTATAAGAACGACCCCTTCATATCTTTACTGGGCATCACAATCCCAAACATTCTAGCCCATGAAACTACTGCCTACACCCTAGAAACCCTAAGTTAGCCGCTAAGGTTAAGATCTTGCAAAATGTATTAATGGCGAGAGATGAATCTGGAGTCTCCCTTCCCTCCTTCTTGGTGGAAACTTAGGGGAAACAGTCTCCTTTTGCCTCCATTATGTCCAAGCAAGGTAAACACATACATTACCATACAATTCTTCTCTCTTCTTCTAACCAAATGGTGTGATTATACGAGCACTCAAGATCAACATTTCATCTTATTATGGTGTGTTCTAACCTCTTCTTATGTTCGTGCACATACTATATCTTTATTTTCCAACATTTACACCTAATTTCACGAATTTAGTGGTTTGCCTTTTGTCGTGGTGTAGGCAATTCTAGTCTTTTGAGCATATGGGGAGGGGGGAGGGCTAACACCTTTCCCACATGTATCCAGTGCCTTATTCGTATACCTGATGGGTATTCATCGTTCTTTGAGTTTTTGAATTTTCATTAAAGTTTCGATATTTTTCCATATAAACATGGCAACAACTCTATATCAAGTTACCTTCTCAACTGCACCCCTCGTCTCTGTAAGTATGAATAGGGATGAGCCTCGGGCCGGGTTATATCGAGTTTTGCTTGTCCCAAACCCAAACCCACATTTTAAAGCAGGCCACGGGTCAGGTTCGGGCCTAGATAAAATTGAAAAATGTCAGCCCATACTCGGCCCATATAAGAATGTTGGGTTTGGGCCAGATTCGGGTTTGCCCATATAACATCGAATGAGTATACCAAATTTTTCTAGATCTAACTTGCTAACATAAAAATTGAATTAGTATGATATGTATTTTGTGATAAACCTTCAAAAGAATGTATATACACTTTGTGATATATAGCCAGAATATGTATACCTTAGTTGTGTGATCCCGTACAGCAACGAAAAAGATATTGAAAGAGTAACAAATCATTTTCTCGTACACGTGAATGTATGAGACTTAAAAAATCAATGTAGTCCACAATGTTGTGCCTTTTTGCTTCCTCATCCTATATGTATATACAATGATATGGGTTTTGGAAGGGCAAAACATCATTTGTCTCCTACATGTGGGCATATGAGAAAAAAGATGAGCATAATCTACTATGCACTAAGTAAAAGATCATGTCTCCTACATGTGGACACAATGAGATCAAAACAAAGAAATCAAGTACGTCTATTCATGTCAATGATGGTTATCTTACTAGTATGAATTCACTAATCATGTTGATTGATTACATAGTATCCATGTTGCCATTGGTTAGGTACATACTACATATTACATCAAGAAATCTGTATGTTTTTCTTTCAGTACAAAGATAGATGTATACATATATAATGTACATAAAATCTGATCTGGGCATTCGGGTTTTCAGGCCTGGGTTTACCTCTGTCCGTACTCGGCCCAAATAAAAAATGGGTTTAAATTTTAGATCTGACTCACCCATATTATAAATCGAGTTCGGGTCTGGATCGAGTTATGTGGGCTAGGTCGCGGGTCGGATCGGGCCGGCCCAACCCGATGCTCATCCCTAAGTATGAGTATATTACACGCCTAGATTTTGGTTGTGCAAGTCGTTAGACTAAGTCTATGATTTGTTACACTTCAACCCTGACACCATAAATAAAATTGACGTGATAAATTAACTCGTGTTTATGTTTAAAAGACAATTAAGATGTCACACACATTAGTTAACGAGAAAATCTCTTGTTAATTTCCCGTTTGAAATTATTGCGACACAAAACATATGTGTCTGCCATAGATATCTATTTCCCATAAAACCCATCTAACATATTCCTCGATACATGAAATAATATATATATATATATATATAGTCAGGCTAGAATACACTCGAGTGTACGGATCACACAAATACACTCAAGTGTGTTTGCATATCAAGACTATTTTTTGCAAAATGTAAACTATTGATCTTCAGCGTCATACTATAACTAGACTATATACAAATTTTTATCCCATTTGGATGAGTGTAAGTCACTTATCTAAGGGCAACAAAATCGACGCGCGAAACTAATTTGAAATGTATAATTTTTGCGGTCTTCATAATATGAGCTATACATATCTAAATGTGCTCAAATTTTGCGTATGAGTTGTTCACGAGATGTTTAATAAGATCAACAGATTAGATTTTCAAAAAAAATATTGCATCATGAAAAACTACTTGAGTGTATTCCGCTCCGGATACACTCGAGTGTATTCTAGCCTGACTCTATATATATATACACTACTACAGAAACGGCCTTTGGCGTCGGTCGTTTAACCCCATTTGGCGTCGGTTTCCGACCGACGCCTATGTGGGCGCCGCTAAAGGTCGAACACTTCGGCGTCAGTTTTTTAACCGACGCCTATTTATTCTATAGGCGTCGATCGTTTAGTATATAACCGACGCCAAAAGTGTTCGCGCCACAGAAAATGGCGTCATCTAGGGCACTTTCTGTGTCGGTTATTTACTAAACAACCGACGCCTATATAGAATATAGCGTCGGTCTTTTAGTAGATAACCGACGCATAAAGTGCCCTAGATGACGCCATTTTCTGTGGCGCGAACACTTTTGGCGTCGGTTATATACTAAAACACCGACGCCTATACTTCAAGACGACACGGCCATGCTTCCCTGCACGGCCGTATTTAATACTATAGGCGTCGGTTTTATATGAATAACCGACACCTTTTCCACCACGGCCGTGCTATCCTGCACGGTCGGGTTGTTTGTACTATTAGGCGTCGGTTTTTATCAAATAACCGACACTATATGTCTTTGCTGACAGTGTTCTATAAATAACCGATGCCTATTTCTATTTTTTTTCATATCAGTTTCCAGGCCTGCTGTAGCTGGTCAGCAGGATGAGAACCTGCAGTTCAGTTTTCTGAACTGCAGGTTTACGAATCCATTGATATCAGCCTACAAACAGGCCGCAAACCTGCAAAAGTCACAAGGAAAATTTCACACAAGTACATACATTCAGACATCAATTCAATTCTCACATTCACACATATAGAAACATTCAAATACATGTATTAACATTCAGAAATATTCATTTACAAAGTATCATTCATTATCGCTATCAACATCCCAATTATATCTTATAGTTGCCACTGCTTGTATGGCTTTTGCCCATTCTTCTCTTACTTCATTTAATGCTTCCATCGTATATGGAGCATGTATATTTTTTAAGCGTTTACCTATAGTGTGGTCAGTTTTAAACACCTGCAAAGAGAATGATGTATATATATAAGTAATAATATAAAAATAAGATTGATATATTTCATACTAACTAATGAGACTATATATAATACCTCATGTATGCTATCGATGTCCAATGCGGCATGTTTGATAATCATCTGCATAAATTGCATCACATAGTATGTGCATGCCCAGCCATTGTCTTGTATAGCACACTATAAATTGAAACATACAAAATAATACAACTAAGCACAATTCACATCAATAATATATATATTCAAGTCGGGAACTTACTTGTACGTTCTGCCAATTTATTGGCTGGTTCTTTTTCCTTGGGACCGTTCCTCCAGCCTTTTTGAATGCATCTAAACCCCTACATGTTAATATAACACAATAAATTGCATAAGTAAATAGTAATGTAATAAAAGATGTTAACGGATATAAAAATGAAATATTTCTCACCAGAATAATGGCATTCTCATTACGTGTCCAATTTTAGTGTTCAATGTACTCCCCGCAGGATCTAGATAATAAACAGTGAATGTTCCGGGGACAATAACTAGTAACTCCCAATGTCTACTGCTAGAGGTAAGAAGTTAACAATTAATAACTCAAAATGCAAAATAAAAATGGAATTTTCTTAAGTCCAAATTATAAATAAAGTAAACTTACTTGACATTGAATGGAGCTATTATTATCGTCTTCTTTTGCTGACCAAAAATTGTAAAAGCATCTATACAGTATTGTTGAACATTATCAGGGTCTTTAGCTACCAAACTAATCAATGATGGAGTCAAAAATCCCACATGATCAAATGCAAATTGTTTGCAATGATCTTCGACTAAGTAGCTGCAAAACATATAGGCGTATGCATTAATATATAAGAAACCAGATCACCAGATCTTACACAAGGTATATGGATGTATAAACAAGATCTCACCTTATCCATGTCTCTATCATTGATGTATTCAGCCAATCATACATAAACAGCTCAATAATATCTTGTATAAATAAAGAGCTATCGTATGATTGACCTGCATAATCTGCATCTAAAGAAACTATTATAGGGCAATGTATATTATGTGCCCGTAGCCAACATGCCATTCCCCTACAAGCAGAAACTATTATATCGTATGTTGGATGAGTAACCATGTGGCACCTTAACATTTACCAAGCATTCACAAAAAGTTTTCTTCTCCTTTCTAAACAACGTGTAACAAGCGGGAGGTAAGTATGTTCTTTTACTACCCATTTCACGTAATTCTGTTAATTCTGACCTTATTCCCATTTCACGTAGGTCCAGTCTGGATTTTATCCCATCTTTAGTCTTACCTGGTATATTTAACAGAGTACCAATGATGCTATCACAGACATTTTTCTCAACGTGCATTACATCGATACCATGCCTGACTGTCAAAGAACTCCAATAAGGAAGATCCCAAAATATTGACTTCTTCTTGAATGAAGAATTGTCACTCCGTGTGGCCATACTACATTGTGATTTCTTACCAAATTCATTGACAATGTCTTTTACTCTTTCATAAACAACATCCCCTGGTATAGGTTTAGGTGCACTCCGTTCATCATTCCATCCATTGAATGCTTTGCGCTTCCTACGATACGGATAGAATTTTGAAAGAAACCTTCGATGACCAAGATATACAGTCTTGCCGCCATGTTTTAGTCTTATTGAATCAGTATTTTCTTCACATATAGGACACACTTTAGCTCCTTTGACACTATATCCAGACAAATTCCCATATGCTGGAAAGTCATTAATAGTGCAAAACAACATAGCGTGCAAACGAAATGTCTCTCTTGCTGAAGCATCATAGGTCATCACACCTTCAGCCCAAAGTTTCTTTAAGTCATCAATCAAAGGTTCAAGATAAATATCGATATCATTTCCGGGTTGTTTAGGGCCCGATATCAACAATGACAACATAACGTACTTATTTTTCATACACATCCAGGGAGGAAGATTGTATATAACAAGCATGACTGGCCAAGTGTCATACTATAAAATCGACGCGCGAAACTAATTTTTAGCCCATTGGATGAGTGTAAGTCACTTATCCAAACTTGCAAAATGTAAACCGTTGATCTTTAGCGTCATACTATAACTAGACTATATACAAATTTTTAGCCCATTTGGATGAGTGTAAGTCACTTATCCAAGGGCAACAAAATCAACGCGCGAAACTAATTTGAAATGTATAATTTTTGCGGTCTTCATAATATGAGCTATACATATCTAAATGTGCTCAAATTTTGCGTATGAGTTGTTCACGAGATGTTTAATAAGATCAACAGATTAGATTTTCAAAAAAAATATTGCATCATGAAAAACTACTTGAGTGTATTCCGCTCCGGATACACTCGAGTGTATTCTAGCCTGACTCTATATATATATATACACTACTACAGAAACGGCCTTTGGCGTCGGTCGTTTAACCCCATTTGGCGTCAGTTTCCGACCGACGCCTATGTGGGCGCCGCTAAAGGTCGAACACTTCGGCGTCGGTTTTTTAACTGACGCCTATTTATTCTATAGGCGTCGGTCGTTTAGTATATAACCGACGCCAAAAGTGTTCGCGCCACAGAAAATAGCATCATCTAGGGAACTTTCTGCATCGGTTATTTACTAAACAACCGACGCCTATATAGAATATAGCGTCGGTCTTTTAGTAGATAACCGACGCATAAAGTGCCCTAGATGATGCCATTTTCTGTGGCGCGAACACTTTTGGCGTCGGTTATATACTAAAACACCGACGCCTATACTTCAAGACGACACGGCCGTGCTTCCTTGCACGGCCGTGTTTAGTACTATAGGCGTCGGTTTTATATGAATAACCGACGCCTTTTCCACCACGGCCGTGCTATCCTGCACGGTCGGGTTGTTTGTACTATTAGGCGTCGGTTTTTATCAAATAACCGACGTTGTATGTCTTTGCTGACGGTTTTCTATAAATAACCGACGCCTATTTCTATTTTTTTTTCATATCAGTTTGCAGGCCTACTGTGGCTGGTCAGCAGGATGAGAACCTGCAGTTCAGTTTTCTGAACTGCAGGTTTACGACATCCATTGATATCAGCCTACAAACAGGCCACAAACCTGCAAAAGTCACAAGGAAAATTTCACACAAGTACATACATTCAGACATCAATTCAATTCTCACATTCAAACATATAGAAACATTCAAATACATGTATTAACATTCAGAAATATTCATTTACAAAGTATCATTCATTATCGCTATCAACATCCCAATTATATCTTACAGTTGCCACTGCTTGTATGGCTTTTGCCCATTCTTCTCTTACTTCATTTAATGCTTCCATCGTATATGGAGCATGTATATTTTTTAAGCGTTTACCTATAGTGTGGCCAGTTTTAAACACCTGCAAAGAGAATGATGTATATATATAAGTAATAATATAAAAATAAGATTGATATATTTCATACTAACTAATGAGACTATATATAATACCTCATGTATGCTATCGATGTCCAATGCGGCATGTTTGATAATCATCTGCATAAATCGCATCACATAGTATGCGCATGCCCATCCATTGTCTTGTGTAGCACACTATAAATTGAAACATACAAAATAATACAACTAAGCACAATTCACATCAATAATATATATATTCAAGTCGGGAACTTACTTGTACGTTCTGCCAATTTATTGGCTGGTTCTTTTTCCTTGGGACCGTTCCTCCAGCCTTTTTGAATGCATCTAAACCCCTACATGTTAATATAACACAATAAATTGCATAAGTAAATAGTAATGTAATAAAAGATGTTAACGGATATAAAAATGAAATATTTCTCACCAGAATAATGGCATTCTCATTACGTGTCCAATTTTAGTATTCAATGTACTCCCCGCAGGATCTAGATAATAAACAGTGAATGTCCCGGGGACAATAACTAGTAACTCCCAATGTCTACCGCTAGAGGTAAGAAGTTAACAATTAATAACTCAAAATGCAAAATAAAAATGGAATTTTCTTAAGTCCAAATTATAAATAAAGTAAACTTACTTGACATTGAATGGAGCTATTATTATCGTCTTCTTTTGCTGACCAAAAATTGTAAAAGCATCTATACAGTATTGTTGAACATTATCAGGGTCTTTAGCTACCAAACTAATCAATGATGGAATCAAAAGTCCCACATGATCAAATGCAAATTGTTTGCAATGATCTTCGACTAAGTAGCTGCAAAACATATAGGCGTATGCATTAATATATAAGAAACCAGATCACCGGATCTTACACAAGGTATATGGATGTACAAACAAGATCTCACCTTATCCATGTCTCTATCATTGATGTATTCAGCCAATCATACATAAACAGCTCAATAATATCTTGTATAAATAAAGAGCTATCGTATGATTAACCTGCATAATCTGCATCTAAAGAAACTATTATAGGGCAATGTATATTATGTGCCCGTAGCCAACATGCCATTCCCCTACAAGCAGAAACTATTATATCGTATGTTGGATGAGTAACCATGTGGCACCTTAACATTTACCAAGCATTCACAAAAAGTTTTCTTCTCCTTTCTAGACAACGTGTAACAAGCGGGAGGTAAGTATGTTCTTTTACTACCCATTTCATGTAATTCTGTTAATTC
Organism: Alisma plantago-aquatica; assembly: GCA_963693085.1. NCBI lineage: Eukaryota > Viridiplantae > Streptophyta > Magnoliopsida > Alismatales > Alismataceae > Alisma > Alisma plantago-aquatica. The sequence goes on from OY856415.1 coordinate 168,275,812, forward strand.
TGACCTTATTCCCATTTCACGTAGGTCCAGTCTGGATTTTATCCCATCTTTAATCTTACCTGGTATATTTAACAGAGTACCAATGATGCTATCACAGACATTTTTCTCAACGTGCATTACATCGATACAATGCCTGACTGTCAAAGAACTCCAATAAGGAAGATCCCAAAATATTGACTTCTTCTTGAATGAAGAATTGTCACTCCGTGTGGCCATACTACATTGTGATTTCTTACCAAATTCATTGACAATGTCTTTTACTCTTTCTTAAACATCATCCCCTGGTATAGGTTTAGGTGCACTCCGTTCATCATTCCATCCATTGAATGCTTTGCGCTTCCTACGATACGGATGGAATTTTGAAAGAAACTTTCGATGACCAAGATATACAGTCTTGCCGCCATGTTTTAGTCTTATTGAATCAGTGTTTTCTTCACATATAGGACACACTTTAGCTCCTTTGACACTATATCCAGACAAATTCCCATATGCTGGAAAGTCATTAATAGTGCAAAACAACATAGCGTGCAAACGAAATGTCTCTCTTGCTGAAGCATCATAGGTCATCACACCTTCAGCCCAAAGTTTCTTTAAGTCATCAATCAAAGGTTCAAGATAAACATCGATATCATTTCCGGGTTGTTTAGGGCCCTATATCAACAATGACAACATAACGTACTTATTTTTCATACACATCCAGGGAGGAAGATTGTATATAACAAGCATGACTGGCCAAGTGCTATGTTGGCTGCTCAATGTCCCGTACGGATTCATCCCATCTGTACAAAGCCCAAGTCTTAGATTCCTATCTTCTTCACCAAATTTGGGGTACAATAGATCAATCTTCTTCCATTGTGGGGAATCAGACGCATGTCGCATGATCCCATCATTATTTTTCTTAACATCTGCATGCCACCTCAAATTCTTTGCATCTTTCGGATTTGCAAACAAGCGTTGAAACCGTGATATTATAGGTAGATACCACAACACCTTGACAGGAGAACCAGTTTTGGACTCCCCCGAAGTCGTCAATTTATACCGTGACGCACCACATTTTGGACAATCTTTCAAATCTACATAGTCCTTTTGAAATAATACACAATCATTCGGGCATGCGTGTATCTTCTTGGCCTCCATTCCCATTGGGCACAACATTTTCTTTACCTGGTATGTTGAGATTGGCAGCTCGTTTCCTTCAGGAAGCATTTCTTTCAACAAAGTCAACAATGAAGTGAAGCTTTTGTCGCTCCATCTATTGTTAGCTTTCAACTTATACAATCTCAACACAGCGCTAAGCTTCGTAAACTTAGCACAGCATGTGTATAACGGTATCTCAACATCATGCACAATGTTTCTAAAGATAGGAGGTGGATCAGTGTGCTCTACCCTACAACTATCCAGCATCACATCAACGATGTCTGCTGAAACTGGTTCGTTCACATTTACGTCATCGGAGGCAATTTCTTCTTCCACCCAAGCACTGCTATCGACATCTACTGGTTTTGATTTTGAAATCTCTCCATGCCAGTGCCATTCTGTATAGCCTTGTACAATCCCGTTGCACATGACATGACTTTTGATTTCCTCACCAGTGTTGACTTTCAAGTTGTTACCGCAATGCCTACATGGACAGTAGAACCTATCTGTAGGTTTTTTCCTATGTTCCTCGACAAATCTAATAAACTGATCAAGACCAGATATAAACTCTGGGGTGCAACGATTACGAATGGACATCCATGATCTATCCATTCTATGATCATAGAAAACAAGTATATATTAGGAAACAAGTATATATTAGGAAAAGATTAGGCAGCATTTCCCCGCTGTTCTCTAAGTACATATGTACATAGAGAACAAACGGGAAAATGCTACCAATTTTTTTTCGAAAACCCAATACACATTATACACTTACATCCTAAGTGAGATTAGGTGTTCAAGAACAGTCCCAAACCGGGGACTATCCAAGATTTACTCCTAATGAGTCAATCTTGAACGGGTTTCTAGGCCAACAAACACATTTGATGTCATTCTTATATATAATAAATGTGTACCACCTATCCCATCCTTGAACACCTAATCTCACTAGTAAGTGTATAATGTGTATTTGGTTTTCAAGAAAATTTCGGTAGCATTTCCTCGCTGTTCTCTAAGTACATATGTACTTAGAGAACAAACGGGGAAATGCTACCGAAATTTTCTCGAAAACCCAATACACATTATACACTTACATCCTAAGTGAGATTAGGTGTTCAAGAACAGTCCCAAACCGGGGACTATCCAAGATTTACTCCTAATGAGTCAATCTTGGACGGGTTTCTAGGCCAACAAACACATTTGATGTCATTCTTATATATAATAAATGTGTACCACCTATCCCATCCTTGAACACCTAATCTCACTAGTAAGTGTATAATGTGTATTTGGTTTTCAAGAAAATTTCGGCAGCATTTCCCCGCTGTTCTCTAAGTACATATGTACTTAGAGAACAAACGGGGAAATGCTACCGAAATTTTCTCGAAAACCCAATACACATTATACACTTACATCCTAAGTGAGATTAGGTGTTCAAGAACAGTCCCAAACCGGGGACTATCCAAGATTTACTCCTAATGAGTAAATCTTGGACGGGTTTCTAGGCCAACAAATACATGTGTTGTCATTCTTATATATAATAATTGTCTATAAACTACAGGAAACATGGTTAATCCTAATCAACAGAGCATTATTAAATAATAAATCAAGAAATCAATAGTTTCAAACAAAAGGTCTAGGAATCTTTACTAGACATTATATGTATCCCTAATCATCATATTTAACATACTACATTATTATGAACATCCAGATCAGATTAAGATCATACTATGTTATAACCATTGGTTTAATAACCCTATTTCCGCATGTACATGTTTATCAACTTTAAAACCCTATAATTCATGAAATCATTCTAATTCAATTTAATATGTTGGGATCACATAATTATACTGGTAGGATTTTAATAGACATGATAAGTACCTAATCTATAGAGCATTATTAAATAATAAATCAAGAATTTAATAGTTTCAAACATGCAATAATTCACAATGCAATGTTATAAACTATAGGCAACATGGATAGATGAGACTAGAGTTCATATTAGAATAAAAATTAGCAACTTAGGACAAAGTCCATCACTAAAGTCCCAAACTCAACATATATGCACAATCAGCATCAAATATAGGACAAAAGGGTAGATTAGAACCCTAATGTATTGTTGTTTGCTTCCTCCATTTGCCCCTCTTGCCCGACAACTGGGTTTAATGAAAGAAACACATCCATATTCATTCTACTCTCTCGTAGGTGGAAGAAGAGGAGGAAGAGGGTACCTGTGACGAGCGGCAGCGGCGGCGGCGAGAAGCGAGCAGGTGTCAATCGGCGGCTGCGAGCAGCAGGTGTCCAACGGCGGCAGGAGCGGCGGCGAGCAGCAGAAGGTGTCCAACGGTGGCGAGCAGCAGGTGTCCAGTGGTTGCGGCAGCGCGACGGCGTGGCGGCGCCGGTTCTCAGGCGCTGGAGCAGCAGTTCTCAGGCGTCGATTCTTAGGCGCTGGAGCATCAGGGCGGCAGAGAAGGGGCGCGGAGAAGGGGCGCGGAGAAGAGAAGAAGGTAGCAGGAGTGGTGGCGGAGAAGGGGGCGCCGGAGAAGAAATAGCCAGAGAAGGGGGCGCTGGAGAAGAAATCGACGGCAGAGAGAAATAGGAAAATCGGCTCGCAATGGAACAGAAGAAAGGGGAAGAGTCGGGCGATCGCGGGATATAAAGTTCCCAAATAGCGTCAGTTGTTTGCAACAACCGACGCCTAAAAATCTTTAGCGTCGGTTGTTTGCAACAACCGACGTCCAATTGGACGATATTTTCATGAAATTGTTTGGCGGGAACCACCTTCAGCGTCGGTTATACAAATCGGCTCGCAATAAAAGTGACACTTTTCGCGCAAATTTTCATCGCACATAGGCGTCGGTATATACCTACATAACCGACGCTGAAAATGACACTATTTTTTTTGATCAAAATTTGGATTTCGCGGGCGACTTTAAGCGTCGGTTTGTTATAAACAACCGACGCTGAATACAAAGCGGTACCCGTGTCTGGCTGGTCTTCGAATATAGACGTCGGTTTGCTTAAACAACCGACGCCTTATATGTTAGGCGTCGGTTTTCCTTAATAACCGACGCCCAGAAAAGTGACACTGAATGCTATTTCTGTAGTAGTGATATATATATATATATATATATATAGAGAGAGAGAGAGAGAGAGAGTCTATATATATATATATATATATATATATATATAGAGAGAGAGAGAGAGAGAGAGAGTCAGGCTAGAATACACTCGAGTGTACGGATCGCACGAATACACTCAACTGTGTTTGCATATCAAGACTAATTTTTGTAAAATGTAAACCATTGATCTTCACCGTCATACTATAACTAGGCTACATACAAATTTTGAGCCCATTTGGATGTGTGTAAGTCACTCATCCAAGGGCAACAGAATCGACGCGTGAAACTAATTTGAAATGTGTAATTTTTGTAGTCATCATAACATGAGTTATACATATCCAATTTTTCTCAAATTTTGCAAATGAGTTGTTCACGGGACTTTTAAGAATATCCACGGATTAGATTTTCAAAAATAATATTGCATCATGAAAAACTACTTGAGTGTATTCCGCTCCGGATACACTCAAGTGTATTCTAGCCTGACTCTATATATATATGTGTGTGTGTATCACATAATAGATTTTGTTAAAAAAAAGACTATTTACCTATGTACCAAACATCAAAGAGATCTTCCCATTAGATTTATTTGTCACTAGGTATCTCACCCAAAGTTAACGTACCACAAGTCAATTTATGGTAGCCGTACCACACTAGCGACATTTTATGAGCGTGGTGGTAGGCTGATAGCCATACATTATATTATTTACAACCCTAAATCATGTTAATCTATCCTATAATAACAAAATTTATTGTCAGCTTTTTATTCGGTACTCCTACAAGCAAATATTATCCAAATTTTCTGTTCAGTACCGAGAGACGTGACCAAAAGTAAAGTTGCCAAAGAGAGACCGGGTTTTCCTTCTCAAATAACCGCCTGATGGCGGATCCAAATTCTCTATGAAGATTTTTGGAAATCGGGAAGAACGACGCATCACGGTTTGTCGTGTCCGATGGCAGTGAGCCAAAGACCCTCCGACCGTCCGACGGGTCACCGACGGCGGTGACGCTCTGACGACTCCTTACTCCTTAGGGTCTTACCTACCTGGCATTTCCGGTTGGGTACAAGCTCCAGAAAGATCGTTGCCGGCAAGAATTCTCACCCAAGTCACAAGGTACGGCCCCGCCACCCCAACTCGCAATGTATAACAACGCTTCTTGCGTTTGTATTATTCAACCGCTCTGATCACGGATATATATGCTTTTACCAATGAACACGTGAAAGGTGCTTACCAAATTTTAAACCGACATTGCTTTCGCCACACAGCTCACAAAAATTTTCAGACATTTGTGCTCATGCTGGTTTTACTATTCATAAAATGCATTTAAAGAGATCATAATGAAAGTCTTCTTGAATCAGTCAAACGAGATATGTTGATGTTAATAGCATGTCTTGTAAAATGCTCCCAAGTATGTAGGTCTGGAATTCATATTAAGATTAACAAATGACGGATTAAATGATTTTAAATGTTAAGTATCATCCTCTTTTAGAACTGTTTTGCAGGTTACTTTAGTAAAGATATCGTTAGTTGCTTCTTCTTACCTTTTTATTTGGCTCTGTTCAATGTAGCCAAAAATGTTGTCTGCCTGTTTGATTTCTCCTTTACTTTATTTCCATCTCTATTTATACTTCCAGATGCAAACATCTACATCTTCTCTTTCCAGGTAAATCACATGCCCGAAATCTAGTGTGACAAGATGTATTTAAACAGCTGAAGTAAATATCTGCAGCAGCACTTGCGCCAGAGTTTAAGTACAAAGTTACAACGGATAGTTTTCATTTTTCTGCTCACCAGTGTACACACAACGCAAATACCCAATGTCCCTTCAAAGTGGACCGATTTAAGGATGGCCATCATGGTACCCTGCCTTGAGATACCTTGTATGAAAGAAATTCACCATTTATCCCAACCAGAAGTTAGTTCTGTACCACTTGCTTATTTTAGTAGCGTGGTGATCACATCCAAGTCTTCATTTTCTTATCTCAGTAGAGAAAAACATCTAAGCGTTGTCTCCTCTTATTGGTTTCTTGCGCAGTTAGCTAGTAAAGCAGATATGCATCCCGTAATTAATCAATTTCTTTATTAGTATTACTGATTCCAGCTGGATAGCATAGTTTTTAATAAAGAATTATGCCTTGGCTGACATGTCCACTCTTTCCCCTTTGTCAATCTTGCCTTGAATCAGATCGTTTCTTCATCCTGCAGGCTTATGTTTACATGAAAATGGTCTTCACCACTCGACGATCATCATGCAATAACTAGACATCAGAGCAATCCTTTAGGAGGAGGCTATACGTGAATTGTAGTGGTGCTGGAAGTCACATAGAGGCATGTCAGTTGTTTATTTTAGGTGCAACTTTCGTTTTCTATTCCATTTCAGTTGTTCAACTCTTACTTTTACAAGTTTGTGTTTGGGACAATACATAGATTGATTTCAGTGAATGATGAGCAAACTCACTTGCATAATAATGGCATGCTGAGTGGATCCAACCAAGTTTCATTGCCATATTTGCCCTATATGAGTGTATAATTTGTTACAGAAACAAAGAATGTTGGAAATGATTCAGACACAACACCAGTTCATATATTATAGACACCATGGGCTTTGGATTTATTGTGCAATATAAATCCCGTCCCCATTGATATTGCAAGTGTCAGTTTTCATTTAGTTTGATAAATAAGTTCAAGAAACAGCCTTTATGAGGACATCTTCCAACTGCTCCTTTGATGAAATGAATTTGACTGTTAGACCTTCCCTTGCCACTTATGTAAAGAAATGTTGTTATGACCGTTAAATAATCGGCTCAGCATCATCGCAACATTAAACCTGGGGCTATAAAAGATTATTAACAGACATTGATCAACATCAAATATGCTGTGACAGAAGCTAATGCTCAATATTCAGCCTTTATGCTGACGGGAGCTGCAGTGAGCTGTTTTTTCACAAATTTACACTATTGATGTGTTGCAACAAAAGTTAATATTCCTATCGTGGTCATTGTGAAAAGTCTATTATCGAGCAAACTTATCCAGTCGTCGTCAAAAACATATTTAGAAGAAGAGGACTTGAGCGGGTAACATGTAAACATAAAAGCAGATGTTCCGATAAATGCTTCATAGAGGCCTAATGAGCACGAATTAGTGCGTGCATCCATCGTTGGGAAAGTTATCTCGCTGGTGCCATTTCTGGTTGTGTTATAGCAGGGTATTGATTGCCAAAGGCAAACGACTTTAAATAATTAATTTTCTCAACTCGTCAATCACTTACAAGTATACGGGATCAATTGTAGTCAAGGTTGAACCATAGGGAGCTAGGCTAGCTAGATCCAAGAACGTTAACTTTCAACAATCTAAGTTGGTTGCAAATAAAAGGGGTTGGTTTTGATCAATTTAATTCTGAAAATAAATAAAAGAAATGAAATCACAAATCACTTGGAGAGAGATTAAAATCAGATTATGAGGATCTTGGATATGGGATTTCATCTCCACATCATAACTCAACAAAAACTACAGATTCCAACAATATTAATTAATCTTCTAAGGCATTGATAACATCTAATACATATCCCTATGATATAAGATAGTTCTACCCTCATATAGCATTCCCATGCATATATCCACATTTGAACTACAACCTAAAACCTTCAGCCAGTCCAAGCCATTCCCGTGGTCAAGGATATGCTGTCAAAACGATTATTCTTTACCTCCTAATTTGACTTCCCAGAAATAATAAGAGGCATAAAACGTGTAAACATGATGGCCAACCATGCATACAAGGAAATAAACACCATAATTCGTTTTGAAATAGAAGATTAACTAATATTAGATATGAAATTCGAGTCACATTCAGTTATGGCGTGGGAGCTACTCTCCCACGTCCAAGAAATGGAGTTTACTCACTCATGGTTATAAAATACGTGCATAAATGATGAATCATTGAAATAAACATGAGAAAAGAGAGGAATAACAAATAAATCCGTGGGAGTGAAGAACAAAATGAGATCTTCGTCCAAGAGATGGAGATTCGCCTCTGAAACGTCCTCCAAAAGCAACAACCTTCTCTTTTTTATGACAACCTATAAAATAAAAAAAGGTATTCATCTATTAATTGTACCATCAGCTTTACGTTTGATGCATGCACCCATTTCGTACGTATAGTATTCATAGAAGGATGCCATGCTACTAGCTCTGAAGTCTGAAATGCAATTTCGAATTAGAGCATCAATACACCAGACATGGCTTTGGCCCAATCAGGGTCTTATGATGCCTCTTTTGAAGAGAAGCACGTGGGGAGATATCGTAGGCGTTTGAGAACCTCGTCAATAAAAGGAAGCAGATCACTTCCCACGATTTGATCACCCATGCCAGAGAATGAGTCAGGAAGATTGCATAAAAACTGTACTGGTTGGAATTCCTTTCTTTGTTTTTGTAGAGTGTGAAGGTCATTTATATGAGGGTGATGCTCTTCAAGATCCCCACAAAAGGATTGAAAAGATGCATAATGATATTCTAACTCAATGTTGGGAGACGACTTGAGTTTTGTCAAATTCTGATAGGTATGGTAGTACACACTTAGAATAATCTTTGTGAGCATAGATAGTCACTAGATGATCCCACATTGCTTTTGCAGTTTCCGAATGAATAAGAAATGAACTAATTCGTGGTTTGAAACGATTGAGAATCCAACTTTTAATACGAGAATGATCTTTCTTCGAGATGGTGTAGGCACTCTTGACTTCGACATCGACTTGAGCATCTAGCATGTTAGATGGGAAGCTTTGTCTTGCAATAGACATATATCTCTCGTGATTTATTTATACCAAGTTGCATAAACTTTCCCAGTCAACATACATGAATGACCTGGTGATGAGAGATCTCTACAAGGAAACCATGGTATTAGCCAGGAATATTAGAAGACAAGCACACTACAACCAAATGTGTGGTACGGATCTGTACGGTAATAGATTAGAAGCCAGACATAGCACACTGTAAAAAAATTATAGCCTTATTCCATATAGGAGAGGAAGACCTCCTCTTGGACACATGAGCATCCCCTTGTTTGTTAGTGAAGAAGATACACAAGGAAGGTCCTTCTTACGTCAGGACAACATGGAGACAAGATATGCGGCAACAAGCTGCGATGGCTTCCCTTGTAGAGCCAACGACTATTATAGAGGCACAGACAATCCTTAGGCAGGACCGACGCTACCAACCTAACCCTTATGAGTGGTTGCAGTGGCCACCAGGCGCCTTAGTTAGTCTAGGTCATAGAGGGAGTGGCGGCGACTAAAGGTGCTCCTACAGGGGGTAGTAGGCCCTTAAAAGAGCCGACAATGTCTGAGGTTCCCCTACAATGAGGCAACAATCCTCAGGAGGGATTGACAACGTCTAGGGACCCCCCTAGAGCATAGTCACAACATTCGTCATTTTTTTGAGCTGCTGTATGTGACGGCCGTATTAAACTCCAATGAAAAATATATTTTATTCGCGTTTTATACACGTTTTATTCACGTTTTGCGTTTTATTCATGTTTTGTATGTTTTATTCCCGTTTTAAATTGTTTTGTACGGTTGTTTTTTTCCAGTCTTTTTTCTTTTGCAGTAGGATTTTTCTAAACTCTCCAATCTTACTCCTTGAGCCCTCGACAGAACTTGGACTAGGAGAAACCGCCAATGACAAAGCATGCCTCCACCGTCCTCTCTTCCTCCCCATCTCTTTCCCACTTCTTCCCCTTCTTCCTCCATCCTCCCCTCTTCCTACACAATTTCTTCCTGTTGCAGCAACTTCGAACTTCTTCCCCCTATTCCTACTGGTTCTAGCTCCCACGTTCCGAACCTTCTTCCTCCATCATCCCCTCTTTCTCCTCAATTCCTTCTTGTTGCAACAACTCTTCTCACCCTACTTCCTCCATCACCGTCCCTTCTTCCTCCCACCTTTTCCTCTTCTTGTTGCTTGTTGTTTCACGCTTCAGCTTCTACTTTCCACCTCTCCTTCCTCCTCTCTTCTCTTTTTGATTTCTCTGTCGTAGTTGGCTAATTCCTCCTATCTCTATCCAAACCTCCACCTTTCTAGTTTCTACTGTATCGTCCTCCTTTACCAATCCTCTTATGTATCCTCCTCCCTTCCTGATTTCCTCTTTCTTTTGAATCTGCTTATGTTGCTCTAACATCCTCATTCCTGTACCTCCCATTCCCCTCCTTTAACTTCTTCCCCTTTAAATTTTTATTCTGTTTTTTGTAGCTCAACGAGGCTGGGGTTAATGGATGTGTGATTTTGACACAAGTCACACAACACCCAAGATCAAGAAGGGTGACAAGTTTGCAACCCTCTACACCACTGACTGAGCTCATAACCCTTCTTCCTTTTTGTTTATTTTTTTCTTACCTGCAAATTTTATTGCAATCAATGCATCAAGTGATTTTTAGAATTTTGTGTACATTAATCAATTAGTTGGTCTTTAAATATTAGCGTAATTAGTAATATTAGTGTAATCAACTTAATGTTTCTTCATCAATTCAATCTTTATGTGCGTATGTATATGTATGTGTATACATATATACTTTTTTCCGAATAGTTGATCGTACTTCTACCTTTTATCCGAATTTCCACATAATTCCCGAATTCCGAATTTTTTAGCTGGATCGTACGTATCCCGAATACCAAATTTGTGACTATGCCCTAGAGGGGGCAACGACAAGGCAACAACCCCATGGAGGAGTTCGCTGCGCCTAGCAGCTGATGTGGAACACATCATGAAGAAGATGAACAAAGGAGATAAACCAAAATATTATAACTCTCAAATCATATTCAACTTGGACAAAGGCCCCAACGTTGGCTTTTATAACATTACATGACTTGACCCACAAGCAATGAAAATAAACTCCTATTTAATAAAATTCAGAATTAAATAAAACCTAACATAACAAAAATCATAAGACATTTATGACTGAGTACATTAACTAGATAATTTACACTTAGGTCCCTAACAATTAAAATAAAACAAAAACAAGTATAATAAAGCCTAATACGTCCTACATCATCAGCCCTTCGGGGAAGCTTGACGTGGTGGGGAGAATCCCTTAGACTAGGGTCGACATAGGAAAGCAAAACGAAATGATTGACGACTCTAATACCACGATAATTAAGAGAATGAGTTGTTACTATATAATTATTCAAGTACAATGCACCTCTGCTTATATACGATGGAGATAAGCTAAGGGGGAGATAATAAAAAATATAGGACTAAACATAGACATGACAATTAGTAAATAACAATGAGTAAACAACTTCTCTTAACATATTCAAACCATGTTTTGACACAAAGACTCCTAGATCACTAGATTAGCCTTGAATATCTACTTATAACTTTTGTGTTCGATATTGGTTTAATTCACAAGTTTTCCATTCTTAGGACTTCATTGTAATTATCAAGTTTTAGTACATTTAAAATTTGGTTACTATCTTCATAATTTTGGGCAGTTGCCCACAATTATTAGTGTTTCCCATCAATGTTCTAAAATGCGTTATGCAGTATGCGTTCAGTCAGGGTACCACATAGAGCATTAGCGGAATGCGGGAGCATAAGCGAGGCATATGCATTTTTGGATTTTTTTAATAAATTCTATATTTTATACATATATTTAAATTAAAAAATAATCATAATCATAAATTTCATACTATCTAGTTTCATAGCCTAATAGCCCAAAATGTACCAATGGAACATTACATCATGGAAGAAGAAACAAATATTTTCCAATCATCAAGAAGAAAAATCAATCAACAAAACCCTAAGTTTATATAACGTACTAGAATATACATGTAACACAACACACTAACACATGCAGTTCATAGCAGAACATTTATTAAATGAACACAATAAGAATAACCACAGCAGCACAACAAGTGGCAGTTCAAAGTAGAAATAGAAAAAGAGCATTAAAAACAAAATCAAAACATCAAAATGATATGAAGAAATCAAGTCAGTAATAAATATAGAAGAAAAAGTCACAGGGAATATATTGTACTCCCTAGGCAGCACACAAATTTGATTCTTTGTAAAAGAAAATATCATGTATCCAATTGATATCTACAAGAGATTCCCCTTTTATACAAGACAAAATAAGAACTGTTGCAAGTGCAACATGTTCTAATCTTAGAGAAAAATAGAAGAGAAAAAAAAAGAGGGAATAAGAACTGGTGCTTGCGACTTGAGGATTTTCATTTAGTAGTCTTATGTTTATTCCAAACTATCTTTCGTTTCATTTTGAATTTATAATTTACCTCCAGGAAGTCTCTCGATAAGTCTGATACAAAAAGATATCAAGGAGCTCGGCATGAAGATTTAAGGAAGCAAAGCAACTTACTTCAAAGAGAACGTAAAGTTCATTTATGAACAATGAGTTGTTAATCTTTGTTGTTCTGTTATAACAAAAAGTTTCTGCAAACTCCTATTTTTTAATGTTCACTGTCAAAACGAAAGAAGAACCATCTTCTCTATACTGTACCCAACTTTTTCCAATTTTCAATGTATGTATATACATCTCACCTATTTCAATAGTTCAAAATTTTGACCTAACACAACATTATTCTAAATCTCGTGCATCGCACGGGGTGATGACTAGTTTCTATTTATAAGAACAAGCAGACACTTACAAACTTGCGACTCAAGCAAGGAACGAGGTACCGTCTGTATTGGCTGTATTTCGGTCGAAATACCGATACCGACGGATATCGGTACTGATACATGCAAACCTACCATTAGGATCTCAAATATCGACATTTCGGTGGGCTTACCACCAATACCGCCAAATATCGTGGGTACTGGTGCAAAATGCACCACTTACCCACCGGTACAAGGCGGCATGGGCAGTATACTACCCAATACGCTGACAGACGTGAGTCTCTTGCGCTGCTGCTGTTTGAAGAGGAAAAAGCTTGGGGATTTTGGGCAATTTTCGAGATTGGAGCTCAGATCTACCCTAATCAAAGTATGTATACTTAATTTCTTGCATTTCCCACCATTTCCAACCTATTAACTCTCTATTTCCTTATACTCTCACCCAAAAAATTCACCAAATATCCCCAAATCCTAGATCTACTCCAAAATACTTATGATTAATGCTATTTATCACTAGATCTATGATTATATTATATATATCTACTGATTTATTACTAAATCTACATAATTAGCACACTAATAATTAACATTACCATGTAATTTCAGTAATTAATAATAATAATACAATTAGTACTATTAATAATAGGTATTTAATTTAGGTTTATTAGAAGAAGCTCTATCAAAGACTAACATGAACATATATAAACAAAAATATACTCAAATTATTTAAATATATCGTTTTTTGGTTTTTTATGTATTAAAAATTATGAAAATAAAAAAGCAATTTTTTGTTTATTTGTGTCTGTTAATGTTGTATAAAATGAAATTAGCATTTGGAAACATATCATTTGTCTTTTGATAAGTAAATATCATATTTTATAATTTAATAATTTAATTTCAGACTTTATTTATTTTAAAATAAATTTTCTTCAAAATAAAAATCTTAAAAAATAATGTGTTTGATTCTATAATTACAAGCAAGTATTATATACTTATAACATTATTTTTGATTCTATAATCATAAAAAAATCTTTTTTGTTCACTTAATTGCTTATTTTATTTTATATTAGTATTGTATAATGTACATATTTTAGTACTTTTGATTAATACTAATACATCATTTGCTTTGCTTGTTTTTCTTTGTTTTTTTCAGTGTTGACTTTTGACTTTTGACTTTTGAGAAGATGTCTTTGTCTTCAAGTGACGTTGAGGGTATGTTTATAATAATAATATCAAAACTCCTGGCCGCTCCGTCACTTAGGGTTTCCGCTCTAGGTGATTAGCATTCCTGGGCTCTCTCCCATCGTTCACCGAGGTGACATCCTCTGTTGCTCTTGCAGGTACTCTCCTCCGCCATGGAGGACGATCTTGTGAAACGTTATACGACACTCAGGTTAGGGAAGAAGAAGAAACGGATGTTCTAGACTTCACAGCGGCGGCGATTAAGACCGGCGACGATCACTTGGAACTGGCCGTCGTGGGCAGGTTGGCAACACAAAGACCATACAATTTTCCGGCGCTCAAACGTACTCTGACCAACGCCTGGGCGCTGAGGAAGGAGGCGAGCTTCAGATAAATCTCGAGCAACCTGTTCGTCGTTCAATTCTTGAACTGGCGAGACAAAGAGGTGTTAAACGATGGGCCCAGGAACTTCGACAACCATCTCCTCATCACGAGAAGCATACAGGCGGAGGACACGCCGGAGGACATTGAGCTTAACATGTGTGCTTTTTGGGTCAGGCTTTATAACATGCCCCTAGGTTATCGGACAGAAGAGGCAATTAAGGCGGTAGCGGGGAAGATCGGTGAGGTGTTAGCCGTTGACCGCAAGGACTTGGGTTGGGATACGTTTTGCAGAGTCCGGGTCGCCCTGGACATCACCAAATCCCTCCGCCAGAAGCAAAATTAGGGATGCAAAGGGGAATGTAGTATCGATCGAGATCCGATATGAACGGCTGCCCAATTTCTGCTATAGATGTGGCACCATCGGACACCTGGAGAAGGATTGTGGGGAGACAACGGAGGATGAAGAAGAAGACCAGCAACGCTTATGGGGACCTTGGGTGAAGGCCTCGCTGGTAAAGCGGTGGGCGATCCCAATAAAGGAGTTGTTCGGGCGTGACAGCGAGAAGAGGACCTTAGACTTCACCACGAAGCCGAAGGTCAAGGGGCAGAGGGAGGACAAAGGGGGTCAGCGTAGCTCGAGCACTGGTTCGAGGTGGAACACATCTAACAGACAGGTACATTGGAGGACGGAGGAGGAAGATACAGTTTCAAGGGTCCATCTCTCGCGAGATGACTTGGACAACATCTTTTCGATGGTGGAGAAGGAGAGGACGATAGGGAAGGAGAGACCGATGGCTACATTCGAGACAGAGGGGCGAAGAGAACCGACGGTGCACTCCAAGTCAGATGATTCTAGTCTGAAGTCAACAGTTGAAGGCCTCGACGGACAGCAGCACGGGGTGACCACAACAACACGTATGGGGGTTGATGAAGGCAGCAGACCGTCGGGCAGGGTGGTGGAGCTGAGAGCACCTTGCGGACAAGAAAGCTTCGTAGGCGGAGAAGGAGACGACTTGGGCAGGGAGAGAACCAAACCACCTGCAGGCGGAGGAAGTAACCGGTCATCAGCATGGAGACGGCTCTCAGCGCTGGAGTTTCTGACAAAGAGCGACAGGCAGAGAGAACTTCTGAGGGGACGATGTCAATGGCCAAGGCAAGAGAAAAAGGGAGAGGGAGGAGGTTTACTCGAAGGGGTGATAGGCTGGGTGGTCCTAGAGCGAAGATGCGCACATCTGAGGGACAATCAAGTTTGAAATGAGGGCGAGTAGGGGAGGACGAACTCGCAACAGAGACAGAGGGGTCTGGGCAAAGTATTGGCAAGAGATCTCGTACATTAGAAGACATGGCAGCTGCATCCGGCAAGCAAGTCGCGGGTACTGGGGTGGCCCGGACCCGTGAACAACAATGAAAACACTGGCATGGAACGTTCATGGTCTAAGCCGCCCTAGAACGGTGAACTCTCTCAAGAGGCGATGCTGGAGAGAGATGTCCGACATAGTTTTCGTGATGGAAACTATGTGCAAGAGCACGGAGCAAGAACGAGTCAGACGATCTTGTGGTTTTGACAGTGGGTTCGGGGTGGATAGTAGGGGCAAATCCGGTGGTCTGGGGCTGTGGTGGAGAGGTGACATGGTGACTATTAAATCCTTTTCTGATCATCATATTTGTGCTGACATTGATGAGAACAATCCAGAGTATAACTATTGCTTTGCTGGGATATATGGATGGGCGGCAGTACAGGACAAGACACAGACTTGGGCACTTATGGGGGAACTGCGCAGGGCCTCTCATAGGCCTATGGTGTTTGGTGGAGATTTTAATGAGATCACAACATTACATGAGAATCAAGGGGGGCAGCCGCGCAATGAATGGCAGATAAGGAATTTCAGGGAGGCTATTGATAGTTGTCAACTCATTGATCTGGGGTCCACGGGATGCAAGTTCACTTGGCGGAGAGGCTTACAAGTTGACAATTCATCATGGAAAGGTTGGATAGGTTTTTGGCTGACAGGGAGTAGTGTGATATCTTCAATGTGCGGAAGGTGAAGAATTTTCCTATTGGCAATTCAGACCACAGACAGATTTATCTTTGGGCAGAGAAATCCAGACAGGTGGAGGATAGGGGGAAAAGTTTCAGATTTGAGACTCTATGGCTATCTTCTCCAGAATGCAGGACGGTGGTGGAACAGGCGTGGAAGGAAAACCCGGACGGAGGCCTGTTGTCACAGATCAGGGCGTGTGCAGAAAGTCTGAGTTGCTAGGCAAAGGAAAAATTTGGGAATATAAAGAAGCGGTTCCGAAGAACTGAGAAAGATCTTATACGGGCGCAGAACAGGCTACCTTCACATGATATGGTACAGGAATGCACTCAACTGGAAAAAGAACTGGAGGAGTTACAACGGTGGGAGCAGAGCTTCTGGCACGCTAGAGCACGCACAAATGAGATGAGAGACGGCGACAAGAATACTAAGTACTTTCACCATAAAGCTAGCCAGAGGAGAAGAAGGAACACCACTGACGACATTTTTAAGGAGGATGGCAGTTGGCAGACGGATCCTGAGGAGATAGAGGGGGTGATCACTTCTTTCTTCACCTCACTTTTTTCGACATCACACCCGGATGGCATGGAGGAGTTTTTGGACGGCATGCATGGAGTTCTACAGGATGAGGACGTGGCACGTATGGAGCAAACCCCTTCAGAAAGTGAGATATGGCAAGCTATTCAGCAAATGCATCCCAATAAAGCTCCTGGACCCGATGGCATGAAAGCGATTTTTTATCAAAAATTTGGGGTACGGTAAAGATGAGTGTGGTTGAATTTATAGCTGGATGGTGGAGAGGAGAGCGCAGCCTGGAAGAAATTAATGAGGCAGATATATGCTCATACCGAAGACAGAGGCTCCGGTCCGCATTTCTAAGTATCGCCCTATTAGCCTGTGCAATGTTTCTTATAAAATCATCACGAAAGTCCTGGCCAATAGAGTGAAGCCGCTGCTGAATAATATCATTTTTGAAAACCAAAGCGCTTTCATTGGAGGCAGGATGATCACTGACAATGCTTTGGTGGCATATGAGCTTTTCCATACCATGAAACACAGAAAGAAGGGAAAAGAGGGACTGCTGGCGCTCAAGCTTGATATGAGCAAAGCTTATGACATAGTGGAGTGGTCTTTTCTGGGGAGGGTGATGGAGAAGATGAGTTTTCCTGACAGGTGGAGGACCAAGGCATATGAGTGCATGTCTAGCGTTTCACACAGATTCGTCATTAATGGCAAAAGGAGGGGATCTACAAGACCGACTAGAGGACTGCGCTAAGGTGACCTTATCTCTCCCTATCTCTTTATTTTTTGTGCTGAAGCTCTCTCTTTATCTCTTATAGAAACAACTCAGGCAAAGAGGATTCATGGCATCAAGGCATGTAGGACAGCGCCACGTGTCTGTCATCTTTTTTTCGCTGATGATAACATCGTGTTCACTAGAGCTACCTCAGAAGAATGCTCCGTTTTAGCTGAGATTTTCAACCAATATGAGAGGGCATCCAGGCAGAAAATTAATTATGAAAAGACAGAGGTTTCTTTTAGTGGAAATGTGGAGGCAGAAAGAAGGGACACCATCAAAAATATGCTTGGGGTAAGAGAGGTGGACCGACATGAGAAATATTTGGGTTTACCAACAGCTGTGGGTCGGTCTAAGAAGGTGGTCTTTGTTGCAATTAAAGACAGGGTATGGAAAAAACTGCAGGGATGGAAGGAACAATTGCTGTCCAAGGCGGGGAAAGAGGTACTTATCAAAGCAATGATCCAGGTCATTCCTACTTATCTTATGAGCATTTTCAAGCTTCCTGAAGGACTCATTGACGAGATACACTCCATGATAGCACGTTTCTGGTGGGGAGCAAAAGAAGGTGAAAGAAAAATTCATTGGCTCAGCTGGGCGAGACTTTGCAGACCAAAGGAGTATGGTGGGATGGGCTTCCGGGATCTGTCAGCGTTTAATAGTGCGCTACTGGCAAAGCAGGGGTGGCATCTTGCTACTAATGAGGGATCTTTGATCAGCCGTATACTGAAGGAGAAATATTACCGACACACTACGGTCATTCATTCGACGAGGGGAGGAGCACCTAGCTACACGTGGAGGAGCATCTGGGGGGCGTTGCAACTGGCCAAATTGGGTTTTCTGTGGCGGGTGGGATCGGGGGGGGGAGATCGACATATACAGAGACAGATGGATCCCACAACTGGGTGGGACAGTGCACCGCTATCTGGTGCAGGGGCCGGTTACATATACTTCAGTTGCTGGGTTGATAGATGAGGAGACAGGACAATGGGATGAGATTGTCTTGACAGACGTGTTCCCTCCCCATATTCGATCCATGATTCTTGCTATACCTTTGAGTGGCCGGGAGGACGTTGATACTCTATGCTGGGACAAAGAGAGTAGAGGGGAGTTCACAGTGCGCAACGCATACAGACTTATGCGTACATGGGAGGATCTGCTAGACGATCTGGAGGAGGACGACTGGAAAAGAATGTGGAAGCAACGCTGGCCTCCAAAGCCTAAACACTTCATATGGCGAGTGCTCTGAGACATATTACCGACAAAGGCAGCCCTGTGCAGGAGGCACGCAGCCCAAGTTGATTTATGCCCACGCTGCCTTTCACATACGGAGGATTCCACATGCTCTTTTGCTTTGTGCTTCAGCGGGACCTGTTTGGGCGGCGGGACAGTTAGTATGGCCGCTCCACACGGGCATGGATGCTAGGGAGTTTACTAGGGAGCTGCTACGTGATGATGATCTGAGGAAAAGAGATGAAGGCGCGACCCTGTTATGGACAACATGGACAGCCAGAAACAAACATATTTTTGACCCCCAACAGCCGTACATTCCAGCACTTGCAGCCAGTTTTCTCACACTGATAGAGGATTACGGGCGGTACTCGTCGACGTCACGCAGTGATGATCATCGGGAGGACGGTATGGATGTCTCAACTTGGAACCCTCCGCCACCGGGGTGTTTCAAGCTGAATGCAGATGCCAGTGTCCGCAGCGGTGGCCGTGCGGGTATTGGAGCTATCATCAGGGACAACCTAGGGGATATCAAGGCTACGTACCAATGCCATCTGGACCATGCGTTCTCAGTGCTTAGTGCGGAGGGAATGACAGTCCTACATGGGATTCAGCTAGCTTTGAGCCTGGGCCTGAAGGATCTGATCGTCGAGACCGATAGCGCTATGTTGGTACACGCAATGAAGGCCGACAGATGGGGACGGGGATACGAGGACAACATCGTGTCAGAGATCTGCCGTTTGTCTTTAGATTTATCCTCTTTTCACTGTTGTTTTGTTCGTAGGCAAGGTAATGCGGTTGCCCATACCTTAGCCTCTCATGCCTGTTGCTTAGAAGATCCTCGGACTGTGCTCGAGGACTTCGATGCGAACTTTGTAGCTATTTCTCTTTCTGACTTGAATAAATAAAAAGCGACAGACACCCTTTATCAAAAAAAAAGTGACGTTGAGGGTGCTAGGGTTGGTCATGTTGCGACAAAGGATGTGGATTTCACATGGAGTCACTGCACCCCTGTTCCTGAGACTGGGAATAGGGCAAAGATTGTCCGCAACTACTGTAAGAAAACAATTGGTGGTGGGGGAATCACTAGATTCCAGCGTCACATTATTGGTGGTGACAAAAATGCGGCAGTGTGCCAGAAGTGCCCCCCAAGTATTATGAATGACTTCAAGAAGCTGATGGGTGCGAAGAGGGAGAAAGAACAAAAGTTGAAGCAGGTTGAAAAGGCTTACACAGATACAATCTTTGATGTTAGGGCCACATGTTCTTTTTCTGAATCAGATCATGATATTATATAGCCTCCAGGGTGTTATAATCCTTATTCACGTCATATGTATTAGTGTGCTCTCAGAGACTTGCAAAAGTGCCTGGGATAGGGAGGAGGCAGCTCGACTTGCGAGGAGATATGGGCCATCTAGTGCAGGTGGAGGCAGTGGGGTTGCACGTGTTCCTATTGTTGACCTAGATGATGATGAAGATCAACATGCTCAATATAAAAGAAAGAAAGGCACCATTGATACACTTTTCCGTTCTGCTAGTGCGAGATTGAAGCATTTTGATAAGACAAGAGTTAGGAAGCCCGATGCTTGGAAAAAACCCTAAAAACAATGTTTACTAGTGTGAAGGAGAAGGCTGGCAAGGCAGTGGGTAAGTTCTTTGCTCATGGTATACCTGCATATGTTGCAACTGAACCCTGTCTCCAACACATGATATATGTGATAGGGGAGTCTAGTGGGGGCATTAAAGCCTCCACTGCATATGAATGGATGAACAAGTATCTTCCCCAAGAGAAGAAAGATCTACATGTATGGATTTCAGACTAGAAACAATTGGGCTACGAATATGGGCGTGACACTCATGTATGATGGGTGGACTAGTGGAAACAAAAAGCAAATTATTAACTTTCTTGCACATTGTCGTGGATCGACTGTTTTTCTAGACTCTTTTGATGCTTCCGTTGAAATCAGGAATTACAGTTACATCAAGAAGCTAATGACAACATACATCAAGTAGGTAGGGGTTGAGAATGCGATGCATATAATGACTGATAATGGCTTTAACTTCAAGAAGGCTAGTGAAAGTATAATGAAGAGATATCCGGTCTACTGGACGCCATGTGCTACCCATTGCATAGATCTAATTCTTAAGGAAATGGGTACAATTGATTACATCAAAAGTGTGGCAATTGATGGTAGGTTGATGATGGGTTTCAAGGTGACATCAAAATGTGATAATTGAGGCGGCGGTGAGCACTCTCCGAAATATCCTCCTCCTGTTGATCTTGAGAATGATGATCGTCCTTATGTTACTAGGGCTGCACCTCCTTCTCCAGCAGAAAAAGAATATCCCATGCCTAAAAAAGCTTTTCAAAGGAGGAAAACTCGTACTGGCAAAGACTATGGTGGTGCATTACCACATGAGGCTACAACAACTACAAGCTCCTATGGTTATGATAGTGATTATTATTCTGATATTGCTGATTCATTTGGGAGCATGAGTATTTCAACTTTTGATTCACAGTCTCAACATGATTCAACATTAGGCCTTGGCAATATGCTATTTGGGCAAACACATGCACAACCCTACCATCTCATTCTCAATATGGGTACGGGTATTCAGGATATCAAAATAAGCCACCACAACCACCACAACCAGAAGTAGAACATCATGTTGGATATACATATACCACAAATGTCTCGGGCCCACATGGAAGTTATCAATACAACTCCCTTGCATTCTCTGAGGATGGTGGGCAAACATGGAGTGGTGGTCGCTCAGTTGTTCCTATATCTCCGGTCCCAATACTTTCTATGGCTGTGCCTGTAGCTATTCAACCTATTCCTCAAACAAGTCAACCTTCTCGAGTTCCTCACCTACATCTCTAAGAAGAAACAATATCTTAACCAGTTAGAAGTGAATTTTCCAAAGATTGGGATGATACAATTTGTCAATGATGATGTGTATGAGGAGCATGTGACTACATACAACCACCTTTATAGTTGTACATGCTATGGCCACAATATCTCAGTAATATCAACTCATTACTGTATGGAGAGCCAATACACCACTCAACATACAACTGATGTGAGTTGGTAAGTAAATATGTTATTCATATGTTGTAAATTGTATATTATTGCATAAATGTGTGTATTTAAGTGTGTCGATTGTGCTAGTAAAATTTCATATCTTAATTCCTACATTTTGTCATCGAAATCCTTCATCGTAATCCCAACGAAATAAGATAGATTCCTTACCTCCCACATGATGGACCCCCCACACCCAATATAGAATTTTATTGCATAAAACGTTACATTTAGATGTAGAGATTACACTTGTAAAATTTTATGAATTAATTCGTTCATTTTAGCGTCAAAATGACTACAATTGCATGTGTTGGTATTTCCGTCGGTATACCGATAAATACCTATTTCCAAGCTGTCGAAACAACGTCCGTATCGGTCACCTTGTTCCTTGGACTCAAGCATGCTTGGGACTCAAGCATGCTTCAGACTCAAGACAACCATATGGGCTGGCCCATTTACATAATAAACTAAAACTTTACAACACTTTCTTTGCATAAATAATTAGTCTTAACTATCTAGGGTTAACATATGTTTGTTTCTTGTCTCTTTTAATTGCTTGATCCATTTAAATAACTCAAATCAAAGATCAAACTTTGAAAACCCTAGCCTCCACAATAGGAACCTAGCCTAAGTGAACTCAACTTTAGTGCTCCCTTGGGTTCTTTCTTGATTTTCATGGTTATACTGCTCCTAAGTATGCATGTTTGTGGATTTTTATAAAAAGTGTGTCCAAACTGAGTTATAAATTTTAAAAAACCTAGGTGTGCCCCAAGGCACGTCTAGCCATACCAATAAGCTAGGGGTGTCAGGGGAGGCATTAAGATTTGTGCCACTGTTGTCAGGGAGAATGACGCTCAACCTAGATAATTCGTTTTGCTTTGACTTTTCCTTTTGCCTTTACCATTGTTATTTTTTATTCTTTGAGTTATTTTTGCAT
This sequence comes from Alisma plantago-aquatica, assembly GCA_963693085.1. Taxonomy (NCBI): domain Eukaryota; kingdom Viridiplantae; phylum Streptophyta; class Magnoliopsida; order Alismatales; family Alismataceae; genus Alisma; species Alisma plantago-aquatica. Next base: position 168,298,833 of record OY856415.1, read on the forward strand.
CCTAGTTTGCGAACTTGTCTTGTATTTCTTGATTGTGCCTTGTGCAAGTGACATTGCATGTACGGACGTCGATTTTTGTCTATTGAAGTCTTTCTTTAAGAATTTAGAAATAGGGAAATGAAGGTGTACAAACTGGCGTGCTCAACCTTTAGAAGATGAAATGGTAAATCAAAATGAAACCATGATGAAGATGCATAGGAGCAACCACCTCCTCGACCTAGATGTAGGCCACTTCATGATTATTTTATGCCAGGCAACTACAACTTGCCCACTGCAACTAGGGTGGACCACATAATGAGCCAACAATTTTCTATTCTATTGGGGCTTCTTGGACTTCTTCTCTTTTATGGGCTAGAAAATGAAAATCCATGCAATCACGTGGATGCCTTCCTGGAGACGTGCTCTACTTTCAGAACCCCATCTACCATGGATGACTCCATCCGACTCATTTTGTTCCCGTTTTCTCTGAAAGACGAGGCAAAAGAATGACATTCATCTAAAATTTAGATTGTGACGGGGAGTTATAAAAAATGAATTCTTGAAGTTCTATTCTATTGGAAATTTTACCCAAATGAGAAGGTATATCACTTCTTTTAAGAAGAAGAACAATGAATAATTCCAGAAAACATGGGAGAGGTTCCAGAAATTGCTAAGGGACTGCCCTCACCTTGAAGTGTCCATTTGGTAGCTGCTGCAATCTTTCTAGATGGGGTTATCTTTGATGGGTCAAACTATTGTAAACTCATCATGTAGATGTGCTTTTATGGCCAAACCACTTGAAACATTATGGCCTTTATTTAAGCATCTAGCTGAGAACTCAAGGCACCGAGCATCCAATGTGGATAGTGAATGTAATAGAAACATGTGAGCTGGAACTTCTCACACCAAGAGTGATTCTGAACCTCAAACGGTGAAGATCCTGACAGACATGATGAATTTAATAAAAACACATGTGGGAGGGTCCTCTAGTCACTGTGCTCGTTTAATTGAATCTCTTGATGAAGACCTAAAAGCATGCCAATCTTATGACAACCGCAACAACCAATGCCCTACACATACAATCCGGATTGAAGAAACCACCGCAACTTCTCTTGGAAACGACGAGAAGAGGGGCAAGGGCAGCCAAAGCAACACAAGGCCAAAAGTATAGTTCCAGATGAGGTTCTTGGAAGGTTATGAAGCCATATAGAGTGAAGATGTCCTCCCAATGACAAAATATTAGTAGGCTTAAGCAAATGATTGCTTAAATTTCCTTGTACTTGCACGCTATTAGAGGGAGACTTTCTCCGCAAACCATGGTTAACCCAAACAATGCTAGTGGATCATTTGTTGTTCCTTAAGGCACCTATATTCTTCCACAAGGACAAGTGCAATCCTTGCAACAATATCAAGGTCCTCCAAATTCCTATGCTTCTCCAGCACCATAATTCCCGTACAACTACCAAAACCATCCACAACCATCATCTCATTATCACACAGACAACAACCACTAGAACCACAACCATACATCCTCCAAAATTCCAACCCACCACAATTAAAGGCCACCTCAAGGACCACAACAACCACCACAAGCTCCCTCTTCTTACGAGCAAGTAAAGGCCATAACAATGTTGAAGAGTGGAAAAACTCTATAGAAGCTAAGGAACCAAATGGTAGATTGTGTGAAGGATGTTAGATATGATACCATGGTGCATGACCGTGATACTGTGATGAACATCCAAGGAGATACGATGATATTGAGTGATGATACTGTGATTCGTGTGATACCAGTTGATGATTCTACTGAGGTTAACAAGACAAGTGAGCAGTCACAACCTTTTTGCGATGAACATAATGAACCACGTGCTTCTGAGAGGAAGCTAAGCACACTAAGGATATATTTGAGACTTTCTAGTAAGTGAGGATCAACATTTCTATTAGAAAGTAATATTAGCCTATTTAGCTAATAGGCTAATTAGTCTATTATGTACATGAGCCTATTTGCCTTGGCGTATTAGGGTTTAGTCCACTTCCTTGTAATTGCCTCCTCTCTTATATATATAGGACATCGATGCACATATCAATATACATCGATTACAATGTCTCACACACTTTTTTAACATGGTATCAGAGCGTGCCCTGGGGAGTGAACCCTAGCTGACCTAACCGCCACCTCTCTTAGAGAGAGCAACAACGAGAGAGCATCGCCTGCGGTCGGCTGCCATCTCTATGACTTAGGCCGACTGGCTGCTCGCTAGGTGCATCCCAGCCTTCATGGCTTCTCTCCCACCTTCTTAAAAGATTCAATGTTCATCTATTCGTCGACACCATCCTTCCCGACCATCTATGCTTTTCGAACCATAGTCAAAGTAGCCACTCAGTGTCCTTCGTGGCCGTCATTGTCAAGTTGTCGCTTTCCCCGAGTTCTCCTCAAAGAAGATCCATTCGTCAGGCAGCTCCATACGTAGTCGCCTCCATTGAAGCAGCCGCACCAACATCCACCTTCAGCTCCAAGAACTGTCTCCACCATGTCCGCAGGGCCTGTGCTGCCTCGAAGTCCAACAACTGCATCTTCCCAGGCAACGTCCGCCCATCACTCCATCGCTGCACTTCTTGGGACCCTGGGGGATGCCATTTCCTATCCAATTTGGGTCGTGGTCAAGCAAGGAGCCATCACTTTTCATGTTTACATGTTCTAAAGGAGTACCTAAAGACGACGCTAATTCCCATCGACCCATGGCGCTAATTTTCATGGTTCTTTGTCTTTGTGACACTTCTAATTCTCGTAATTTCATGCTTCAGCGGCATCCTACACGCCATGTTGGCTAACTAACACATTGTGTAATAGTCCAAAATCCACTCGACAACGCAAAGATTCGTCCACATCGCAAGTCACACGACGTGTTAGCCAACCAACACTGGGTGTCAGTCTGTCATCTTTGAGTTTGCCCAGATCACAAGTCCCATGGCGTGTTGGCAAACTAACAGGACGTGTTGATGAAGATTTGATTTACCCCTCCAACATCCTACACGACCTGTTGCAAGGAGTCTATCATTCTCGAGCAAAGGAGCTACACAGCGTACACGGTGTGTCATCAGTCTGCCTCTCATCCCTGACAATCTACACGATGTGTACTCACCATACACGGTGTGTTGCAGACCAGATGTTTCTAATACAAGTTATGATGTCCTACAAAGGTCTATCTCTTCTCCAATACCTAATGATAATCAAATACTATTATTTTTTGACGTAGTTAAATTATTTTTTCCTGGACCTCTGCCCCCGCACCCCTACATTTGTCGGCTGAAGGGCCGAATAGATGTCCTTTTCAGGTCAAGAAAGATCCAATTAATTTCTCTATTTGGATCTCGTAAATGGGTTGTTTTGCATTTTGATTGTGGTTATTAGTTTTCCTACAGATATCCATCATGGCAGTGCCACTCCTTTTCCTACCAAGTTCCATTTCGATAGTGCTCTTCTTTCTACTGAGTTTCCATTCCGGTAGTATTTTTGTTTTACATTTTCCTTTCCCACCCTTCCACCCATCCGTGTGCGTCTTTCCACGTGGGGGGGTCACATGTCTCTTTCCAACGCCATCTACTCAAGTTGGCATGCCGGGGGGTATAGAGGAGAGGGGAAGTAAGAGAGAGAGGAGGGTATGAGGAGATGAGAGAGAGCATATGAGGAGAGAGATAAAGAGATGAGAGTGACATATTCTATGCTATCTTCATGGAGCTTCATATTCTTTAGCATATCCATTCTCCATTTTTAGGCAATGTTGAAGGATCTCACAGTTGCATCATTGACACCAAACCTTTCATATTTGTACCGTATTATGTACGTCTGGACAAGAACTATGGTGGCTAATTTGGGCCTCTAGTTTCCTTTGGCGTTGATGACATTTCAGTTGGTCACTTGCGCTGCATTCTCATGAGACAGACGGTTTCTTCTTCAGACTTCTTAGAATCTCAGGAATTTCTAGCATGTAAATTTTTTAGCTACAAGGTTGATGGTTCATCCAGATTTATCTTCACCTAGATACATTCGTTTTGTCTTCTTCGAGTTGAATATGTTGTTTCGACACTACTGTTGATCTACTTGGGTTTCTCCTTGATGGTGTCTTTCATTTCTATCAAGCCCCCAAGGTTCATGTGCCAGATTTATGGACCCAACATGCCATCAACAACACCTCACTCAGTTAATGTTCGTGCCACATTGTGCACATTTGTGGTCTACTACACTAGTTCCAATTGACTACACTTCTCCAACGATTTGAAGACACCGTTACTACTACATCTAAATTGTTGCCTCTGCCTTCGCGCAACATTATATACGTGGGATGTGTTGATGTGCGCTTATTCCACACACATTCTCTCTAGTGAAGATAGTGTAGTCGTGCTCCATCTGATAGTCTGCTCCACATTGATGGTGGCGGTTTAGTATGGCGTTTGAATTCCTTTTATGAGATGTTCTTCATTCCAGATGCACTTCAAACGACCTTCTCCAAAGCTCGAGGATTTCCAGCCTGCAAAACAAAACAAAAAAAAGGTGCGTCGTCATATGTTTAGTTAGGAAGTACTGTTTGGGGGGTAACAATTTTTGTATGGGGAGTGATATTATCATTTTATCTTTTATCCATGGTTATCAGAACCGAACCGAACCTGCCGGTTGAACAGGGAACTAGTCACTCTACCAGTTGGGTTCCCTCCCAAAGCCGGAAATGAAATCTGATCGGCATCAAACCGATGAACCGGCCGGTTGAACCTGCGAACCGATCCAGTTTGAGCCCAACCGACTGGTTCTCTCACTTAGCACATAAATGTATTGTTGCTGCTATTTTTTGTTAAATCAATTTTGAATATTTTATAAATGTTGGTATATGTATGTCCATGAATAGAATAATATTTGTTATTTTGTTTGTTTATCAAGTTATTGTGAGCAATTGCTGGGAAATTTTCCATGAGTATCAAAGACATCTATATATTTATAAACTAGCAGTGACGTCATGCTGACGTCACCGGTTGAACCGGTCAGACCACTGGTTGAACCAGTGAACCGAGAACCAGCGGCCTCACCGGTTTGTTGACCGATTCAGTTTTGACAACCTTGTTTTTATTGTTTAATCAAGTCATGTATCTCCAAGCTTGGATATGTGTTCACCCATGCTCCAGCTTTAGGGGAGTGTTAGAAAGTAATATTACTCCCACCTTAGAGCTGAAATTCCTTTTCTGAAGGTTTAAAATATGCATTTCTTGGTCTAAATGACACCCTCACAGTGATCATTTCTTCTCTCCTTTCCCCGGACCAAGAAGACGCCATTATTTATGTTTTAAAGAAAAACATTGAGGCCATTGAATGGTCTATCGTTGATTTCAGAGGTGTTGACCCATCTTTTTGTGTGCATCAATCTATTCAGACGATGATGCCCGTCCAAGCCATGAAATGCAAAAAACATTGAATCCTAAGTTGAAAGAGGTTTTGACACAAGTAGTACAACTCCTAGATGCTAGGATTATCTATCTTATTTTTGTCGTCCATGGTTGAGTCACATTCAAATTGTGCATAAGAAGGGTGGGATCACCATTGCACCAAATGATGATGGGGAGCGAATGGCAGTGAGAGAGCAGTCTAAGTGGAGAATGTGTTGATTATAGAAAATTGAATACAAGGACTAAGAGGGACCATTTCCAATTGCCCTTCATTGATCAAATTCTTCAGAGATTGACAAGACAAAATTGCTATTGTTTTCTTGATGGATATTTTGGGTACTTCCAAGTAGCCGTCATTCATTTGACCAAGAAATGACTATTTTACATGTCCAACTAGTACATTTCCTTACAGGAAGATGCCATTTGATCTTTGCAATGCCTCATCTATGTTTCAGAGATGTGAGGCATCTATCTTCACCGATATGCTCGACTCATCCCTTGAGGTGTAAATGGATGATTTTTTTAGTCTTTGAGAAACTTTTAATGAATGCTAATCTGACCTCGTTGCCGTACTAGAGAGATGTGTGAAAGTCCGCCTATTGCTTTCTTGTGAGAAAAGTCACTTTATGGTTTCCGCAGGTATTGTTCTTGGATATTGTGTATCAAAATTTGGGATTGAAGTTGATAGAGCCAAAGTTGACCTCATTTCTATTTTGACAGTTCCTTCTACCGTAAGACATGTTCGCTCTTTCTTGGAGCATGCATGTTTGTATTGCCAATTTGTAAAAGAATTTAGTAAAATATCTCGACCATTGTGCCATTTACTCGAGAAGGATGTTAAGTTCCATTCGATAACAATGCATCGAGGTCCTCAACCATTTAAAGAGGTTAATTTCTTCTCCTATTATACATTACTCTGACTTCTCTAGGCTGTTTGATATCATGAACGATGTATTGGATGTGACAAAGGGGGTTGTACTTGGCAAAAGGATTGTCCGGATACCTCATGCAATTTATTATGCAAGTAAAACTTTAAATGACGCTCAAAGGAACTACATCTCCACCCATGAGTTATTTGTAGTGACATTTGCTCTTAACAAGTTCCGCTCATATGTTCTTAAAAACAAGGTCATTGTATACACCGATCATGCCACACTGAAATATCTCATGTAGGGTTATTAAAACCAGATTGAACCGACTGGTTGGACCGGTTGAATCGCGAATCGGTGACCAAACCGGTCCGGTCAGGCTCCAAACCCGAAAGTCACCCAAGAACCGGCCAAAACCAGCCAACCGACCAGTCCAACCGGTGAACCGGTAGAACCAGTCTAGTTAGATAGAATCGATTGGTTTTAGTCCCTTCACCTATTGTGCTACTCTTTTTGATTTTTACATTTTTTTCTTCTTCTCCTACTCCACTTCACTTGCTATGCTGTTGTTTTGTACGCTTTTTTCTACACACCTTCACCTATTGTTATCGTCATTCTTCCTTTTTTTCATTTTCTTTCCCTCATCAGTTCATGCTCCATCTACTGTTTGCGTTACCGGCCAACTATTGTTTACATTAACTCTTGTTTTCTTTTGTAGAGAGTAGAAATGACACTATGTTGCAAGGAGTCTTTTTTGTAGGCAAAGTCTGATCCCACTGGGAGTATGTCAAAAAATTGTTGTATAGAGTGGGAAAAAGATTTGGACTTGCTTCATTATAGTTTCAATTGGATCATATTCTTCTAATCTTCACATCTTGTATATATGTTTAGCAAACTATATTTATATATGACCTGATTGATGACGTCACCGGTTGACCGAGAACTGTTAGCCTCATCGGTTCGATGACCTGTCTGGTTCTGATAACCATGATCTCATGTCAAAGAAGTATTCAAAGCCGAGATTGATACGATTGATTCTTTTGTTCCAAGAATTTGATTTGGAGATAGTTGACAAAAGGGAATTGGAAATTCTAACTCGACCACCTTTCACGCTTTGATGCACCATATTAAAGATTACACTAAAATGCAAGAAAACAACTAAATGACATGCATGTATGCAAGACAATAAAATCGTAATCTAGATAGTGGTGTTGCAAAAGAACAAACATCATCATCATCATCATCATCAACATAATAAGATGGGACAAAGGTGAAACGGGGATCAAAATGTGAGAGAAGAGGGCCCGAACAGGCTTACCATCCCAAGCTTTGCATCATGCAACAAAACCTCAATAGTGGTTGCGGTGGAGGTGGATCTTGTACTCCTCCCTCAGTGATGGGTGCTGGTAGTAATGGCGCCAATAACCCTCCTATGGAGGTAGATATGTATTGGGGTATCCTTGCAATAAACTCTAGTAGTCCTCTCCGCATTAGGGGTTCCTTCGTACTTGCACATGATGAAAGTGGTACACATGGTTGATCTGATGATGCATCTGCCACTTATCTAACCACGTGCTGCTGAGTCTATTGGATTCCCTCCAACTGTGTCTGGATAATGGACATGTCATAGGCATTTGTTGAAGGTTGTTGTGCATCTTCTCCCTCTCTTCTTGTGCGGCGAGGTTGTTGTGGTGTATGCTATTGTTGTCGATCTGCCACATTGGGCTCTCCTTCCCCCTCGGGTAAGCCACTGGATGTGGAATGGTGAAGTGACATTAGAGACTCCTTTGGTAGGGCACTACCAGTGGATTTACCGGAGGGGAAAGAAGAGACCAATGTGCCAGAGCAACAACAACAATATGCACTACAACAATCGCGTCGCACAAGAAGAAGAGAGGAGGAAGAAGATGTACAACATCCTCTAACAAATGCCTATGACATGCCCACTATCCAGACACAGCTGGAGGAAATCTTACATAATCAGCAATACGTGGTTAGATCAGCAATAGATGCATCATCAGATCAACCACGTGTATCACTTTTAGCATGTGCAAGTACAAAGGAACCCCTAATGGGGGAGGATTATTGGACTTCACTGCATGGATACTTTGATACTTATCCATCACCACAAATAGATTATTGGGTCCATTACTACCAATACCCTCCACCTCAGGGAGGAGCACACGATCCACCCCCACTGCAATAGTGACAACACCATATCACTCCTAAAATTTTCTTTCATGTCAAGGACAACATGATTCAAAAACATGGGGTAGTAGGGTTGTACGCGCCTTATTCTCACATTTTGATCCCTCATCTTTGTCCCACCTTATTTTTGATGATGATGTTTATTCTTTTGCAACACCACCATCTAGATTAGGATTTTATTGTCTGGCATAGATGCGTGCCATTTAGTTGTTTTCTTTCATTCTTGTATAATTTGTCAATTTCTTTTGCTTTTTCTTCCACTCTATGCATTGTATTTGCATTGTATGCATAGTCACAAATTCAGTATTTGGGATACATACGGTCGAGTTAAAAATTTGGAATCTAGGAAATATGCGGAAAATTCAGACAAAAATGATTAATGTACTGTAAAAGTACAGTCCATTATTCGAGAAAAAGTCAGAATAAATCGGATATATAAGCACACACACATTATACATATACATATACATATACATATACATATACATATACATATACATATACATATACATTATACATTATACATTATACATTATACATTATACATTATACATTATACATTATACATATACATATACATATACATATACATATACATATACATATACATATACATATACATATACATGTGTAATGTGTATGAGTGTTGTGTATATATATAGACATGTCTCCACAAATGTATGAATTAGGCAACAAAATTGAGATATGGAGCGCAAATTGAGGTACTACAAATGAAAATCAAAGTTTGCCACATCTTAATTACAACCACAAGACTTAGTTACAAGATATTTTGTTGTTAGTGGATTCTGTGTTGTACAGGCGTCCGCCAGGCGCCGCCTGGGCGCCTAGGCTTAAGTCAGCTCACCTCAATCTGGGCCCCCAGCCCCCTTAAGTTGTTGCCTAAGGCCTTTTGAGGCCCAAATTAAGCCAATTCAAGGCAAATTTAGCATAAATTAGATCTGAATTTGATCAAATTGAGTCATTTATGGTTAAATTGGGTCTAATTTATCCCAAGCGGGGTCAGTTTAGGGTAAATTAGGTCTGATTTGGGGGAAAACATGCCGGGTTTGGGGGAATTAGGTCTAATATGGGGGAATCAGGTCTGATTTGGTCATGTAAGGCCTCGTTTAGATCAACATAGGGAAATTTAGGGCCAATTAGGTTTGATTTGTTCGTGTTATGCACATTAGGTTTGATTTTAGATCAAATCATGTCAAATTTGAGCAAATTAGGTCTGATTTGAGGAAAACAAGTCTGATTTTGGGGAAATGGTCTAACATGGTGAGATTAGGTATAATTTGGCCAAATTAGATATTGTTTAGGTCAATATAGGGAAAATTTGGGGAAATTAGGTCTGATTGGATCATAACATACAAAATTAGGTTTTATTTAGGCCAAATCATGTCAAAATTGGGCACATTAGGTCTAATTTTTGGGGAAACAAGTATGATTTGGGGGAAATTGTTTTAAATTTGATGACTAGGTCTTATTTGGCCAAATTTGGTCTCAGTTAGGTGAATATATGAAAATTTTATGGAAATTGGGATTGATTAGTTCATGGTATACAAAATTAGGTCTGGTTTAGATAAAAATTAGGGTAAATTAGGTCAAATTTGGATCAAATGAGTTCAAATTAGGTCTTGTTAGTTTTGATTTAGCCTAAATTCTACATAATAGTATTATACATGTTTTGGTTACAAACATAATACATGCTTAGCTTTTTGATTTCCATATCAATTTTGTTTAGGTAAAATTTCCACAATTCAATCCATATCTAATGATTTTGTTGCTTTCTTCATATGATGCTAGCACATTGATTGCATATTTATCATGTATATTTATGTGTAAGGATTGCATTTTTCAGAAATTTTACATATATCTGTTAAAATAAAAAATATATAACAACGCCTGGGCCACCGCCTGGGCGCCTAGGTTGTTTGGGCGTCCCCCTGGAACGCCTGGCCGCCTATACAACCACGTGGATTGCTGGAGGAGAAAGGGCCGTAAGGGGAGGGTGACTATGAGGGGAAAAGGAAGAGGGGGATGCTGAAGAAAGCTTAAAAATGACGGAAGAGACATTGAAGTTAGGACTCTAGACAATGAAGGGGGAAACGATATTAAAGGGTGATGGCATGGTGGATTGCTTGAGGAGGAAGGGTTCCGGGGAGGGTGACTGTGGGGGAAGATGAGTGGGGAGGGTGATTGTGGCTGGAGCTGTTGCCTACCATCACTGTAGCAACTAGGTGATGGTGGCTGCTGTTGGCTTCCACAGTCTTAACAAGCTGCCAACGACAGCAATAACTGGGTGATGGCCAGAGCTGTTGGCTTCGACATCCACAACAACTTAGTGATGGCCAGAACGGCTGCTAGGTGGGAAGATGAATGAGAGGATGAGGGCGGGAGGGTGAATGGAGGAAGATCACAGAAAATCAAGAGAAGAGGGGACGGAGGAGGGGAAGAAGTAGAACCATAAATAAAATTGAGAGGCGACATACCTGGAGAAGCAACATCAGGAGCTAAGGAGGACAACGCCGTGGTTGGGAGCCGTGTGTTATTACCGCAAGGAAGAAGCATTAGGATTGGTCGCAACAATGCTCCTGGTCGGCACAGAGTGTTGCCTGAAATCCTCCGACAGTGCTCCAACACGTGCTTCTCGCCGAAAATGCCCTGCTGGGCGCAAAGGGAGTTGGGGTTCAACGGGGGAGGGTCTAGCGGAAAGTGTCGTGGGTTTTGGAAAAACCCTATTGCCATTGAGGAATAAGGCGTAAAAAAAACAAGAGAACACACAACAATGTTCAAAATGGAAAAAAAATGTCTTAAACACGTTTAAAACAAAAAGTACATATAAAGTGCGTATCACAGCTGTTTAAAACTTACTATGTGGTTTGGAGAATAAAACGGGCGTCATATACGGGGGACAAAAATTTATGTTTTAAACGTGTTTTTAAGAAAAGGACGATTATTATGACTATGATTATATGTATAATTTTGTAATTTCTTGCGTGTTCTTAGTTGCGATTCACTTTCAACCTATTTATTGCTTAATAGAGTAGATTTTGATGTGAATAGGGGCATTTGACACTACTTTAACCAAATTGTGCCCAAACTTGATCATTTTGCCCATCATATGCTCTCCTTACATATGCAGCAAAGAAAAGAAAAAAAATAGTGACTGCTCTATGTAATAGCATCTCAAGAAAAAAATGATGGGTGCTCTGTGTAATAGCACCCCAACTCGTTTCTAAAACCTTTTCTTCCCTTTTTATTCCTATCAAGTTTAGGGAAAAACAACCCTAGCTCACCCAACACAAGCCAAGTGGGTTACTACAAATTGAACTTTAGAGGAGAATGTTTGCATGTGAAAACCATTTACCTAACAAGCTTATAATATACCCCACATCTCCATTTGGCTTTTATATTTAAAAAAAAAGCTTAGACTAAATCTTACAAAATGGAAAGGATTACCCAGATACTTGTTGAATGCCATATCGCTTACATGAATTGTGATCCTCTATATTTGAAGTCTATATGCTTTGTGCTTTGTTTGTAGTCAAACCATGAATGAAAAGAAGAGAGAAATGAAATGTATGTATATATTCAAGGTTGAAGTATATCTAATCAAATTGCCATGTTCCATGTTGGTGGGTGTTTTCTCATTTCTACTTGAATGAAATTGAAAAGAGATTGAGTTAGAGCACACTTGAGAACAAGTGTGTTTGAAGCTTGGGGTCATGATGAAGCCCTTAATTGGGTCGTTCATCTTCAAGATGTTTCATTATGCATCTTTCCCCTAATAAATGATATTTTATAGTCCAATGCACTTGTGGATTGCAAATTTTCAAGTACTGTGACAACGCTTGGATGGAAGGAAGAGGGCCCTAGGGTTCCTTCATCCTTAGAGGAGCCCCAAGTGTGCCCTATGGCTGCCCCGACCTATCTCAAGTGGCCAAAGATCAAGCCAAGACAAAGAACACCACAGATGATCAAAGTGAAAAACAAAGTGCAGGAGAGAACCCCCCAACACAGCCATGGTACAACAAAATGATTGTGCCACTAATGTCAAATTCACAGGAGAAATCAGCAAATGAAGCAACTCCACAAGCTCAAGCAGCACGACTGTGCCAGGCAGAACAACCATTCCAAGAAGCCCTTAATAGGGTTGAGTAAGCCAAAACGACCGTTCCAAGCAGACTCAAAATGACTGTGCCATAGAGCATGACTCGACGTCAACCTCTAAAAAACGATCATGCTACACAACACAGTCGTTCCACATGATGGCATTATGACCGTTCTGCCCAAAACGACTGTGTTATGTTGATTCCAAAGCCCCAAACTTCACTAATCATTTTGCCATTTCATCACGGTCGTTCCCATCCACCATCACCATTCCGACTCACCCCCACCACGCCCATTCTGCCCGAAACGATCGTGCTACGTATCAAACCCTACCGCTTCCCTACTATCATTTTACAATATTGCCCCACTTAACCCTATGCTTCCCAAGCCTCTGTATAAGCATTAATGGCGGCTGGGAGCATAAGATTAGCTCACTCAAGCATTCAACTTGCCACCTACTCTCGATTACCTACATTCTACTCATTTCCACCTATCTCAAAATCCTACTTTTCTAGGTTTTTGACAATTCTACTTCTATTTTTCATGCCATTTCTTTCCCTTGGAGAAGGAAGCCAAGCTTGGAGCAACTAGAATTTGAATATTGGGATTTCTACATCAACTTCCATGTAGTTTCTTCCATAGTTATCAAGGCAGGTGCCTAGGCGCCGCCTAGGCGTGCGTAGGCGCTCCACATGTCTCTCAAATCTAGGTGTCTAGAGATCATAAGTCAGTTGGGCAAACTAGGCGGGCTGGGCGGGTTAGGCGGTCAAGGCGGACAGCCTAGGCGCTTTTGCTGCAACTGCTGCAAACAGGTCAGTCTTTATATTACTGTTTCTCTGTTCTTTTTGTACTTCCTCTTGTGTCTCCTATTCTAGCTCTTTTCTTTTCTTTTCTTTTTTTGACAATTGCTTCTGCATTTCCTGTTCCTGCTACTGCTGCTTCTTAATTTTTGGTGACTTCCTCCTGTGTTCCCTCTTACTGCTATCTCTATGTTACTTATTTCAGAATTCCACACTCGCACAACATCTCCTTCTACATCTACTACACTACTGGTACTACTTCTGTCTGTATGTTTTCTTCTATTTTTTCTGACTTATTCTTGCTCCTACATCTCCAACAGCTAGTACTGTTTGCATGTATGTGTTAAAATTTCTTTGTCTTCTTCGTCCCCCAGGTCTCCTCCTCCAACTCCTTTACAGCTGATTCTTTTTTTTTAATCTAACTTCTTCCTCCAAATCTCCTCTACTGCTATCATGCGTTTCATTTTCTGACTTCTTCCTGCAAGTCATTTGCATTTTGCTTTCTTTTTTCGTGTTTTTTTTTCTCCTACAGTTCCTACATGTCTTCCTCCTGTTGTTGTTCATCCTCTTAATTCTCCTTCCTCTAATCGTCCCAACAATTATCTATAGAAGTTAGGCATAAGACATCATTTAATGAGCAAATAGTTGCAAAATTGCATGTAGTATCATGTGTATAAATAATTAAATACGTAACTTAATAAACCAAAAAACAAAAACGCCCAGAAAAGCCTAGGCGGGCTAGGCGCCCGTAGGCTGAAACCTACCGCCTAGCCGCCTTGACAACCTAGGTTTCTTCTTTCTTCTACTTTTTCTTTTGCATTTTTTTTGAGCATATCTAGTTAAACCCCCTTGGTGAACTGTTTGTGGTGTAAAAATGTGACTTTGATATCATGTGGGGGGGATAATTTGTACACATTGTGATTTCATTTGTGAATGCTTATCTTTTACTTCTATCTTTTTTCCCATTGATTGTTATGTGATTAATGCTTGATAACATCTAGGTGTAGTGGAAATAGATGATATGTGTCTAATTTGAGAATATGCTCCTAGGTCCAACCAATGGATCCCTAGCTAGCTAACCCTCTTCTTAAATATCTATATACTCTCCTACCCCTAGGTGAGAGATCTAAGTCACTAGTTTGGCAATCCTTAGTGTGAATGGATTGGAGCTATTTAAAGACTAGATGGCAGATGGCATGAGGTGCAAAATCCTCCTTTTCACCCTCCATTACTACTTGGCCCCCAATTGCCCTAGAACTTCCCTCCTACAAACCTATACTTATTAGGTCATGGTTCAATTCTACCTAAACCCTAGTCAAATGAGCCTCACAAGTTTGAATAGGAGGTGATAGGGACTAGTTCTCCTATACACAACCTATTCCTTCCCCGACCAACTAGCAATTTAGGACAACTATTCATCATTTAACTTGCTTGTTTAGTTTTCTAATTTGAATGAATGAATGATGTTTGCATATTTTGAACCCCCAACCTAGTTGATTCCAAATTAACCCCAAATGGCCCACATCTTCCCATTAATTGTTTAAATCCTAATTGTTCACATTGCTTAGCTAATGTTAACTTAGTTAGCTTGTTTGTTTGTTTGCTTAGTTAATTGTCTTGTTTATGATAGCCAATATAGTTAGTGTTTGCTTTTAGTCACTTGTGTTAGTTTTAGTCAGTCAATTTCTAGTATAGCCCTCTAAATGCCTTATTTAGCTAGTTGTTTTCTAATTTTTTAATTAGGATTGCTCTTGTTAGTGTAGTGCTTAGTGTTTACGTCCTTGCTTCTCTTAGTGTAATTTCTTTCCTTGCATAGTTAATTACTCTTAACTGTATAAGGTTAACATAGGTTTTTTTCTCTCTTTTAATTGCTTGGTTTGCTTTATTTGAACTCTAAACAAATATCAAACCCTAAAAATCCTAGCCTCCTCAATAGGAACCTAGCCTAAACAAACGCAACTGTACTGCCTGCTCTCTCCCTTGGGTTCAACCCTGACTTGTCATTCCTATACTGCTCCCAAGCTCATGCATTTGTGGATTTCTATAAGAGTATGTCCAAAATGGTGTATTGAAATCAAGAGACCAGGTGTGCCCCAAGGCGCGTCGAGCCACACCAATTGGCTAGGGGTTCCATGGGAGGCATCATACTTTACAAAAACTTGATGGTTGTCTATTATTTAAAAAACCATATCTATTGAATATGGTTTGAGATAATATTTTACATACCTGGGACATGATTGATATTTGAATAATGACTAATGCTAAACTAGATCATTTATAATTATAATTTAAGAAATGATTGGTAGTAGGTTGAACTCGGGACTTCTATACCAAGAATGATGTAACCAACTACGATGCCAAGGCCAAACTAATGTGCAAAGAGTAATTATCATGATACATGTTCAATTTCCAATAAAAAAAGTATCACTTATACATACCTGTATATATATGATTTTCTTGGGATCTTGGGGTGGGGGGCATGCAACCTGCTTCCCCTCAGCCCTTGCTTGCCAGTTGACGTACCTAGATGGATTCTATTGGTGAAGCGATCAGACCGGCTAATTGGTCAATTCTCATTGATTTTTTTTTTGTAACAGTTTGTGAGTTTGCAGGCTCCTATGGTGAGTTTGACCATTTGATTCATCTTAGTTGACGTCATTATCATAATCACTGCTATGACTCGAGTGTATAGGGTCGCTAGACAATACAACTATTTACAACTACCACTAACATAGTATGGTGTGTGTGTGTGTGGGGGGGTGAATCTATTTTATTATAGTTGGGTGCCTAAAGAGTTTATGTAGAATACGTGTCTAATGTCTCAATGAGTGGAGAAGATCCTCTCTGTCGGAAGTCAAATGAACATGAATGCTTAAGAGTATATAAATACTAATTAAACTGGTAACCTCAACATATGACATACTGTTTGAACACTGAGCAATATGAGCATGTGCATCTAGAAGCAATTTTCTCAAAAAGGTATATGGTATGTTTTCAGTCAGAGTTCCATATAGAGTATATGCGGAATGCGGGCACATATGTGGGGCATATGCAGTTTTGGATTTTTTTAATAAACTAATTATATGAGCATTAAATTATTTCTTGACATTGTAAAATGTTCACCTACGTGTTAATATGTAAACATATAAATATACACGTATAACATGCTATATATAATATATGTATATGTGGGTGCGTATTTGTGTGTATAAGTAGTTTAATAAATAATTAAACAAGATAACAAGTAATTGAGTACATACATATACTCTCTATATGAAAAGCTGCTGCATATGCCCGTATATGCGCCACACATGCGGCCATGATTGCAAAATGGACTGCATAGACATATGCGTTTCAGATAGGTGGCCAAAACACATTTGGGTGCATACACGGTCTCATGCGAGGCATATGAGAACATTGACTAGAAGATTCAACAACATAAGCATTTGAATATAAATCAAGTAAACTAATTAATAAGAAGTTTACGTAAATGTAGGAGAAACTATGGTAAATTAACAATCGTGTTATCGACTTTCTTGACATTTTCCCTTAAACTCATTGTCTCCAAAAGTTCCCTTATTTGGTGCTCAAAATGTGTTTTTATCATTTTACACGACCATTTTATGAGATCGATGTTTCAAAAAACAGTTCATGCGGTCGCATATAAGGTTCAGACCCTTGAACGAACCACATATGGGAAATCGGTGCCTAAAGTGGACCATCTCTACATATAAGGACAAATAGCCGCTTATAAGGCCGATTAATAACTGATTTTTGAATGGTCAAACTGCTAAGTTGGCAATTTTTGAACGTCACCCCTATTCTTCATTTAACTAAAACTATCAGCTACAACCTTTTGCTTCCATTTCCTCTTTTTTTATATTACATTCATCTATGGTTGGTTTACATTTAGCTCATTATTGCATATTTGTATATATTTAAGTTTTTTGTTGTTGCATATTTGCATGACTGCATCTAAAATATGTAACTATACAAATTTCATAGTATATATTTATATAGATATAATAATTAAAAAAATCCAAAACCGCATATACTCGCGCATATACTCTATTCAATTACCTCACTGAACGTACAACACATACCACTTTACAAAAATTGTATGTGATAAATGTTAATATATCTCTTTATATTCTATTATTTGTAATTTCTATATATTGTTGGACCTCTATGTAATTTTTCCAATTTTTATTAATAAAAGGGTGAGAGGTCTTGAACCCTCACACACGCTACATTGCACGCAGCTTTGCGTCATACGTTCACATGGTATCAGAGCAAGGTTGCTCCTAGGGCTCATCCAGGCCGCCGCCCACCCCACCTCTCTCTCTCTCCTCTCCTTCACGCCGCCGCCGCCAGCCACAAAGGCAGCAACCGCCGCCGCCGCCGCTGCCTAGGAGAGGCAACATCAGCAGCCGCCGGCTAGGTGCGGCCGTAGCAGCCACCAGCCAAGGGAAGCGCCATAGCCGCCGGCCCTGGGCAGGCCCACCGGCCGCCAGTAGTCCCCGGTTCCTCCACTTGATTCCAAAGGCAGTGTTTACGTAAAACGGCTCATTAAAATTCATACTGGAGGCTCCGTCCGTATGTAGAAAATTCCTAATCACATCTCATCCATGTGTGATTAGGGAATTTTCGATTGGGGGTTGTGGATGCGTCAGACACACATCTAATCATTTGACGTGACATATATCTCCCTGTCACTCAATCCTTCCAGTGACGTGTATCTCTCCACCACTCTCAATCCTTCTGTGACATGTATCTCTCCGTCACCCTATATCTTTGTTGAATCATGGAAGACACCAAGGCATCTACCATCTACAACGAGATGTCACCTATCCCCTCCATCAAGCTTAACAGGAAGAATTATCTCTTGTAGATGAATGTTGTCCATACAG
Source organism: Alisma plantago-aquatica (assembly GCA_963693085.1). NCBI lineage: Eukaryota > Viridiplantae > Streptophyta > Magnoliopsida > Alismatales > Alismataceae > Alisma > Alisma plantago-aquatica. Next base: position 168,317,145 of record OY856415.1, read on the forward strand.
TGTTAGAATCACAAGATAAGGCAATGCATGTTGATTCTGATCCTCCTACTTCTACTGATAAAGGCTATGCTGAATGGAAGCGTCATAATAGTCTGGTGAAGATAGCTATGGGAGAGCATGGAACCTGGTATTGTTGCTAGGTTCATGTTATATACTACTGTCAAAGGCATATGGGCTGCAGTAAAGAAGGATTACTCTCAAGAAAAGAATGCTCTTTGTCAGTTTATGATATATGATCACCTATTTGCAGAACGTCAGGGAGACAAGCCTTTAGAAGAATATTTCGGAGTGATCCAAGGTATTGCTCAGGAACTGAGCTTCTATCATCCAGTGACTGTCCAAGAACAAGTCAAAGACAAAGATGACTTGATTACTGCAAAATTTCTATCTGACCTGAATTCGTCATGTAGTTCATCCCGTAGTGTCATCCTCGCTTTTGACAAACTTCGTAGCCTGGAAGAAGCCTACTCGAGAATTTTACAATCAAATTTTGAACTAGTTGATTCTACAACATTCTCGCCTTCTGGAGATTCTCATGCATCTGTAGCCGCTGCAGTCAGAGGAGGCCGTACAAGTATGGGCCGAGGACGTGGAGCACGTCCCAAGTGCACCTTATGTGACAAACTTGAACACACTGTTGAGAAATGCTGGAAGAAACATGGTAGACCTACTGCTCCACCTATGGGGGTAGCAAACTATGTGAGTACTACCGAGTCTTCTGAGCCATCTGCATCAAGTTCTGGTTCTTCTGACATCACACTCACAAAGGAAGAATATGATAGATTTATTCTGGCTACACATCATCTGAGTGTGGGATCTTCTTCTTCAACAAATCTGGCATCTACCACTAGTAATCAGACTACCTCTGTACTGGCTTCTGGTTCAACTTCTTCATGGGTGGTTGATTCCGGAGTGTCACAACATATGACTGGTATGAGGAGACTACTTCATTCCATTGACTCAAATATTCCTCACAAATCTGTGACCATAGCAGATAGTTCAGTGAGGAGAGTGTTAGCAAGTGGATCTATTTCTCTGACTCCTAATATTGATCTCAAACTTGTTCACTATGTGCATGCATTTCCTTTTAATCTTCTCTCTGTTGCAAAATTAATTGATACTGTGAACTGTACAGTGACATTTGGGTCTTCTTGCTTTGTATTACATGATCTCAAGAGTATGAGGACGATTGGTGGGGGGCCTAGGAAAGGTGATCTCTACCTCTTCCATGGTGACAGTCTGACTCACCAAGTATCTAATCCTGCTCCGACTATCCTTTTGAGCGGTTCTCCCTTACTGTGACACTACAAATATTGACATCCGTCATTGGAGAGCTTGAGAAAGTTAGAACCTGAGTTATCCCAAGTGTCTTTATTAGAGTGTCAGTCATGTCAACTGGGAAAACATCATAGAATGTCTTATCCCAGTTGTGTCAATAAACGGGTGTCTTGTCCCTTTGAGTTAGTCCACAGTGATGTTTGGGGTCCTGTAAAGACCAATAGTTATAATGATTTTCGCTATTTTATTTCCTTTGTGGATGGTTTTTCTCGCATGACATGGATTTATGTTATCCCAAGTGTCTTCATTAGAGTGTTAGTCTTGTCAACTGGGAAAACATCATAGAATGTTTTATCCCAGTCGTGTCAATAAACGGGAGTCTTGTCCCTTTGAGTTAGTCCACAGTGATGTTTGGGGTCCTATAAAGACCAATAGTTATAATGGTTTTTGCTATTTTATTTCCTTTGTGGATGGTTTTTCTCGCATGACATGGATTTATTTGGTAAAGAGTCGAGAGTCTGTGTTATCCATTGTCAAGCATTTTCATCAAGAAATAAAAGTTCAATTTGATTGCAATATTACAATTCTTCAATCTAATAATGCCTTGGAATATGTTCAAAGTGCTATGGCTGATTTTTGTAGCTCCGTTGGGATGATTCATCGTACGTCTTGTCCTCACACTCCTTAACAAATTGGGGTAGCTGAGCGGAAAAATCGTCATCTTCTTGATATTACCAGGACTATTATGTTTCAATCCAATGTCCCTAAGAGGTTCCGGTCTGATGCTTTACTTACTGCCTCTTTCCTGATCAACAAACAACCCTTTTCGGTACTTCAAGGACGTACTCCGTTTTCCGTCTTACGTCTAAAGGATCAACTTTTCCTTGTTCCTCTCAGAGTGTTTGGTTGTACTTCATTTGTGTACAATTTTGATCCTAAGGCTGATAAGTTATCCCCTCGGTCTATTAGGACTCTTTTTCTTGGATACTCCAACACTAGCAAAGGATACAAGTGCTATTGTCCTAGTCTCCGTCATATGTTTGTGTCTTCAGATGTAACTTTCCATGAATCCACACCATATTTCTCGAGTGTTCCCATTAAGGGGGAGCAATTGTGTGAAAGTGAGAGAGTGCCACCATCAGACATCGGTGAGAGAGTTCCACCTATCTTTCCTGACTATACTGTAATTCAGGTTGAGCAGCCAGCAGGTGATACATTAACTCTACAATATCAACATGTTTATAGCAAACGAGGCAGGAAGGATCCAGAGAAGGTAGCGACTCCAGTCTCTGAGCCTTCCCCATCTTCCTCTACTCAAGAGATTTCTGCAGAACCATCTGACCTTGATGTTCCCATTGTTGTTCGCAAAGGTACTCGTTCATGTACTTTTCGACATCCTATTGCAAATGTGTGTTGTTTGTCGAAATTATCCAAGCAGGCCCAGTCCTTTGCTCTTGGGATTGATTGTGTGGTCATTCCAAGAACTCATCTTGATGTTATGAAAGATATTGGCTGGAAACAGGCAATGCATATGGAAATCTCTGCTCTTCTACAAAACAACACATGGGATCTTATTGACTTACATCCAGGTAAAAATGTTGTGGGCTGTAGATGGGTATTCACACTAAAACATACTCCAGATGGTTCAAGTGAGAGGTTGAAGGCTAGACTGGTGGCAAAGGGTTATACTCAGACATATGAAGTTGATTTCTTTGAGGCCTTTTCACCAGTGACTCGTCTGAATTCAGTACAAATTCTTATTTCTCTGGCTACTAATTTGACTGGCCTCTATTTCACCTTGATGTCAAAAATGCCTTTCTCCATGGTGATCTACAAGAAGAGGTGTACATGGAGCAACCTTCTGGTTTTGTTGCTCAGGGGGTGTTAGAAGGTATGTAGATTGAAGAAAGCCATCTATGGATTGAAACAATCTCCTAGAGCTTGGTTTGATAGGTTCAGTGATGTTGTATTAAAGATGGGCTTCTCTCGTTCTGTGACTGATCACTCCTTATTTTATTCTAGCTCTTTTGTTGGATCCATCATTATTGCTGTATATGTTGATGATATAGTTATCAGTAGCAGTGATTCTACATGCATATCACTTGTGAAGGAAGGATTGCAGGGGCACTTTCATACAAAGGATCTGGGCAAACTGAGATATTTTCTGGGCATTGAAGTACTTATATCTCATGTAGTTACTAATTTGTCTCAGAGGAAATACGTGCTGGATTTACTGCAGGGAGCTGGCATGAGTGAATCCAAGCTGGTGTCTACTCCTATGGACTATCATGTGAAGGAGATGACTGATGATACCGATTATCCAGATCCAAGAAAATTGTTGGTAAATTGATATATCTGACAGTTACTCGCCCGAACATTTCTTTTGTTGTAGGAGTGGTGAGTCAGCATATGAGCTCACTACAACAGTCATACTGGATGGCAGTCTGTCGTATACTGAGATATCTGAAGGGTGCACCCGGTAAGGGGATCACCTACTATAGACCCAAGATTCCTGTGTCTACTCTTGTGCTTACTGGTTATGCAGATGCAGACTGGGCTGGTAATCTGAATGACAAGAGGTCTACTTCTCGGTATTGCACGTTTCTTGGAAATCACCTCATCACCTGGAAAAGCAAAAAGCAGAATGTTGTGGCTAGATCAAGCATGGAGGTTGAGTATCGAGCAACGGCTTATGCCTGTTGCGAGTTGCAGTGGGTTCAATCTGTGCTTTCTGAAATAAAGATTCATGTTTCGTCTCCCATAGAGCTCAGATGTGACAATCAGGATGCTATCTACATTGCCAAGAATCTAGTCTCCTATGAACGCACTAAGCATATAGAGGTTGACTGCCACTTCATCAGAGATCAGCTCAAGAATGGCAATGTGGTGACTCCGCACGTCAAATCTGAAGATCAACTTGCAGATGTCCTCACAAAGCCATTGAGTCCAACAACATTTCAGAGCTTTTGCAACAAGCTGGGCATACACGATGTGTACGCTCCAACTTGAGGGGGAGTGTTAATATATTTCTTTATATTCTATTATATGTAATTTTTATATATTGCTAGACCTCTATGTAATTTCTCCAGTTTCTATTAATAAAAGGTGAGAGGTCTTGAACCCTCACACACGTTGCATTGCACAGAGCTTTGCGGCATACGTTCACAACAAAAAATAAATGTGTTTGATTGTCATTGAACTAACTACATTACATTGATCCAGAAGGCTTACGAGGAACAAAGTTGCGTCGCTATACCTGTGTAGATGGAAACCCAAACCTTCGAAATACTACATCCATAGACTTGAGGGTCATAATGTTCCTATTCATAACTTTTTGGACCTTCTTAAGAATGTCTATAACCTCTAGTGCTAAGAACTCAAAAGCATCAAATTTGAAAGGTATAAAGATATGCTGATTGTCTCAATACACACTTTCTTATGCTTGACCACTTTGGCTGATGCAATTTGAAGAGCAACCCGTCCCACAGTAAAAGCCCTCATAGGCATTAATCTTATTAGAAAAGAGGGAGAAGAAAGTTGCTTACCCTGATTGTTGAAGAATCTCACCAATCACTCCAAGCAAACCTAACTTTGATCTCCCTTCTAGCCCAATCTCCCTTCTTTGGTACCAAAAACCCATTTAGATGGTGGTACAAGGGTGACTTTCATTTGAGTAGGTGTAATTGAAACTAAGTTATATAAGGATATATGTGTTTGTGTTTTAACCCAACTTTTTATAAAACCCTTCACTAATTAATTTAAAAAAATTGTCTACACCAACCTCCCAAGTCGATCAGATCCTCACATCAACTTTCTAGTAGTCGATGCCATCTTGTGGAAATTTTAGAAATTTGTTGGCAAACGACATCAACCTTAGGGGTTGATGCCAGGTACAAATATTCATTAGATGGTTCTATCACACACTAATGACCTAGGGAAGTTGATGGGACCTTGCTATTGACCTTGGGTTCTTTGCAGAGATTGTTGACACCTTCCCAATGACCTCAACGACTACCAAACCACAATAAAGCTCATCCAACTTAGTGCTTTAGTAAATTAGGGTTCTTAAATCTTATGTACTTCATTAAGTTCAATTCAAGTGTGATTAACTTCAATCTTATCATTAGTTCGAATTATGATCTCAATTAGCGTTCCATCAGTAGATTAAGAGATAAACATGCAAAATGTAAGCCTACTACCATTTTGGTTCTACTTGACTAATCTAGGATGGCTCTCACAGCGTGCAGTTGCACATATTAATTGTGAATTTGTTACTAAACCCAAGTCAACTATTTCGGTTTACTAATTTTTTGTAAACAGATCAAATAAGCTCTGATGTGTTATGAATTGTACGTGCTTGCTTGGAATATGCTCTTGAACATATAACAGAAATATAGGTCCTATTTGGCATCAAAGAGAGCGAGATGAGAGTTGTTTACCCCTGATGTTTGAAAAATCTCACGGAGAACTCCATGCTCACTTGAATTAGACTCCCTTTTAGCCCCATCTCCTTCCTTGGTGCCAAAACACATTCAGACGGTGGTACATGGGTAAGTTTCCTTTGAGCAGGTGTAAATGAAACTAATTTGTATAACGATATATATATGACTGTTATAACCCAACCTTTTATAATACCATTTCTGAATTAATTTGCAGAAATTTGTCTGCACCAACCTCCCACGTCGAACAGATCCTCACATCAACTTCCTACTTTACTAGTGGTCGATGCCAGCTTGGTAAGCGACATCGACCTTAGGGGGTCAATGCCAGTACAAACCTTCATTAGATGGCTCCATCACACATAGTGACCTAGGGATGCTGATGGGACCTTGCCATTGACCTTAGGGTCTTTGTAAAGGTTGTTGATACCTTTCCAATCACCTTAGACTGCCAAACCACATCAAAGTTCATCCAATTTAGTCCTTTAGTAAATTAGGGTTCTTAATTCTTACGTACTATGCTAAGTTCAATTCAACCTCATTTACCTTTTTAGGTGTAATTAACTTTAATCTTAATTAAAAGCCGAATTATGATCTACACTAGTGTTCAATCATTAGTATAGAAATAATATATTATTTACTTATTTTGCTGTGTTTTTCCTCCTACTGCTTTATTGTATTAGTCCCATATTGCTCGCTTGTATATGTGTCTCAACTCTCTGTAGCTATATAAGAGAGTACCCTGTAAACCTTTTTACTCACTGAATAAACAACTCCTTTTCTATCTACATGGTATCAAGAGCAGGTTCTTCTTTTCCCCACCCATCAACCCACCTATGACGTGAGCATCCCCCTCCCCCTGCCGCCGCCCCCCTCCCCCCGCCGATCTCCTCCACCACCCCGGTGCCGCCTAGCCCTCCCTCCCCCCGCCGCCGCCCCTCCCTCCTCCTTCCACCCCCACTGCCGCCGCCCTCCTCCGTCCACCCTCCCTCTCCACCGCCTCCTCAACAACCCACTCCACCCGCAACATCCTTCCTCCTCCAGTGTAACGACCCCACCTCCCGGTAACCCTCAATTAAGGGAGACCCGAAGGTCAGAGCCGTTATTCAATTAACAGGATCAAAGGTTCGACAAATAATCAATAATAATTATGAAATTCTACTACTAAACTGAAATTTGGTATAAAATTAAACTTTACTTACCTTTGAAAACTTTGGAAATCTATCTATCCAGAGCTTGAATTATTCTATCTAATCCTCCTTGCACTTTATTTCTTATTTCCACAATGTGTCACTTTACTATTTGTTCTTTCAATTGTTGTTCCTAAAATGTCGACAAACAAAACGTCGGTCAGTATATCGAAATATACTGGTATGTGAGAACAACCAAAATCTTGCAAATATGACTAACAATTTAATAATCACAATCAAATTATTTAACAAGCCACTTTATATTTTCAATGTGTCATTCTCCACCGCTTTTTCCCTAACCCTGGCATACCCCTCTAGGGTTTCTCTTTTGCCATTGACTTAAGGCCACCTTCTCAATCCCGAGCTTGGTGCCTGGGAGTCACCTCTCATGGTGCTCCATAGTCATGCATTATAGACCACCTTCTCATTCCCGAGCTTGGTGTCTGGGGTCACCTCTCATGGTGCCCATTGGTCTACCCTCCTGGGCCTGACCTTTATGGCATCTTCCATTAGGGTGGCATGTAGGTGCGAGAATTCACGTGTATATATAACTGTGATAGCCATAGTGACGTTATAATTGCAGTATGAACATCCAAACTGTTTAGGTTACATTCAATGCGAGGAAACATTCGGAAAACCCTCGGGAAACTAATGCGATTAATCATAATTAACCACATACCTGTCAAGCTGATGTGAGACAGAAATAATCCAATCAACAATAGGCAAGCAAGCATTCAATAAGATCCTGAAACAATTATACAATTCCCTTTTATTACTCATGTCATCAAGATCTATTAACTCTAGCTCGCTTCCTAGGGTTTCTAGTCCACTTTTAGTGTTTCATTGGAAATTAGGATTTTTACCTCCTCTTTCAACATTATGATTCTTAACTTATCAAAACTACATTAAACCCTTAATTTCTCAACATCTAATTCTCAGTTTCAGATTAAAGGCATAATTAACCATTAAATAAGTCTGTTAAACCTCTTTTCTTTAAATCTACCATTTTTATCCTCTTTAACCCATGACAAAGTCATTATGCTCATTTATCATTAATTCAAAGTTCATTATAGTCTAATTCACATATGAACTTGATTTACATTAATTCCACCTTTTATTCATGAGAAAACCCTAATGACTACATTTAGGGTACTTATCCACAAATCAGGAACTTTAATGCTCGAAATAGCTTATAACCATGAAAACTCAGTTCTATACATGAAATCGAATAATTAAAGCCATTAGTAGTCCTAATTACCAACATTAGGGTTTCAAGGCCCATTAAAGCCTATTTATGCACATAAACTCTAAATTAAACGAATTACGTGCAAAGTTCATCGTTTTTGTTCCTAATGTCCCTTTTTATCATTAACAGGTTAATATCAACTTTAATCATCAATTAAACCCTACTAATTACATTAATCATCTCCAAATAGGATTTCGTAATCACTATTACACTAAAGTTAACAACTTCCATTACTTTTCGAATTGCAAGCAAAATCAGGCTCCAATTATATTTTAAATGGATTCCCCTCGTTTTTCTGAGCAAAATTCATGTATAAACTTTTGTCATCCGAGTTACTATTAAAGAGTTATGATTTTCGGAAGAAATACCTTACTTGGGCCAATAGGGAGGCGCCACGTAGCCTCTCCCATGCAACGCATGCTTGTCTTGCTCAGAAACATTTCGAAATGACAATCGTGCCCCTGGTTAAGTTGGCCGACTCTTTAGCCCGCGAAGGGCAGAACGGTCCAACGCGCTTTAGGTTGTCTTCAACCTCGGGAAGGTTATCTTGGCGCCGAACTGTAGCAAGCTGCGGCTGCTCCTCTCCACCCCCGACCTCGGCGGCCACCGGGAATGCTTCCCCTGCCTCCGCCACACCTTGGTGTACATGGGGAACCCTCAGTTCATGGCCAGGGTGGCTGTTCCTGAGTATGCCAAGTCCGTGACCTGCTGCGAGTTGCAGACCTTCGGCCGCGAGCTGCGCAATGACGGAAGCACGAAGAGGATAACCAAACCTTCTAGGGTTATCTCAGGAGCTTTGCGCCTCCTTCGAGACCCACCGCTGCGCCTCGGGCCCCTGGAAACGGTCACCCTCATGGCTAGGGTTTGCGGACAAAAACAAGAATAAGGAGAGAGGGAAGGGTGCATGGAATCACCTTGGTTTCGACCCTGGGCTCTACCCCTTTATATAGGGGTGAGAAACGAAGCCCTAGGTTGTCTTATCTATGACTCAAAGAGTCCTTTTCCAACTATGAAACCAATTCCTTCAATGAGAAGTAATCTTCTCCCTCATCCCTATCTTTTTGACTTTCTTTATTACTTGGATATTTAGGAATACGAAAATTCCTTCCCTTATTCTCTTTAGTCTTTGCTTTTAATCCATTGATCACGAAATCCTATTTTCCTTTATTAGAAAATACTTTCTTTTTAGCAATACCACATAATCCATTAATAATGTATTACATTATTCTCTTATTTTCTTTTATAGGTATTTTCTCTTTCCTCTTTATTCATTGGGACTCCTTGGATCCCAAGAAACTCTAATAATTCAAAATCCCTTTTTAAGGAATACTCGTTATCCTTAAATGCATCAGTATGCATTATTTCACATTATCTTGTTTATTTCTAATTAAAATATCTCTTTTTGAGGATTTCTCTTTATTTCTCTTTTATTTTCCTCATTGGTATTCCTTTCAACATTAGGAATCCTTGGGATATGAAATTCCACCAAGGATTACTCAATTATACCTCTTTTCACTTATTTTCCACATTTCATTAATATTTTCAATTTCTTTCTTAATAAAGAAATACTTAATTGATCTTTTCTTTTCTTATTGCACTCTTTATGCAACTTTGGACTCCTTGGAACCCAAGGAACCCAAGAGGCACGAAATCCCTCTTTGGATTTGCCTTATAGAGGTTGCCACATTTTTCTTTTCTCAAATATTCAATTATTTATTCACTAATTGAATTTTCTTGTTATTTGGGCCCAATAGCCAATAAAGCCCACAACACAATCATCAAGGCTATTGTAAACGAAATCCACTTATTCCAAACAAATTATATCATTTGTTGTTCAAATATCTTTAATATGAGAAATTACATTTCTCACCAAATGAACCCAAAATTGGGGTTGTAACATCCTTCCCCTCTTATAGGAATTTTGCCCTCAAAATTCCACCAAGCAAACAAACAATTCAGGATGAGCCTTTCATATGTCCATCATGGCTCCTATGTGGCCTTACCCTTTCCATGGTGCTTTCCAAGAACCTTCATCATCTCATATTCTTCCATCTGAGTTGTTTCTTACCTTGGTATATCGTACCCTCATAGGTGACTCAGGACATTTCAGCCTCTCAAAAGCTGAATAGGTTCAGGGCTCAGCACATGGCTTGGGTACCTCACATAGTGCTCTAGATCAGACTCATGTAACACATTATACATCATGTTATCCTGAGGGGCAAGGCTAAACACAACCATCTCCACCAATCCATCTCAAATGGACCCATATATCGGGGACTCAGCTTTCTTAGCTGTAGCTTAGAGGGGTCGGATTTTCACATCACATATTCTCCCACAGTGAACTGCATGTCAGTCTGCTTTGCATCAGCTCGTTACTCATGTCACCCTTGGGCTCTCTCTCAGCCATTGTACGATTAAGCGACTTCATCTGCACACACTGTGGTTCCTTTTCTAACCTTCACGAGGCCTCTTTCACCAACATCGTCATAATGAAGTGGTGACCGACACAACCTCCTTATAGAACTTCTTGCATCCCGATAAAGGCTATGGTGGTTAACATCACATCTTAAGAACTGTCTCTATGTATCACCCTGAATGAGCACACATGCTCTCATCAGACCCTCTAGTCTGGATCATACTGTCCATTAGTATGGGGTGATAAACTGTACTATCATCGAGTTCTTCATGTATCCACTTCCACCTCATGGAAGGGAACCATGGTCATACCCAAGAACTTTTGAACTCGCATCATGATGTGGTTGAACCATCTTTCTCTCTTAAGTAGTTCAACCGAAACTATCCCGTGGTAGTACTCTTTCTTTCTCATGTCATCTAGATAAGGCGATCTACCATAACCCCTATTGCATCTTGACCTTCCTTGGTCTAGGGGAGACTCACAACATCCATAGTGATGAACCCCCATTCCCCCTCGGGAACTCTTTATACTTTATATCCATGCATTGGGTTACTGGTGTTCGTCCTTCACCTCCTGGCTTGCATGGCCACATGCTACATGTATCAGGCATCCAAAGCTCTACCATCACTTACTATCTTTGTAGTTTCATGGTGTATGGTGATCATGATTTCCTGTATGTCATGATTCCTCAAGATCGATTCCTCGGAAGCCCTAACCCACTCTCATTAGGGTTTTATTACCTTCCTATCCAAAGAAGTGTATCTAGGGTTCTACAACCATCCTTCTACCACGTCAAGGACTAGGCTGGCTATCCAAACAACCACTAATCTTGTTCAACAGATCTCGTTATATCTGAGTGTTAGCCAAACTTATCTCTTTTTAAGGTTAGCCTAACAACCTCAACTCCTTCTAGCTTCCAGCTAGACCACGCACTATATCTAAACCAGAGCATTGATTACCACTTCACCTCCTTAGGTGTTAAATAATGCTGAAGACATACACCTCCATGTATTCCACTTATCATCTCGTCTCAACCTCTAAGTCAATCTTCATTAGAACACTCTGAGCTCATTCTCTTGATTATCAAACTCGACCTTGTATCACTTGCAAATTCCACATAGCTTACGATAAAACATTCTCACAAAATGATTTCCTTAATACTCTTATCGTTTGTACCTGTCCATGTATCATCCACTCCACCAGGGAACATTATCATCTCTGTCCTCATACCTCGTAGCAACGTTCCAACTCGCATCATCTTTTATCCTTGGTGTATGGCATGTGTACTGTCCCATCTCTCCCTCCCATAACAAGAAGAAATAAGCATTTGGCGGCCGTCCAAATACAAAGTTCTTCCTGTTCCAAGAGTAGAGATGATACATCCCACATCGCCAGTACACCTTCAACTCTAAGTTAAAACGTGCAACTTATGTCTCTACATCACGAACATCATGATATCAAAGATTACTTCCATGGAAAACTGATCTGAAACCTACTTGGGTCACCACACGATCCTTGGTAATCTCCTCTAGGTCTATAGGGTGCCGACACTTTTGGGGTCATCCCTTTTCCCTCATGCATCCAGAGAGTGCCCTACTCATCTGCCCTTTGGGTCCCATGAGTCCTTGAAGGTGATCAATCTCCTAACCCATGGCCCTTAGACAATGATAGCTGTTACCTCCCGACCCTATGGTCATGTGCAACTAGGGAATTAGGCAACTCCTTCCATCGGTCTTATCTCTACCTGACCCTCGGGTAGACTTAGGATTCTATTATAGTACATGTCCAGCTTAGAACCTTACCCAAGCCTTCATCATCTCTCTCTGCATTCATGGGCTGACTTTCATCCCTTCACAGGGGTCACGACGACCTACCTACCTTGGTCAGGCCCCATATCGGTTACCTTCATGGTAACACATCCACATGCACGTAGAGATGGTTATCTATGGGTCTACAGGTTCATTCTCTTACCATGTACTCTTCACTTAGCTTCTCAAGATCCTATGAAACCTCTTTAGGTTACCTCAAAACCAACAAAACTGGTAAACACCCTACCAAAGGGTCCCTCTCCCAGGATGGGAGGAAACTACAACTCTTGACAACAAGGTCACAACCGTCCCTAGGGTTTACATCCATATGAGCATGCTTAACCCAGCAGCTACTAAGGCACAAGCGGACTACCTACTAAACCATGCTAGGTCACACACGGTCTCTTTCCTCAGCATTAGATCAACTTAGCTGTGAGGGGTTCATCAAACATACCCTTAACTTAAGGGGTTTCTTTTACCTTTACACATGAGGAGTACCATGCTCGAAACTATAGAGACTCAAATCTCATCATGAGCATTGGGTACACTGCTTCCCCTCTTAGGCCTAGGAACCCTAAGTTCTCCTTTGGGGATCCAACTGCATGCTCAATCTCTTAACCACGGATCAAGCATGTCCAAGGTATGTCATGCACTCCTATGATCCTTTTATATGAGCCACACCTCAAAGTTGAGTCCTCCTCAAGGACAACCAACTAGGTATAAGGCCTCACAACCTGTTACTAAACCTTTCTAAGTCTACAGAACTCTTCTTCCTATCCCGGAAGGTAAACATCTATGCCATGGGCACATAGGTACCAGAAGCCTCATCCTCTCCCCAGAGTTTGGTTCCTCTAAAGGCAACCACTATCATCCACTTAGGTCGCGTCATCCTCAACTCCCCACTGTTCCTCATATCTAGGGGTTTTAGGCTTCCAACCTCCTTGTTGGGGTCCTGCTTTCTCTCTCTAGAGCCAACTCCACCTCCAACCATACTACTAGAGGTCCCCTCTCCATGAAGGCTCAAGCTCACAAGCATACCCCTATGTGGGTGAAGCCTATGCTCAACTCATGTTTGGCTCAAGATTATACCTAGCCCTTTATGCTCATCCCATAAGCCATCCATCATGATTCCTTTTCCAGGGTTTCATCCTACTGTTAGCACTACTGACGTACTCTGGGTGCAAGCTATACCCTACTTGCACAAGCCCATAGGGTTGTATAGGTTCTTCTCTAACTTCGTCCATGAAGGAGCTATCCCTCGCTTAAACATGCACGACCCTTCCTAGGGTTGGGTTGCCAAAGGTGCTAGGTCATCCAACCTCTCATGGCTCGTATGGCAATCCAAAGGCATGTCCATCCAAACACCCAGTCTACCATGACATCTAACTCATCATGTCATCTCTCTCTGACCTTCACTTAGGGTTAGCGTTAACATCATCCTCAAAGGATGTGCTAGGTCTCTACCTTCAATGGAGGTCTCTACCTCCAAGACTAACTCTCTCTACTCATCCTCCTGACAAGGAGGTCTATCCTTAGGTCTCTCCTGAGGGCAATGACAACTCGTGTCATACGACCTAAGCATGTATCTATTCTTTAGTTTGCGCTTAATCTATTAAGCTTATGTCCATGACATCTTATTTGCATACTTTTCATTAATTTGGTGGAGGATTCCTTAGACCTTATTATCCTTACCCATACCCCAAGAGGGTGAGGAGAAGAGAGGAAACCCTAATCCTTAAGGCCCTTAACAGAATTTGAGTGGAGAAGGGATGAACAAGATGAGAGAGTCCTAAATGTATCTTATTTCGAGTCATGTCCTAAGACATCGGCCAGGCAGTCACACAATCCGAGAGTCCTCGTATTCCGACTAGCGGTGCGGAGGAAAATATTGCCAGCCCCTGGACGTGATCCTTTTCTAGACACCTCAATCTTTCGGACAATCCTCCAATAACTCTCTCGGTTCTATGGAATTTGTAAAATTTAATAATTATTAACGATTAAATGAGGAACCTATGCTCTGATACCAATTGTAACGACCCCACCTCCCGGTAACCCCCAATTAAGGGAGACCCGAAGGTCAGAGCCGTTTTTCAATTAACAGGATCAAAGGTTCGACAAATAATCAATAATAATTATGAAATTCTACTACTAAACTGAAATTTGGTATAAAATTAAAACTTTACTTACCTTTGAAAACTTAGGAAATCTACCTATTCAGAGCTTGAATTATTCTATCTAATCCTCCTTGCACTTTATTTCTTATTTCCACAATGTGTCACTGTACTGTTTGTTCTTTCAATTGTTGTTCCTAAAATGCCGACAAACAAAACGTCGGTTAGTATATCGAAATATACTGGTATGTGGGAACAACCAAAATCTTGCAAATATGGCTAACAATTTAATAATCACAATCAAATTATTTAACAAGCCACTTTATATTTTCAATGTGTCATTCTCCACCGCTTTTGCTCTAACCCTGGCATACTCCTCTAGGGTTTCTCTTTTGCCATTGACTTAAGGCCACCTTCTCAATCCCGAGCTTGGTGCCTGGGAGTCACCTCTCATGGTGCTCCATAGTCATGCATCATAGACCACCTTCTCATTCCCGAGCTTGGTGTCTAGGGTCACCTCTCATTAGGGCTGGCAATCGGGTCCGGGTTGAGCGGGTTCTAATTTGGGTCATTTCGGGTCAGGTCAAAAACAGTGGACCCGAACCCGACCCGAAATTAATTTCGGGTTCACCTTAGCTGACCCGAACCCGAAAATAGGATTTGCGGGTCTAACCCGAAAACCCGAAAATCATTTTTTTAAAGTCTGGACCCGAAAACCCGAAAATTCGACCCGAAATTGCTGCAAAAATACAGACCTGAAATTGCTGGAAATTATGTTCTATTAGCCACCATTTGGTAAATAAATATTATATATGATAGCATTGACGTGTAAGATTGTACGAACTACAGAACTATCAAAATGGACATCATATACTTATAAAAGTATATGTACAAACTACAGAACATGCACTTACGTTCTTGAATCTCAGCAGTTATAAAATAAAAGCATATGTGCAAAACATGCACTTACGTTCTTGAATCTCAACACTTATATAAAAAATAAGCACTTGTGCAAAACATGCACTTGCGTTCTTGAAAAAGCATTGCCTTTCATACAGCCACAAACTTAAAAAAGCAAGATATATAAACATGCAACAAGTCTTTACTCTCGTTTACAATCCCAATCACAAGTCATGACATGCCCAATATTTCAAAGCATAATAAATAACATCAATTCTTCAAGTACATAACAAATGTTCAAATCGAAGAACATAACAAACTTCCAAACCTACTAATATTAAATTCTCTAACCACACAACACAAATCAATGAAGATCTTCATGTCTTCAACTATCAACTATCAAACACGCTCACAAGATACTCCAAGTCAATCTTCTTGTCTTCAACTATCAACCTACATTAGAAAGTAGAAACCATATGTATGTAACAATGCTATTATTTCAATTAACATGTTTCAAAGAATAAATTCTATTCAAATAGGAAAATACATTTGAAGTTGAAGCAACGTTTGATTTTGTTGAACTCTCTACTGTTTGTTCCTCATCATGATTTTGCAAAACATCATCTAAGCTAAATTCATCAACACCTGCATTGCAAAAGTAGAACACATAGAGGGCGCCCAAACCCAACAAGTTAGCATATAGCAAAAGTTAATGGAATCATAATGTCAACATAGGTTGTCCCATATACCTTTGTCATAGAGCCAATCACGAGTGCAAATAATGGCGTCTACTACATTAGGTTTTAGAGAACTCCGATGCTTATCAAGAACACGTCCACCTGTGCGGAATGTGGACTCAGAAGCAACAGTAGAGATAGGGATAGCTAGCACATCTCTAGCCATGCTAGCAAGCTCAGGATAACGAAACTTATTAGTATTCCAATAGTTCAGAATGTCAAGTTTTGTCTTTCTATCATATTTAGGCTCATCCAAATATGCATCAAGTTGTGACTTTTTTTGAGATGGGAGAGACAACTCGCTTTCAAAGTCATCAAAGTCCTATATGTAAAACAAAAATAATAACATGTCAATTATGTATTAAAAATTTACAAAGCATACCAAACTTAAAAATTATAGTAACCTGGATCATTTCAAAGGAATTAGGTAACACATCCACTTCATTTTCTTTGGAGGATCTTGGATTGTGATTTCTTGATTCCGCTGGTTGATAAGACTCAAAAAGAGCATCTAATTTTTGTTTCACAACTTTCATTTGTTTAGAATTCTTCCCATAGATCCGGTTATAGCAATACTCCACAAATTGCAATTTATATCTTGGATCCAAAACCACAACAATAGCAAGAATATGGCTATAATCATTCCAATATTTCTTAAATTTTTCCAACATATCAGTAGCCATTTTTTTCATGAACTCATCTGTTCCCTCTTTGGCTTGGATCAAAGTTAAATGAACAATGAAAACTTGAGGGAAATACAAATTTGCAGTTGCCTAGTCAGAACCAGAAAATACACAAGTAGCATCATAGAATTTTTTTAAGAACTTGCATAACTTCTCCAACCGAATCCACTCATCTTGAGATGGACAAGAAGTGAAGTGACTATCAGTTAACATAAGGTTCATAAAAGCCTTTTGGTAATATAGTGCACTATCAAGCATAAGATATGTGGAATTCGATCTTGTAGGGACATCTTGAGTTACCCCCTAGTTTTCTCAAGAGACACAATTTTGACACAATCTAAAAATTTCATCTTTCTAGCTTGTGAACCTCTAACATATTTCACAGATTCTCGTATTTTCCCTACTGGATCATCAAGACACTTCAAACCATCCATCACTATCAAGTTCAAAATGTGAGCACAACAACGAATGTGGAAAAACTCTCCATCACACAATAAGGAATTAGTCAACTTTAGATGATCTTTCAAGTTATCAATGAAGACTTTGTTGGCAGATGCATTATCTAATGTGCATGAGAATAATTTATGTTCAATATTCCAATCAGCCAACATAGAAAAAATCTTCTCAGCAATTGCAGATCCGCTATGTGGTGGAGCAAAGAAAGAGAAATTTAACACCCGTTTATGCATCACCCAAGCATCATCAATATAGTGAGCGGTTAAACAAATATAGCCATCAGTGGTGATAGATGTCCACAAATCAGATGTCAAGCTAATCCTCCCAGATTGAGATTTCAATTCAGATTTCAATTTTATTTTTTCCTTATGATATCTTGACAAAACATCACTTTTTAGTGTATTTCTTGTGATCATCTTAGCATCCTCAGAAAGATAAGAAAATAGCTCTCTAATAGCTTCATATTCTATAAAGCGAAAAGGCAACTCATGTTTGATAACAACAACTGTAAGTAGCCCACGAAATGTTGTTTGATCAAGCTTAGTGCATTTTGTAGTCAAAGACCCAGATCCTTGCGACTTTGCTAACAACATTTGCCCTACATCCTTATTTCCAACAGCCCTACAAACTAGCATATGCCTTTTGAAATTAGAAGTCCCATGCCTACTATTAGATATAATTTTTGTGCTACATTGGAGGCACTTTGCCCTTTGATCACCAGTTTTGGGGTCAGGAGAAGTTGGTACAAATTGAGACCAAACAGAAGAGCTACGTTGACGTCCACGCTTCTTTTTTAAAACCACACCCTCATTCTCAGATTGATTGTCAACTTCTATTGGGTTTTCACCATCATTTAAATATTGAGTATGTGAATCTTCATTATCAAGTGGGACAATATTACGTGCTTTCCCCCTTCCAGCCATTTTTGTATCTAGAAAACAATTTTAAAACATGTGTAAGAGATATACAGTTGAGTCTCATACAAGTGCTGTTTATATTAGAAATTTTTGTTCTAGATTTGTATTGGCATTCATGATAAAAAAATAAAAGGAAGAAAGAAACCTTACAGTTCGTGGAGAACTGGAGATAAAGAAGTTGGGGCTTCCTGTTTTGTAGAGATATTTAATAGTAGCCAGCCTAGCACCTCAACAATCAGGAATCTCAGAATGGCACGACAGCCACGAAGACAAAAATGACTCCTTTGCCGCAATGTATTCAAGAAGAAGACCAAACAAACATTGAAAGTTGAAGAGAAAAAAGGGCATATATTACAGATTTGATGCTTGGGCTGGAACGGAAGGAACAAATATGTCCAAAAGCTTAACTTAAACGAGATGAAGAATAAAAGGTGACCTTTGACCTGCATTTCGGAGTACACAATGTCCAAGGATCCAACTTCTCGGAATTAGACAAGAGCTTGGTCTGGCATTTGCTAATCGAGCCGATTAGCAGACTGTTGGTTGCAAAATTGCAAAGCTTGCAAGAGAGCCGAGTGCTGAGCAGCCGAGTGGCTGCGCGACAGTACAGGCACAGCGGCAAAGAAACCACCTGCAATCCGTGGAGCAGCCGAGTGCTGAGCAGACAACTGGATGCGTGGACCTAAGTTCTGGCGACGGCGCAGACGACGGACCTGACTTCTGGCGACGACGCGGACGGCGGACCTGACTTTTGGCGACAGCGACCGGGACCGGCTAATCGTAGTAGTCACCGGCAGTCGGGGATTCGGGGGGTGGGGGGCAACCGAACAATGGCAGCAGCCGCAGCACCCAGGACCTGGAGACGGTCGTGTCTGTGTGTGCGCAACGCGATACAAACAACGACACATTAGGTTTAGTCTACTAGTGATTTGCTGCTGGTTTTGGCCTCTGGCTCGGTTCGAGTCCGGTTTTCTCTGGTCCGCGGCTGCACACAACAATAGACTGGTGAATGGTGACATTATATTAGAAAGAATATCAGGTCTATCGGGTTTTTCGGGTCGACAATGTTAAACCCAGACCCGACCCGTAATTAATTTCGGGTTTTTCGGGTTCGGGTCTTTTCGGGTCGGGTCAAAAAATGCATGACCCGGACCTGGTTTAGTCGAGTCGGGTCGGGTCGGGTCGAGCGGGTCGGGTCAGGTTTTGCCAGCCCTACCTCTCATGGTGCCCATTGGTCTACCCTCCTGGGCCTGACCTTTATGGCATCTTCCATCAGGGTGGCATGTAGGTGCGAGAATTCACGTGTATATATAACTGTGATAGCCATAGTGACGCTATAATTGCAGTATGAACATCCAAACTGTTTAGGTTACATTCAATGCGAGGAAACATTTGGAAAACCCTCGGGAAACTAATGCGATTAATCATAATTAACCACATACCTGTCAAGCTGATGTGAGACAGAAATAATCCAATCAACAATAGGTAAGCAAGCATTCAATAAGATCCTGAAACAATTATACAATTCCCTTTTATTACTCATGTCATCAAGATCTATTAACTCTAGCTCGCTTCCTAGGGTTTCTAGTCCACTTTTAGTGTTTCATTGGAAATTAGGGTTTTTACCTCTTTCAACATTATGATTCTTAACTTATCAAAACTACATTAAACCCTTCATTTCTCAACATCTAATTCTCAGTTTCAGATAAAGGCATAATTAACCATTAAATAAGTCTGTTAAACCTCTTTTCTTTAAATCTACCATTTTTATCCTCTTTAACCCATGACAAAGTCATTATGCTCATTTATCATCAATTCAAAGTTCATTATAGTCTAATTCACATATTAACTTGATTTACCATTAATTCCACCTTTTATTCATGAGAAAACCCTAATTACTACATTTAGGGTATTTATCCACAAATTAGGAACTTTAATGCTCGAAATAGCTTATAACCATGAAAACTCAGTTCTATACATGAAATCGAATAATTAAAGCCATTAGTAGTCCTAATTACCAACATTAGGGTTTCAAGGCCCATTAAAGCCTATTTATGCACATAAACACTAAATTAAACGAATTACGTGCAAAGTTCATCGTTTTTGTTCCTAATGTCCCTTTTTATCATTAACAGATTAATATCAACTTTAACCATCAATTAAACCCTACTAATTACATTAATCATCTCCAAATAGGATTTCTTAATCACTATTACACTAAAGTTAACAACTTCCATTACTTTTCGAATTGCAAATAAAATCAGGTTCCAATTATATTTTTAATGGATTCCCCTCGTTTTTCTGAGCAAAATTCATGTGTAAACTTTTGTCATCCGAGTTACTATTAAAGAGTTATGATTTTCGGAAGAAATACCTTACTTGTGCCAATAGGGAGGCGCCACATAGCCTCTCCCATGCAACGCATGCTTGTCTTGCACAGAAACATTTCGAAATGACAATCGTGCCCCTGGTTAAGTTGGCCGACTCTTTAGCCCGTGAAGGGCAGAACGGTCCAACGCGCTTTAGGTTGTCTTCAACCTCGGGAAGGTTATCTTGGCGCCGAACTGTAGCAAGCTGCGGTTGCTCCTCTCCACCCCCGACCTCGACGGCCACCGGGAATGCTTCCCCTGCCTCCACCACACCTTGGTGTACATGGGGGTCATGGCCGGGGTGGCTGTTCCTGAGTATGCCAAGTCCGTGACCTGCTGTGAGTTGCAGACCTTCGGCCGCGAGCTGCGCAAAGACGGAAGCACTGAGAGGATAACCAAACCTTCTAGGATTATCTCAGGAGCTTTGCGCCTCCTTCGAGACCCACCGCCGCTCCTCGGGCCCCTGGAAACGGTCACCCTCATGGCTAGGGTTTGCGGACAAAAACAAGAATAAGGAGAGAGGGAAGGGTGCATGGAATCACCTTGGTTTCGACCCTGGGCTCTACCCCTTTATATAGGGGTGAGAAACGAAGCCCTAGGTTGTCTTATCTATGACTCAAAGAGTCCTTTTCCAACTATGAAACCAATTCCTTCAATGAGAAGTAATCTTCTCCCTCATCCCTATCTTTTTGACTTTCTTTATTACTTGGATATTTAGGAATACGAAAATTCCTTCCCTTATTCTCTTTAGTCTTTGCTTTTAATCCATTGATCACGAAATCCTATTTTCCTTTATTAGAAAATACTTTCTTTTTAGCAATACTACATAATCCATTAATAATGTATTACATTATTCTCTTATTTTCTTTTATAGGTATTTTCTCTTTCCTCTTTATTCATTGGGACTTCTTGGATCCCAAGAAACTCTAATAATTCGAAATCCCTTTTTAAGGAATACTCATTATCCTTAAATACATTAGTATGCATTATTTCACATTATCTTGTTTATTTCTAATTAAAATATCTCTTTTTGAGGATTTCTCTTTATTTCTCTTTTATTTTCCTCATTGATATTCGTTTCAACATTAGGAATCCTTGGAATACAAAATTCCACCAAGGATTACTCAATTATACCTCTTTTCACTTATTTTCCACATTTCATCAATATTTTCAATTTCTTTCTTAATAAAGAAATACTTAATTGATCTTTTCTTTTCTTATTGCACTCTTTATGCAACTTTGGACTCCTTGGAACCCAAGGAACCCAAGATGCACGAAATCCCTCTTTGGATTTGCCTTATAGAGGTTTCCACATTTTTCTTTTCTCAAATATTCAATTATTCATTCACTAATTGAATTTTCTTGTTATTTGGGCCCAATAGCCAATAAAGCCCACAACACAATCATCAAGGTTATTGTAAACGAAATCCACTTATTCCAAACAAATTATATCATTTGTTGTTCAAATATCTTTAATATGAGAAATTACATTTCTCACCAAATGAACCCAAAATTGGGGTTGTAACATCCAGGCTTCTAGCCTTTCGGTCGGCTGCCACTGGTTTTTACCTCCCGTCTCCGTCTACGTCCGAGTGCTCTTCGGATCTACGATCGGACATCCACTGGCCGGCTAAGTTGAGAGTCCTTTCGTCTCTCCATTCTATCTGCCTGCGCCTCATGAAGGAACGTTGAGTTTTCCTCACGACGACACATGTTTCTCTATGCATATTCTGCCCGATACGGGTTTTCTGATCTGACGCGTCAGATCCCTGCTGCTGCTATCTGCCCTTTGTGGGTCTCTACTCTGCTACTGCACCAACTCCTGCCTCTGCTATGGCCTTCCCTGAGCCTCCGCACTCCCTGTGTGTCACCACGGTGAAGCTCGACGGCGGCTCCAACTACCATCTCTAGTCGGCGTCCTTTGTTCTATATGTCAAAGCACAAAGACGGTATCACCACCTTACGACAGAGCCTCCTGCTGTTCCTACTACTGATTCGGATGACAAAACCAGACAAAGCTATGCCCAATGGTCCAAGGATGATTCCGGCGTCATGTCTTGGATCCTCAATAGTACCGAGCCTCGAATCAGCCAATCTCTTCTCTGCCTTCATGATGCGGGCTATGTGGGATCAACTGTCCCATGTCTATTCTCATCAGGAGAATCCCAAGCGTGTCTTTGAAATTTTCAAAACTCCGGCGAAGAAGTTCTCTACTGATACTTCTATTGATGACTTCTACAATCAATGCTCGGCTCTGTGGAATGAGTTTGAACTCTACCACCCTTTGACGGCGGACATCAAAATTGCCCAGAAGCAGCACAACGAACTGGAATTGGTGCAATTTTTGGCTGCACTTCCTGCCTCTTTTTCTGGAGTAGTTGACCAGATCCTGTCAAGTGACCCGCTGCCAACCCTTCGAGATGTTCTGAAACGTGTCCAACGCCTGTCGTCCATGACTCCTACACCTGCTGTTGAGCATCCTGCGCTTATTGCTCGCTCTGTGGATTCTGGCCGTGGTCGCGGTCGTGGCCGTGGCGGTCGCCCTCCTTCTTCAGGAGGTCGAGGCACATCTGCTCCTGGACGTGGTCCTGCTCCCGGCCCTTGCTACTGCAACTGGTGTGGCCGGGACAATCATACTGAAGATCGCTGCTGGATTAAGCACGGCAAGCCTGCTACAGAAACTGCTGCCGACTCTACCCCTGACACACCTGCTGCTCCAACTAACACAGACTGGTTACGTTCGGAGTTCGAGAAGATGTTCCAGGAACGTCTCGCACAGATGCCATCCTCGTCTACACCAGGAGCCTCTACCATGCTTGCCTCTCCATCATCTGGTAACAAACAGTGGTGCATTGACTCAGGTGCATCCACTCATATGGCTGGTGATCTTCATCTTTTTTTGAGTCTCCATAAAACTACTCCTATATCATCTGTTACTGTTGCAAATGGATCCAAAACTGTTGTTCATGGCACTGGCACAGTTCCGCTTTCACCAAAATTGCACTTGAATTCTGTTTTATATATTCCAAAGTTTCCTGTTAATTTATTGTCCGTCAGTAAGATGATTAAACAACTCAAGTGCTCCATTAAATTTGATCCTTCTGGCTGTGTTTTGAAGGATCTCCGCACGAAGACGAGGATTGGTTCGCGCCGTGAAGGACCAGATGGGCTGTATTATCTGGATGGACCTCGTACTGCTGCGGCTATGCTATCTACTTCAGTGACGGGATTACAGTGACACTTTCGCCTGGGCCATCCATCTGCTGCCAAATTAAAGCATTTATTTCCTACTTTATCTAAGCATAATTTTTCCTGTGAAACTTGTGTTTTGGGCAAACAAACTCGGTATGTTTTTCCTGCTAAGAAAGTTATTGCTTCTAAAGAAATTTTTGACCTGGTTCATGCTGATATTTGGGGACCGTGCTCTGTATCCAGTCACTCGGGTGTGAAATATTTTATGACCTTTATTGATTATTATTCTCGCACCACATGGTTGTTTTTGCTTAAAGGTCGGGATACTGTGTTAGATACTATTCACACCTTCTTTGCTGAAATTCACACTCAATTCAATCGACCTATTAAAATTTTTCGTACTGATAATGCACTGGAATTCATGCAACAATCTGTTACATCTTTTTGTGCTGCCCAAGGAACCATACATCAGTCCACTTGCCCTTAGACCCCTCAACAAAATGGCGTCGCTGAAAGAAAAAACCGTCTCCTTCTTGAGGTTGCTCGCACCCTTCTCATACACTACAAAGTACCCCATCACTTCTGGCCTGAAGCTGTCTCTACGACATGCTATCTTATCAATCGCATGCCTTCTTCTGTTTTGAAAAATCAGGTCCCGTACGTCATTTTGTTTCCTGATAAACCCTTATTTTCTCTACCTCCTCGCATTTTTGGGAGTATTTGTTTTGTAAAACATCTTCGTCCTGGCCTCACCAAACTTGATGCTCGCTCAGTCAAATGTGTGTTTCTGGGATATTCCCGTAGTCAGAAAGGCTACCGCTGTTTTGATCCTGTTAAGAAATAGTGGTTTGTTAGTGCGGATGTGACCTTTTTTAGCATATGCCTTACTATTCTACTGATGGTGACAAATTTTCGGCTGATATTATGGCTACCACACCATTACCATTAGTTGTTGAGGAATTACCAACTCCTGATGTGCCTCAAGAACGCCCATTGCAAGTCTATCAGCGCCGGTCAAAGAACATCAATGCTTCTGAAGCCCCGACCAAACCAAATCCTACGTCTGCGGTTGATCCACCATCCATTGAGGTATTTTCTGACCTGAATCTTCCTATAAGTTTAAGGAAAGGTGTTCGCTCATGTACTCAACATCCTATCAGTAATTTCTGTTCATCTGACAATCTCTGTGGTAGCTTTGCATGTTTCACTTCTGTTTTGTCTGCTGTGACAATTCCTAAATCAGCCGAAGAGGCACTTCGCCATCCTGCCTGGAAACATGCTATGGAGCAGGAAATGCATGCACTTTGTGATCAACAGACATGGGATCTGGTTGATCGTCCCTCTTCATGCCATACTGTTGGATGCCGCTGGATTTTTACTATTAAATATCAACCGGATGGTACCATTGAATGCCTGAAAGCTCGATTGGTTGCGAAAGGATATACTCAAACATATGGAGTTGATTATTTTGAAACTTTTTCTCCAGTTGCACGCTTAAATTCTGTTCGTATTCTGATATCTATTGCTGTGAATAAAGACTGGCCTCTGTTTCGACTTGATGTCAAAAACGCTTTTCTATATGGAGATCTACAGGAGGAGGTCTACATGGAGCAACCTCCGGGATTTGTTGCTCAGGGGGAGTCTGCTTCTAAAATCTGTAAACTAAGAAAGACAATCTATGGTCTGAAACAAAGCCCACGTGCATGGTTTGACAAGCTCAGTCATATCTTAATTACCTTTGGCTTTCAGCGTTCACAATCTGATCATTTTGTATTTATTCGTAAAACTGCAGCAGGGCTGGTCATCCTTATTGTGTATGTTGATGATATTGTCCTATCTGGCAGTGATAGTGCAGGGATACAGGCAACCAAAAAGTATTTAGCACAACACTTCATCACCGAAGACCTAGGAAAAGTACGATATTTTCTAGGCATTGAAGTTGCTAGATCTTCTGCAGGACTATGCCTGTCACAGAGAAAATATGTTCTTGACCTTTTGCAGGAGACAGGCATGTTGGGTTGCAAGCCAGCCAACACTCCTCTGGATCCCAATATGGATTGGGATAATGATAATTCTCCTCCTTATGCTGATCATCAACAATTCAGGAGACTGGTTGGCAAACTTATCTATTTGACTGTAGGATTCATAAGCCGGTATCTTGATAAACCCCGACAATGCCACTGGGATGCTATTTGTCACATCTTACGATATCTCAAAAGCTCTCCAGGGAAAGGTCTTCTGTACAAAAAGGATGGCCATTGCAATTTATCTGGATTATCTGATTCTGACTATGCAGGAAGTCGATCTGACAGGAAATCTATATCTGGATATTGCACCTTTGTGGGAGGAAATCTGGTTACATGGCGCAACAAAAAGCAAACAGTTGTTGCCCGATCTAGTGCAGAGGCAGAATATAGAGCCACGGCTCATACTGCATGTGAGCTCCTGTGGGTCCGTGGTCTTCTGAATGAGTTTGATATCACTTCTTCTAACCCCATTCCTATGTTCTGCGACAATAAGACTGCCATTTTCATTGCGAGCAACCCCACCTTTCATGAAAGAACAAAACATATTGAGGTTGATTGCCACTTCGTCAGGGAAAAAGTTCTGTCTGGACATATCTGCACTCCATACCTCAGCACTGAGAAGCAGCTTGCAGACATCTTCACCAAAGTTCTACCTAAAGCTCGCTTCCAAACTCTGATTGACAAGCTGGGCTTATTCGACATCTACGCTCCAGCTTGAGGGGGAGTATAGAAATAATATGTTATTTACTTATTCTGCTGTGTTTTTCCTCCTACTGCTTTATTGTATTAGTCCCATATTGCTCGCTTGTATATGTGTCTCAACTCTCTGTAGCTATATAAGAGAGTACCCTGTAAACCTTTTTATTCATTGAATAAACAACTCCTTTTCTATCTACAATTAGGTTAAGAGATAAACATGCAAAATCTATGCCTACTATACCATTTTAACTCTTCTTAACTAATTTAGGATGGCTCTCACAGGTTACGTGCATGTGCACACATTAATCGTGAATTTGTTACTAAACCCAAGTCATACTTTGGTTTACTAATTTTCTGTAAGCAGATTAAATAAGCTCCGATGAACTGTGAATTGTACTTTCTTGCTTGGAATATGCTCTTGAACATATAGCTGAGATTTAGGTCAGATTTGGCATCAAACACACTAGCTATATTCGCATGAAATGGTATGTGGTTAATTGGAATATATTCTTATACATATAGAAGATGTTTAGGCCTTTTGTGCACCACACTACGCCAGTCTGGACTGTATTGTGATCGTCATGGGATGGGGATTGGCCAATCCAGAACTGGTTAGGACGCTGTTTGGGAACCCAAACATAATATATGTCATGTCGATGCCCCTTTTTATTAACAGAGGAGCCTAATCCGGACTTTAATTCCAACCCATGGGTGAAGCTGAACTGTGTTGGTCCCAAAATGGGGACTAAAATGGGAGTGATGGACCCCATAATTCCATTTATGACCAGGTGATACCAAACACCGCTACCGGATAATCCAGACTGAAACCTGCTTATGTGGCACAAACAGACAGCCCATTGTCCAATTTAAATCTGATACCAAGCAACTTAATGTGCAGAAGTTCCTTATACTACAAATATAAGCATGGAATTGACCGCTTAGTAATAAGATATTAATATAACTACCAAACGAACTAAAAATGAAACAGGCAGAAAAAAGCTCTGTGAGAAGTGGAATAAATTGACATCGATCAGTTCTTTTGTGAATTATGCATGAAGGCCAAAAAGAGCTCTTTTTGAAGAGTGTAGTGTGAGTGATGGCATAGCTTCAAACTCCACTGTGGTGAGGCTCTGATTGCTGTTGGTGCTTTGTGACTGGTTAATACCACTGGTGGATCATTTCGTCATTAGTGCTCTTTGTGGCAAGTTTGAAAAAGAAGATTGTGATGAATTTTGAAAGAAAGAAATATAGGTTTTCTGACTCTTTGCTGGTTACAGTTGAGAAGAGCCTTTTTTAATGACTGATATTGGGCTATATTAATTAGAAGAGTTGATTGTACAACAAAAGATATTATTATTTTAGCATCTATACTCTACTGACTGTGTTCAATGGAATAGACAACCAGGAAAATGGACTGACTTAACAATCATGAATTTAAGTAGTTTAATCTGAAAATCCTTACATTGATGATATACTGAAATAAAAATGTTAAAATATCTCATCGTAATTCCATGGGGAGTATAATATCAAGAAAATATAAACTTACGCCAAATTTGAATCTCTCTCTTATAAGAGTATTATTATTTTTTTACAATAAAGGCTGTCATTTTGTCATGGAAGTTTGAATAATCTTTATCTTCCACTGCGAACATCCCTAACACCTCGCTGTTCTTGGCTAAAACCTATAGATGAATTGTTGCTCTGGAAGTCCAAATCTTCTTTCAGCAAATATGTTTCTGGGCGTTCAACAAGTAAGTTATCTGTGTCTTTGAGACTAATATCTTCCCAAGGATGCTTTCCATGTCTTTGCAATGTCTCAAGGTCCATCATGACTTCCCTCATGGTCGGCCTTTCTTCCCCTTTTAAACTCAAACAGGCTCTTGCTATTTTTGAAACTTTATGTACCTGGTCCAACCATTCTTCCTTTATGATTTTATTGTCCAATATATCCAAAAGTCTGCCATTGTTGATACAAGAAATGAAATTTAATGACGTGCTTTGTGTTTCCTTGGAACCCCCAAAATAAAGTGCTTTTCTGCCTGTCAGAAGCTCTACTAAAAGTACCCCAAAACTATAAACATCACTTTTTTCTGTTAATTGGCATGTTTGCAAGTATTCAGGATCCAAGTAGCCACAGGTTCCTTGGACCAATGTTGTAAATTGTTCTTTATCGTTTGGTACTAAAACTGAAGTTCCAAAATCAGAAACTTTTGCGGTGTACCGTTCATCCAAAAGGATGTTGGATGGCTTGACGTCTCCATGTAGAATGGGGGGAGAAGCAGCTGAATGTAAGTATGCTAGTGCATCAGCAGTTTCTTTTGCAATTCTAAGACGTACATTGAATGAATTTAGGAACTCAGATTTCTTTTCATGGATGTGGTGAAAAAGTGTGCCGTTAGGTATATACTCATAGACCAACATCGGGACTTCAACCTCCAAACAGCAGCCTAAAATCTTTACCACATTTTTATGGTTTATTTTTGAGAGAATTAACATTTCCCTTGCAAATTCTTTGCTGTTACGTTCATCTATCATTGTAGATCTCTTCACTGCAACTGTTCTGTTGTCGTCTAGTATTCCTTTGTATACTATGCCATGCCCACCTTTTCCAAGGATCCTATCTTCATCAAAATTGTTAGTTGCTCTTGCTAGTTCTTCCTTACTGAATATTCTGAAACCTGTCCGATGATCTGATGAAATCTGTCGCTGCAGAAACAAGCCTCCATTCTGCTCAAAGAATTTCTGCTTGAGTTGATTAAGTTTTTTTTTCTGAATTCCCCAGTATATCGCACAGAAAAGAAATGCTAGGAGGAAAATGGTGCATCCAAGGCCTATCAATAGAATGAACAACATGTAAGCTATATACATCATAGGAAGTACTCAGTAGAAAGGACCATTATTTTTTCTGTTAGATGGTTTTTCACGTAATAGTCTGAACTTATCAATATATGCATGTCTTGAAGGCAAAATATCCATCAATACAAATATAAGAACAAGATATAAGCTTTGGTATCTCTCAAATTGTGGTTGGCCAAGGCAGTATTTTGAATGTAGTGAATCATAGGGAGGAGCATCATGGGAAATATATTAAGGTTGGTTGGTTAGCATTTGATGGGGAAGGGGAGAGAATTATCGCTAATTTTGGCCTGTGTTTTTCCGCATGGAAAAATGACGGGAAATCATGGAGA
The DNA here is from genome assembly GCA_963693085.1 of Alisma plantago-aquatica. Classification (NCBI taxonomy): domain Eukaryota; kingdom Viridiplantae; phylum Streptophyta; class Magnoliopsida; order Alismatales; family Alismataceae; genus Alisma; species Alisma plantago-aquatica. The sequence continues at coordinate 168,346,801 of OY856415.1, forward strand.
AAAAAGTAGTGTAAAAAGCTTATTTCTTTTTCCTTCTTCTTTCCCTATACCCATCTCGCAAACGAATCTTGTACCTATTTCCCCTCCTTTTCCCTTTCCCTTCCCATTCTCCAACCCCATGCCTGTATAACAAACAAGTTTTGTAACAACTTCCCCCTTCCTTTTCTTTCTCCACGCGCACATCAACCATAAAACTTTTTCAGTCTCCCTTTTCCCTTCCCCTTCCCCCTTCCTTTTTTCTAACAACTCCCCCCTTCCTTTCCTTTCTCCACACGTAGATCAACCATAAAACTTTTTCAGTCTCCCTTTCCCCTTCCCCCTTCCTTTCCTTTCTCCACACGCACATCAACCATAAAACTTTTTCAGTCTCCCTTTCCCCTTCCCCTTCCCCTTTCCCATTATTTTTTTCACCACGTACCAAACATGCTCTAAATTGGCGTGCTTTCTCATTAAAGTTTCTTGTGTAACTGTTTGAAATGTTTTGTGTTTTGTAAAAGTAGAAGCACGTGGCAGTAAGCTATTTGTTTGCAATATAAATATTCTTAACTTTCTACTATTATATTCCTCATTATCTGCAATTTGCAGCTTGGATGTGTTGTTGGTTTATTCCATAAGGAGGTGAAACAAAGTTATCTTTACACTATTCATCCTCAAAAATCTGCCATGTGCTATACTTAGTTTTGGGTCTGAATTAGCATTTTCCACTTAGAAAGAAATAGAGTAAAATTCATATCACTCAGTGTCTATATGGCCCATTTGTTTTCATGCTTGTCACAGTGACGGGATTTTTTTCCACTGTAAGTGCAAAGCCTTGGTAGTTGTCTACTGCAAACAACCTTCCAAGAATTAAGCATACCTTTTATCAGCATATCTAAAGACGTTTTGGCTTGAAATCTATTTAGATGTCTGGTTTATAGTTCCTCACATGACCTAAGGATCCTTGAGCCCACATTCTTCTGGTTTTAAGTTGCCCCGTGATTTTTAACCAGCTCAACTACATGAATACATTGAAGAAACTTGTTAATATGCTGGGTGCATAGTCTCTTCGATAAGCTGGGTCTTTCTTGGTCCATCTTTAAAAGTAAGGTTCTTTTATCATTCTCTATTGTTGCCTCACCATGATGTTGCATATATTTTATACCTATATATATCCAAATAGTGAATAGACATCCGTTACATGTTCTTAATTTATAAATAAATTAATTCTCTATGAAGATAAAATTCTCAGTGTATAATCATCATGGAAAGATTCATGATTTTGTGATCTCTTATCCCATGTTTAATTATAGCCACAGTTCTGACTAAATATTGCCATGTATGTTATTAACCCCTAGCAATTGTAACCCCCATGAGTGTAAATTACATAATCTAAAAAATGTCTCATGATGATTAATAGATTAACTACATGAATATTTTGAGAAAACTTGTTAATTACTTATATGTTGTGAGTGCAGAGTCTCTTTGATAAACACGAGTCTTTCCTGGTCCAGCTGTGCAGTGTACTTAAGGCTACTTGTCATCTCTACTATAGCCTGTGTTAAAGAGTCTATATTAGCCTATTTAGTTAATAGGTTAATTAGTTAGTGGGCCTTTAGTGTCTCGACCCGTTTAGATTGCTTGCGTCTTAAGTCTTAGGGCGTCTCCCCTCTCCTATATAAAGGAGAGGGCGTCCAGTCTTGTATTCATCCCATTGCGTTCAATCCAATCTTATTTTACATGGTATCAGAGCGAGTTCGCTCTTGAGGAAACCCTAGCAACCGTCCTCCCTCTCCCTTCTCCTAGCCGTCCACAACAACCCTAGCAGCTAGCAGCCGCCCCTCTCAGAGAGAGCGACCAAGGGGGAGCGCCCGCCTGTGGGCGGCCGACCCCGTCACCATGGCTTGGACGGCTGCCCGCTAGGCAAATCCCGGCCTCCATGGCTTCTTATCTCCTTCTATATTCATTTATTCTTTATCGATCCACGCCACTCCTATCTCCTGTCCGTGCGCCGACAACATCAGTTTTTCGGCGCCGATCTTCTCCACCAGCAACAATTGCTGCCGCCCGCACAACAGCCACCTGCTGGCCATCTTCCGCCACCTATCAACAAGCATCCACCGTGGACAGCAGCCACCGCCTCTGCTATCATCAGCAGCCGCCGCCAAGCCAAAGGCACAACAACCATCTTTGTCGGCGTCATCTTCCGCAACAACAGGGCCATCATTAATCGCCAAAGCAGCAATCAACCACCATATCCGTCTCCACCGCCGCCAAGAACAGCAGCCGCGCCACCGCTGCTGCAATAACCATCGTCATCAAGCCAGCAATTAGCAACACCATCGTCATCCTCCATCATCGCCGTTGTATTTGTGCTCGTAGGCTACAGTGTTGCTTTATCCAAGCAATCGTATCCCCAGCCTTGATCACACTTTTTCAACCGGCGCTCCATCTCATGACGTCTTCAGATCAGCCTTCATCGCCGCTTTGGAGAGGCTCCGCCTTGGCTCCGCATGCATCCTCTTGGCATGCAATATCTCCAGAGTCACGCAAGAGACCCTTTGTCATCTCCTATGTTGCGACAAAGTGCTTCATCAACCGAGCGTCATATGTAGCCATCATCCGCAAGCTACTCCATCATCATCGCGATGATCCTTACTGGACTGTTTGTTGATTTGTGCGTCATCACAGCTATCGCCATCACCCTTCATGCACCAAACATCATGTTTACTTCCCCCATATTCATTATGCCCTCTATTGCTATTTGGATCATTAATTGGTCCTTTTTTTGCTAATCGGATCCAATTTTGACCCTAATCGGATTTTTCCTTTTCGGGTTGGGACTAGATCCATTTATTTTTCTACCCGGATCTCATGTCGACCCATTTAGTATACTCTCTCCGGTTATCGGTTTCCATTCTTCACATTTTTTACCCATCTCCATTTCACATATTCGTCTCTTATCCACCTTTTTCCCACCCACCCATATCTTGTGTGTATCCCTTTCCATAGTACGGGGGGGTCATGTATCCTTTTCTCCACACCAAACACTCACTCTAGTCGTATTTGGATAGAGAGGAGAGGAAGAGATGAGAAGAGAGAGCGAGCATGAGAGCATATGAGAGAATGTATGAGAGAGAGTATGAGATGAGATGATGATATATGTATTCAGGTTATATATTCCAGGCTATCTTCATGGAGCTTCACATTGTTCAGCACACTGGTTCTCTACTTCAGCCAGCATTGAAGATCCAGCGTCGACACCGTATCCGCGTTCGTACCGCGTTATGTACGTCAGGTGTTGATGGTGTATTCCTTTAGTTGCATTCACATGAGACAGATGGGTGCTTCTTTAGAAGCTCAGTTTATCTTCACCGAGCTGCTTCATCGCGTCTTCCCTGAGCCGCATTTGCTGTATCGACATCACCTGTTGCCGATCTACTTGGAACCTTCCTTGATGGATGATCTCCTTTCCCGTCAAGCCCCCAAGGTTCATGCGTCAGTGTTTTATGGTTCCTGCATCGTATCAAGCAGCAGATCGTCCGTCCGCGTTCGTGCCGCGTCAAGCACGTATTCCAGTGACAAATTGTTGTAGTATCAGGTCCATTCTTCAGATGTCTTCATTCCAGTTGCACTTCAAGGATGACCTTCTTCAAAGCTCGAGTATTTCCAGCCTGCAGAGTCATCATCACTATATGATTCAGGGGGAGTATTGATTAAGGGGGAGTAACATATTTTGTATGGGAGTGATATTTATCTTTATCTTTCATTTATCATTTCTTTTATCGAGTCCTGTAACTCTCCAATCTTGGACATGTGTTTCACCCATGATCTACCTTGAGGGGGAGTGTTAAGGAGTCTATATTAGCCTATTTAGTTAATAGGTTAATTAGTTAGTGGGCCTTTAGTGTCTCGGCCCGTTTAGATTACTTGGGACACAAGTCTCAGGGTTTCTCCCTTGGTCGTATATATAGGACAGGGGTGTGCAGTCTTGTATCCATTCCAATTACATTCAATCCAATCTTATATTTTACAACCTGTTATAATGACACATACTTTAAACCTTCATATACTTGAATACACAATTGTCACATGTTCTTATTGGGAAAATGAAATTACATTGTTGTGAGGATGACATTCTCTTGTATCATTTTGTGTTGTACGGAAATATGACATAACTTTTTGATCTCTCCTCCCATGTTTAAGTAGCAGCAGTCCTGAAATATTGAACTCTATGCTATTTCCCTCTAGCAATTGTATCCGCCACATTGTCAATATGATGCTAAAACTCAAACGAAAAGTGAAAAAAAAATCTTTTTCTTGCCTCTATTTAAGCATATTTCATCTAGGCCCTTAAACTCAATCATGCTTTTGCAGAAACAAACGTTGAGTTGTTAAATGCATAACTCAACACTTCCATAAAATTTAGTTTATACGATGAATGTCATATATCTAAACTGCCAAAAACAGAACAGTAAGATTTTAGTTTTGCAAGAATAATTAAACATGCAAAACAAAGTTAGAAGCTAGTGTCATAAGTATATTATTATCATCATAATCGTCACTTTTCATCATATCATTTTCATCTTCATCTTGATCTAAGCTTCAATTCTAACCACGATGGGGCCACCAATGTGAATGCATCGTTTCCATTCAGCTATGTTATGCGTCATATTAATGCTTCTCACCAGTTGCCTGTATTTCATTTGAAAAATAATGATACTAATTCTCATCCCTTTCCTGTGTTTTCACCTTTATTGCTTCCCGACTAGTCTTACAAAAACTTAACATGCATACTCTAAATATCACCATATTCTAGTTTTTCCTCTATCCTGAACTCACGGCATTGACGAAGGATACTACTATAGAATCATCATAATTACCATCTATATGAAACAAAACTGCTTACCTATAGACAACTTCAATGGCCAAGCAAGCTTCTGCTCCTTTGGATCTTGGATGCAGTTTTGTGTTATTGGATCATCTGAATGGAAGCCTAATGCACATGTGCAATTGTAGCTACCTGGTGTATTTATGCAAACTCCTTTGCAGGGGTAAGTTTGTCGATTCTGACACTCATCTATGTCTGCGAAGATCAACGTATGAGAGAAAACATTACAAAAGACACACACCACTTTGGAATCAAATAAAAAACATAATTGTTTTGTGATATCTAATCCCCTAGAGTGGAAGGAACATAGGTTTGAGAATGAGTAAAAATGTGCAACAGTTTAGGTGAACTTTACCTTTGCAGCCATCATCAAGATATGGGTTTCCTAGGTAACCAGAAGAACAGTTGCAGAGATAGCCAAGTCCATTAGGTGATGCGAAACAATCACTGTTTTTGCTACGACAGGCATATGTCGAATTTTGTTTTGCCTTCTGGCAGTCTTCACCCTCTATCGCCCAATCTAGCACCACAGGGAATTTTGGATTGTAATAAGTATAATCAGTAGACAGGAGGGAAGTGTTGAACTCAAAACTTTTTTTGATCCACCACAAAGGCTAGGCTGCAGGGATTGAAATTCCAAACACTTGTATGGTTGGAGAATGATTTAAACGTTGCCTGGTAATATTTTAGTCCTTTGGGAATTGAAGTCTGGCAGCAACCTATACCAGAACAAGTGTTGTTATCTACGGTGCTTAAGCTCTTGCACAGAGAAGCACATCCAGTCGAGAAACCATTGCTTACATCAGGGTCAACAATAAACGCCTGGGTATCACAGCCCGTGACTGTAAATCTGTTGTGTTCTGCAGATATAGTAAATGGGTTGCCTTGGAGATTACTATATGAGACGCCAGTGTTAAGGGGACTGCCACTCTTGTTAAAGCAATCACGTGCTATGAAGAACAAAACATCCAAATGACCCGTCAGATCTATGCCTGTAATATTGATATTGAACAGAAAAAGCTCCGGGGGATTGTAGTGAGTGAAATTACATGTAAGAAGAAAGGTGCTGTCCCGAGCACAGGCCTTGTTGAAACCAAAGGGATAAGGAACCTCTACGTTGCCGCATTTGGAAGGGCATCCCGGAAGGACCATGGAGGCCTCCGAGGATGGGAATATGGATATTGACAGAAGTGTGAAGAGCAGTTGCAGGAGCAACACTGGTAATCTTTGAGGCATGAACACAATATCCATCTGTTTTCTGTCTTGCAGCATGGTGTTGGATCAAGATGAGGCAACGAGGAACAATGGAGGAGATATCTTGTTACCTCTAGTACCAAAGATAGAAGATGCTGTTGCTGTGTGTGTTGGTACCTGAAGATGAAATAAGCATGGCCGTGATGTGAAGTGAGGCTCAAGGAGAGCTGCTGTTGACTTGGAACGATATATGTGAACCTGATCTTCCACGGATGTATGTAGACTTGTTCTTCTAGATGGTTGGAACTTTTACATAACAGCTTATTGATTGGTAGTTCTTGTGTCTACATCACATAATAAATGCATTACATGACACTGGGCCACTGGCTATATTGTTTTGAACATGACATATAAAAAACTAATTTCAGTTAGTGTTCTCTGTTTCCTTCCTCTTAATACACTGTTGCAGAGCATGTCCAAACACTGAAAGAAAAAGTCCCCCCTCAATTCTACTTTCAATGCAAAAATCTCTCTTTCCCCAAATATTTTATGGATTCAGTTTCTCGAATAGTATAATATAAGGACATTTTTTGTCTTGACCAATCACATTGTTGGCCATTGAGAATTTCTAATATATGAAGAAAAGTAATACACACGATTTCACCAAAATTTATGGTCTACTACATGCCTGTGTCCTTATCACATATAATTTCATCATGATTTACATTTATGGATTCGTCAACTCATTTATTACGCGATTCATAACTTGCGTGCTGTATTCTTTTAAGTTGTCTTTAGTATTTTAAGTAAATGTCTGCTCGTTAACGTGTAAATTGTATTCGTCATGTCCTGCGCACTTGCTCATCTCTGACCATAATACACTTATTCCGAATTATAAGGAAGTGGTAAGAAAATATCTGCTTGGCTAGGCTCGTTGCCAAAATGACCCAATAATTTATTCCACGGGTGTAGGACACAGGAAGATAACGCTCACGGTCGTGCCTAACCCATAGAAAGAAATTCTGTTTGACATTTGTGTTCTCTGTTCTTTTTTGGTTAATACATTGTTGTGGAGCATGTAGAACTTTGAAAAGACAATGTCCACCCTTCAAATTTACTCTTTACTAAAAAATATCTCTTTCCAATAAATGTTTCATGAAACAGCTTCTCCAATGGTATAAGATATTGTCTTGACCAAAACCTCAGTTGGCCATTCGGAATCTAATATATATGAACAAGGGTAATAAAAATCTTGTAAATTTACCAAAGCGTTGGCTCAGCATGCGCTTATGTAGCTTCTACATATATGCTGCTACATATTTTACTAAGGTAATGTCTACACGCGTGCGTGTAAATTTAGTATTTGTTATACGCATATGCTCATCCCTAAATACGAGATGTTTATCTTAGATGGTTGATTACAAACTGGAAATCAAATATCTCGTTGGCTATGGTCGTTGTCAAAACGACCCAACAATTTTCTCCTCCGGTGCAGAAGCGTGACACCAGTGGCTGCCGTCTAAAGTGACAGGGAGCCTATGGCTATAAATCCCGTCTCGACTTGTAAATGGATATCCGGGATCTGGATTTGAGCTGACATCTTCATAATCCGAATTGAATTTAGGATATCAAATTTCACATCTGAAAATTTCAGATAGGATATTGGGTATAGCTGCATCCGTTCCGAAGAAATTTGAATCCTACAAATATATACATATATTATTAAATATATACTGTCTATATATAAATTATGATAATGTAGATATTTTATCTCATATATGCATAATAATATCAATGTTTTCTATAATGTATCTATAACAATGCATTTATGATTTCTGATTCGAATCAGATATTTATCCGAATTCGGATATTATTTGTTGGACCAGATTCATATATTATTACATGATATTTGTTGGATATCACATAATTTTTTTTTTAAAACTCAGATATCAGATGTAGCAATATCCGCCCCGTATTCGATCCGGTAACAGGTTTACTTGCCGGACCATCCTTTTCTCTTCTGTACGAAGAATACTTATCGTCAATAAAATATGGAGAAATCAAACTAATTAAATTCATGGAAATTTCAAAACCTAAAACGGTCTAGACAAGGAGATCTCTATTTCCACGCTAAGAAATAAGAACACAGAACGTGTAAGATATTGTTGAAGCGGAGTACGCGCCACACTTGCTGGTGAGGACAAGGTTAACCCTCTTCGTAAGATGTAAGAAGATGGCGCTCACGACCAAACCTGCCATTATCAACGTCGACCCCAAACTTCGGTCAATCAACAAGGTCGACCCCATACTTCCATGAAAGCGCTTCTTCTCTTCTCCACCAAAGAAAAACTTGTTTTTATTAAAAGGAATCCAAGGCATACAAATAAACTGATGAGAGTATCACGTGGGAACGTTGGAAGTTTCTCATAAATAAACAGTCGTAGCCGCAAATCGGGTTCCGTACGACGACTAGCTAATCATTGACGGACGTCTTATTAAAATCTATGGAAACTTCATATGACTCTCCCAGGTAAGCCGCAGGTCGATTGGCTTCTCGATCTTTTTAGGTAAGCTGCATTTTGGTAGGATGTAGATAGGGATGGCAAATGGGCGGGTTTGACTGACCCATACCCATACCCACTATACCATTTCATACATTGGGCCAAGCCATACCCGCCCCATTAAGTAAAAGATTAAACTGAGGCAAACCCATACCCAACCCAATGGGTCATGGGGACCCAATATAACCCGTTTATAGAAAAATATGAAAACCATAAGTTTAATTTATTTGAACTCCTACACAAATATTTGGAAAAATTATAAAAAGATCCTTTAGTACTAAATATTTTACTCCAAAGTGAATTAGGCATGTTTTACAACTTTGACAACAATTATCTAATGATGAAAATTTGCTTTAAAAACGTGTTTTCAATAACGATTAACACCAATTGATAAGTTGACCATACAAAACTACAAAATGAATTACACCAACTACCAAATACGATTGCATTATAGAACCGAGTTACAGCCAACCACCGTAGGATTTTTTGTTCTGCTATACTCTGTTACATTTCTTCAAACAGTTCGTGAGCCAAATCACAAGTTACACATCCAAGCTTCTTTGACGATTAGAATTTAACACAGGAAAACATTGGCCAGTAGTACGCACGGAGCACGACGACTTGACGAAGCAACTACTCTCACCGGCTATCAGTTTCGGAGGCTGCATGAACTCCCTCTGCCTGATGGCAGACACACACTTGACCATCCTCTTAACCACGAGTGCGGTGCTACCGTCGTGCAGCCTTATAGGACGTGCCGGTGATGCCTTTGTCTAGCATCTCCGCAGATGCATGCAGAAGACCTTACAAGTCGACGGATATGGGGAAGCATGGGGGGACACTTGGGCACTGGGACGCAGTCGCAGCCGCCGTAGGAGCATGTGGTGGTCAAATCCATGTGTGGATCACATCGGTATTCTATTTTCCTCCATCACATAGATGAGCTATAACGGAACCTGCCATTAAGGTCATCGCCACCGGAACCTACCGTATCTCCGTCGTCCGAATCACCACGTCGCTGCCCAGCACCAGGTTGCAAAGTTTATCATCTACACTACTGACACAGTGGTCGTGGCTAGGTGTTTGCTTGCACTTGGCCAATACCCTTCCTATCTCCCATGCCCATCGGACACCATGAACCCGGCGGGGCATTGGTGTAGGGCGTGAGACCAATGTAGCGACCACGGCAGCAAACATAGTCAGGAGGACAGCGTGTCGACATCTACCTTGTCTTTGCAGATCCTCTCTGTGTCGGCCTTGTCCTCCTCCAGGAATTTATTGGGGTTAGGGTGATCCAGAAGAAGTAAAAATTGCGATGGGCTTCAGATCCAGCGTCGCAAGGATTTGCAGAAGGGGCAATGCCGAGCAATATTCGTTATAGGGGAGAAGAGGTCGACGCCGGCAGAGACGAGAGCAGCGATGAACGATTCATGAGATCGGGAACCAAAAAGGGGTTCGAGAGACGAGAGGGGGAACTGGGGTCGCAACAAGACTTGTGGGTATAAGTGGGTCTCAGCGGGTCCCCACATTAAAAACGGGTCATGTACTGGTATCCCCATTAAAACCCCACATTAAAAACGGGTCGTGTACTGGTATCCCCATTAAAACCCAACTATTATCTTAAACTCACATAACCCATTATAATTGGGTCAGGTAATGCAGAACCCATGGGGTTTTGGGTTCCTTGGGGAATTTTGCGATCTCTAGATGTAGAACGGCTGCAATGTACGTTTCTTCTGTATAAAATACACAACAAAGCTATTGTTCATACTCTTTTTTTTGGAAACTAGTGAACGCACACGTGCACATGCACGTGGCATGTAAAATTTGTTGGAAATATGCGGGGAGAGGACTCGTCCGTGAAAGAGTCTCTACGGTAAAAGATATTTGTGTTGGTTGTTTGAAATGAGAGAAACAAGGAACCGTTTCCGTGGGATGGAGAGAGAAATACATAATTAAAGACAATAAAAGTTAATAGGAGAGTGTGAGAATAAATATTTGTAAGATCAAAATTCCTTGAAAAAAAGAGAGAAAAGAGTGAATCAAGAAGAGCGCAACATCCAACTCGCTCTTTTTTATAGTAGTATAGATGAGGAGGGAGTCTAACTTAATGCTGACACCGTGATTTGAAGGAACGAGTAACTACTCGTGGCTAGCAAAACAATTGACTTATCAGTTGAGATAACCGACAAACGCTTTAGTAGCATTCCTTAAGCGCATCAATCTTGATCAGCGGCCGAGTTGGAAAATTAACTCAAGCAAGGCACCAACAAATTAAAGGTAATGCGTAAATAGGACTCTGTTATAATTTCATCTTTAGATTAGCAAATTGTAGGCATGTGTGAGTGCATGCTTCTATGTGACTATATCAGTAGGTATGAGCTTTGGACCGAGATGATCGATCTGACCGTCATCACAACTTGTAATATCCTGATCCGTATAATTTATATGGGTGTTGGGCTAAAAGTTTGTTTTGATTTTTATAGAAAGTGAGTCGGGGTCAAGGTAAATCCAAACATGAAAATCTACATATCCAGTTTCAATGCATATATATGTATATATAGCCACATATATATGATACCAACGGTAAACAAAGGACAATTACTATGGTAGATGTGCAACAAGTTGCACCGCCAACTCCTTTTGGATGACAAAAGCAATCATTTAAAATACTACATCCATAGACCTAGGGGTCATGATGACATTATTGTGCATAACCTTTTAGATCCTTTTGAGGAGCCCCTTATGCATGCTTTGTCATGCTTAACCACTTTGGCTGCAACAACTTTCAGGGCAGCATGACCCACAATAAAATCTCCATCTTTTAGGCCCACCAACAGGGAGACTCCTGTTAGATCGACAAATATTTTTTCCTCCAGACCAACCAAAAATTAGGACATCTGCTGGTCTAAGTGTCGATCTTCCTTCTCGTGGATTAATCAAGAAATTCACAAGCACCACTTTTTTAGTGGCAACTCCAACATGTCCAAGTACATCATAATGAACATCTCTAACATGATCATGTCTATACTTAAAGACTGGGAGCTCCATGCAATGAACCGCATGCTCCCCAAAGGTATCTAAACATGCCTTGTGACAAACAAGACATGCCTCATCAATTGGACAAAGAGGGATCATAAGGCGATAGTACGATACTCTACTTGTGACATATACAGCCCAAGTCCATCAATAGGAATAGCCAAAAGAAAATCTTGAGCGTGCTCAACTTGCAAACTCTTGAAAATTGCTTTTTGTCTAATAGTCATGTCAAAGTTAACATCCATGTCCTTAACAATTTTGTTAAAAAGGGCACTCACCAAAGCAATTTGGGCTTTAGTGGGGACAATGCCATTTTTAGCAAAATAGTTAAGGTCAAATGATGGAATCATGACACATAGAGAACCGAAAGCACATGTCACCACTAAATCGATGGAATCATGACACATAGAGAACCGAAAGCATATTTTGTAAGATATATTGACTATTAACTTTCCAAATTACATTTTGTTTATATCAAGTTTTATGTCATATTAACTGTATATTAAGTTATTTGTATTCGTTTGATATTTAACATGTTTGCAATATTCCATGGCATAATCTAACCTTGTAGATATTGGATGTATACTACTTACATTACCTGTTTTACATTATCTGTGTTCCAAAAAATCATCTCAACCAAACATCCTGCGACCACTTATTGTAACAGAATGTACATTTTCTAACTGATTTGGTTGCTAGAATTCAATAAAAGTTACATGATTTTTTGTAATACCTCATCATATAGATTACATATACTTATGGGTACAAACTTCCTTAACTTCAATACTAATAAGTACAATGTTATGTGTTAAAATATCACTATTTTATTATGGTATTTGTGCTAGTCCAAAACGAACCCAAAATCCAACTATACTATTTGAAACCAAACAGATTGAACTAACATAGTCTAGATTAGATGTAGTTTGTAATTCATAATTATATCTTATATATATCATTAGATATAACTGAGTAGAATCTATCAGTCGATGCAATTTTGCAACTAATTGTTGATTAAAAAAATATATTTTATCTCATTCCATAATCTATACATGTTCGATTGAGATGACTTTTTTTACACATGTAATCTAATGGGTATAAACTAAATCTATAGGATCACACTATTATAGTAGCGTATTGTAGACCTCCTAAATAAAATGGGTATGCATAATATACATGTACTCAAGTATACGATTATTCTACCCTGCACGTGTGTACACATGCATTGATAAATATATATTCATCTTATACCAAATCATATATTTAGTTTAGATTAGCATTGAGAGTGCTGATGTGAGATGTTTGCACACACAAATTCACAAGGGATAATCCCTAGAGCTTGAACCTTAACAAACAATAATCAACTCATCTGACAAGTGAGTGGGTCAATTATAGTACAGAAAAGGATTAAACCCAAGAGACAATGTTATAAATAACCACTTTGAACCAGTTGTTAAGAATAATATTTAAATTTGGTTGTTTGAGAAAGATTATAACTAAGGGTGACTTAAAGATTGCAATACAAAAGTTGAATAAACTGATGGTTTAACTCAATAGATAAAGAACATTGGACATTTGGTTTTGACATCACCGCCTACATACATATCCAATAATTATAATTTAGATAAATTTTCATGGATGAAACTTGGACGAAGTAAATTTGCCTCCTTACGGGTTACAAATTCACAAGGACTAAATTCCTTATGGGATCAAGATATTGTTACCCACAATTCATAATTCGTTTTTCCTGTAGGATTCCTTCTTGATTGCATCTGAAATCTTACACTTCCATTCGGTAATCTAATCCTATGTTTTGTCCTTTCTATGCTTAGGATTATATCATATATGCTAATAGGGTGATCAATTTAGATAGCAAGAAACATTTGAATGCACAACAATTTAATCTTATGAGAAAAATGGACTTTAATAATAATAAGATAGATTACGAGTGATGGGGTGACTCCACATGCCCTAGTGAGAAGGTCTACTCGTTCATATTTGGAGTAAGAACACATATACAAGAAGAAAGGGGAAAAGTCATGTCACTATTGGAAAAGAGAAGTAGCTAGTGGTTACTGTAGTTCACTTCGGCTTCGACAAATCAAAAGAATTCTGTTAGGATGATTCCTTCCTCATAGTCTCCTTCGGCTTCTTGATCTGTTACTTTCCATCGCTTGAATGAGAATATAACTCTGAATGCCTAGGTTAGGCCAACTTTGGGCCTGAAGCTGTGAATTTTCACTTTGTCTGTCGTGATGATTGGGTGATCAGGGGGTCTGGTCAGCTGACAATTTACATGGCAGTATGATTCTTGATCTTCTAGTAGGATAATCTAGAGTTGAGATCAACCAATCATCTTTTTGATAAGACTTCTAGAGAATGTCTTGGTCAGTCAATCCTAGGAGGGTATCACCTGATCTGTTGGAGAGCCAAACTTGTTGTGAATCTCGACCACTCTTGCTGGTCGGCCGATCTTGTGAATTTCTTGAGACATTGTGTACGGGTGTATCATTTGACCCCGATGGTGGATTGCCTGATTACTTGGTTCAATAAATTAAAATAGTGTCTGATATTTTTGGTGACACTTTGATCCATTGATCTGTCATAGAGACCATTGATCCTAAGAATGAGTTGGGAAAGCCTTGGAGTGAGTAGGTGGGTCGATCGACCTATCTACGGTGGTGGTCGCTCTGCCTACCATAAAGTTTTGAATGGCTCAATCCTTGCTGTGAACTTTTTTGAATATCGAATATGAGCTTGGTTAATAACTCCTTAGATACTCTAAATTTGATATGTGCTTTAATATGCAAAAGAGCAAGGAGAATGATCAAAATCCTAGTTATTTAGAAATAAGAGAAATATGAATTTAAGAAAAACTGGAACTAAATATAGTTTTATGGGTACATTGTTGATTTTTCAAGGTAATTAAACATACATAAACTAAATATAGGTCCATTAGGTAATGGAATATTGCATGCAACTAACATGAAATATTGAAAAGAAAAGCAAGAAACAAAAGCAATGTTGATATAGAAAGCAAATGACATAAGGAAATGACACAAAAGGGTAGATAATGAGGGTGGAATGAAGACATACCACACACCCTCCACTTCAAACATAGAAATTTGCTCGTCCTTGAGAAAACTCTTATATCTAAAATTTAGGGGAAGGAAAAATCACTAAAAGAGCCACCAATTTACACACTGACCTGATCGTAGCTGTTGTCGATGCAGAGGAGTGGAATGAGGAGTCTGGCTCTAAAAGGATTCATAGGTTGGTCTGTCAAACTAGTTCTAACTCGATGGATGTCGTAGGGGCTCCTTAGTAGGTGGCTCACTATAATGGATTCTCCAATTCGCAGAGGTAGGGGAAGGGTACATCTCAACGGTGTTGTAATGCTCATAGTAAGTCTGTACCTACTGGTAGTCTCCACGATCCACATGCCAATCTTCATGTGCACACTACATGAGATACATGTGGTTCAACTGGTGGCCTTGGCGTTGCTCCTCCTGCTCCATGCGAGTTTGGGAGGTCTCCATATGGTTTAGCTGTTATTCGAGGTCCACAAAATCATAGGGCCCAGATGACCTATAGTCACAAGAAAGGGTCAGTTCATGTGACCTGTAGAAGGGGAAGTAGAAGAGGGAGGTCATGTCTCCTCATCATTTGCCTCCATGGAGGTGCTACGTCTCCTGGTGGTTGTCTATGGAACCTCACCTTTGACGGGCATATGCTCCCTCATGTAACGACGAATGTGCACATCTAAGTCGGTGAGGTCTTAGATAAGGTTTGCTGCTACAAAGTAAGTATGAGTGGGAAGCGCCAACATGACCCAACTATCTCTGAATAACTAGTGCTAGATGCCATGCTCCTTGGTGATCTTCAGATTCCCATAAGCCACTAAATATTTGATGTCGATTATGTGAGATGGATCTTGAGTCATCATTGCAATGAAGGGTATGTGGGTATAACCCAAGTAAGTGAAAATGATAGTGATGACTCCTCCCTAGTAGAATTCAGAATTTATGTTTTAGTGTTGCTGATTGTATAGATGCTTGATAAGCACACTACCCCAATTCTAGGGTTTGTCATTCAACATACACCAGAGGAGGTGTTTATAAAAAGAAAACACCAAAGGAGGTAAAATTGTACAACTAGGACAATGCCTAGTGCACATGTCCATCCAAATATCATGTAAGAAAGAATACAATGAGGGTAGCAGATCACAAAGATGTAGATAACCGACGCCTTGGTTCCATGTGGAAAGGAGAGGAGCTACTCGTTGATGTCGGCCCAAAAATTATCGACATTATATATCTCAGATGGGTGGTTGTGATTGTCTTCAATGCACCTCAGATGCCATGGCTTGTCAATGTCGATGATGACGACAATGAGACTGTCGTCATCAGTGTTCCTCCCCAAACATGCATAAGGAACAACTGTACTCCTGATTGTTGCTGAAGTGTTTCTTGAAAGAGGCAAAAAACTCCAACGTTAGCTCAGAGAAACTGGACGCACACTGAAGGAGAAGGCATAGGCAAGCTCGACGAAGAATATGCATCATAGAGTCATGGACACCTAGGCTCTAGAGTGTCTTATGGAATGCATAGTGTGCGACGACCATCCTAATGGCCTCCACAACCTTGTGCTTCTTTTTGTGATCAGGGGTGACAAAAACTTTGTACTTTTCTAGAAGAGCGACCTTTGGAGGGGGAAGGAAGCCTCAACACCTTGTGGCTCACCCCAGATCACGATGGTGACGAGGGGTGGATGGTAGTAGATGCGCATGGCAGAGCGTCAAGATCATCAATCATCTGATCAACTTTCATTACATCTTCATCCATGTCCTCCCCAAGGACTTCCTCATTCTCGATGTCATTGGAGGGAGGTATGTCAGACAAGGGACATGATTCCTTAATGTGGATGTCGTCGGTGGAATGCACAAAGTAGGAGCAGAAAAGAGGAGTAGTCATTGTTATTGCCTTTTTTACCCTTATGTTAACAAAATGAGTTTAAATTATTTAAAATCCCATAGCCCGACCCTTCGACAGGGTGATCTAAAGTGCCACCTCATGTTGGGCATCTTGGGCTCCTGCGAGGTACTGATCAAGAGAACATATGTGATGGTCGGCCAATCTGCGGGGATGTAGGGGCTCCTAATAAAGAAGGATTGGGCAAGCATGGAGGATAACTGGGAGATCACATTCAAGCATTCTTAGGCATTCAAGTCGAGAAAAATGTATCTCGAGGTAGTACGACAATGTGGGGGAGCTTCTGGTCATTAGACGACTTCAGATGCTGGGATCGACCAATCTCTTACTGCAATGCAGAAATGACAAAGGCTTGGAGAAGGAAAAGAGGATAAGGCAAGGGAAGGGTTGAGAGGGTGATGCCAAATCCCTTGCCCATACCCCTAATTATGAAGGCGTGACCACTACGATCGAGCGATCCAAACCTTTTAGATTGGCCGAATAGGGTCTTCATGTTGTAGCAGCCGAGGCAATGATCAGGAAATCACTTCAGAGTGAATCGATCGATAATAGCAGATTGGTGCTCAGTGTTGCTATAGGCGGGTTGGCTGATCACCACATATTGGTGGCTGAACAGGAGGAGTTAGAGGCCACTAATACATTGCAACCTCCTTTCAGTGACCCGATCTAACACCACGATCGCCTGTTCTCAAGTGAGTGCATAATTCTAGTACCCACTGATGATTTTGGGCAACATTGTGGTTGAGCGAGTAGCTAGATCAGTTGCCCAATCACTGCTTTGATTCTGTGCTAGTGGATACTGACATTTTCTGAAATCTTTGATTGGTCGATCATGTGAATAGATCAGGCGATCTATGGAATAGAAGATATTTGATACATGTAGATTTTTTAAAAGAGGGTAGTGGAGTGCCTAGGGAAAATCAGACCACCATCGTCGGGCGATCAGCTAGTCCAACCATCCAATCACACAGTCAACAAGGTCTTGTTAAGAAGAGGGAGAACCTGTTTAAATTTTAATTGAAGGTCATATTAAGGAAATGCAAGTTAAATTTAGAAATTGAACTAACACGATGTAAATGATGCTAATATAATAAAAATGAAATCTAACTTGATAACGTTCGTGTTGCCTCCTAACAAGTGCCTTATCTAATGTTGTGGCTCGACGCCTGGTTCCTTCATATCATTTTTAGAGTAGAAAGATGAAATGAAAATTCTTCTTTTGATGTAAGATCTTTGGTGGTGATGTATCTCTTGAGTCAGTGGCGATTTATAAAATTTCACCTTTGATCTTATCCCACAACATGAATTTTCTATGTGGGTTGATCTTCTTTACTAGGTATGGCTCGTGTCATAGAGATCTCAAGCATCGATATCCAGGTTGAATTGTAGAGGAGAACTTGGTCTCCCACATGAATTTCCTTCAACTTGTGGTGGCTGTCGTGCCACATCTTTGTCCGTTCTTTGTAAATGCATGTATTTTCATATGAGAACATGTGAAGCTCCTCCATCTCCCATAGTTGAGCGAATCATTTCACTCCGAGGAGAGATAGGTCAAAGTTTAGGAATTGGATAGCCCATCTGGCCTTGTGTTCCATCCAACCAAGAGATGGCAGGACTTGAAGTGGATCAACTAGAATGGCATGGTACCCAAAGGGGTCTTGAAAGAAGTTTGGTACACCCACAAAGCATCATTGAGCTTTAGTGCCCAATCTTTCCTTGTTATTCCAACCATTTTCTTAAAGATATCTTTGATTTTTCGACTACATATTCTAACTTGGCCAGAAGTTTAAGGGTGGTAAGGTGTAGCCACGCGATGATGTATGCCATACCATTTCAACATCACCTCCATACTTGTTAAGGCAGCAAGGCGACAGGACGTTCGGGATGGAGGCACGCCTAGACGTCACCTAAGCGACCTTTAAAAAAAATAATTTATGTATATATACACATGTCATGGTTTTTCCCCACTCATATACACACATTATATAGTTATATATGTAGTTATCTACAAATTTATGGTCGATCTCCCCATATATATATTTTATTGTATGGAAAAATAATCAATTACATTTCTAATATATTATCATTGACAATAATGTCAAGGAAATGAAAAGAATTATTATAAAGAATGTAAGAGAGTGATCAACAAATTAAAATATATTTATTGTCATACATAGATACAAGTATTAAGCAATGTAATCACTATCCTTCATAGCATAACTACTTAATACAATTTGAATTCAAGGTGCAAACTAAGAAAAATCAAATGTGTACTAAGAGTATTAGATCCAGTCAAACAAAAAAAAGAGTATTAGATAGGAGATAAGCCATTCAATTGATTTTAGTTTTAGCGATGGACCCTCCGCTAGGGTTCGCCCGTGGGGGCGGCGGCCGGGGCAGTGGAGGATGCCGGGGAGGCCGTAGAGGATGAGGCCAGGCACAAACGAGAGAGGATCCACCGGTGGACGCCAGCCGAGCCACCGCTAATGTTGTCAACAGTCATACCAAAACAACTGAGACACCATAGACAACAGAGCGCTCCTATCGTGACGCCATGACTGGTCGGAAAGTCTCTGCTCAAATCAAAGTGGTGTCCCCGGATACCTTGACCATGAACGATATCATCGTCGACAAAAGTGGAGCGTTGCTTGCCATTACGGTCAACCCTAACTCCTTTCCATAATTATTAGAACCCTACAAACACGCAATCATCGTCAAGATGTTAGGCGGCAGCATAGGGTTCCAAGCTCTCGTCAACAGACTGACCATTCTTTGGGATCCGACTGATTCATTCAGAGCGATCGATCTTAAAAAGGGCTATTATATCATCCAACTGGGCAATAACATCGACTTTGTCAAAGCCATGACCGGAGGCCCATGGGTAATCTTCACCAATTACCTATCTGTGCACTCATGGACTCTGAGCTTCCGCCCATCCGACAACATCCCATGCAAGGTAGTAGTATGGCTACGAGTGGTGGACCTCCCGATCTTCCTCTACCAGAACCCACTATTGGCAAGCATCAGAAACCTAGTGGGCAAGACAATAACAATCGACGCCACAACGGCTACCGACGACCGTGGAAAATTCGCCCGCCTCACCGTGGAAGTCGACACAACACAACCTCTACTTCCAGCAATCCTTCTCAATGACGAACACTATCGCCTAGAATATGAAAACCTGCTGGTAGTCTGTATGAAATGCGGCAGGATGGGACATGAAGACAAAAAGTGCAACTTTGTCAAAGCCTTCATCCCAACAGAACCATCTGCATCCAACTCGGGACCTCCGATCCTACCTCTAATCTACACGTAGTCCATCCATGCTCCTAAACCTGTGAGGCGTTCAACGCTCACCAAGGAAGGCAACCCGGTCGAAAAGCAAAATGCTCCCGTCGGGACTCGCAAGACCCCCCATGCAGCAAGTAATATCCAAAAGGAGGTCGCCCCCTTGGGTGAGAACAAAGCGGAAAAGGAAGAGGACGATTGTGAGACAATTGTACACCGTAAGAACAAGAAGAAGATCACTAAAAACCAGGCGAGCATACCGCAGTCTACCAGCAACACGACAGTGATCTTAATTGATGACCAGGTCTCGTAAGGCCGCCACACCATCCCCAACGATGGTGGCACCTTCGTGTTCAAGGGAACCTCTACCCCTGACCCCAACAGGTTCCCTGAAGGATTCCAATGGGGGGATGCGGGGGTAGGCAATGAATTTTTGCTAAGGAACCACAAGGTGATCTACCACAATGTCATGGTCAGCCCGGGTAGGGAGCACAAGGAAGGGAAACTCGCCCAATTTCTCAACAACTCCGGTGACAACCAATCCAAGAAGTAACTCACTTTCGACGAACTCAACTAGGAAATGGAAGACGCCCCTGATGTGGACTTCAGAGAGGCACCACTCCCAGATGATTCCGACCAAGCAGTAGGCCTGTGCGTGACAATCAATTAAAAGAAGTCTCACACCCATCCCTTGTATATTAATGACAAACATCATGTGCTGGAATGTCCAAGGAGCTTGCTCCAAGGATAAGATTCGTCTCCTCAAGGATTACAAAATAACTCAGAAGATCAGGATCTTGGTCATTATCGAACCTCGGTGTAGTGGCAAATCTGCTGACACTATAATCGGAAAGCTTGGTTATACATCTTCTCACAAGGTCGAGGCGCTCAGATTCTCTGGCGGCATATGGATCCTATGGGACGAGGCCCAATGCAATGTTGATATCATCCATAATCATAAACAACTTATTCACTCAACAACTCCTAGCACATCACCTTCGTATATGGGAGTCCCAGCCCCATTAAACGTCGTCTGTTATGGTTCAGGATTTTTGAAATTGCCCCTACTGTGCTTGGAGCCTGGGAAGTCGTAGGAGACTTCAACACCATGCTTGACATCACAGAAAAGAAAGGAGGTACTCACTTCGATTGTTGTAACAGTCGTCTATTTAAAGAACTCCTTATACATACAGGTCTGGCCGAGACGCACATGCATGGGAACTTCTTCACGTTCAAGCGACGTCAACTCTTAGAAAATCTAGACAGAGTCATAGTTAATGGCGACTGACTCAAAATAGACATGGATACAAAACAAGATTGTTACCTCGCCTGTACTCCGACCATAACCCTATTCTCATTGCCAACATCAACAAGCAAGAAGCAACGAAGCCCGTATTTAGAACCAAAGCCAGTTGGACTACTATGCCTGATTTTCACAAGGAACTGCTGCCACAATGGCGAAGCGATATGCCCCTGTCGGAGGAGCTTCCTATCTTCCAAAGGGTGGCCCTCAAGTGGGAAGCCTCTTCAAGGCATGACAAGCAGAAAAAGAAACAACGGCTCCTTCAGAAGCTGGATCGCTGTCAGGTATTGCAAAGCATATACCCCCATTCTACCAAGGACCTCCTGTCTGTCTCTCTACAAGAACAATACAGTGGTATCTTACTCCAAGAGGAGATGGACTGGCGTCAAAAGTCACATATTGATTGGCTCCAAGCGGGAAATGGAAACACCAAGTTCTTCCATTCCTTCGTCAAAGCAAGAAGACACTTCATGAAGATTAGCAGGCTGCGTAATGAAGAAGGTGTATGGATAGATGAGCCTATAGCACTCAAGAACATGATCCAGAACTATTTTGTTTCTCTAATGACGACAGATAGTAGCACATCCCTTGCCAGCAGCACTGGTAAATTTATCGGCTCCTTCACCCAGATGTCCCTGCAACAACTAAACCTCATTGCCTGTATACCTGGACCGGAAGAGATCAAGCAAACTGTCTTTCTCTTGGCGCCGTCCAAATCTTCTGGACCAGACGGGATACACACTGGTTTTCTACAGGCTAACTGGACTACGATCAACAACTCTCTCATTTACATGATCCAAGAAGCTTTCAACACGGGGATCATTAATCAATGTATGGCAGACTCATACATGATCCTTATTCCCAAGACCAGACAACCGATGAGTTGCTCAGACCTGAGACCAATTTCACTTAACAACTGCTGCTTTAAACTCATCTCAAAGATCCTAGTAGAGCGAATGAAGCCTCATCTCAACAGTTGGATCTCTACTACACAATCAAGCTTCATCCCGGGCAGAAGGATAAGCGAAAATATACTACTGGTCCAGGAAGTAATTCACTCCATGAAACAGAAATCTGGGTAGACAAAATGGGTCAGTATAAAACTTGATCTCTCTTAAGTCTTTGACAGAATGCAATGGCCATTCATAAGAGACACACTACTCAAAACTAGACTCCTGGACATTTCTATTAAACTGGTCATGAATATTATTTCATCTGACAACACATCCATCTTGTGGGAAGGAGTACTACTGCATCCCTTCCAATCCTCTGAAGGAGTGCGACAGGGAGATCCCCTCAGCCCCTATCTCTTTGTCCTCTGTATGGAACATCTCTCACAAGCCATCAACCAGTCCGCTTCCAGCTCACATTGGAAACCCATTCGCCTTGCACGCCATGGAACTCCTCTTTCACATGTGTTCTTCACCGACGACATAATTCTTATGGCAGAGGAAGACCCATCTCAAGCGAGAAACATCCTGCGTATCCTTGACTCCTTTGCTGCTACGTCAGGCCAAGTAATTTCAAAAGCAAAGTCCAGATGCTACTTTTCGTCAAACACTTCAAGATACATGCGTATTGGTATTGATCACACCGATGACTTAGGATGCTACCATGGCGTGCCTATCCTTCACCACAGGGTCAATAAACAAACACATCAACAAATTACTAAATCCATTAAAGCGAGGATGACTAGCTGGTCGGCCAGACACCTCTCCCTGGCAGGGAGAATAACCCTTGCAAAGTCCACTCTACAATCCATCCCCCATATAACCATGCAAACTGTCAGCTTGTCACCTTCCCATTGTGATGATATCAACAAACATGTCAATAACTTTATTTGGTCGGGTGGTAGAGATCAAAAGAAGCTCTCCCTAGTCTCCTGGAAGAAGGTCACCTCACCCAAAAATATGGGGGGTCTAGGAATCAAAGATGCAAGAGATCAAAATACTGCTCTCATGCTCAAGAACGTATGGTTCTTCATGAATAATCACTCGGCACTGTGGGTCAATGTGATGAAGGAAAAATACATGCGCGGTAATAAAATCAGTAAGAAACCTTGTTCCTCAGCCTGGGCGTTCATCAAGAAGAACATCAGCATGCTCTCAACAATCAACCACAGAGTCATCAACTCAGGAACGAGCACCAATGTTTGGTCCGACAAATGGATACATGCTAGTTCAATCCTGGAATCGAACCCGGCTTGGCACATCCCTATAGATTTTATGGACCTCAACATATGCTCCATGTGAGAGGCCAACATCGAGTGGGATAAATCCTTTATCACAAATTATTTACCAGCAGGTATGACATACCGGATCAGGTCAATCCTGCCCCTAGTGGACAATTCAGGTGAGGATGCATGTTCATGGCCTTACGAGGAATTTGGTAGCTTCACGTCAAATCCGCATACACATGGACTCGAGACGATCATAACATATCTACCCCGGGCAAGTGGGACACTGTCTGGCAACTTCGTGTCTCAGAGCGCATATGCGTTTTTGCCTGGTTGCTTCAACACAGGGCACTGTTAACCAACTCTGAGAAGCGGTGCCGACACCTAAACGTGGACATCACACACTCGCTCTGTAACAAAAACCCAGAAACACTCTTGCATAGCTTGCGAGACTATACAGCTAGCCAACAAATTTGGGATGGCCTAGGGGTTCACAACACCTTCACGCTATCTGCGGAGGTGTGGGTGCAGGACATCATATGCAACAACATCAAGGGGGAGGTTGACTTCCAGAATATTGTCACATGTTGTCACATATGGCAGATGCAGAACGACCATATCCACAACAACACTCCACTTTGCTCTAGTCGTAGAATCACCTTCATCAAGGAGTGAACTAGAGCCATCCTTAGCCTTCCTGTTGAGGCGAGATCCCCCTCAGCGTGCTCACACCCTACTTTCTCCAGATTGAATGGCTATGATGCAGCTATTTTCATCGATGCATCATTCAACCACAACTCCAAAAAGGCCGGAGCAGGCATCCATGTAATCGATCCAACAGGAAAATGCATCTATGGGAAAGGCACCCCCTTCTTCTCCTCCTCAGCCCTTGAAGCTGAGGTCCATGCCGCCCTTCTTGTAGGACAATTGGGACAGGAACTCAGACTAGAGAATATAGTTCTGATGTCTGACTCTAAATTAGCTACGCAGCTGCTTAGGGATAGTCAGTCTCCACCCTCAAAGCTCCAACCTCTTTGGAGGAAATTTCAATCCACCAGTACCGCTTTCTCTCAGATCACTGTGTTGCATATACCGCGTGACTTGAACAAGGTTGCTGATGGAATAGCAAAACAAACTATGCGTACTTTCCTTTCATGTAATTTTAGCTTATATAAACCTCCTTGGCTCTAAGCAGAAATTAATATTAACTTGGACCAGTTATGGCCTGCACTAGAGAGCGAGATGAATAAATAAATCTCTAGTCCCCCCCCCCCCCAAAAAAAAAGAGTATTAGATCCAGTCAAATTGAGAAAAGAGTATTAGATCCAATTAAAAGTGATATTTGGCACATACAATAGGCAACACTATTAATTTTAAACATTGGTGTAGCCATATCAAACATTAAAATAAGTGAATATACAACCAGACCCACAAAACTAGGTC
This sequence comes from Alisma plantago-aquatica, assembly GCA_963693085.1. Classification (NCBI taxonomy): domain Eukaryota; kingdom Viridiplantae; phylum Streptophyta; class Magnoliopsida; order Alismatales; family Alismataceae; genus Alisma; species Alisma plantago-aquatica. Next base: position 168,371,660 of record OY856415.1, read on the forward strand.
ACTGTAGAATAAATAAAGCGTCCTCGCCTAGGCGCAACCCTGGGATGCCTTGCTGCTTAGGCGGCCGCCTAGGCGTGCCTAGGCGAGTGCCTTGACAAGTATGATCACCTCAAATTTCTTTTCTCATAAATGTGACCCTCCATCAGAGATGACTGTGCGGGAGACCCCAAAGCTGGGAAAATGATATCTTTGAGCATTTTCATGAATCATTTGGAGTTTCTTTTAGATGTGAGGATCACCTCAACCAAATTTGAAATGTGGTCAATAGAGAAAAAGCATATAGGAATAACCACAAGAAGGGGGGAATGGACTGATGTAATCTACACCCTAAACATCATATACTTCCACCTCTTGCCTAGAGGTTAAAGGCATATCATCATGTTTGTAAATGTTTCTTGAGTGCTGGCATCAGTCACTAGAAGGAATATACTCATATGAATCTTTGAAAATGGTGGACCAATACACCCACACCATAGAACCTTTAGAAAAGTCTTTTTGGAACTCCTGTGGCCACCCATCGGACCCTAGTGGCATTGTTAAGGGTCGAGTGGCCTTCTTCTTGAGTCACACATCTACCATAGATACCGTCAACACCTAGACAGAAGGGGTATGGCTCATCCCAGTAATAATGCTTCACATCATGGATGAACTTCTTCTTGAAGTGCTCGATGTAATTGGGATATAGGACTCCTGTAGCGAGGTCGTTCACAAAGTCTGCAAACCATGGCATGTTAAAGGAGACCTTCATCAACTGATCATTAGGGAGGGAGTCATCAATGTGGTTTCTTCCCTTTTCGAGGAGGTGAATGCAACTGAGGTGGTTAGCCACCCATTCTCACTTCCCTTCTTCTCCCATATCTCAAGGTCAAATTCTTACAACAATAGGACCCTATGTATCAGTCTAGGCTCGACGTCCTTCTTCTTCATCAAGTAGCGAATGGATGTCGGTGTAAACTATCACCTTAGAGCCAACAACATAGGATCTGAACTTGTCCAAGGCGTATACAATATCTACCAACTCCTTCACTATCGTGGCATAATTTTTCTGTGCTTCATCTAGAGTCTCAGAACCATAGTAGATGACACGATGCTTTTTGTCTATGCGCTTCCCTGACACTATCCCTACATCATAGTCACTACATTGCACATGACCAAAAAAGATTGAGCCCAATCCGATGCTCAGATCATAGGAGTGATGATGAGATCATCTTTTAAGGATGGGAAACTTTGCATACATATGTCTTTAAAGGAAATAACATCCTCCTTCAATAAAATATTTCCTAAGAAAGGCCATGCTTCATTGAAGTTTGTGGGCAGTGGAAGCTTTGTAATAAGTTCAATTTTCTCTTTATGAACTTCTATTCCTCTATTTCTCACCCTATGGACAAGAACAAGCCTTTCTTTACCATGAACTGACATTTCTCCCAATTCATCACCGTATGTGCTTCTTCACATTTTTGCTAGAATGAGGAATTGGTGATGCAAACATGAATCAAATGAATCTTTGTAGTATAGAAATCATCCATGAAGACTTCCATAACAACATCTGTCAAGCTTGTAAAAATGACATCCATACAATGCTAAAAGGTAGAGGGGGCGATGCATAGGCTGGCTAGCATTCTCCAAAAGGCATAGGTACCGAAAGGGCAAATAAACGTGGTCTTCTCTTGATCATCTGGGTGGATGAGAATCTGATAGTAACCTAAATATCAGTCAAGATAGGTAGTAGAATTCTCTATATGCAAGCATTCTAGGACTTGATCAAGGAATGGAAGAGGAAAGTGGTAATTCCTTGTGCCCTTGTTCATGTTTGTATAGTCAATGCATATCCTCCACCCTATGATAGTGTGGGTGGGGGTGATATCATTCTATCATTCTTCACTATAGGAGTGCCATTCTTATTGAGAACAACGAGCACACTACTGTTCCAAGGAGAGTTAGAAATTGGGTAGATGATCCATGTAGTGAACAATATAATAAATTCTAGACAGACTACATACCTACCTCTTCACGTTCGGATTTAATTTAAGTTGAGGGTCTTTAGATGACTTGTATTCTTTAACAATGGGGATCTTGTGCAAGTAAGTCATCTTGTATCCAAACTTGGTTATTAGCTTGTTTTCTTATTCGTATGTGAGGTCTGAATCTATAATCACCAGACATGTTTCCTGCTCATCAAGAAAAACATATTTTAGACCTTTAGGTAGGGCCTTCATCTCAGGAGCTTTTGATGGTTCAGGCTTATGTTCCACAAATCATTTTTATATTTTGAAATTCTGCATCAAGTTCATCATCAAAGGTATCTATATGGAACCTGCATTGGTGACTTGGTCATCATCAAAGACCGATCTATCTGGGAAGGTGAGAGAACTTTGCAATGGATCTTGAAAGGTGTCATATTCCTGCCTAAGATGAGTTTTCTTGTCAATGCACTCGAGAGGAATACTACTTCATGGATACTAGGGGATTTCTTGTTGTCAAACACTTGAAACTCGAGCGTTTCTTTTTCTAGCCTAAAAAATCATGAAATTACAAGGGACATAGGCATCTTTCTCAACTTTCAAAGGAATGTCCTCAATGATACCCATGGGATTTGTCATGGAGTCAACTTGGTGAATGGTCACAACGTTGGGAAGAAGCTCTTTGAAGCCCAACTGCTAGCACAAATTGTATGGCATGTTGGAGATGCTTGCACCTAAGTCTGCACGCCCTTTCCTGCAAGTATTATCATCTAGATAACATCCAATACCAGAAGAACTAGGATCCTCAATTTCTCGGGAACTAATTAAGATTAATATCAGAAGTTGTTCTCTCAAATTTCACATTCTCATTCTCCTTGGTAGTATACTATCTGATCAACAAAGCTTTCAGATATTTAAATGAGCCTGGAATCTCAGAAAGGGCACCCAAGAAGGGGATGCCCACATGAAGCTTCTTCATACCTTCTTTGCATTGCTGAAATGTAGCATCCGATCTTATTTGTCTGGGACATACGTGATAGGGGGATAATGTCTTGTAAATAGGTACATCAGACCTAACAATCTTCATCTATGGTCCTTTAATACTGAGGGTCTTTCATGCATTGAGATTGGAAACTGGCTTGGACACACTCCTTCTAAATGCTAATTGTATCATCATCTTCAACATTAGTAAGCATGACAATTGGCTTCAGGTGGGGAGGAGGGGCATACATTTTCCCTAAATGAATGTAGATGGCCTTCAACTGCTCGGGTTGGTATAGATTGTTCTCAGGTTATCCAACAAAAGAACATGTCGAAGGGCGTACATATGAAGATAGTTGGACCAGTTGAGAGTCAATATATTTCTCGTAAGATTATTGATTGGAGAGAAAGGTCTTCTAGCTAGCAATCATGGAATGTTGCAACTAGAGAATTTTTTCAATGGCTAAAAACTTGTCATATGTGGAGGAGTAAGAGGTGGGCTGCGATATTTGTGGTACTTGAACTGGACTCCAAAATTGCTGCTCTAATTTGTAGCCATAATTTTGAAAATTTCCTCAAAAGTTGCCTCGGTTCCTAAAGTGTTGTTGGTTGTTGTATTAGAACCCTAGAGGACCACAACCCTTGTGGCTCACTTGATAAGGCCGCTACTATGATGCATTATCTAAACTAAATAGATTTCCCACTAGAAAAAGGGATGGTTTCTAGTATGGTTTGGGTAGTAGTAGGCTTGGTCGGGTATGCTGTGGAGGGAGTTGAGATCTTCCATCAGCCGCACCTCTTCAGCTTGCACTGGAGCATTGTTCAACATGACGTTCTAGAGGAGTTGTCATTGTAGAGTAGAATGTTCATGGCCTTGACAAGCCTCACAAAAGAGATCATTAGATTTTACTTGATATTGCATTTGTTGTGGTTACTATTGTTGCTCTCTTCTTTCATAGGCATTAAAAGAAGACTCAAGGTGGTCTTGCTTGAAGGAAAGTTTCTTGAGGGATTCAATAATGGATCTAAGTTCAGAATTATCTTTGGATTTGGCTACCTTGAGAACACCTTCTTGTCCTCAATTTGATTGGGCTTGTGTTTCCAATCTTCTCTTGATGAATTCTCAAGCACTATTAAAGTTCTTGAACACCAAGTTACCTCCAAATGAGGTGTCAAGGAAGGTCTTGGTGTTGTAATCAACAACTTTGTAGAATCAGATGGACTTGAGATATGTCATGATGCAGGTAATGACAAAGGAGCTCTTCGAATCGCTCCCAAGCTTCAACTGAAGATTCTCCTGGGACCATGGTGAACTCTGTGATTTCCCCCCTAATTTGACAGGTGAGGGAAAGAAGATAGTACTTCTAAACAAAATTGAACTAGAGACCTTCCCACATAGTGATGTAGTCTCCTTCCATGGCATCATGCCAATTACTGGCTTGATCCATCAATGAGTATTTGAAGAGTGATGACGTCATTAGATACACATAGTATCTTGTGTAGGGAGCAAAGGTTAGAGAAGCATTGGAGATCATTTTGAGAATTATCAACCTTATTTTTGACGAATGCGCTACTCTGAAGCATGATAGTCCACTAATTGCAGATCTCAAACCGCTGGACATTTATAGTGGGGGACACAATAGGATGCAGTGTGCCAGCTGGTTTGGGGACGGAGAAGTTATTAAGATGCTTGTTCCGCTCTTCTTCTTGTGCTATGGAATCTTATGCTATATACTTGACAACCTAGATGCCCTTGTTTCTTGGATGAGAGACTCCCTCTGTATAGAGAGGGCTTGATTCACCCAGTGGTTGATTTCTTCCTCATCCATTCTATTATGATATTCTCGGTTTAGACAATGAGAAGTTGTGTTGATCTCTAGATCAATCACAAATGGTGTAGATCAATGTTTTTCGAGTATTTTTTACACCACTAATAATTTAAAGAGAATCAACAATCTCATAATTCAAGGAAGCAATATTTCAAGAAGATTTGGTGAGTATCAATTAAAAAGAGAAATCCTAATTATTCAAGACAACGAGGTTTAGAGCTATTCTATTGTCCCCTAAAACAATGCCAAAATTGGATATGAGATGTTCACACAAAAATTCACTTGGAGAGGGAATCCCCAAAGTTTAAACCTTAACAAACAACAATCAACTTCCCACAAGCGAACAGGTCATTCGTAGTACAAAAAAGGGCCGAACGCAAGAAACAATGTGATTATGGATAAGTTCAAACCAATTTTTAAGAGTAATATTTACATCTAATAGTTTGAGAAAGATTATAATTGATGATGAATTAAAGATAGAATTGCAAAAGCTAATTACACTAAAAGTTCAATTAAATTGAAACACAACACTGGAACATCAGAGTCTCACCATCATTGCCTACATACACAAACGTTATTTCTCACAAATCAAACTAGGACCAAGTGAACTTTCTTCCTTATAGATTACAAATTCACAATGACTAAATTTCTCATGAGCACCGTGTTATAACCTGAATTTTTGTATGTATTTATACATATATTTGAATGTAAATAATGAATTTTTGAAGAATATTAGAAAGCTTGGTGTTTTATGTCTTATATGAAGGTTTTGGCTTGAGAATGCAAATTATCCACATGAACATTTCATGTGTTTTACTATTTTCAATAATCCAATGATTATTATTGGCTAAAGAAGAGTGGAAACAATTTCTAAAAGTAATGGACAATTGGTAATTAAATAAGGAATTGTGCGGAAATTTGTAGAAAAAGATATGTTGAAGGCAACTAATGAGTTTGATTCTGCCCAATATTATACTCAATAAGAAAACATATTGAGATAAGAAATCTTGCCAAGTTTGAATGGGAAAAGAAGTGAATTGATGTCATATATAAATCCAATAAAGGGAATACTCAAAGGCAATGAAAAAGGTAGTTAGCTTTCATGTTTTGACACCAAATCTTTCCCTAACTGAGATTTGATTATCAAAAGCTTTCCTTTAAAATTTAGGATCAATTGGTTAAAGGAAGAGAGAGTTATAAATTAATTAACTTTTCCCTAAAGTGAAAGAGATAATTGTTAATGTAGTAAATGTCACAGTTCTATCCAAAATAGGAAACATAGGCCTCGATCCATTATTGTAGTCACATGCCTGATGACCCTATGACCATCGATCTAATGGTCAAGAGATCGTCTCCCACCTTCTGTTGGTTTGGGAAACCAGTACAGGGATCCCGATTATCCCTTTCACACCCCCTCTCTCGGCTGTGCATCTGAGGACCTAGAAACTTGATCTTTGGATTTGGAAACAAATTCTGAGCACAACCATCCTAGGTTTCACCCCCTTTTTAAATCTATTATGACTTTCCCTAATTGCAGATCCTAGCCGACACCCAACCCTTCATAGCCAGACATATACAAGGGGTAGAAATCCCTCTGTGTGACCACAACACCTCTGGAAAGACTCCGTGAGACTCAAAGTTTCTGTCTCTATCCCCAATTTCTCTGATAGCCCTATCCCCTCCCTCTTGCTTCTGCTTCTAGCAACACAGAGGACTCCCCTCACCGTTCTCTCTGCCCCGACCGCCTCCGAGGAATTGAATACCGCAACCAAGTCCAAAAAGGTGCGATGGATAGGGAGGTATCCTTGCTTGATTCTCAGGAAGCTAGAAGCCTGAAGTCATCTTTCGGTTTGATTAGCACAAGGCTACTGCTCACGAGAACGGAGATTGAAGACAACTCCTGGCGAAAAGACTGTTCTGTCGCGAATTCCCTTTTATAAGGTAAAGGAGAAACCCAACTTTTCACCCTTCTTTTCCACTAAGACATTCAGACACAGACTTCCATCCTAGCACGAACGAGATGATCGACAATAAAATAAACGGTAGATCCAAATATGTCATTTAAATATATAATTTTGATTAGAAAATGTAAGGAATTCAGTAAAATTAGTTCCACGGTCTAATTACCATTCGAATTCCAAAAGTGCATAAAGATGCTTACTTTAATGTGATTCAATGCATAGAAACCCAAATTTTATGAAATTCATGATCATAACTTGGTTAAATGATCTTAATGGATAAACTTTAATCATGTTCGATAAAAAAGAGCACCTTGAATCTAATCTAGTTAAAGTGTTCACATATTACCAAATTTAGGGTTTCCTTTGTTAGAAAGCACTAAAATGTAATAACTAGGGTTTGGAAAGCTTAACCGTAATGAAACCCTAATTTGACCTTGAAACCCTAACTTAGAGCCCAATTCAGTCTTAATGATTTTTTTTGAACACAATAGTAATACTCGTGTGTTGTACATTGATTACAGGGTGATTGCTTGATTAGTTGCATCTGGTCTTATTTACTTGGACATTAAAATCATCTTTGAGAAAGATACGTAGTTATGCTTAAGACTACTTGCCTTATCGACTTTCGTGGCTTTTATTGAGGTTTCCCCAAAGGATTGCAAATTAAGCTGATTGCTTGTTTATTTACTTCCTTGGAATCTGTAAGGCCCATATGAGTCTCAAACTATATAAAATAGTAACTTGCTCGAACGCCTCATACTATCTCCAGACGTATGGATAGAGAAAAGAAGTCTTTGAGATGACTATAACCAATGACCATGATTGGGAAGTTCAAAAGGGTCAAGCCCATGATTGGGAAGGTTGACATGGCACCAAACCCATGATTGGGAAGGTGGCCTAAGTCCACTACAGGGACAAGACCCCAAGAGAGGGTATTCCCAGAGATTGAGTAAAAAAGGGTTGAGAAGTTATGACAAAAATGCAAGTTCGATTATGTAATATTATTTGTTTCTATGGATGAATATGTTGTTGCACTTATATGTGAACATTTTGTTTCCCAACGTACTTAGTATATCTCGATATACTAACTGCATTTTTTGTTGCGTGTCATTTTAGGTTAAACTGCAATTAACCTAAAAGATGGACATCCTGTGAAGAAGGAACCAAAAGAAAAGATGCTTAAAGTTATTCTAGAAGATTATAGATAGTTAGATTTACTTTATGTTGCAAACATTACTTTTAATTTTTTCATGTAACTCCTTTGAGGAGAACCTACATCATATTGTTATCAATCTCTTTTCCATTCAATAAAATTTATAATTATTATTGGTTAATTGCTAAATGTCAATCAGAATTATTAGGGAATTTTCTAAGGGTGATGGTGTCTAAAACTAATCACGACCTCGGGGGCTGGAAAACTTTCCTTCGCACCACTAGTCGACGTATGAGGACTCTTGGGCCACCATGTATCCTTCCTAGCCAAATCCAGAAGATTTTGATCAAAGTAAAATACCTCTTGGTTTTCTTCTTGTCTTATAATTCATCCCTTATCTACCCCCTTTCTTCCCTCACAAAACCATAGGCACCGGAGAGCTTCTTCCTATACCTCTATGAGAAATTAAGATTATGATTATCAGGGTTAAGGCATCCTCCGTCAAATCAATGCATGTAACCAAGATGTCACAAACATATATTTTCGATGATTTCATATCCTCAAACTAGCTAAAACTAAGATTAATTTATTTATGTGAAACAACATGGACCACACCAAGACTACCTCCATCCATGTCGGCACACCCTGGGACTAGCTAAATGGAAAGATCTCCCGCAAGAAGAGGATGTCCTTTGAGAAGAGAAGGAGGATGATAGAAGGTGTGTCTTCTAAGAAGTGGAAGAGGCAAGAGGAGACCTCTACTGAGGAATGTCTCGAGCCTAAACCCATCCCCTTTGACATTCTAAACCCGGAAGATGGTCCTGACCCTAAAGGAGAGCCCATGTTAGAGGATGAGTCCAAGCCCAAGGAAGACCCTGACCATGCTACTTGCTTTGTAGTCGGGCAGGTGGTTATTTAGACCCATGAAGTGCTCTGGCTAGAACAACAGAAGAAGCTGATTGAGGCCATCAGTGCCCTATCCCTTAGAGATGTCTCCAGAGATGAGAATGGTGAACCCTTGCCTATCTTCCCTTGTTTTGAAGCATCCATCATCGACTTCATCAAGCTGAACATAGAGAAGTTCTGGGGGAAAGACAAGATGGAAGTCTTTGACATGGAGGATGCCTAGATCCTACTGTGGAAAATGGCTTCGACACTCTAGAGGTGCAACCCAACAAGAAGGTTCTCTTCGTCGCTCACCTTCTCAAAGGAGCAACAAAGCTATGGTGGGAAAACTACATCTCAAGCTGAGATATGACTGAGGAGTCGATAACCTAGGGAGATTTCTACACCATCTTCACCTCAAGATTTGTTCCCAACTCAACCAAGAAGGAAAAGGAGAAGTAGTTCATGCCCCTCTATCAGGGCAACATGTTGGTGGTTAATTATGCTCAGAAATTCCATCTTTTGGAATGCTTTGCCTACATGTTGACTGAGGGACCGTTAGTTGAGAGTTTTGTCGAGTGTTTGAACCCACATTTGAAACCACATGTGAGGCAAGTAAACCCCCAAACTTCACCAAGCCTCAACTTCACTTTAGACATGGAGAGGACCATCATGCTTGCTCAAAATCTGCTCAAGGGGTATCTAGGCTTCACCAAAGGCAATTCTGCATGAAGAAATGATAATAGAAGGGCTCAAGGTCATGATAATGGCAATAGTAGAAATGGAGGGAAGGGAAAACCCTATAATGACAACTGCCAACATGGGACACCTCCAAAGTGCTGCAACCGTGGAAGGTTACACACTGGTAAATGTGTCTTTGAGAAGAAGGTGTGTTATCATTGTCTACAAGAGGGACACTTCCAAGCCAACTTCCCTCTCCCTAACCCTCGAGGTCCTGGCCCAATGGCGGCCCAACTAGTGGATGCAACACCACCTGAAGAAGCCCCAACTGTAGCTAAGCTTTAACATGCCCGGGTCTTTGCCATTGATAATGAGGAAGCTCATTACAATGCCAAATGACTCATATAAGTTAACCATCCTTGGAACCCTATTTTCTATCCTTACCATGAAATGCTAAATAGAGTTGACTACAAGAATAAAATGTAGGACTTCTTGATATTATGAGACATATCGTTAAAGCTTTATCTGACTCAATTTCTACTAATAATTTCATCTCAAAAAATTTCTCAACTATGCTTTGTTTGGACTTCAAGGACTTAGGATATGTTTTAGAAGTTAGTACCCCTAGTGGTCATATCTTCTCATCCCTCCTTAAGAAACTAGTCATCCCTATTAAGTAAAGAACATTGAGCTCCCTACTGTCTTTATCGTTTTTGATATGAATGATTTTGATGTCATTATAGATATGGATTGGATTTATAACTATAATGAAATTATAGAATACAGGGAAAAGAAAATAAGGATTGAGATGCCTAATCACCCACCCATTACCATTAGAGGTAGGAAAGATGCCACCATCATCATGTATATGTTAGTTGTGAAAGCTGAATGGATGGTAGCTAAAGGTTGTCTAGCATTCCTAACCTTAGTTACTAAACCAGAGTCTAAGGTACGATCCTTAGAAGAAATAGAGGTAGTTAGGGACTTTGTTGATGTGTTCCTGAATGATTTTCTAGACATAACTTTGTAGAGATAAGTGGATTTTTGATAGATCTATCTCCCAGGAAAAACCCAATTTATAGGACACCTTACAGGATGGCTCCCTCCGAGTTGCTTGAGTTAAAGAAGCAATTGTAGAAACTCCTAGAAAAAGGCTTCATCCAACTCAGCACATCCGTGGAGAGCACCTTCCCTCTTTGTGAAAAAGAAGGATGGCTCACTCCGCATGTGTATAGACTCTAGAATGATAAATCAGGCTACAATTAAGAATAAGTATCCTCTACCCCACATAGATGACCTATTTGACCAGCTCAATTTTTCTCAAAGATTGATTTGAGATCGGGGTATCACCAATTGCGAGTTAAGAGTGAAGACATTCTAATAACTACTTCAACCTTCTATGGTTACTATGAGTTTTTGGTTATGCATTTTGGGTTGTACAATGATCCAAGTGTTTTCATGAACCTCATGAATGATGTATTCCAACCCTTTCTTGATACCTTTGTCTAGTGTTCATAGATGACATCCTAGTCTACTCTGATGACTTAGAACAACACTGTGACCACCTATCTAAGATCCTTGATATCCTGAGAAAGTAGAAGTTCTATGGGAAATTATCAAAATGCAAGTTTTGGATAGACCGAGTTAGGTTCCCTGGGCACATTATATCTGGAGTAACCATATTGGTGGACCCTGCCAAAGTAGCATCTGTCTGAGAATGTCCAACATAAAACCCATATGAGATTCACAGTTTCCTAGGAATGGTTGTGTATTACCAGCAATTCATCAAAGATTTCTCAAAGACTATTTTTCCCCTCACCAAGCTCACTTAGAAAGATGATAAGTTCATTTGGTCTGACCTATATGAGACATGTTTCCAGGAGTTAAAGGAAAATCTTACTTCAACCCCTGTCTTGACCGTACCTTCAGGAAATTATGGTTTTGTTATCTTCATTGATGCATCGAAAATAGGTTTAGGATGCATGTTAGAGAAAAACCAACATCCTGTTGCCTTTGCCTCTAGATATCTCTAGCCCAATAAAGTGAATTACCCGAACCACAATCTAGATGCCTTGAAGATTTGGTGACATGATCTATATGAGGCTACCTCTAATATCTTCACCAACCATAAGATCCTAGAATACCTGTTGTCTTCAAATGACTTGAGCTTATGACAATGATGTTGGGTGGAGTATCTGAAGGATTTTGATTTCACCATATCATGTCATCCTAGTATGGCCAATATGGTACTCGATGCTCTAAGTTATAAACCCTCAGTTTTGTAGCTAGTTTGGTCACCCAGAGGAAGAGACTTGAATACTTTGATATATGGACTCCACATCATTTGGTAGATAGAATCTGTTTGGCCAATATCCAAATCGTTCCTAACCTTTTGATCGATCTTATAACAACCTAGTTAGTCACCCCTGAGCTAGGGAAGATGAAAGGCTTGTTGTCAAAGCCTTAAACCATACCTCTCAGTGGGTGTGAATCATGGAATCTAATATAAGAATCATATTTGGGTTCCCAAGGATTCACCTTTGAAGGCTTGCATCCTACAAGAAGATCATGAATGGAAGTACACTGCACACCATGACACCACTAAAATGTTCAAAGACCTATAGTGGTTCTTTTGGTGGCCGGGTATGGAGAGAGACATAATCTTGTATGTGGCTAGTTGTTTCACATGCCAGATGGTGAAGGCTGAGCACCCATGACTCGGTGGGTTATTGCAATCTATAGAGCTTCCCGAGTCAAAGTGGGTATAGATCACCATGTTTTTGTGGCAGGTCTTCCCAAAAAAAAGAAAAGGACATGATGCTATATGGGTTGTGGTCAACCACTTAACCAAGTTAGCAAACTTCCTTGCCTTGAAGATCACTGCCAAAGTATTTAGACTTAGATGAACTATATGTTAGAGAAATAGTTCATTTGCATGGTGTTCTGAGTTTGATTATCTCTGACTGTGACCCTAAGTTCACCTCCAACTTGTGGAAATAAGTAAATGAAGGACTCGATACAAGGCTGAAGTTCAACACAACCTATCACCCGCATACTAATGGTCAAACAGAGCATACAATCGAGACCCTAGAAGATCTTCTGAGAACATGTGTGCTACATTGGGGGTGGATCTTGGGATCAATACCTACCTCTGGTTGAGTTTGCATACAACAATAATTACCAAGCCAGCATTGCGATGCCTCTATATGAAGCTCTTTATGGTAGGTTGCGTCAGCCACCACTTCACTGGGATAATGTCAATGAGAGGACCTTGCTCAGGTCATATGAAACTAAAGTTATATGCCGATAAAGTCACTTTAATCAAGCAAAAGCTTAAGTCTGAGACCCCAGACCTTGATTTTTAGTTGAACATGTTTTCTTACCTTAATTGGATTCTTAAAAACCTTAATGTAACTCTAAGATGTTCGTTGATATCATGTGACAACTTAAGTTTCATGTTTGGTCCAATTTGGACACTGTTTGAGCAAGTTATGCAATTTTGTGCATGTTTTGGACTTTTATGCAATTTACCCATATCTATGATTTTTCTTGCAATTTGCTACATGATTTCTATTCCTCACATATTTTCTTACCATGCTTGAGTTATTTGTTCCATGGGGTGCCTTGTTGCATCTTGGTTTGGTGGTGACATCTTTCTATGGTTGAGTTAGGGTTTCACTCTCATGGATGAGCTACCTTGGATGGTGGAACTCGATGGTTCCCCTTTGTTTGATGGGATCCGATTGTGTTGGGATCTGATGGTGGTTCTTGGAAGGTCCCTAGAGGTGTGAGGGTTAATGGTTTCCCCTCTTGGATCTCTTTGGGTTGATGGTTCACCAAGTGGTGGTGCAAATCGATGGTGAGTTATGGCTTTCACCCTTGTGACCAAAGGGTAACGATCTGATGGTTATCCTGCTAGTTTAGGTCGATGGCTGGCCTGGGAGTCAACAAATGATGGTCTAGCAGGCTCCCACAACTGATGGAGCTGCTGCTTTGCATGGATGGGATGCTTAAGACCATGGACACTTGGCAAACACAGTAGGACACCTAAACCTTCTCTTTTCTCTCACCCATAGCCTTATATGCCTCCCTCCTTGCTCTCAAACGAGCTCTTTAGTCACCTAGTTCTCTCTATTGCTTGCTATTTAGAGCTTCGTCCTCCTTGGCTTGGTGGAGAAGAAGGTGGCCGATCTCCTTGCATGTATGGTTAGGGTTCAGATCTACCCTCCTTTTGAGCTTGTGGAGCTTCCTTAACTTGTTCTTGACCTAAGCAAGTAAGTTCTCCCTCCTTTACTTTGTTTTCCTTTTTGTTCTACCTCCTTCTCTCTTTGTTTTGGTTGGACCCATGGTGTTCCAAGGTGGAACTTGGGCTAGAGATTGAAGAACACCCCTCTCTTGTTTCTTTGACCTAGGGTTTGCTTCCTTTCTTGGAGAAGAGCTAGCTTGGACGAGTAGGGAGCTCAAGATAGGGTTTCAACCTTCTTTCCTCAAACTTCTATGCTGTTTGGAGCATCATCTTCTTCCTAGAGACGAGTTATATGATTTTCTTCATGATTATTGCTTACTACTAGCTTCCATGTACATGATCTTGCTCTAAAACAAACTTCTAAGCTTAAAGATACTACCTTTGCCTAGGGTTAGTATTTATGTGATGATTCTTGAGTAATTTATCACCATGGATGAACCTTAAACCTTATGCATGAACCCTCCTTGGTAGAGGAAGCCCTAGGACTTGCTTGCATATGGACAACCGATGGCCTTTGCTCTTCACACGACGGTTATCACTTAGGGCTTTTGAGCTATTTTCCCTTCTCCTTTTGCAACTCGTTGGTTTGGTTCTTGGTAACCTTCGTGTTCCAACCGATGGTCACGTCTTAGCTAATGTTTTGGATTCTTTCTTGTGCACAAAACCGATGGTCATGATACCTCTCTCAAATGATGGTTTTACTCTCACAAACGGTGGTCCTTTTCTTAGGGTTTTGAGCCGATGTTTCTTCTAGTTTTGGAACTCAATGGTTTGTCGTTGATTCTATTTTGGTTGCATTTCTTGCACAACTAATGGTTCTAACTTGAGTTCTATCTTGGTCTCTTTTATTCTCAAGAATCAATTGTCTTGGTTCTCTTGATGTGGTTTCATCCGATGGTTCTTTTTCCTTTACCAAACAATGGTTTCCCTTGCATTTTTGCTTTGCTTTACCACCTATTGATGAAAATAGTGGAGCAACTGGGTCTGACAACCAATGGTCCTTCTGGTCCATCAACCAATGGATGTTCTGAGTCCAAGAATCGATGGTCCCTTGACCTATGATCATCAACCGATGTTGGTACAGGTTTAAAACTTGATAGTGTATATCAATGGAGGACCTGACTTCATGATCTGATGGTAGTTAGAAACACCACAGCTGATGGTGACCCTAGACAACACAACCGATGATGGACCTAGGTGGCTTGACTAGGTTAAGTTGATGACTCATCTAGGTCATAACTCGATGGTTTTCCTAGCTGTTTTATCCAAGGTTTTTACTTGTGTGCAATTGATGGTTTTAGTTACTCAACATTCGATGGTTTTGGGGTGATTCTCATGGCATGATGGTTTGGTTTTGATGATGTATAATCAATGGTATTATTCCCTTAACTTTGTAATCTCCTTTGGTTTTAAATTGATACAATATGACGGTGATACCTTGAGTCATGTATGAATCCATACTTTAGGATAGTATGGGAAGTGATGGTAATTCTTTGACTTTTACATCCATGATGTTATGGGGATGTTTGTGTGAAGGATGTGCTTTGACCTAAATATTTACACCAATCTATGGTTTAGTAAATTGCCGATTTGTAACATCACTTCCACCTATCTTGTAGAACTTAATTTAATGCAAATAAGGAATGATGGTTAGTCATACGTTGCTTCCTTGTATGATGTGAAAAAGGAATATTCTCCCTAATGTTGTTGTAACCCTAATGTGTTAACTAGTGATATCAATTAGCCTGGTGATGGATGCTTTCTTATTTTAAACTTGTGCACTACAAATATGATGGTGGTCAATCATACCTAGCCTTCTTGTAGTTGACATGATGAAGGAATGCTCTTAATGCTAAGATAACCTTATTATGTTATCCTATTAACATCTTTTAGCTTCTCGATGCAATGTTATGCTATCGCATATATCACATGCATGATGATGGTATGTTGAGCCTTTGGTAAGGAATAGAAGGATAATGATGCTCTTGTAGGTTGTGATGTGACGTGATGGTCTTAATGACCTTTGGGCAAGACTGATCCCTAATTGAGGTGTAATCCGCTTCATGAAGTGACAAGTATTTATATCTTGTGATGAGGTGATGATGAGTATAATTTCATGAATGACAGTGAAATAGTATCATGTGGTCATGTGGTATTGTGATCAAGAATTTTATCTCCTACATTTTATATCTTTTGAAGTGGTTATACTTATATCCTTGATTAGAAATGAATTAGGGTTTGTATGTCCACTTGTTTTATGTAGCGTTAATTCATACAATTGATGATAACTAACCAAAGTGAAACCTTAATCTTGTAGTGCCCCATGCCATAGAACCATCTTTAGTGTCAGAACTTACTGGATGGTGAAATGGGTATTCCTAAGGGAAAGTTGGGAGTGCATACTTTTGAGTATGTGGGGTGGAAGAGACTATGTCCTTGACATACTTAATTTTTAGTTATGGAGGATGGATACGGTCATGCCTTGGTTTGAGAACGACTGTGGTTGTGTTTGAATATTTGTATATGCGGTGTGATTGAGGATAGTTGCGGTTGTACCTCAGATGATAGGGTTTTGTATACCCTAGTTTCGGGCAATGCGACCTTCATACAAAGGACGGACCGATATTTAGCAGCTTGACTATACGTCACTACAGGAAACTTGACAGTTATGTCACTGTCTTTTCACTAGTACTGACCAAGGGGAAGAGATTGTAGGATGTCGACTCTCCTAGATATTGTATGGAACCAAATAACACATCGCAGTGGTCGGTTGGAGTCTGAGTGGTATACCTCACTCTCAGAAGGGCTTAATAAAAGACATAATCCAACCATGTAATATATATACCAGGGTTATACACAATGGTTCACATTAGATGATAACCCTTGTCTTCTCTTTTCACTTATAAATGATGTATAGTGCAATAAGAGAAGTAGGCATGCTTATGTAGTTAGGTATACTACTACTATTGGTTATGTTTATGATCTTGGTTAACTCATGCTATTAGCTATGACTAAACTTCTAGCCATGCCTATGTAGTTAGATATGCTTTATCTGCTAATCATGCTTATACTGATAGTTGTGCTTATGTTGTTAGCTCTACTTATGATGTAGATATGCTTATCCTGTTAGACATGCTAATACTGTTAGTTTTATTCATGATGCTAGTTAGACTCATGATGATCGTTATGCCCATGATGTTAATTACATTTGATATCCTGAGACTACTATTTACCATTTATGCTATAAATAAGACTTTAATAATAATTGTTCTCAAGAAGATTTATATCTGGCATTTCTTTTCAGTTATATAATCTGCTCTATCTATTTTATCTACCTAATCTACTTAACTTGTTTAATTAAGTTATCTACTGTATGTTGGTATGGTATACCCAAAGAGACAATCATGTGATGATTGACATGGCATATAACATAAAGGATTTGATTAATTACAATAAAGGCAAGCTTCCAATTCATTATGCTTCACTCAATAATGAGATAATGAGGAAACATTATGAATGTGTAAAGAATGACAATACTCAATGACGTATGTTTTCAAGTACGTGACTTGAATGATGAGATCATATGGATGATAAGAGTATGTACATTCTTATTATGTCCCCAGTCAGTTGTTACTGTGGAAGGTAGATAGACACCACTAACACATAAGACTAGAGTGTATGTTGGTTGATGACAACATCTCATTAATCATGATATGGCATATCAAACCAAGTACATAAACACATGTTAGGAACAATGTATCAAACAAACCCACCTTGAGAGTGATACATGGAAACCATCTTTGGTGGTCATAGTCATCTATCATACTGAAGGTGGTGATTGTGGTTCTTAGACCTGAAGTCACTACACTCATCAAATGTTGTTGGGTATACTTTGACATCATCAAACGTAATCCTAAAATATGGGTTGCCATAAAGGTGATGATTGGGTAGATTTGACACATGGGGACTAGCTGTTAGTGATATAGATGGGATTTGTCCCTCCTACTAGAATTTGATATCCTCACCACTTGATAAGAGAGACTGAGAAACGCGTGCACATGTGAATTAATATATAATATTGAGGTCACATTATCTTAGACAATCTGCTCTAGTTCAAGGAACATGGATTTAATGTTAAAGAGGATGACCATTCCATGCTTTGAGTTCAGTTTAGATATCAGAGACAAAGGAATTATAAAATCACTACAACACCTTACACAAATTATAGGTTGAAGTTGTTCTACAACTTTTCATTCACTTGGATAGCATTGATGAGCGACTAGACACTACTCTTTTCTTGTAATATAATAAGCTAGTTATGGACCCTCATTGACAACATGATATGGGACCTATAGGGTCACACACATAGGAACTCATCTAGAAGAGGAATTATGAATGATGATTGAATTGATTACTTAACTGTTTAGGTACTCAATTCACACAACAAATCAGCTGTCTGGACTTCCAGATGGTCGATTCAAGTGTTGAAATGGCCGTTTGGAGTGTCAGGTTGATAAAAAATTGAATATTGACTGAGTTCTATCAGAATTGGGGCTCAACTCATGGTCGTAAGATGACCATCTTGTGGTCATGAGACGACTGGATCGCGAGAGCGAGATGCCCGTTTCGTGGAGAAATTCGAGTACATCAAGGATTAGTGTTGACATCATGTTGGGCATTAATTGGATTCAAATTGCCATTTTGATTTAAAAAAGGAAACTACGCAAAACGACTGTCTCACATGCAAAATGATTGGTTCGGCAGTTGCAGGTTGTGAATCTTTGAGAAAGTTAATGATCTTTTGGTCCCTTCCACTCCCGCATAAAGTAGGAACCCTGACCCTGACCTCTACTATAAATAGAGGGGTACTGGGGGCTTCGAACACACACAATTGAGAATCAGTTGCGTTGACAATTATTGTGCTTTATGGTTATGGTAACCAAGAGAGACCAAGCAAGTCCTACCTGACTAGGGAGGGGCAACGAGGGAGAGAACAACTAAGAATCAGTGTGGGAGGGCAACTTGGTGACTAGTACACCAACAAGAGGCACAACTCCTTCCTGTCTGTTCTACTAGAATGGTAGGAGTTCTAGGTGGTTCTTGTAGAATATCTAGAGGTGAGGAGACTATTGTCTATTGGTAGGAGGACAACATCAACATGCAGTCTGTGGAGAGAGTAAGAGTTGCTACAAATTCTGTTCCAGTTTGTCGTCTGTAATGAAGATCAGGAGCTACACAGACACCGTCCAAGAACAACTAGAGATAGTTGTACTGCAATGAGTTATTGTCACTGGACTTGCTCCAGGACCAGGTATGAACTTATTAAAACCATCCTTCCCATTACATAGTTGTTGACACGATTTTGATGTTCATGGGAACATGGGAATAATTTTTTTATTTCCGCTGCCTTATCTGTGCTGCTATTTCCTAACAGTGGTATAAGAGCCACATCAATTAACCATGTTTTGGGATAATCGATATGATCAAATTTTTGGTTTTATTATTTATTTATTTTATACAATGTGAATATTTAAACTACTTAATGTGCATATATGATCAAACACCACATAATAGTGGTATAAGAGCCACTGTGCTGCTATTTCCTAACAGTGGTATAAGAGCCACATCAATTAACCATATTTTGGGATAATCGATATGATCAAATTTTTGGTTTTATTATTTATTTATTTTATAAAATGTGAATATTTAAACTACTTAATGTGCATATATGATCAAACACCACATAATCCCAAACTAATATATATATATATATATATATATATCCCTCAAACTAAAATATTATGTCTAAGATGATTTCTAAAAGAGACACACATGAAAATATTGATCGACCAAGCGTAGGTTACGCCTTCGCGTGGTGCACCATCTATCTTGTGGAAGTGTGAAGTAGATATGTAGTTCTGGCCTTTGCAGAGTGCATATCTATCATGTTGGATTTTGGTTTGGGTTTAACTGGTGATTCTTAGAGTGTCTAAGCTAATAAGAATACAAATGATCATGACAGGGAGTTGTGTATATCATCATCTATCAAGAATTGCATATGATGTAATTGGCAAGATGCCTACCTTGATAATGGGATATGTATTGCAGTGTTGGTCGTGCCATAGTTGGATTATTTTGGATCTTGCTCATAAGAAATTTTTTTGCTAAAATTTTTCAAATTGATACTTGAGGGTTATCAATTTGATCAAAATAATGAGAGCGATACTAATTAAAGACCTAATCAATATCATCAAAATTTTTCAATCAAACCAAATAAAAAATTAAGTTTTTGACAAAATTGCAAACTTTTTTCTAGAATCAAATGGAAACACACAAAAACACCTTTTTACTGCGATATATCCTTGACAAGGACACATTAAATGGGAACAATTTCCATGACTGATACATGACGTTGAGAATCGTTCTCATATAGGAGTGCAAGCTCTATGTCCTGGAGACACCAGAGCCAGAAGAACCCCTTCCCACTGCACCAAAGGATGCCAAGGATGCTTACAAGAAGCATACTGAATATGTAGTTGATGCCAAGTATCTGATTCTATGCTCCATGAACTATGAGTTGTAGAGGAAACATGAGAGCATGGATGTTATTGAGATGGTTATACATCTTAAGAACATGTTCCAAGATCAGGTGAGATAGGAGAGATATGATGTCTCCAAGAGCTGTTCAAGTGCAACATGACGAAGGAGATCCAGTAGGTTCTCATGTACTAAAGTTGATTGGGTATGTGGAGATCACTTGACTAGTCTGGGATTCCCCTTGAGCCAAGAGTTGGACACTGATGTAATTCTGCAATCTCTGCCAGAATCATACACTCAGTTTGTCATGAACTACAACATGAATGACTTTGACAAATCCTTCACAGAGTTGTGGGCATGTTGAGAAAAATTGAGGAACAAATGAAGAAAGACAAACCCAAGTCTGTGATGATGATCAAAAGAAAAAGGAGAATTCTAAAGGCAAAGGCAAATCTAAGAAGAGTTCTAATGCTAGCCAGAAGCCAAAATCTTCAGATATCAAGGTAAAGGGAGGAGTGAAGAAAAGAGGTGATTGTCAGCAACCTGGACATTGGAAAAGAAATTTCCCACTCTGGATAGAGGAATTAAAGAAAAAGAAGAAAGGCATTGAGGCCTCCTCTTCAAGTATAAATATTATAAGATAAATTTAATAACTTCTTAAATCATGGTTTGTGATACCGGATAGAGATATGACATTGTTTTAGATAAATAAAATATACTTCATCTTATCTTCAAGAAATAATATATGATTACTTTCTATTTTCTTATGACTTCCTAAAGAATTTTATTAATGATTATATCTCCTATGGCCTATGTGGTTTCATTATTTACTTACATAGCATATTAAACTCCAACTTTTGTTTTTTTATCATTAGTTCATGCTCACTTTGATCCATTTTCAAAGATTACATTTGTATCACTTTGTTTAATGAATCATTAAGAAAACATTTCCATGACACATGTTAGCTATCTCTTTCAAAAATGTTATCACTATCACATTTCATTTTAACCTATATTTTATCATTCCACTTCTTCATTAAAATGTGATCTACAACTTCTATACACTATTATATATATATAAATTACATAAGAAAATGTTTACTTGATTACTACTTTATTAAAAATTTGCTTATATAGTTAATTATCATTGAAACCAATGAACAAAACAATGATGGTCAAACAAACTTAAGTTTGTGGTACTATGAACATGGAAAATTACTATTCAAGAGGATCAAACTTCTATGTAGTAGTTAGGAGAATGCAACTACGTATAATACATGTTAAAACATGGAAAATTACTATACAAGAAGATCAAACTTCTATGTAGTAGTTAGGAGAATGCAACTACGTATAATACATGTCAAAAAAATCTAAGAAAATATCAATACAAAAGAAAATTCTATGTAGCATGTCGATAAGTGGTTGACCACTGAATAACTTTAGCCAAGTGCAAAATAGGCACAATGTATATTGATTCTAGCTAATCATGAAATTCATACAAACTAAGAGCATAAATAATCTCTATATAATGATTCATACAAAGAATTGTGGATTTTAACATCCTTAGTACATTCTTTTGTATGTGACCTATAGAACACCATAGAAAGTAGAGTTACAACATATAACAAAAAGTAATATTTCAGAAGAAGAATGAATCAAATTTTATGCTTAACATATGTTTACATGTTATGATACATGTCTCTATATATATAGTGACCCAACACTAAGTGCAATCAATCGAACACATATATTATTATCAATGTTCTTATATTTACTTTTCAGTATTAGATATTATATTTAAAAACATAAATAAAGAAAGACCAAAAAGATTGATGTCAATGAGTGCATGAAAAATCTGAAGCACCAAAAGAAAGATCTACATATGCCTCAACTAAAAGTATTTAAGACCTCCAACCATATAAATAATTGTGCACTCTATATTCTACAAACTAAGAAACAAAATTTTATCTTAGTTGGACAATTGAGTGTCATTTGGACTCCAAATTCCATGTTTTCCATCTAAAGTAGAGGATACAGTATGTATATACTATATACTTTCAAATGCAGACTCCTATGGAGTACAAACAATGGGTGATAAAACACGCCCTTTAATAAACCCAAAATGGATAGAAAGCAATTATCATCGATAAATAAGAATATGATACTTCTATAGGGGGAAACCACTCCTAAATAGAATCCAATAGATTATTATGGATACTACATCACATATTTTGGGTAGATTGTTATTTAAGGGGGGTGTTTATTATTCTCATTTTTTATATGATGCATAATAACTCCACCTTTATGAAATATACAAAGTCAAAATTACCATAACAATTGTGTTATTTATAGTCTATGACACCTAAAGATAAGTATATCAAGAATTTAATTATTATTTGTACTGCATAATATTAAAATAGAGATTGATATATTATGAAAAGCATAGAGAAAACAAAATGTTACAACATTTATCTTAGTTATCGAAATAAAATGTTACCATTCATGATGGAAATTATTAGGGCGCATTTCAGTAACCTACACGAGCATAATTAGCTGTGAAGGGATGTTAGTGGTCATTAATATAATAAGTTTACCATTTTAGTGCACTTTGCCATGTTTTTATTTGTTACCTCTAGGCCACCATGTAAATTAATGTTTCTTGTATTTTGGTCCATTGTGAGGATTGTCGATGTTCCTTGTTGTTAAACAAACAAAGGTTAGACCATGTCCAAGTATAGCAGTACACATGCATATAAAAATTCAAATAAGTTTCCTACAAGGGTGTTTCTCACTGGTGATTGGTCTAAGGCCAAAGGCAGAGGCCTCAAGTTTGACTCCTAAAGGGGACGAATAAAAGTAAAATTTATCTCACATAGTTTGTGCCGAAACTAATGGGTCACACAGTGGATTTACTGTTGCGCCTCCATAGGCAATGAGGGGTCATAGAAATGAGGTTTCCCTGGTGACTCATAAATTCAAATAAGATTGAAAAACCTTTGTCACTACGACAACCCAAAAAATCAAGTGGTAATTCTTAATTTATTTATGAACCTATCATGGTGGCTGAAATTACATCTAAGGCATGTATACGAATGGTTAATGCATTTATCCATAAAACTTAAGCATGGTATTATCCTTTTACTTTGGAGAAAGTAAAATTGGATACATTAAATTCCTCATCTATGTTGTAATTCATGGCCAACATATTATAATCCCCACTCTATGGAAATAATTAACTAATCACCATTTTTATGAAAAGTAATAACAAAATAGAGCCAAAAAAATTTCGTATGAGCTAAAATTTGATTAGTGTATGATGTTTATTAATATTAATAATGCAAGAATGGTGAAAATATCACAAGGCAAGAATTTTAGTAATTAGTAGAACTATTAATTTTTCTTTTTCAATCTTTTTCAAGTTCTAAAATAAAATAGAAGTATTCAACTTTTCTTAGAATGGTATTCACGTTTTGAAATAAACTTTTTAGCAACTATCTATTTTAAATCATACAATAAAGAGTTGTGCATTACAAATATAAGACCACATCAAATACCCCATTGTATTCTCTATGATTACTTCACAAATATTAATTACTATACATAAGAAAAAAGTTAATAAGAACGAATATTTTCTACTTGAAACATTATTGCTTGCTCATATACTATATCTCTTGTAGAAAATTTAGATAAATCTCTAATGTGAAGTTGTATAGAAGTCTCTTTTTAATCAAAATAATTTATATTAATTCTCATATTCTTTCATATATATTGAATACACTACAAGTCTCATCTTATCCTTTCTAATAAAGAACTACAACATATGATGCAAATTTATAAACGATACTACTCATAGGAACCAAAAGACACAACCAATCATTGTCATTCTATATGTAAACATAGAAATATATACTCTTCCAAATTTAGCTAGTATTTTTTTTGGTCGGCTAAAAATCCTGTTGCTATATTACCAAAAACTTTAGGTACAGAAAGCACCCCATTACAAGAAACCAGAAAAAAAACTTGATACTCACAAATGAGTGATCAAGATACTAAAGAAACAAAAACTCTGACCTATGTAGAATACGACTTAAGCCCCGTCAAACAAACAAACTGAGGGCCTGAAACCTATACATCACCCTGTGTTCAGCCTGAAGAACACCCAGAAATAAAGAAAACAGAGCAAAGCATTCAGATCAAACCTATCTAGATGAGGTCAGACAGAGATTAGACCCTATTGCACACGATCAGAGACCTTCAAAAGTCCATGACATAAGGGGAAAAAACCCCAAGTCGGCAAAGATGTCAGATATCTAATATGCACACCAGACTGGTAACCAGGCTGAAAGAGTCGAAGAATCAAGAAGTTGACATTTGATGTGCTCTGAAGCCTTTCTCCACTTGCTATATGCTCACCTAGAATGTATGAATAAGAGGAGACAGAGAACAGTCAACATCTCCTTCAAAATACGGAGACTAACTTCAGAACAATGACCATGTGATGTATATTGAACCAGATAGGATCCATGGAGGACTAAACATTCTTCCAATGGACATGCAATCCCGAGGACAACTAGAAAGAAACACCCAGATTGAAAAGATCAATCCTTGTGATCTCCTCCAGTTTTTATTTTGGGGTACAACTGTTGTTTGCACAACAACATTTCATCAAACATCTAGCAGGAGTTCCTACAAATAGCAAACAGAGGGCACCCAGGAGGAAGCCCCGATAACCCAAGGCCGAGCTTGATCAACCAGTGGCCAGGAGGGCGACACGAAGAAGCAACTTGCGCACCGCCGACGTCACCATAGAACACCTAGAGGGCGTTCAGACATTCCCCTGCAGAGGATGTACTCCGTGATGAGAAACACAAACCAGCAGGAAGCTCGCTGCCGGCAAACAACTATTGGGGGTAAAGGTAGCATAGTCGGCGAACCCAGGGAAGAAGAAACCCAGACCGCCAAGCAATGCACCCAACCCTGAGACTAGATTGGGAGCAGAAGCCCCCTCTTGGTGCTGCCGATTGACTCACAACCGCCCACATCCGTAGCAAAGCCATCTGCCTGGAACGGCCACCACAAGTGGAACAGAGCATGGAAGCTCATCCACCCGTCCCGCTGCAGAAGACAACCTGGAGCTAAGCCCGCGAGGGCTATCCACAGCTCGTTGGAGACAACCAAGAAACTTCCCATCCGGAGAAGAAGGGGGTCCCGCTGGCAGTGCAAGGCGAGGTGAAGTCGAAGATGACTCATTGCTGCCGTTGCGATGGACGAGGCCAGCTCTCAGCTCGAGGAGAAGGAACAGGAAGGAAAAGGAGATCGAGATCCCTTGCTCCGCCTGCGGCAATGAAACGGTTGAACCAGATCCAGACGAGCGGCTGCTCTCCGTCCATCCCTATTAATGGACTGGAGTCGACTTGGTCGAGCTGCCACACGCAATCCAGATCCAGGCTACGAGCCGCTCGTCACGCCTTTCCCATAGCCAAGCCAAGATCAGCCTCGGATGAGCAACCAACGAAACTTCCTTTCTCTACGGACCGCAAGAGCCTACATCCTTTCTCTACGGACCGCAAGAGCCTACAGACTAGAATCTTTGCTGAAGACGAAGGGCGCCAGGGGGAGGAAAGCACTGAACCAACACTCCCTCCCCCCAGCGGTGGCCTCCGGGGGATTCTAGAAAGCGGACAGAGCGGAAAAGAAGCATACATGATCAGGGAATAGTAAGACCATTTACAAATTATTTAAAATTATACTCCTACCATTTTACTTGTCTAGAATAAATTATTTGGTTAATATATATAATCTTCTACTTTGTTTTACAACCATCTATTTTAATAATATTTTATCCTCTACAGAGTGTTCATGGAATTTATTATAAAAAAACTGAACACTATAATAATATATTTAGTTTTTTATAAATAATACATGAAACATGTTTCTTATTGGTTGGACATTTGGGAATTAGTTGAGAATATATATGGTACTTATCTTTGGAAGCTAGAAAAAGGTACAAAATGATGATTTTTAGTGAAACTTTAGAAAAGTAAAGCACAAATTTTCACTAAATTTGGTGCATGTTCAATAATAAACATTGCAATGTTTATTTAGACACATTTATTTCAACTACTTTCAAGTTAAGAAACCCTTGCGTTTTCTCATCATTTATGGTCAACATTTTCTTGTTATTATACAAGAATCAACACATAAATAATCTTATCATTTTAATAAGAACCAACATCAATATGATGGGAAATATTTACCTATATAATTTTTTTAGTTCTTCACCAATATGAAAAAAAATTGTTTGTTCTATTAAGTAATAATATTGGTTTTTGGGTAATAAGATGTACTAAAATCATTTGCAATGAAAGATGAATTCTCTTTTAGTTTTGTATGGACTGCAAATTATAGGTTTGAGAATCTTGTCACATAATGTCAAACCATCTTTCTTGAGTACATGAATGAATCATTACAAACCATGTTGACTACTTCCTTTTCTTGGATTATATTATTATGGAAATAAACAACCAAACTATTTTCTTGAAATTTTACATGCTAGTTGACCATGTATTTCAACATATTTCCTACTAAAATATTTTATCTTAAAACCATTAGTTTTACATATGAATATAATCAAAGAATATGGATTTCTTAATTGTATCATTCATTGCTTCAAAAATTTATGGATCTTATCCCAATTTAAATTTTACTAACAATATAAATGTGTATCATTCATTTTTTGTATTCAAGCCATTGAGTTTCAGCTACATTTTCTACCTACCACGCGGTCCACTTATGATAAATGATGGTATTTAACTCATCTAGTTGGTTTTTGTGGTTCATACAAAAGAGACAATATTTGGTACATATTTAAATTATACCTTGAAATGTATATATTTTGGTGCATCTATGCAAGACAAGATTATTATATTACAATATGTATACCTCCAAATTCTATTGTATATACCCTCTACATAGATTTTTTTATTATTATAATACTCTAGACGTAACGAACAAATTTTTACTCAATCTAGATCAATGTGACATCAAGGAAAAATGAAAATTTATGTAGTATGAATAATTATTAGCACAAAATGCTAGCCTAGTAGAAAGAAATTTAACTATAATGAATATGGAATTTTACCAAATACTTGGACAAATGATTCAATAATATTTTCTCAAAGCCTTGAGTCTAAATATGTTCCTATTATACACAATAATATGAATAAAAATCATGGACTTTTATTTTTATCTTTCATGGTTTCATTGCT
Organism: Alisma plantago-aquatica; assembly: GCA_963693085.1. Taxonomy (NCBI): domain Eukaryota; kingdom Viridiplantae; phylum Streptophyta; class Magnoliopsida; order Alismatales; family Alismataceae; genus Alisma; species Alisma plantago-aquatica. The sequence goes on from OY856415.1 coordinate 168,399,162, forward strand.
CTCATTCAAACCACAATAATATGTAGGAAATTTGTGTAGTATTTGGTTTACACTCAAGACATTGCATATCAATTGTATTTTCCAACATATCACGTGGTTCAATTATGATAAATGATAATAACCAAGTCTCTGGGTTGGTTTTAGTGCTTTATAGAATAGATATTGCATTTCATTTATCGTTATGAGACATCTTAGATTAATGTTAGCAATAAAATATTTTTGTAATTTTTTTAAATCATGTTTATTTTTACAGTATGTATACCTAAAAATTTAGCATATACACCCTCTGAATGGAATTTCAATTATTATATTATCTAGACTTGAATGTCAAATTCTACTCAACTCGATTCAATGTGACATCATGTAAAATAAAAATGTTTATGGTACAAATCTATATGAGTAAAAACTGCTAGCCCAATCTAGAAAACAAACTCACAATAATGGACATACAAAATTAATGATAAAAATGGAGACATAATTCTATATTGTGATAATAAAAGAGTCTTGATGAGTCCAAAGCAAATCAACAATTGTAGATATACAAAAAGTGGAAACTTTCATTGACACCAAGTTCTCCTTATGGAACCAACATGAATAAGACCCAATAAAAACTTGAATTTGCTCACATTTTCAAATATAAATCTAAAGCTTTTGATAGTAGGACACCATTCAATTCAACAAATGATTCATTTAAGACTGCAAAAAGTCATAGGTGAGTTAGTCTAGGTTGATATGTCTGTGTTACTTTTATGGAGACCATTCCCACTTCCATGGGAGAAGAGTGCACTCCATTATTCCATTATACATTACATTAATTATAGTAATTACTTGTCAATTGCACATAAATACATGCATATTTCAAAAGTATCAAAATGAATTCCCGTCCCATGAAAATTCCTTAATAAGGACATTTTTTAAAAATGAACCTCCACTATCAAATTACAATGCATATTTTTACCTAATATAAAACTCAAATGAATGTAAGATGACCCAAATATGCATGTTGAAATTTGCTAGAGTTTTAGTCATCGAAATTCTTATCTAAATATATAGTATTGTGTCCACACAAAGCTAAAGGATGACAATCTTAAATCGGATTCGCCAAAGAGTTACATGCTTACTATTGTGTAAGATTAAATACCATGGGATCTAATGTTTCATTTACGGAAGTGATGAAAAGCCACAACCAAAGTAAGCTCAAAACAATCAATTTACTGATTATGACATTCAATTTACAATTATAAACATATTAGTCGATACTTAACAAATGGGCACACATGCAACTAAATTTGTAGATGATGCAGATACATGTAGAAAATTAGCCATATACTGACGAAAGACATAGCTTAACAAGCTTGATGAAAAGACAACAATCGACAACGATTTAACTGAATTTAAATGACTGACTCACCATGGCAATCGACTACCAGCGTCAGCAAAGGTGGGCGTGTCAAATGCGTTGAAATTTGTTTAATATTCCTTTTGAACGTAAAGATCGTTGTAGTTGGCTACTTGATTTCCTGTGATGAACTGCTGTTATCATATAGAAAAGTCTTTCCGCCAACATCACATATTTTGTAAGCCCTCACAAAGATTTTCTCCATTTGTCGCTGAGGTTCCTTCTATCAACTACAAGGCCCACACCATGAACCTCGCAAGTGCCACATACTATCTCTATAATCCTACGGATTGTCCTCCTCGAAACTAATAAGAAGAATAGCATTGGGCTTGGCATGAAGTTTTACGATCCGTCACAAGTGAATCGCCCACGTGGTTGGGCGTCTCATGTTTGGTACACCATAAAGGTTTTGCTACTTGTGAGAAAGACTTTAACGACGTCCGAGCATTAGTCAAAGCCACATATGATGTAGTCAGTGGTGGGCCAACGTGGTTCTGATGGCAAGTCATCGTCGTCTTCCACAACTCACGAGCAACATGATGATTTGCTCTTCCATTAGATTGTTGTCATCATACGAAGCCATTGATGGTATAGTTGTGGATATATTCCCATCCTTCCGCAGGCAGTCTACTGTGCTGGAGTAAGTACAAATCGAGTCATCGCCGTCTTCCCCGAGCAATAGATGGTATACGCTGCCATTAGATCCTCGTCATGATACGATGCCGTTGGCGGTATAGCTGTGGATTCCCATCCTTCCACGCGCATGAAATCTACTATACTGGATTAGTTACAGTCTGGAATCTCAGTATAGCTGTGGATTAGTTACAGTCTGGAATCTCGGAGAGTGATCCGTTGTGTATAGATTGGGACTAACGAGAGTGGTTTGATGCGTACTTTAAATCTTCCTTTTTTCTTCCGATGCAAGAGACATCGAGAGGGGGAAATTGAGAAGATAGGATTAATGATGAAAAAAAAGTAGGGGTTTCTGTTAGAAGAGTCCAATGACCGATTGCATTTTGAGAATCCAAATAATCAAGGCAATTATGGGAAGATGATCATATACACAGGACACGAGATGGGGATTCGAGTAGTTGGTTAGATTACCTAGATAGGGTGGGGATTGAGAAGGACGGAGACGAGTTTTTTGGGGACCGTGCTTAGTAGAGTAGAATAGTATATATATATATATATATATATATATATATATATATATGGTCCATCTTTATTGTTCGCGCGGGTAGCTACCTGCCCCCATTTTGGTTAATTTTTTTCAAATTGGTTACTTTTGACATGTAGAGGGTTACTTTACCTTGCAAACTGCTAAGTTTCGTGCATAGATAATTACGTTTGCAACAACAGATTTTAAAACACGGGTACATATATATCTGCTGTGTATTTTGTACGAGATTATTTTTTTAGTCGAATAGTTATTTTTTGATCAATATAATTATTTTTTTTGATAGCAGGGTTACTTTTCTGGCCAGAATAGTTACTTTTTTGGCTGCTTGGTAGCGAAATTTAGGCTATCCGCGCAGTCAATGAATGAACGCCCATATATATATATATATATATATATATATATATATATATATATATATATATATATAGAGAGAGAGAGAGAGAGAGAGAGAGAGAGAGAGAGAGAGTCAGGCTAGAATACACTTGAGTGTATCCGGAGCGGAATACACTCAAGTAGTTTTTCATGATGCAAAAATTAGTCTTGATATGCAAACACACTTGAGTGTATTCGTGCGATCCGTACACTCGAGTGTATTCTAGCCTGACTCTCTCTCTCTCTCTCTCTCTATATATATATATATATATATATATATATATATATATTATCAGTGTCAAACAAATAAAATAAAATTCCTGGAGTTTGAAGTATTTTTCTATCAAACAATGCAAATATCATTCCAAAAACATATATTTAATCTTAAAACTTTTAATAACGCCTATATTACTCCATACTGTACTTTACCAAGCAGGTCCTTAGTGTCAACCGTATTATATTCCTAGGCATAATCAACCGAATGTCCAAACTGTCAGATTGTTAATACTTTGCTCAACATTGCATGAAACCTAATACCAATGTTGAGGACACCATTATTTTCCAATTCCTAGATCAAAATCTAAATACAACAAGAAAAACATTGTCATATAAGACCAACAACGTGTGATGAAGGGAGTGTTAAAAGCTTAATACCTGAAGAAGACGTGGAAGCCTCCATGATGTTAATGCCTTCAACGCTTGTGCAGAGACACCTTGTCTGGAGAATAGAGAACGCGTGCGTGAACGATCGTCTTGAGCGGAAACGTCTTTCACCGGGAGGTTTCTCTCTCCTTCTTGGATTCTCCGATGGTTACGGTTTCCCTATGTCCAACGGAGAGAGGACCAATCCCTTATATATAAGACTCTTTACTGTCTCTTCATCCATCGTGAAGAGACACGGTGGTTATGGGAACTTACCTAAACCAATAGATGCATCCGTTCAAGAAAATACCTAATAATAAATATAAACATAACATTTTAGGGCCACACTAAAAAGGGATATATATATATTTTTTTAACATTTTCCCACTTGGCCCAAAATGTCATGATAATAATATTTATTAATTTTCAATTGATGCTCGACATGAATACTTCCACACATGAGAATAAGATAAGAGTCATAGCGGTTGATACTTCAAAATTGAGTACTCCCTTCTATGCACCACAATATCCAAACATCTCATATGAATAGTATAAACCTTATGAATAGGTTGACCTCACACCCAATCTTTGGTCCAACTTTATGTCAAAACTGACATTCTGTTATTACTAGTATTACAACAGAAATAGCGAGTTAAATATGTGATCACACAAAATTATTACATTCTTAAATCACATTATTCATTACACATCAAATAATTTTCTCAGACCCATATTCTTTACATGAGATGTATACAATCCTGGAGCTAGCCCTTTAGTAAGAGGATCTGATATCATATGTTGTGTACCAATGTGATCAATCTGTATCATCTTATTGTCAACTCGCTCATTGACAACGTAGAGCTTTATGTCTAGATGTCTACATGCCGTTGTGCTTTTATCATTATTAGCAAAAGTGACTGCGGCTTCATTATCACAATATATCAGTATTGGCTTATGAATTGAGTCAACAACTTTAAGATCTTGTATCATATTCTTAAGCCATATCGCATGTGATGATGTTTCATGGCAAGCTATAAGTTCAGCTTCCATGGTAGATGAAGCTGTAGTCTTTTGCTTTATACTTCTCCATGATACTGCACCATCAGCCAATAGGAAGACATAGCATGTTGTAGACTTCCTACTATCTAGACATCCTACAAAATATGCATCTGAATATCCCATAACCTCAAGGTGGTTTGTCCTTCTATATGTAAGCATGTAATCCTTTGTTCCTTGCAGATAGCGCATCACCTTCTTCACAGCTCTCCAATGGTCCATGCCAGGGTTACTTTGGTAACGACCAAGCATTCCAGTAGAAAAAGCAATGTCCGGTCTGGTGCATATCTGTAGATATTGTAGGCTCCCAACTACAGATGCGTATGGTATATTCCTCATTTCATTCCTTTCTATATCACTACTAGGACACTGCTTGGAGTTAAACTTATCTCCTTTAACTATAGGTGCAGGTCCAGGTGAACAATTTTTCATTCCATACTTCTCTAAAACTTGAGATATGTAAGCTTTCTGGGATATACCGAGTATGCCCTTAGCTCGGTCCCGATGTATCTCAATACCGAGTACATATGAAGCTTCTCCCATATCTTTCATCTCAAAGTTAGAGGAAAGAAATTCTTTAGTTTCATTTAATATAGCAATGTTATTACTTGCTAGTAGAATGTCATCCACATAAAGAATCAATATTATGAATTTATTCCCACTGACCTTGAGGTATGTACATCGATCAACAATATTTGGTTTAAACCCAAAAGTTGATATAATGGTGTTAAATTTTATATACCATTGTCGGGATGCTTGTTTCAGTCCATATATTGATTTCTTCAATTTGCAAACCATGTGACTTCTACTATTATCAATGAAACCTTCTGGTTGTTCCATATAGACTTCTTCAGATAAATCTCCATTTAAAAATGCCATTTTCACATCCATTTGATGTAGCTCAAGATCAAAATGAGATACTAAGGCCATGATTACCCTAAAAGAGTCCTTTGATGAGACTGGAGCAAAGGTATCCTTATAATCAATGCCTTCCTTTTGTGTGAAACCTTTAGCAACTAGTCTGGCCTTGTACTTCTCTATTTCACCATTTGAGTTTCTTTTGGTCTTAAAGACCCATTTGCAACCAATAGGTTTAACATTCTCTGGTAAAGGTACAAGGTCCCATACTTGATTTTTATCCATGGATATCAGTTCCTCCTTCATGGCATCAAGCCACTTAGAGGAATTTTCACAACTTATTGCTTGTGAAAAAGATAAGGGATCAATATCTTCAAAGTCTAAATTTGGCTCTTGAAGGTATACAACGTAGTCAGATGGAATGGCAGGCCTCCTTGATCTGGTTGATCTTCGTAATTCAACATTGGGTTCTACATTTTCTGTAGGCTCTTCGGGTTGTCCTTCATAATGAACATTATCAACTTGTTCATTTACAACCTGATTTAGAGCATGACCTACTTCTATTGGATCATCCACTTGACAATTATTCATAGGAATAATTATTGGATAGCTTATACAAGTTTGACTAGGTGCAGGTACGACCGAATTATCCTACACTTCATCAAAAGATATATTTTGAAGTAGATCATTCCCACTGATTTGATGATCCTCCAAGAATCTAGCCTTACCACTCTCAACTATCTTTCGTGGGTGAGATGGACAATAAAATCTATATCCCTTTGACCTTTCTGGATAACCAATAAAGAAACCACTAGTGGTTCTTGGGTCAAAGGCCTTCTCATGTGGACTATGAATTTTAACTTCTGCACGACATCCCCATATGTGCATATAGTTCAAGGATGGTTTCCTTCCTGTCCATAATTCGTATGGGGTTTTCTGGACAAACTTACTAGGAACCTTGTTTAATACATGCACTGCCGTTTTTAAAGCCTCACTCCACATTGAAGAAGGTAGGGATGAATTACAAAGCATTGCACGAACCATTTCCTTTAATGTCCGATTCCTTCTTTCAGCTACACCATTTTGACTTGGCGTGCCTGGCATTGTATATTGAGGTACAATACCCTCTTCTTGAAGGAAATGTGCAAATGGTCCCTTTCTTTGTCCCATCTCAGTGAACCTTCCATAATATTCACCTCCTCTATCAGATCTGACTATCTTAATCACCTTACCCAATTGTTTCTCCACTTCAACTTTAAAGTTCTTAAAGGCTTGAAAAACCTCACTTTTGTCATTTAATAGGTAGAGAAACATATATCGTGAATAGTCATCTATAAAGGTTACAAAATATTTTTCCCCTGTAAAACAAGGTGAGAATGGTCCACTAATATCAGTGTGAATTATTTCTAATGTTCAATTACTTCTCTTTGCACCCTTTTTAGAAGTGTTGGTTTGCTTAGCCTTTATGCATTCAACACATGTTCCAAAATCAGTAAAGTCTAAAGGCCTTAAAATGCCTTCCTTCACTAATCTTTGGATCCTTTCTTTGGAAATGTGTCCCAACCTTCTATGCCAAAGAAGTGATGATTTCTCATCTAACAATGTGCGTTTATTACCAATAATATTATGCTGGACTGTAAAAGATTGCTCAAAATTAGGGCTTAATTGAACTTGATAGATATCATTTATTAAAACACAAGTACCAACTAAACTAGAGTTTTTATACAATGACAGTTGTCCATTTTGAAGAATGAAACTATAGTTTAATTTATCTAATCTAGAAACTGAGACTAAATTCCTACTATAATTTGGTACATAAAAAGTATTTTCTAAGTCCAGCAACTTTCCATTATCAAGGATTAATCTGCATGTGCCAACGGCCTTTACGCGAGAGCCCAATTTATTTCCAGAATAGAGGACTTTTTCACGCTCCGTTGGTTTCCTTTGATTCAGAAATCCCTGCAATGTATTGGAAATATGCACAGTGGCACCAGAGTCAAGCCACCAACTATATAAAGGAACATTTGAAAGATGACATTCATATGAAACAAGAGAAATTATACCTTTCTTCTCTAGCCATTTCTTGTACTTGAAGCACTCCTTCTTAGCATGTCCTTTCTTACGGCAGAAGAAGCATTTCATATTAGCCTTGCTTCCTTCGGCCTTGCCATCTGGCTTGGACACTCCACCTGAGATAGGAGCAGTTCCCTTCATTTTTCCTTTAACCTTGCGGCCACGTTTGTCATGGGTACTTAAATGCGCAGCAGGGACCCCTTCATTCTTAAGTCTCTCTTCTTCTTGAACACACATGGCCAATAAATCATTAATTGACCATTTTTCCTTTTGTGTGTTGTAAGAAACCTTGAATGATCCATACTGACTAGGCAAGGAAGTTAAAATGAAATAAACAAGAAATGCATCAGAGATGGATAACTCCATCTTATTGAGCTGTGCGGCAATATCTCTCATCTCCATGATGTGTTCACGGATCCCACAAGAACCATTGTACTTCATAGAGCACATCTTAGCCATTAAGGTGCTAGCCCTAGACTTACTAGAAGAAACATATTGTTCCTCCACTGCTTTTAGAAAATCTTTTGCCAATTCAGAAGTAGGAATAGACCGTCTAATATGTTTTCCAACATGTGCTTGCATAAGAAGCAAACTAAGCCTATTAGATCGTTCCCACTTATCATAATTGACCTTTTCTGCAGCAGTACTTTCCTCAGTAAGTGGTTGTGGTTTTTCCACTCGGAAAGCTAAGTCTAAGTCCATACACCCTAATGTAAACATGACCTTTTCTTTCCATTCATTAAAGTTTGAACCATTGAGATTTAGAATGTTGTTATTTTCACCATACAAAGATGAGGAAATAACTGCAATAATTAAAATTTCATATTAAAACCACAACTGAAATATAAAAGTAACTTATGAGGTCTACTTTATTTACTTTTATATTACTAATCATAATCAATCATTACAAATTATCTTTGGATAAAATTGTTATATTGGCTAAGATTAGTACCTAATGTACTAATTGAAATTAGTAATTACAAATCATCTTTGGATGAAAATGTAACACAAGGTAAGCATATCTATGTGAGTTATACTCACATGACATGGTTGATTCAACATGAACTTTATTCAAAAAATAAAATTACCTTTGGGTAAAGTATTTTATGTATCTAAAGACATGTTTATTTTATCATATCATACTTAATATTCAATAAAAATGATGCACCTTTTTGGGTGCTATTCATTTATATTAAATCAACATCACTTTGATAACATCTATTAGACAAGTACAAGTTTACTAGATTCGTACTTGCACGGCCACACAGACATTTAGTAATTAATCAAGTATTCATGCTCCATACCAACTCGTCATGTTATAATCATGTAGGAAATGTACAGTTCCATACTTGTTCCATATTGAATAGAGGAAAGAATACAGTGAATTTTCAGAAATATACTCCGATACAGGCTTATAACATGTAGGGACAAAAACGTGAATAAGAACAATAGTTTCTTCGCATCATGTAGAGTTGGTACTATAACGTTGGTTTCATGTTACGCACACAATCATATAAAATTATGAAACCATCGCTTTTCGACAATTGGCAAGAAACGTTCAAAAGCAATTCACAATGGTAGTGTTCGTATATTATATGTTTCAAAACCAACAATGTCAGTGATGATTGAAATGTGTAGCCTCATGCAATTAAGCGATGATTTGCTGCTCCGACTTGTCAGAGGAGTACGCTAGTCATAATATCATGTCTGTCCATGTCTAGATGTTGATGAGAAACACAGGTTCGGATTAAAACATGCGTATGAGCGACATACATCTTCAACGGGCAGTAGAGTGCCCCTTTGTAAAGTGGGTACAAAAAATCCAGAAGAGAATTCAGTGATTATTTCCTCATACAGACTACTGACGAGATAATATCGTGCGGCACCGGCCCAGCACTTACGATCATATGTTCATTTCCAAAAACCAACCGAAGTCGACGGTGACAACGATTGTTTTGGTTTTGCTTTACGGGGAAAAACTTCAAAAGGATCGTCGTGGCCGCAGTAAGTGAAAGACTCAAAACTCAAACCACCGCCTAGGTGCAAACGATCATGAGCGGAACAAAATAGAATCGAAAAGACAGATCCAAGTATTCACGGAAATCTGTACACAGGCGCCGTGACAGCCACGGTATGACAGTGGAGGAAGCATCCAACACGCGCCAAAGGAGAAAACAATCAGGCTCTGATACCATTGTTAAAAGCTTAATACCTGAAGAAGACGTGAAAGCCTCCATGATGTTAATGCCTTCAACGCTTGTGCAGAGACGCCTTGTCTGGAGAATAGATAACGCGTGCGTGAACGATCGTCTTGAGCGGAAACGTCTTTCACCGGGAGGTTTCTCTCTCCTTCTTGGATTCTCCGATAGATGGTTACGGTTTCCCTATGTCCAACGGAGAGAGGATCAATCCCTTATATATAAGACTCTTTACTGTCTCTTCATCCATCGTGAAGAGACACGGTGGTTATGGGAACTTACCCAAACCAATAGATGCATCCGTTCAAAAAAATACCTAATAATAAATATAAACATAACATTTTAGGGCCACACTAAAAAGGGATATATATATTTTTTTAACAGGGAGTGGCTGAATGCCGCACAATGAACTTGGTCACACATTACAGCGCATAGACCTCGTACTCGTAGCGCTTAACGCAATAATGAAGACCTCAAGGAATATGTGGAGGAAAAACTAAATCTAAAACTGGACTGTTTTAATTTATGTTTATAAATACATAAAGACAAAAATAAAATGATCCAGTTGTGGATTTAGTTTTCACTCTGCATAGCACATCCCAAAATCTTATACTGATTTTTGATGGACGAAAAATGGGCATGCTGCCATCATCATTCTCCACCAGGTCCGATACATACACCACACATGGACGACGGCAGAGCCCTTACAAGACGGCCGCATCAGGCTAGCTAAAGGTAAGCCACTGAGTTCCCAGCTTTTTTGCAAAATGTACTGCTCTAACTGCTCCGATAGTACGGTGTCCGTCATCTTAATCACCATGCAACACATCCGATTCTCAAGACCTCCTTATCCATACCCCATAGATATTTTCCCACCCAACTCATCCACGATCAACACCCATGCGAAACCAATACGTGTTTCTACATTTGCATTCTTGATCCATGTAACTACTCAAGTCTCAAGTAAAGCAGGGGAAAGGACGATTGCTACCACAGATTTGATCCCCCCGTGAATAGCTATTGAACATTCACTAAGAGCGGAGGATACAATTTTTGGAAGATATAATTTTTGGATACATAAGTTGTTTATACGTCTCTACCACTGTAGATACGATGTCTCCTCCACCTTACTTTATTGTCATTTAACATCCCCAATTCTCAGACCTCCTCTCCCTAAGCCTATGTTTGGATATAGGTCTGGATATAATTAATATAATTGGTAGTGATGGGTTAGATGGCAAATCAAAGCGAAATTGAAGTTAAGTTATATCTAAATATGTGTCCCACGATAATTAATACCAAATTACCATCTAGTACTGCTAAATATAACACGAGACATAATTCTTATTTTAGTTCGAATCCAGTTGAGAGCAGGGGTCACATTAGTCACAATGTCCATATTCAAATGGGCATAACGAGGACCTCCTAATCCAGTCAATCCAACTTTTTTTTTTTTTAGAAACCTGGGGATCATCTATTCATCCTGTTCACCTAGCACAGGCCTACTTAGACACGACATGCGACTGTGGCTCAGCATAGCTTCCTCTCTAACCATGTCCGAGAGGAACGCTAGTTACTGTGTCCACCTACACCTGAGGGCATCGTGATTCAGAGCCCACTTGGCCACTTAATCCGCAGCCTTATTACAGGACCTTTTACTAAAACTGAAATCTAAAACATCAAAGGAAGGTACAAGATTCCTAATGAAGATGCACTCGGCTTTATACTTAGCAGGTACTTCGACTTGGTTGTTCAGCATTTTGATGGCTCCTTCATTGTCTGATTCCACCAGGCCATGGGTGAACCTTGATTGACATGCCTGAACTCCATAGGAGATTGCTCTTAATTCCGCTAGCAAGTTGTCCATCACTGTACCTCTATCGTAGCCTCCTCCCTGCCAATTTCCCTCATGATCCCCGATAAGGAATCCAGCAACCATTGCCTTCCTCTTCTTTTTAACCGCAACATCCACGTACGTCAGTGGCGGAACCAGAAAATTGCATAAGGGGGGACTGAGTTAGCTATACATGGCACTAGTTGTAGTAGGGGGGACTGAGTTAAAAAAAATATGCCTATAGTGGGATTTGAACCTGAATCCCTAGTTTAGAACCAATGTACTTCTACAAACCCAGCTACAACTTTTCATTATCATATATCTAAAGAGCTCGTAAATATACTATATTTATAATACTAAACATGCATAAATATCTATAAATTAACATTTAAGATTTTGGGAGGGGGGCTACAGCCCCGGTGCATAAATACCTATAAATACCTATAAATACCTATAAATACTATTTGGATGTGTTTCCATAACTTTTGAATCTCATTACAGTTGACAAACGTGTGCAGGAGTGTTTCTGTTCCTATCTAAAATCTCGAATACTGAGTATTCTCAGTGAATCCTCGCCTTGCTCTCTCCTCGTTCGTCATGAGTCCTCCCTGCATAGCCAGCCATAGTAGCATTTTGACCCGTTGGGGTACCTTGGGTTTCCATAGTGTCCTCCATCGTACTAGTGTCTGCAAGGAGTGTTCATATTGCAACTTCCGATGCACAACCTTTGATGTGAATATTCCTTTACCATCCTTCAAGTAAATTACCTCGTCATCCCCTGCCTCTGGATTAGGTGGCGGCATGGCCAAAATACTACCCACCGATTCCTCCTTAAAGCATTTACGTATGAAGTCGACATCCCATTCACCCCTAAGATCCACCATCGAGCTGACTGTGAGCCCCAGTAGGTCATTAGGTATAACTACGTTTTCTTTCAACATTGGCTTCTTCATTCCTTCCACCCACCTATCATTCCATGCACTCGTACCAGTACTTAATAAGATGAGTTTCCCCATCTCCGGTAGTAATACCTCTTGTGTCTTTGAGATTACCCTCCATAGTCATGAAGCATTCGCTAGTCCTTGGTTGACTCTGTGAGTGTACTTCTCCTTCATCACCAGCTTCCATAGCGCATTCTGGTGTGATATAAAATCCCACCCAACTTTTTTTAGCAACGCCTCATTCTGGAGCTTGTCCGACTTGATATTCAGACCTCCTTCTCTATTGCTAGCTATGACCTTGTCCCATGTCACGAGATGGACGTTGCTATTTCTTGAAGCCCCTTTCCATAGAAATGCCCTCATGACCTGATCAAGACTGTCACAGATAGAGAGGGGAAGATGTGTTGTCTGCATTATATATATAGGAATTGTGTTGAGTACAGACTTAATCAATGTCACCCTCCCTGCCAACGAGAGTGATCTATTCACCCTTAATGATATTCTAGATTCAACCATTTTGATGGTATCCAAATACATGTCCTTGTAGCACACGCCCATACGCTTCCCTAGGTTCCTTGTCTATCTTATTCCCGTGATTCTAGTAATTGATCTCCTAAGTGGATTAGTAGCATTCTTTGATAAATAGATAGTCGATTTCTTCTTAGCTAGTGATTGTCTTGATACTTGCTCAAACTTCTTCAAAACTTCCATCATAACTCTTACTTGATGCTCAGTAGCTTCCCCAAATAATATCAGGTCATCCAAAAAGCATACATGAGACACACCGATTCCTCTCTGAGTGGCATAAAAAGGGATCCATCACCCAACCCTCTCCTCCTCAGTAATAGTCTGGCTAAGCCTATCTAGGCATAGAAAAAATATATAAGGGGATAAAGGGTCTCCTTGATGAACTCCTTGTGATGTTTTGAATGGTTGCAGGTTCTCCCCATTTCATGCAATCAATATCTCCCCCATAGTGATGATGTTCATCATGATTCAGGCCAGGTTTTGTGGTATAGCTATCCTCTAAAGCATATCGACTATGAACTCCCTGTTGGGTTTTAGGGGAGGCAGAGAAGGCAGTGGAAAAAAAATTCTTCTCCCCAAACTCAGTACGAAGGAATCACGTCTACATCTATACAGTAGAAAAGATGGTTTGTAGAGGCGTACCATGTCCCGAGGCTTGCTCGACGACATTACCTCGCATCTAGTGCAGTCTTCACCTCTGATCTTGAACGGTGTCTGTGCAGCTCCTAGTTATACCTAGACTAACCGCTCCTGGTCGCACCCGGACTGACGGATCAACATTTGTCCTCCGAGCGACATAAATCTCCCGCCTCTGTAGTAGTCCACATAGACCACCTGGAACTCCAGTCGTCCTATCCTATAGGACACTGGAAGGAGTCATCCCATTCTGTCAGCGTACTAGTCACCGACATGCTCTCCCGCCACCAGTTGTCTTTCTGCAGTTGTCTTTCCCTCGCTGTGCCTCCCTAGTCGGGTAACACCTGCTCGGGCTCTCTCGGTTACCACAACCAGAGAGGACAACTTTGTAGAGCAACTGGTGTTCTGAGTTGTACTTGAGAAGCCCCCAATACCCTTCTATATATAGGAGGGTTCTCTACCCTGGGCAATGCATGATTAAAGCAGGAGTAGAAAGGATCAAATTTTCCATGAATTTGTACACTGCTGTAGCTGAACCGGGCGGTTCAAGCATGAACCGGTCGGTTGGGGACCTGAGCCGATCAGTTCACGCCTGAACCGGTCGGTAGGGGCAGTTGAACTGGGCGGTTCAATTCTGAACCTGTCGGTTCACTCCCCAGATCAATTCCCGATTGACTTTTCCTCTTTTGTTTCAAATTGATCCAAATAGCAATCCTTGTTCCAATCAAATTGGACAAGTGAAACGAAGAGAAATTTCTCACCAACCTGACTTACCCAAACTGGCTCGTTTGAACCAATTGAGCCGATCAGTTCAACCCTTGAACCGGTCGTATCAACCTGTCTTGAGTCGATTGGTTCAACTCCTTGAACCGGTCGGTTGGCAGTCCAGATTGTGTAGAAATTGTCAATGCAGTTCTCAATCAATCTGACACCCAAATCAATTAGTCCAACACTTGAACTTGGTGATTATGAGTCAAGTCAATTGATTGAATGTTTAATTGAACTACAAAACATATTTAGTAAACAATCTAAACATCATTCATGGATAAACTCCTCTTCTAGGTTAAATCCTATGTGTGTGACCCTGTAGGTCCATTTCATGTTGGCAGTGAAAGTCCATAGCACTTATGACTTCACAAGCAAAGAGCGGTACCTAGTCGCACATCAATGTTACCCAAGTGAAAAGGAAAGTTGGAGAACAACTTTCAATCCTACAATTCATGAATGGTGTTACCGCGAGTGTATAATTCCTTTGTCACTGATATCTCGAATGAACTCGAGGCATGAAATAGTCATCCTGTCAACGTTCATTTACTTTCTTGATCTCAGAGTAGACTGGGGGAGATATGTATGTCATCAATATCACATATTGATTCACACATGTGTGTGCACGCCTATCTCAATCCTACTCATCAAGTGGCCATGGATATCAAACTCCCTCACGAGGGACAAATCCCATATCTATCACTCACCCCTCAAAAGCCCCATGTGTCAAAGTTACCCAATCATCACCTTTATAACAACCCATGTTTCAGGACTGGGTTTGATGATGTTAAAGTGTACCCAACGACATGTGTTGAGTGTAGTGATTTTAGGTCAAAGAATCACACTAACCACCATCACTGTGAGAACTGGCTGTGACTACCATGTCATGGTTCCATGTGTCAAACTCACGGTGGGTCTGTCCGGTACACTTGTTCTCTAACAAGTACCTATGTGTTTGGTTTGATATCTCCATATCATGACTAATGAGATTATGTCATCAACCAACACCAAAATATAGTCTTGTATGTCATTGATGTCTATCTACCTTCTACAATGACATCCGACTAGGGACATAATAAGAATGTACAAACTCTTAGCATCCATATGATCTCATCGTTCAGGTCCTCAACCTAAAAGCATATGTCATTGAGTACTGTCATTCTGTAGACATTCAATCTATTATATCATTATCTCATATGACTGAACTAGAAAGAATTGGAAGCTTGCCTTTGATGTTTATCAAATCAATATTAATGTATCCCACCAATCATCCCATGACTGGCTCTCAGGGCATACATACCAATAGACTCCCACTTGCACTGTGAGCCAATCACCCTTGAATCATATTCTTAGTGATCTTAAAACATGTCCCACATGTTACTTTGCTCTAGTGCTAACATAGTGAGTTATGGAAACACGTTGCCAAAGTCAGAATTAACTGCATGTCTCTCATCTCTTCACTGTACGTCATACGTATGAGATGGAGTTGTCGTAATATGTGATCTAGTATTCCTTTGCTAACCTTTATCCACATTGCATGAACAAGTACTCCTTACTTGTCATCAATGACTAGAATATCTATAAGTTCATCTTTATGAACTCCTAGATCCATATAATATCCACTGATGTTCTCTAACACACAAATACTCCTCTTTTCCTTTTTAAAACGGATTAATTGGAACGTTTCCATTTTCAACACACATTCACTTTATATATCCCATATATATTTTGCGATAAATTTTCTGTCCCTTTTGGAAGCTCGCATCAGTGTAACTCTTTACAGTGAACCCTTCCTTATTTCCATAGATCTAGTACTTCTCAAGTACTTATCAAGTTCTTATGGTATTCCAGTAACCCTTACTGGAATTAGATAGACATCCACTCGTCATGTCCCACATACGAGTTATCAGGATGAGCATATCATATTGTCATGTCCTACATACAAGATGATGAATGTATTTTATTCTTGCTATGTCCATACATGCAAGATAATGTGATGATTACATACATGATAGATCCATATCTATTCTTAGTGTTTCCATTCTTCATATTAATTGGACACTTGGCATTGGGATACTAACTCCATGTAACATGGACAAGTTTTCTCCCACTGAATCTATGCACACTGAACCCTTCAGTATAGATTGCCAATGTATGCTCTCTCTTTTTAGGTCAAGAGGTTTTCGAGAACTATCTCTATAGATCTCTATTCCTATCACATAGGAAACGTCTCTATCTTCCCTAAAGATAATTTCTACAAAGGATTCCATTCTAGAACATCTCATTCCTCATTGACATGTGGAATGCAAATACGCTCCCACTAAATCACATATCCCTTCTTTATCTTTGTCATATCAATCAAACCCTTTGACTATATTATCAAAGTAAAGATCCTAGTTCTGAGTTGCTTGTACTCAATTAATCACATTGATTAGTCCATTCTTATAGACTTCATTTGCATTAATGGATTCATAAACCTTATAGGTTGTGTCACGTACACATCCTTATTTTATTCCTCATAGGAATGCAGTTTTAGTATCCGTATGCTAAATTTCTTAGTCATTAAGTTGCAATCAACAAGCATCATCCTTCTCAAAATGTCATCCATGTGTCTTAACACTTAAGACTCATTTGCACTTATGAATTTCATCCCAATGGGTGCTACCATCAAGGTCATACCTTATGGTTCACATGAAAGTCATTTAGGATGTAATGGTCATAAACCATAACTCAAGATCCGATTCCTCATATTCATCTAGATAGTTGACTCATCACATGACCAACTCATCACATAGATAATCGAGGTGTATATGTCAAGGATATAATAACTCACAACCCTTTGTGATTCTTAATGTCCTTTATTCGTGTAGGGTATTCTTTATTTAAGATGAACTTAGTTATTTGATAATCATCCTCTAACTCCTTAGAGTATGACCCCTTTTGATTTAGACATCACCATGCCTTAATCATGAGTTCACTATGATACACTATCATAATCACTCACAAGTTTCTCAAACATTTGGTCCAAGTATTTCATTCATTGATCTCATCAAGAATTAACACTTTACCAAATTCATACTTCATCTATGATATTCTTGAACACTTCAAGATATTCATATTGGTATTTCTCTAAACACCATTTGAAGTACTAGCATTAACTCCAATAGGTATGTAAATACATCACATGTATTATACCTAATAGGATAATCATTCTCCCACTACCACTAATGAAGATTGATTTATCACATCCAAGATATTCATGTCTCTTGATGGTTCTCTAACCAAAAGAGTCTAGCTTATCCATCAATATGGAAACTAGAGATGAATTTCTCATGATGATGCTAATTCGTTGTTTGAGTTATCAATAACTTTTAGGTATCATTTTATCTTATGCATACCAAGTACCACAAGATAAACAAGGCATTGCCACAAAGATCATATCTTTGAATTTGAAACATCAACTATATTGATAGCCATCTAGTCACTACAAGATGCAACACTAAAGTGTTTCTATTGGAAAATTGAAACAACAGTTCTCAACTCTATTTCGTGCCCTTTAGGCTGAAATGAATTGAAGGGTACTCTTATCTATGGAAGCAACACTTGATCCAATGATGAGTACTCCTTTCTTGGTCCTTTCACAAAGGCCATCACTTCTTTGTAGATCTTGCATATCATATATGTCAGATCTTCATCTTGGTATCATATACCTTAGATAAAGAAGCGGTTCATTTTATGATACCTTAGGTAGAGATCTCCATCCCCTCCTTCTTCTTTTTGTTCTTCCAGATATAGAGGGCAATTTCTCCTCCCTCATTCACCCTCCCATGTACCTTGAGGCTGAAGATGACTTGGGCTGCTGGCTAGCATCATAACCCTTCTTAGATTTTCCCTTGCCCTTGCCCTTGGACCTACCTTTCTTTTTGTTGATCAACATCATAGACTTAGGCTTGTACTTCTTCATTTATGCCTTGACGCTGAAGACGGCTTGGATTGCTGCCAGCATCAGAACACTTCTTTGCTTTGCCCTTGTCCTTGCCTTTAAGACTTACCCTTCATTGATCACATCAAAGATTAGGGTTTATCTTTCTTCATAATTGCCTCTACCATCCTCAACATGTCCAACAACTCTGTCAATGCTTGTCAAAGTTATTCATGTCGTAGTTCATCATGAACTATATGATTCTTGCAACATTTGCAGTATCATACCAATAGACAACTCTTGGCTCAGAGGGAATCATTGTCTAGTCAGGTTTTCCACATATAAAATCACATTGAGTGTGTGACAACCAACTGGATCTCCTTCTGTCAAGACATACTAGCACTGTGTCTTGGAGACATCATATGTCTCATGTTGTCTCTACAACTCATAGTTTAGAGAACACAACATTAAGCACTCCACATCAATGGCATCCTCAGTATGCTTCCATAAGCATCCTTTTAGCAGTTGGTGTGGTGGGATCGAGTTCATCTGGTCCTGGTATAACTAGGACTTAGAGCTTTCGCTCTTCGATTGAGAACACTTCTCAACGTCCTAACCAGTCATGGAATTATTCCCATTTAATTTGTCTGTTCTTAAGGACCGATCACAAATAAAGTGATTATTGTTGATTAGCCATTTATTGTACAAAAAGGAAATATATGCAGTTTAGTCTAAAAACTCATTTTTGACTTATTTGATTGCTTTTAAAAAGTTTTACGATATAATTAGGACTTTAACTAATTATCGCTCCCACTATTTTTGTTCAAATTGATAGCCCTCACCATCAATTCAAAAGATTGCAGCGTACACTCTTCTAGTGGGTCAAGATCCTAAAATCCTCTGAGTCATGGACCAGCTAGGGCTGTCACCCATAACTTAGATCTTCGAGGTAGGCAACTCTTGCCAATTGCATCATATGCAACTCTTAAAAGATGTCATGCACAACTCCTTACCATGATCACCTCCATGCCTCAAGGTGATAGATCCTATCTAGGTCACCTTGTTAAGTCCGACCCAAAGCCAACACGATGAATATGTGTTACAACCCCAATTTTGGGCTCTTTTAGTGAGAAATGCAATTTCTCTTAATAAAGGTATATTGACAAACGATGGTGTGATTATATTTAGAATGAACGAATTTCATTTACAATAGCCTTGTTGTTTTCTTTGTGGGCTTTATTGGCTATTGGGCCCAATAACAAGGAAAAGAAAAGGAAATTCAATTAATAAATGAATAATTAAGAAATGGAGAAAAGAAAGATGTAGAAACCTCTATAAGGCAAAGGAATATCCTCCAAAGGTGGATTTTGTGCCTTTTGGGTTCCTTGTGTTCCAAGGAGTCCAAATTGCAAAGATAATGCAACAAGAAAGAGAAAGGATTAATTAAATTTTGCTTTATTTAGAAGGAATGTGAGATAATGATAATATTACAAGAAATATGTGAAAATATGAATAATGAATCCCTCTTGGAAAAGATTTTATGGTCACATGGTTTCTAATGGAAAAAAGGAATCATAATTAAGAAGATAAAATATTATGAGAGAAAAAAGATGCTTAAATGAGTTTTATTAAACATTTACTTGCTTAAGAAGAAAAGTCCCTCATATTTTTGAGTTTGAGACCCAAACTTGGAAAATAGGTAATTTAAGTTATTATAGACTTTTCCTTAAAATTTGGCATTAATTGGACATGTGGTTTGGGAGATATAAATTTTTATAAGTTTCCTAAAGTGAGAAGGATAGCTAATGATGTCACGTTTATTTTCTCGATTAAATTGATATATAAAATCCATATAAGGATCAGGCGCACTGCATAGCAACCGTTGGATTAAAATCCAAGGGTGCCTAGGTCATCTTCTGCCTCAGGTAGGACTAGGAGCAGTAGGAGTTTGATTCGATCTGGATTCTCTGGTAATCTAGCCAATGTGTGGTTTTGGAAACTCTCCCAACGATTTAGGGAGAAGATTCCGAACCTGATCATACCGGGTGTCCCGACCTGAGGAGGACTAGGGAATATTTCCCTAAAATCTTGGCATCGATCCCTGACTCAGATCTATATAAGAGGGTACATGTCTCCCTTTAACAAGGTAACCACGCCCTTAGGACTCTGGCGGAGTCTGCAGTACAATCCACGATTCAATTTTGCGCCTAGTCGTGTGTTTACCGTCTCCCTTCCATGGCATCATGGCCGAGGAACCTCCTGGCTGTCCCATTGACTCTGGCTGGCTCGGGTGGTGCTGAGACCACCAATGGCTTCGGCAAAGTCTGACGAGCCTTCTGGTATCCTTAGTAGCCTCTCCCACGACCTAGGGCTCCAAGTCAACCTGTACGTTGACCGTGGCCTGGAACTGTACGGTGTGGCTCGCGAGAGCTAGAGGAGGAAGACGAGTCAGGGGTAAAGGACACAATTGCCCCTCAGTGCATGGTCTATATTAAGGGACAACGACATCTTTTTGCGACATCCAAGAGAACTGTTCGCATGTAGACGAGCGCTGACGTGACACCCTATGATTGGCTCTAAAGGTGATTTCTTCGCAAATTTATAGTTAATTATATGTAACTCCGATGATATCAAGTAATATATGAAAATTGATCCTCAGAATGAGAGGAAGACAAAGAAATTATATTTTAAGGCTAATTCTACTTGCAATTCATAAAGTATGTAAAGATTCTATCTTTAATGGTTTAATTAATGAAAAACCCTAATCTTTGATGATTAATGATTTGGGAAGGGTTATATGGATGATTAAAGTTGATGTTAACCTGTTGATTATAAAAAAGACACATTAGATCTAAAAAGATGATCTTTATGTGTAGTTTAATTTATTTAGGGTTCCATGTACATGAATATGCTTTAATGGGCCTTGAAACCCTAATGTTAGTAATTATGACTCTTAATGGCTTTAATTGTTCATATTCATTAATAAAGTTGAGATATGATGGTTCTAAGCTATTTTGAGTATAAAAGTTCTTGATTGTGGATAAATACCCTTAATTTGGTAATTAAGGTTTTTCTAGTAGATTAAGGTGGAATTAATGATAAATAGAGTTCATATATGAATTGAACTATAATGAAATATGAATTATCCATTTGAAAGAAATCCAAGATGATAATTGGGCCTAATGATCGCGTCATGACTTAAAAGGATAAAAATGGTAGTTTTAATGTAAAAGAGGTATAATAGACTTAATTGACATTTAATTGTGCCTATGATGTTGAAATTAGGGTTTGTGGACTAAAAGAGCACTAGAAGTAATAAATGTGTTGTGGAGGCTAAAACCCTAATAAAGCCCTAAAGTGGGCCTAGAAAGCCAAAGGTGGAATGGAAGTCTATCTTGAGAATGTTTTGGACAAACTATAACACTTGGATGTTACACATTAATTTCAGGATATTGTTGATTGCTTATTTGATTGTTTTTTATCATTATTGCTTGGACATCAAGTTGCTCTGGATCAGGTATGTGGTTAATTATGGTTAATCACATTAGTTTCCCGAAGGTTTTCCAGATGATTAATCACATTGAATTCAACCTATTAGTATGGATGTTCATACTTGCAAATCATAAAGTCACTATGATTATCACAATTAAAATATAAGTGTGTATTCTCACACCTACATGCCACCCTGATGGATGATGCAAAAAGGTCAAGCCTAGGAGGGAAGACCCATGGGCACCATGAGTGGTGACCCCAGACGCCTAGCTCGGGAATGAGAAGGTGGTCTTTGTTGCATGACTAATGTACACCATGAGAGGTGACCTCAGGCACCAAGCTCAGGATGGAGAAGGTGGCCTTAAGTCAATGGCAAAAGAGAAACCCTAAGGAGGGTATTCCAGGGTTAGGGAAAAAGTAGTGGAGAATGTCACATTGAAAGCGTAAATTGGCTTGTTAATTAATTTGATTGTGATATTTATATTGTTAGCCATATTTGTGAAATTTTGGTTGTCCCCACGTACCGACATATTCCTATATGCTGATCGACATTTTGTTTGTCGGCGTTTTAGGTGTAACTCTGAAAAGAACAAATAGTAAAGTGACGCATTGTAAAAATAAGAAATAAAGTGCAAGGATGATTAGATAGAATAGAATCAAGCTGTGGATAGAAGTAGATTTCCAAGTTTTTAAAAGGTATGCAAAGTTTTATTTTATACCAGATTTCAGTTTAGTTGGTAGAATTTCATAATTATTACTGATTAATTGTCAAACCTTTGATCCAATTTATTGGGATAACGGCTCTGACCTCTTGATCTCCCTTAAGTGGGGGTTACTGGGAGGCGGGGTCGTTACAATATGCACCCTGCTCGGGTAGACCCACATATCCATCCTTCACGCTTCCACGAGATAGACGGTGCACCACGCTAGGGCGTGCCCACACTTGGCCGATCAAGCTTTTCATGTGTGTCACATTTGGAAGGCATCTAAAACTTTAATATTTAATGAGGGATTTGGTTTTTATAGGTACATATACATATCCAATCACCACAATATATAGTATGTATCATATACATGCTATATCCCACAAAAAAACATGCAAAATGATAAAAGTGATGATTATGGCCATCCTAGTGTGATTCCTCGAGCCAAGAGGAATCACGATAATCTAGGTCTACATCACATACAACCTGTACAAGATGAACTATGTGCTTTTCCGTTCTGGGTTTGATCAACTCATATCCATGATTGATGGCCTCGCCATCAGGCCGGTTAGTTGGGTGCCACCAGTCGATCGACTGGCGCCTCCAGCCGATCAGTTTATTGGTCTCAATTAGGATAGCCACCAATTCCCAACCTAGTGAGACTATCGAGGGTTCCGGGATAGGGTTCTCTACCCTGGGAAATGCGGGATTAAAGCAGGAATAGAAAGGTTCGGATTTTCCACGAATTTGTACATTGCTACAGCTGAACCGGGCAGTTCAAGCATGAACTGGTCGGTTGGGGACCTGAGCCGATCGGTTCACACCTGAACTGGTCGGTTGGGGTAGTTGAACTGGGCAGTTCAAGTCTGAACCGGTTGGTCCACTCCCCAGATCTGTTCCCAATTGACTTTTCCTCTTTTGTTTCAAATTGATCCAAATACCAATCCTTGTTCCAATCAAATTGGACAAGTGAAATGAAGAGAAATTTCTCACCAACCTGACTTACCCAAACTAGTTCATTCAGACTAGTTGAGCTGATCAGTTCAACCCTTGAACCGGTCGTCTCAACCAGTTCTGAGCTGATCGATTCAACTCCTTGAACCAGTCGGTTGTCAGTCCAGATTGTGTAGAAATTGTCAATGCAGTTCTCAATCAATCTGATGCCCAAATCAATTAGTCCAACACTTGAACTTGGTGATTTTGAGTCAAGTCAATTGATTGAATGTTTAATTGAACTATTAAACACATTTAGTAAACAATCTAAACATCATTCATGGATAAACTCCTCTTCTAGGTTAAATCCTATGTGTGTGACCCTGCAGGTCCATTTCACGTTGGCAGTGAAAGTCCATAACACTTATGACTTCACAAGCAAAGAGCGGTGCCTAGTCACACATCAATGCTACCCTAGTGAAAAGGAAAGTTGGAGAAAAAATTTCAATACTACAATCCGTGAATGGTGTTACCGCGAGTGTATATTTCCTTTATCACTGATATCCCGAATGAACTCGAGGCATGGAACAGTCATCCTGTCAACATTCATTCACTTTCTTGATCTCAGAGTATACTGGAGGAGATATGTATGTCATCAATATCACATACTGATTCACACATGTGTGCGCATGCCTATCTCAATCCTACTCATCAAGTGGCCATGGATATCAAACTCCCTTAGGAGGAACAAATCCCATATCTATCACTCACCCCTCAAAATCCCCATGTGTCAAAGCCACCCAATCATCACCTTTATAACAACCCATGTTTCAGGACTGCATTTGATGATGTCAAAGTGTACCCAATGACATGTGTTGAGTGTAGTGATTTTAGGTCAAAGAATAACACTCACCACCATCACTGTGAGAACTGACTGTGACTACCATGTCATGGTTCCATGTGTCAAACTCACGGTGGGTCTGTCCGGTACACTTGTTCTCTAACAAGTACCTATGTGTTTGGTTTGATATCTCTATATCATGACTAATGAGATTATGTCATCAACCAACACGACAATATAGTCTTGTGTGTCATTGCTGTCTATAGACCTTCCACAATGACATCCGACTAGGGACATAATAAGAATGTACAAACTCTTAGCATCTGTATGATCTCATCGTTCAGGTCCTCAACCTAAAAGCATACGTCATTGAGTACTGTCATTCTCTAGACATTCAATCTGTTCTATCATTATCTCATATGACTGAACCAGAAAGAATTGGAAGCTTGCCTTTGATGTTTATCAAATCAATCTTAATGTATCCCACCAATCATCCCATGATTGGCTCTCAGGGCATACATACCAACACTCCCAATCCATCCTGTCGTATGATTTGGATATACTCACCTTCATCGCCACTGCAGCTTGCTTTCCCATTCTTATTCTCATGGAATGCATTAACTCTTGAACCGTGATGATATTATCAGTTATTCACCTACCAGACATGGAGCTACTTTGCATAGGGGAAATCTAATCCGGGATATGAGTCTTTATCCTTTCGATAATGATTTTTGATAGGAGCTTAAGTCCAACATTGTTCAAGGCAATTGGGTGAAAATTGTTGCAACTTTCAGGAGTTGGACTATTAGGAATCAATATGCGAATTGAGTTCACCATATTTCCTTCAATTTGTAGCCCTAAAAAATATTTAGATATCATTAGTGAAATTGACTCGCCAAGGTGATCCCAGTTCCTTTGTAGAAATTCAGTGTCTACCCCATTCGACCTAGGGGCCTTAATGGGGTTCATCTTCATCAACACCACCCACATCTTTTCTTCGGTAGGCATTCTCCCCATATGCATCATTACATCCTCCAGTAATGTAGGGAAGTGCCCGTCGTACTCAATGAGTGCACCCCTTCTTACACGTCTTCTGTCCTGGTTGAATATCTTCAAAAGAAAATCCTACACTGCTTCCTTCAACCCTTCTTCCTCCTCCACCCATACTCTCACCCCATTCTTGAGCTTCATTATCATGGTTCTTTGTCTCTTGGCTTTAACTAATACTTGGAAGTATTTGGTGTTAGCATCACCTTCCTTCATCTAATTGCACCGAGCCTTTTTCCACCACTCCTCCATCTCCAATTGTACTAATTCATTATACTCTGTCTGAAGAAGTGCTATCTACTCCTCCTTACTAGTATCCCAAAGCCCACTTAAATCTTCCTGGTGGTTGTGTATCTCATTCAACATTGAATTCTTCCTCGCAAAATTTTTCTTCCGTTCCTCTCTATCCCAGTTAGGCAACCTCCTCATAAACTTACACAAAACCTCATGGAAAGGTAGGTTGTTATCCCAATTTTGTTGAAAGAACATAGGAAACAAGGACCTACTATTCCATATCACACTTGCATTGGGTCTATGAATGATATGCTTGGGCCTCTCGCATGTGGTAACCAAAATAGGTGACTGGTCCAAGTTAATCTGAGGAAGTACTTTAATAGTTGTAGATGGATGGGCTTCCAACCATTACTGGTTTGTAACTGTCATGTCAAGTCTCTCCTTCAGCCAACCCCTTCTGAAAGTCATCTTCGGCCCCGACGCTCCAAGGCCTCCATATCAACATTTGTGAGCCCCATCGCGAATTCCCTATAGCTACTCAAAATTATGGGTTCTCCTCCTATCTTCTCCTCCGCCTTTAGCACTTTGTTGAAGTCTCCTGCCACCAGCCACAGAAAAGAGGATGAAGTAGAAATGGTATAGAGGTGCTCCCAAAGTATCCTTCATCCCACTTTCTTCGTGCTAGCATAGACAAATGTTAATTGCCTTTTCTTGTTGACTCTGCAATGCACAAACTGTTTATGACTTGTGAGTATCTCCACTTCCCCTATCCTTCTTCTCCACATAACCCATGTACCCCCTGAGAAACCCACTACTTCCACTCTATAAGAAGCTTCAAAATTGAACATCTTCACGATTCTATCCGCCTACCTAACATCTTTACAATTCAGTCTAGTCAATCCAACTTTGTCAAACAATAAACCATGGTTAAAACCTGTACCAAATCTTACATATGTGGAACAAATCGGTTGTTCCAAATCCAATTTTAGTATGTTCCCAAATAGGCCCACCTAAACCCATTAATCAATCTATCAATGATCGATGCAAACTGGTAATTAAAGCTAATACATTTACATCCACAAAACTATACAAGAAGTAAAAAGAGAAAGCCAAATGGTTACCACAAAATCAATCTGAAATCCACCTTGTTTCCATCCACAAGCATTCCCTCATATTTTAAAGTGAATATTTTGAATTTAATTTCTTTATTAGACATTGTTTCCCTTCTATGGGCTAGTTTGGTTGGTTGTAATTTGGTATAGTTGTATGAGTTCATAGTAAAAAATTCTATTGAAAACGTTTACCTTTTCATATGACACATCCTACCAAACATGCCTTAAGTGACTACAAGATGTCAGCAGGGTCATCTCGTGGCACTCTAATAAGGACAATTGATAATACTAATGTAGTGGAAAAATTAGATGGAGATTCTAATGGCATCTAGTTTTGTTACTATTAAGAGAATCAACTCTTAAGGAACTAGTAATATAGACAGTTTAAGTCAACATTTTTTGACTCTGCACCTTAGTACCTAGGTTTAGAGAGGGAGTCTAATTTTATTAGAACAACAAACATAGCCGCCGAGGTTAGATGTTATGAGACTCATTGATTACGGGTAATTAGTTAGCAAACTTAGAATCCAATGCCAATCTAAGTCTTTTAATTGAGATTGTAGCATATTGTGATATTTTCTCATGTTCTGGTACACTTCTAGAGCTAGCCATATGATGATTGTAATGACATACTTTTTAAATAATTTGAATAATAATAAAGGCAATTTCTATCTATATGTTTAATCTATTTTGAGATAATGATATAACATGTTAGATGTCTAAAGAATCGTATTACTCAATGACATATGTCTTCAGGTTAAGGACCTGAACAATGAGATCATGCGGATGTTAAGAGTATATATTCTTGGTACGTCCCTAGTCAGTTGTTATTGTGGAAATAACCATATACATCAATGACACAGAAGACTAGAGTGTGTGTTTGTTGATGACAGAATATCATTAGCCATGATATATGATATCAAACCAAGCAAACAGATACATGTTAGAGAACAATGTATCAGATAGACCCATCATAAGAGTGATGCATGGAAACCACACTTGGTTAGTCAGGATCATATCTTAGAGTATTGATGGTGACTATCATTCTTAGACCTGAAATCACTGCACTCATCACATATCGTTGGGTAAACTTTGACATCATCAAACATAGTCCTAAAACATGGGTTGTTATAACGGTGATGATTGGGTGACTTAAATAGATGGAGACTTGAGTGTGAGTGATAGATATAGAATTTGTCCCTCCTAAGGGAGTGTGATATCATGGCCACTTGAGGTGTGAGACTAAAAAATGCATGGCCATGCACAAGTGAGTCAATGTATGACATTGTGCTTACATATATCTCAGACAGTCCAGTCTGAATCAAGAAACATGGGTTAAACATTTGTAGAGGATGACAAGTCCATGCCTCGAGTTCAATCCGAATATCAGTGACAAAGGGACTATACATTCATTGTAACACCAATAATAGATTGTAGGTTGAAAGTTGTTCTCCAACTTTCCTCTTCACTTAGGTAGCACTGATGTGCGACTAGACACTACTCTTTGCTTGTGATGTCATAAGTTAGTTATGGACATTCACTGCCAATGTGAAATGGAACCTATAGGGTCACACACATAGGATTAACCAAGAAGAGAACTTTATCCATGAATGTTGTTTAGATTGATTGCTAAAGTGTTTAGGTACTCAATTAAACATTCAATCAATAGACTTGACTCAGAATCATCAAGTTCAAGTGTTGAATCAATTGATTAGAATGTCAGATTTTTTGAGAACTACATTGACTAAGTTCTGCACAACTTGGACCCCCAAGCAACTGGTTCACTGGGTGAACTGATTGACTCATGGTCAGTAAGATGACCCGTTCACATTGGTGAATCGATCAGTTCAGATGGACCAACTGAGTAGGTGTTGGGTTTCACAGTTTGTGAGAATAGATTTTTGTTTCACTTGTTCAATTTGATTGGGACAAGAATTAATCTTTGCATTAATTAGAAACGAATAAGGAAAGTCAATCGGAGGCAAGTATGGGAAGTGAAACGACCGGTTCACTAAGTGAACTGACGAGTTCACACTCCCAACTGACCGATTTACAAGTGAATCAATCGGCTCACCTTGCCAAATCACAGTTTCAATTGTGAAACTTCCGGTTTGCCTGTAGTAGTACAAGTTGTTCATGGAAATTCTAGACCCTTCTACTCCCACACAGATTGGGAACCTTAACCCTACCCTCTACTATAAATAGAGGGGTACAAGGGGCTTCTCCAGAGATACAACTTAGAACATCAGTTGCTCTGTAAATTTGTTGTCCTCTCTGGTTATGGTAATTGAGAGGGCCAAAGCAAGTTCTACCCATCCAGGGAGGAACAACGGGGGAAAGACAATTGTAGAAAAGTGACTGGTGGTGGGAGAGTGTGTCGGTGACTAGTACACCGACAGAAGGGGACAACTCCTTCTAGTCTGTCAATCATGAAGACTAGAGTTCTCGGTAGTCTATGTGGACTATCTATAGAGGCGGGAGATTTCTACTGCTCTGGAGGACGACCGTCAATCGTAGTCCAGGTCTACACCAGGAGCTGCATAGATGCTATCTAAGACTAGGTGGTTGAAGACCGCACTAGCTGCAAGGTATTGTCACTGAGTAAGCCTCAAGACCAGATATATCTCTCTAAACTATCCTTCCTATTACATAGTTGTTGATGCGATCTTCTAGTTATGGGTTTGTGGTTAGATAAATTTATTTGTTTCCACTGCCAATTATGTCCCACAAAGCCCATCAGTGGTATCAGAGCCAGGTCAACATACTATGGTTTAAGATTAATTGATATGATCAAATTTTGGGTTTTTGCCATTTATTTATTGCATGCAATGTAGATACTTTAATTGGCTAATGTGCGTATCCGATTAAACACCACTATCCCTATATACATATATGATATGGTATATATATGCAATCGATATGCGTCCCCTTAAATAGTTTTGATGGTAGATGTGTAGTGTGGTTATGGCCTATAAACCCCTATGTGTCTGCATGGTTGGTTGTGGTTGTTTGCATCTCAGTCTGCATACTGAGGCCTTTCTTTTATTCTAGATGTACCTCAAGATAACTCGAGCCTTCTCTTTTACCTTTACTCCCCCCGAATGTAACTCGAGATTTCCCAAAGAAATATGTAAATGTAGTACAGTTTTATTTCCTATTATATCGAAGAACGATGGGTGCCCAGATGAGCAGATGGAGGATCGAGATGATCGGCTGATGGAACGAGATGAGCAACTGGTGGCCTAACGAGGAGAACGACGACCTGATGAACTGACCATCTGTAGAATCCAGACAATCGGTTGGTGACAACCAACCGACCAGCCAGGAGGCGAGCCGATCAATCATAGGAATAGCTGATCAACCCAGAACGACCCAAGCAATCTTCATCAACAATAGGTTGCCACATGTGATGTAGACCTAGATGACTATAATTCTTTATGGCTCAAGGAATTACATATAGGATGGCCGTAATCATCACTTTATCACTTCACATATTTTCTTGTGGGATATAGCATGTATATGATACATACTGTATATGTGGTGATTGGATATGTATATGTATATAAATACCAAACCCCTCAATGTAAATATTAAGTTTGAGAAGCCTTCTAAAAGCAACACACATGAAAAGCTTGATCGACTAAGTGTGGGCACGCCCTGGCGTGGTGCACAGTCTATCTCGTGGAAGTGTGATGGTGAATATGTGGGTCTGCCCTAGCAAGGTGCATATTCATTGTGTTGGCATTTGGGTTGGACTTAACAAGGTGACCTTGATCAGATCAAGCACCTTGAGGCATGGATATGTACATGACAAAGAGTTGTGCATGACATCTATCAAGAGTTGCATAAGATGCAATTGGCAAAAATTGCTTACCTGAAAGAGTCTAGTTATGGGTGACAACCCAAGCTGGTCCATGACTTAGAGGAAATCATGATCTTGTTCATTGTAAGGTTGTACATTGCAATATTCCAAAATAATGGTGAGGTCTATTAATTGGATCAAAATATTGGAAGTGATAATTAATTAAAGGCCTAATTAAATATCATCAAATTTTATTCAAATCAAATCAAACAGAGTTTTGAAAAAATGCAAATGTTTTCTCTTATAGAATCAAATGGCAAAGAAATCATCGTTGAAATTAGAAATTTAATTGAGAGAAATTTGTATAACTGGTTAAGGACTATGAGAAGTGTTCTGCATATTCCTAAGATACCAAAGCCTATAGAATCCACTCTATGTACACCTAAGCCATTGTTTGAATGCAAACTGACAGAGGGAGATCCAGTTAGACCCCATGTGCTCAATATGATTGGGCATATAGAATGTCTGGAGAAACTGGGATTTCCTTTGGGTCAAGAGTTGGCCATGGATATGATTTTTTAATTTTTGCCTAAATCATATAGCATGTTTATCAAGTATTACTACTTGTGTAACATGGCTAAACTGTTGTCAGAGTTTCTTGACATTTTGACAAATGTTTAAGAACAAATGAAGAAGGATAGTTCCATGATAGTGATAAGTGGAATGGAGTCCAAGGACACATGCAAGGTAGAGGAGCATTCTCCCGCTAAGCTGAATCCCAAGTCTTCTACACTCAAAATATGGAGAGGATTAAGGGAATAATGGAAAATGAAGTAAGAGATAGAGATCTCTACTTTTAGTGTATACGTAATTGAGATTAACTTTCTTCATCATGGGTACTTGATACCGGATGTGGATCACACATTTGTTCAAATGTGAAGGATTTGAGAAGAAGTAGGCCTTTAGTGAAAGGTGAGGTTGAACTACATGTTGCTAATAGAGAAAGAGTTGCTTCCAGTGCACTAGGAACCTGTGAGTTATCTCTACCAAGTGGGCTAATAATAGAGTTACATAACTACGATTATGTACTTGCCATTAATAGAAATATCATTTTTGTATCTTATTTGGACAAGGATCATTTGAATTTCTTATTAAGAATGGAAAATGTTCCATTTCTAAAGATGGGATCTTTTATGGCAGTACCCGATGTCTTATGGTCTATATTTGATAGATCTACAAACAAGTATATACAACATAGACACCAAAAGAAAAAACTCAATGACTCAAACTAAACATACCTTTGGCATTGTCATCTAGGGCACATATATGAGAATCGCATATCTAGACTCCATAAAGATGGATATTTGGGCTCTTTTGATTTTGAATCATTAAAGCATGTGAATCTTGTTTATTGGGCAAGATGACCAAGGATCCCTTTTCAGGAAAAGGTTAGAGAGCTAGTGATCTATTAGGACTCATACATACTGATGTATGTGGGCCTTTTAGAACAAATGCTAGAGGTGGGTATCAATACTTCATTACCTTTATTGATGATTTCATTAGGTATGGTTATGTTTACTTGATGAAACATAAATAAAAAACCCTTGAAAGGTTCAAGGATTTCATGAATGAAGTACAAAACCAACTTGGCAAAAGTATTAAGGCACTTCGATCCGATTGAGGTGGAGAATACTTAAGTCAAGAGTTTGATGACCTTCTGAGTTCCCATAGTATTGTATCACAATGGACTCCACCTGGAACACCACAACATAATGGTGTTTTAGAAAGAAGGAATCACACATTACTAGATATGGTGCGATCTATGATGAGTTTTTTCGATCTTCCAACTTCCTTCTGGGGACATGCTCTAACAACTACTGTGTTTACACTTAACCGAGTACCATCTAAATCACTTCAAAAGACACCATATGAGATATGGTACGGGAAGCATCCTGATGTGTCTTTTATGAAGGTTTAGGGATGTGAAGCTTATGTCAAGAAAATGTTTCCTGAAAATCTTGGACCCAAATCCGATAAGTGTTATTTTGTTGGATATCCCAATGAAACAAGGGGATACTACTTATACCACCCAACCGACAACAAAGTGTTTGTTTCAAGGAATGTTGTATTCCTAGAAAAGGAATTTATTTCCAAAGGAAGCAGTATGAGGAAAGTGGAACTCGAAGAGGTTCGAGACTAGTAAGAAAACATTGAACCAATAGATGAACAAGAGGAGCATAGAACTCATAAACTATTGTGGAATCTCAAATTCCTCAAGGAATACAGGAACCTTGTAGATCTAGTAGGACACGCCTTGAGCCTGAAAGATTTGGATATCTTGTGACTAAAGAGACGGTGCGTTTGTCATAGATGATGAGCCAACAACCTATCTAGAAGCTACAAAGGGACCAGATTCTGAGAAATGGCATGAGGCCATGATATCTGTGATGGAATCCATGTATACCAACAATGTTATGACCCACTCCATGATTAACTAGTAAGTATCATGATTAGTGCATAATTGAGTTAATTAAGCTAAGCTAAGTGCTTAAATTTGATTAGTGTTTTGATTAGCTGAGACAAGCTAAATAACATGATTTCTTGCACTGAGAGTGTAGAGGATCTCACGCTTAAAATTTTGCAAGAGAAATCACCTCAATCAGACACTCGAGGCGAGAGCTACAACATTTTCTAGAACTTTGGGTTTAAGATGCAAATTTTCCAGTTTTGGGCCTTTTATTTCTTTTCTTTTCCTTTCTCCCTTATCTTTTTTTTCCGAACCGACTGATGCCCAGAAAAACATAGAGCAGCGCCCGCAGGGCAGGTCGGCTGTGATTTGGGCGATCTTGGGTGTGATCTTTGTTGGCTCTAGCTCCGATTTAGCTTGGCGCCCTTCCACCCTTCTTCTTCCTCCACTCCTTCCTTCCTTCCCCTCTCCTTTTCCTGCCCAGCCGCGGCCGACCAGCTAGGGCGGCGCCTTGTATCTGCGGCCACTAGCAGCAGTTGCAGCTGCAACGGCCAGCTAAGGGAGCCATCGTGGGCGCACCCAGCAGCAGGGGAGCTCCCTTGAGCTCCGACCTCGAGTTCCCGGCGTGATTCCGCGGCCATTAGCTACGATTCAGCACCTAACCAAAGTTCCTTCCAACTTGTCCGTGCGTGACGAAGCTGCTGTTTGTAGTAGGTTGAATCCCAGGGCTGAACCAAGGAGGAAGATGACCCAGTGGTGCGATTGAGCTCGGTTCTGAGGTGTTAGCAGGAATCCGCATCCCTAGCTGCGATTTGGTTTCCAATCGAGCGTTGCTTTTCAATCAGCGGTAAGCTGCTGTAGAAGACGACCAAATTGCTGTAGAACAGAACGGTGAACAGTGTAAAATCCAAGGTAGAAGACAACTGAAATCCGCCCGGAAACAAGCCCTGGACACATTTGCGGACGAATTCGGGCATCCCGAATCACTGTGATTAGGAGTTCATTTAGTTATCATCATTTAACTCCTTCATTGGAAAATTTTGGTAAACTGTGCTTTTTTCGCCGATACTTGGCTTTTGGACAGTATTTAGCGTTACTCGAATTTTATTTCATAAACTGCTTCCTTATGCCGTTATATGATTTAGTTTAGCATCTGATCAGTGTGGATTGAATCAGTGAATTTATATGGTTCATTGGAACTTGAAATACGTAATATGATTGATGAAAATGATAGAATTTCCTGTATTACAACTGCAATGTATACGTTGAGCATAAAATGGATGTTTAGCGTCGAAACTGGATAAGTTGATACTGAGTCATGTTTAAAGATGACAAATGATGTATATGTATTTTCAAGTGATGTTCAGAATGTGATATAAGTATGAAATGTGATATTCCTATTTAAGTGTTTATATGTTAATAGTTAACAGACTTAGGTGCCCTAACATCGTAGAACCCCTTTGAGAGGTCTGCACCTTAGGGGTAAAACTCGTGTCCAACATCAACTGGTTGAGTAATTCTGGTGGCACGAGGGATTGATAGAAAGGGTTATCCAACATCAACCGGTTAAATAATTCTGGTGGTAACCCCGTGTTGACTCCCTACGCCTGTGTGCTCAGGTTAGAGGAGGAGTCCAGAGCACTCAGGATGAGTGCAGAGCAGGCCGGAGAGCCTGTGGGTCCTGTAGCAGACCAGGACGGAAAGTCAGACTTAGCATTTCCCGGGTGTGTCGCTAAGTCTTGTACGGTGAGATCGTAGTTCACTACAGATCTTTGTATGCAGAGTACACTGCATATGATTAGGGCATAATAATAATATATATATGTAATCATATGGGATCACAGTAAATTTAATATGTTAAGAGATTTGAACTTTTGTGCCAATTCTCTATAACTATTTATTTGTTTAAAATATCTGTCATCGCATAGAAATGTGATTATTATCTGTAAATTCTGCTATGTCATTTGAACTGCCCTGCTTAGTACTGCACTTATGTTTTATTTCAATTTTATATATCTGATGAGTTGTTTAGTGATAGCTAAATGAAATGCTATTCACTGAGCGAGTAGGCTCATCCCTCTACTCAAACATTTTCAGGTCAACAACAACAACAGGAATCTGAAGGATCTTTTCATCCTAACGCTTAGTCTGTAGAAGGTATATGTAGTTAGTTTAGTTAGAGGTCTCTTAGTCCTTTCCCCTCGATCCTTGGGACATGGTGTGGGTGAGAGAGAGTGTGTATGTGGAATGTGTATAAAGATGTAAATTAACTGTTATGTTTACTTTCTGCTAAACAATGTTACATGTTGTAAACTCTGTTTATGTTCTCTAGCCAGTTTAGTTGAAATGCTTCCACAATAGTTTATTATGTTTTAGTTTACAACAATAATCCGGATATCATTACGAGGTTTTAAAAACAAAAAGTTCTCAGTGATTTGTTTATGTGATAATCCCTCCGTCGCGCCCTAATCTCGTGATTAGCGGTTAGTGTGAGATCGGGGTGTGACAACTTGGTATCAGAGTATAGGTTGAGTACATAGTTACTCAGAGTCCAAGTCAGGGAACGATAAGAGACCAATAGGATTAAGGTTTAGGTGTCTTTCTTCTATCTATAGTTTTCTAACATGAAATATTTTGTTATATCATTGCAGATGGCAGAAAGAGGCTTTGATCGTGATGATCAGGCCGAGAGCCATGTTGGCCCTGATCCACTGTACTTGGGTCCAGGTGGTGGTGACCATGTGGATGAAGCATCCCGTATGTACAGGATGTTTCTGGAGACCAGAGAGAGGTATAAGGCTGATAGGCGAGCTTCTACTTCTACCAGCAGTAAGGATTTGATGCGATCTTATGAGCTTGTGAAGAAGCTTGGTGGTACAGAATTCAGTGGTACTACAGATCTCGCTGAGGCTGATGAGTGGTTGAGACAGATAGAGAAGGTATTTCGCCTGATGGAGCTTCCAGAAGAGAAAAAGGTTAATCACGCCGTTTATCTTTTGACAGGCGATGCAGAGTTGTGGTGGCACGGTGTGGAGGATAAAAGGAGAGGTTCAGAGCTTACTTGGCAGGATTTCTCTGAGGAGTTCCATCTTAAATTTTATCCACCCACTTTCATTAATGAGAAAACCAGGTAGTTACAGAACATTAAGCAAGGAAGCATGTCAGTTACAGAATATGAAGCGCTTTTCACCAGGTTGGCAAACTTCTGTCCTCATCTTGTACCTAATAATATAGAGAGATGCAGGAGGTTTCAAGAAGGGCTGAGGCCAGAGATTTGGCATACAGTTTCTGCTACTAGTAGAAGGAACAGAGAGAACTTTGGTGAGTTTGTTGAGGCTGCTAGACAGGTTGAAGAATCTGTGAATGCTGACAAGGTGCCTGAGTCTAAGAAGAGATCTGCAGATTTCAGTAGAGGACAGTCCAGTAGTGGATATAGAGGTGGAGGTAGAGGTTTCTTTTCTAAACTTGGGCGTGGCTTTAGCTGTTTCAGTAGACAGAGATCTGAGGATGTTACTTCTTCTAGAAGCAGAGGGAGTTACAACCCAGGGAGATGGGGCAGTGCCTCTAGTGGACGGTCTTCTGAGTCATCAATGTCAGTGACAGGCCCCCAGAAATAAGAGATGCCTCCATGTGACAACTGTGGAAGACCACATACTGGTCAGTGTTGGGGTACAAGTTGTTTTGTCTGCAAACAAGTAGGACACTTTAGAAGGGAATGTCCTCAGCTTCGACAAGCAGCATCACAAGCTTTCCAGCCTCAGTACCATGATGTTCCGAGTTCTTCTGTGGCTTCTGGTTCCAGAGGTGGTGGAGTGCCCAGTGGTAGAGGTGGTCAGCACAGACATCGTGGTAGAGGGAGGACTTCAACACGTTTCTTCTCTTTGACACCTCAGGAAGGTATAATCTCTTCACAAGTCGTTACAGGAGAGATGTTTTTGTTTAATAGTATACCAGTTGCAGTTTTGATAGATCCGGGTGCTACTCACTCTTTCATACGATGTTCTTTAGTTGGTGAACTTAATCTGTTAACTCAAGAGTTGGTAGATGAGTTAGTGTTGAGGGTTCCACTAGGTGGACCAACAGTTCTGACTGAGTTCTGTCCTGGATGTTTGCTATCTTTTGGAGGTTACACCTTTGCTGCTAATCTCATACCCCTGGATGTAAATACTTTTCAAGTCATCTTGGGTATGGATTGTCTTGAGACATATCGAGTACAACTCGATTGTTGGAAGAAGGAAGCTACCTTTCAACAAGGTGAATTTTCTTGTGTCTTTACTGGAGACATAAAAGTTCTTCCTACGTGCATTGTATCAGCTGTAGTAGCTGATAAGATGCTACAGAAAGGATGTGAAGCGTTCCTTGCTCATGTGGTTGATACTAGAGCAGAGAAGAGCACCACCAGTGTTTATGATGTGCCGGTAGTTAGTGAGTTTTCTGATGTTTTTCCAGAAGAGTTGCCAGGCTTACCTCCTGTCAGAGACATTGATTTTGAGATTCAGATATATCCAAGTAGTTAACCAGTGGCACTGCCAGCTTATAGAATGGCACCTGCAGAGTTGAAGGAACTCAAGGTGCAGCTGCAGGAGTTGCTGGATAAGGGTTTCATCAGACCCAGTTCTTCGCCGTGGGGTGCTCCAGTCCTGTTTGTTAAGAAAAAGGATGGTACCATGCGTCTCTGTATAGACTACAGGCAACTGAACAAGATCACTATTAAGAACAAGTATCCTTTGCCGAGAATAGATGATCTGTTTGATCAGTTGCGTGGAGTGACGATCTTCTCTAAAATAGATTTGAGATCTGGATATCATCAGCTCAGAATAAAGGCTTCTGATATTCCCAAGACAGCTTTCAGAACCAGGTATGGGCATTATGAGTTTCTGGTCATGTCGTTTGGGTTGACCAATGCCCCAACAGCCTTTATGGATATGATGAATCGGATTTTCAAACCGTTCCTAGATCAATTTATTGTAGTCTTTATAGATGATATTCTAATCTACTCCAGAGATGATGTACAGCATGAGCAACACTTGAGAGTAGCGTTGCAGTTGTTGAGGCAACACCAGCTGTATGCTAAGTTTAGCAAGTGTGAGTTCTGGTTGGCCGAGGTAGCATTTCTTGGACATATTATCTCGAGAGATGGAGTTAGCGTTGATCCTAAGAAAGTTGATTCTGTGCTTCAGTGGGAACAACCTAAGACTCCTACTGAGATTAGAAGTTTCTTGGGATTAGCAGGTTATTACAGAAGGTTTATACATAACTTTAGTGTGCTAGCATCACCCTTGACACGCTTGACGAGGAAGGATGCACCGTTTGTTTGGTCTGATAACTGTGAGAAAAGTTTTCAGATCTTGAAGAGGAAATTGACTTCAGCACCAGTGTTGGTTTTGCTAGAGGCAGACAAAGGTTATACAGTGTTCTGCGATGCTTCCAGGAGAGGTTTAGGCTGTGTATTGATGTAGGAAGGCAAAGTTGTGGCTTATGCATCTAGACAGCTTAAGAAGAACGAAGAGAACTATCCTACTGATGATCTGGAGTTAGCTTCTATAGTTCATGCTCTTAAGACATGGTGTCACTACCTGTATGGTGAGACATGTAAGGTGTTTACGGACCATAAGAGCCTGAAGTATATCTTCACTCAGAAGGATTTGAATCTGAGACAGCACAGATGGCTTGAGATGATTAAAGATTATGAGGTGACAATCGATTACCATCCTGGTAAAGCGAATGTTGTGGCAGATGCCTTGAGTAGGAAGTCAAGTTCAACAGCTGATGCATTTTCTATGGCATGTTTCAAGAGAGATTTGCTTGTAGATATGCGGAAGTGGAACTTAGACTTGGATGTGTCTGGACAGAGTGGGTTGATTGCTCAGATGCAGGTCAAACCTACTTTCTATGATTAGATTAAGGAGTTGCAACAGAATGACGAAGAGTTGTGGAAGGTTATGCAGGATATGTCGGAAGGTAAAAGGTCAGAATTCAGGTTTTCTGACGATGGTGTGTTGTATCTTCATGACAGGTTGTGTGTACCTGGGAACAGTGAGCTGAAAGAGCAAATTCTTGAAGAAGCGCATGCTTCTATGTATGCTATGCATCCAGGTAACACAAAAATGTATAGGAATCTCAAAGAGCTGTACTGGTGGTCTGGCATGAAGAGAGATGTGGCTGAGTACGTGGCTAGATGTGGAGTGTGTCAGCAGGTTAAAGCTGAGCACCAGAAACCTGCTGGTACCTTGCAGTCGCTTCCTATACCTGAATGGAAATGGGAACACATCACGATGGATTTTGTGGTAGGGTTACCCAGGACGCCTAGAGGTTCAGACTCGATATGGGTGATTGTGGATAGACTAACTAAGTCTGCTCACTTTCTCCCTGTCAAGTCAACCTTTGATGTTCCGAAGCTGGCCAAGATATATATGGACGAGGTAATCAGATTACATGGGATTCCAGTTTCCATTATTTCTGACAGAGATCCTAAGTTTACATCTAGGTTCTGGAATCAGTTACATCATGCGTTGGGCACAAGGCTGAGATTCAGTACAGCGTTTCACCCGTAGACAGATGGTCAGTCTGAGAGGACCATTCAGACTCTTGAAGACATGCTAAGAGCATGCGTTCTGCAGTTCAGAGGTAACTGGGAAGAACACTTAATCCTGATGGAGTTTGCGTATAACAACAGCTACCATTCTAGTCTTAGAATGGCCCCATATGAAGCTCTATATGGAAGGAAGTGTAGATCACCAGTTTGTTGGTACGAGGTTGGCGAGAAAGAAATTCTTGGACCTAAGATAGTCGATATAACTACAGAGAAGATATCTGTGATCAGGGAGCAGTTGAAAGCTGCTCAGGACAGACAGAAAAGTTATGTAGAGAGACGACGTTGACCTCTTGAGTTTGAGGTTGGTGACGAGGTTTATCTAAAGGTTTCACCATGGAAGGGATTGCTAAGGTTTAGAAAGAGAGGTAAGTTGACCCCTAGGTATATGGGCCCATATCCTATTGTTGAGAAGATTGGACCTGTAGCCTACAGGTTGGATTTGCCGTATGAGTTGGAAAATCTTCATGATGTGTTTCATGTGTCTATGATGAAGAAGTGTCATCCCGGTACAGAAAAGATTTTAGATCCAGTACCGGTGCAGCTTAAGACAGATGTGTCCTACGTGGAAGGACCAGTGCAGATAGTTGATCACCGAATCAAGAAGCTTAAGAACCGTGAGATACCGTTGGTGAAGGTTCTATGGAGGAATCATAACCTTGAAGAAGCTACGTGGGAGCTTGAATCTGAGATGCATAGCAAGTTTCCTTTCCTCTTTTAGGAATTTCGGGATGAAATTCTTATAAGGGAGGGAGATTGTTATGACCCACTCCATGATTAACTAGTAAGTATCATGATTAGTGCATAATTGAGTTAATTAAGCTAAGCTAAGTGCTTTAATGTGATTAGTGTTTTGATTAGCTGAGACAAGCTAAATAACATGATTTCTTGCACTGAGAGTGTAGAGGATCTCACGCTTAAAATTTTGCAAGAGAAATCACCTCAATCGGACACTCGAGGCGAGAGCTACAACATTTTCTAGAACTTTGGGTTTAAGATGCAAATTTTCCAATTTTGGGCCTTTTATTTCTTTTCTTTTCCTTTCTCCCTTATCTTTTTTTTCCGAACCGACTGATGCCCAGAAAAACACAGAGCAGCGCCCGCAGGGCAGGTCGGCTGCCATTTGGGCGATCTTGGGTGCGATCTTTGTTGGCTCTAGCTCCGATTTAGCTTGGCGCCCTTCCACCCTTCTTCTTCCTCCACTCCTTCCTTCCTTCCCCTCTCCTTTTCCTGCCCAGCCGCGGCTGACCAGCTAGGGCGGCACCCTGTATTTGCGGCCACCAGCAGCAGTTGCAGCTGTAACGGCCAGCTAAGGGAGCCATCGTGGGCGCACCCAGCAGCAGGGGAGCTCCCTTGAGCTCCGACCTTGAGTTCCCGGTGTGATTCTGCGGCCATTAGCTACGATTCAGCACCTAACCAAAGTTCCTTCCAACTTGTCCGTACGTGACGAAGCTGCTGTTTGCAGTAGGCTGAATCCCAGGGCTGAACCAAGGAGGAAGATGACCTAGTGGTGCGATTGAGCTCGGTTCTGAGGTGTTAACAGGAATCCGCAGCCCTAGCTGCGATTTGGTTTCCAATCGAGCGTTGCTTTTCAATCAGCGGTAAGCTGCTGTAGAAGACGACCAAATTGCTGTAGAACAGAACGGTGAACAGTGTAAAATCCAAGGTAGAAGACAACTGAAATCCGCCCGGAAACAAGCCCTAGACACATTTGCGGATGAATTCGGGCATCCCGAATCACTGTGAGTAGGAGTTCATTTAGTTATCATCATTTAACTCCTTCGTTAGAAAATTTCGGTAAACTGTGCTTTTTTCGCTGATACTTGGCTTTTGGACAGTATTTGGCGTTACTCGAATTTTATTTCATAAACTGCTTCCTTATGCCGTTATATGATTTAGTTTAGCATCTGATCAGTGTGGATTGAATCAGTGAATTTATATGATTCATTGGAACTTGAAATACGTAATGTGATTGATGAAAATGATAGAATTTCCTGTATTACAACTGCAATGTATACGTTGAGCATAAAATGGATGTTTAGCGTCGAAACTGGATAAGTTGATACTGAGTCATGTTTAAAGATGACAAATGATGTATATGTGTTTTCAAGTGATGTTCAGAATGTGATATAAGTATGAAATGTGATATTCCTGTTTAAGTGTTTATATGTTAATCAGTTAAAAGACTTAGGTGCCCTAACACCGTAGAACCCCTTTGAGAGGTCTGCACCTTAGGGGTGAAACTCGTGTCCAACATCAACCGGTTGAGTAATTCTGGTGGCACGAGGGATTGATAGAAAGGGTTATCCAACATCAACAGGTTAAGTAATTCTGGTGGTAACCCAGTGTTGACTCCCTGCGCCTGTGTGCTCAGGTTAGAGGAGTCCAGAGCACTCAGGATGAGTGCAGAGCAGGCCGGAGAGCCTGTGGGTCCTGTAGCAGACCAGGGCGGAAAGTCAGACTTAGCATTTCCCGGGTGTGTTGCTAAGTCTTGTACGGTGAGATCGTAGTTCGCTACAGATCTTTGTATGTAGAGTACACTGCATATGATTAGGGCATAATAATAATATATATATGTAATCATATGAGATCACGGTAAATTTAATATGTTAAGAGATTTGAACTTCTGTGCCAATTCTCTATAACTGTTTATTTGTTTAAAATATCTGTCATCGCATAGAAATGTAATTATTATCTGTAAATTCTGCTATGTCATTTGAACTGCCCTGCTTAGTACTGCACTTATGTTTTATTTCAATTTTATATATCTGATGAGTTGTTTAGTGATAGCTAAATGAAATGCTATTCACTGAGCGAGTAGGCTCATCCCTCTACTCAAATATTTTCAGGTCAACAACAGCAATAGGAATCTGAAGGATCTTTTCATCCTAACGCTTAGTCTGTAGAAGGTATATGTAGTTAGTTTAGTTAGAGGTCTCTTAGTCCTTTCCCCTCGATCCTTGGGACATGGTGTGGGTGAGAGAGTGTGTGTATGTGGAATGTGTATAAAGATGTAAATTAACTGTTATGTTTACTTTCTGTTAAACAATGTTACATGTTGTAAACTCTGTTTATGTTCTCTAGCCAGTTTAGTTGAAATGCTTCCGCAATAGTTTATTATGTTTTAGTTTACAGCAATAATCCGGATATCATTATGAGGTTTTAAAAAGGAAAAGTTCTCAGTGATTTGTTTATGTGATAATCCCTCCGTCGCGCCCTAATCTCGTGATTAGCGGTTAGTGTGAGATCGGGGTGTGACAAACAAGGTATGGACCTTGGTTGATCCATCTAAAGGGGTAAAACCCATAGGGTGCAAGTGGGTCTTTAATAAGAAGACCAACATGAATGGAAATGTGCAAACTTATAAAGGTATATTGGTTGCAAAGGGTTTCAAACAAGTTCAAGGTGTTGACTATGATAAAACCTTTTCTCCAGTTTCCATGATTAAGTCCATCAAGATCATGCTTGCTATTGCAGCCTACTATGACTATGAGATTTGGCAGATGGATGTTAAAACCACATTCCTTAATGGGAATCTTGTCGAGGATGTGTACATGACACAACTTGAAGGTTTTATAAATCCAAAGGATGCAAATAAAGTCTGTAAGCTACAAACGTCAATCTAGGGATTGAAGCAAGCATCTCAAAGCTGGAATCTTTGATTTGACGAAGCAGTCAAAGAGTTTTGCTTTAGTCAAAATGAAGATGAGACTTGTGTGTACAAGAAGGTTAGTGGGAGCATGACTACATTCCTCATATTGTATGTGGATGACATACTATTGATGGGGAATGACATCCCTGATTTACAAAAGGTAAAGGCATGACGTGGAAATACATTCTCAATGAAAGACTTAGGAGACACTTCCTATATCTTAGGAATCAAGATATATAGAGATAGATCTAGAAGGATTCTTAGACTAAGTCAGAGAACATACATTAATAAAGTGTTGAAGAGGTTTAGTATGGAGAACTCAAAGAGAGGAAGCATACCCATGAGTCATGGAGTTCCCATCTCTAGAGCTTAATGTACCAAATCTTGTGAAGATAGGGAACACATGAATGGGATTCTATATGCATCAACAATTGGATCCATCATGTACAAAATGTTGTGGACACATCCCAATGTCTTGTATGCACTTAGCATGATGAGAAGATACCACTCAGATCCAGGTGATGCTTACTAGATAGACATGAAGAATATCCTAAAGTACATGAGAAGGACTAAGGATCAATTCCTCATTTATAGTAGTGAGGAAGAGTTCGTGGTAAAGGGTTACACCGATGCAAGCTTCTAAATCGATAAAGATGATTACAGATCACAGTCAGGATTTGTGTTTTGCCTCAACAATGGAGTTGTGAGCTGGAAGAATTCCAAGCAAGAGACAGTTGTGGATTCCACGACAGAGGCCGAGCATATTGTTGCATCCCATGCCGCAAAGGAGGTTGTGTAGATCAATAAATTCATTTATGAACTTGGGGTGGTTCCTAGCATCTGTGATGCAATTGAGCTTTATTGTGACAACAATGGAGCTATTGTACGAGCTAAAGAACCCAGATCACGTCAGCGGTCCAAGCACATACAATGGTGGTTCCATCTCATACGAGAGATCATATAGTGAGGATATGTGAAGATTTGCAGAGTACCAAACAAACACAATATTGCCGATCCCTTGACTAAGGCACTTTTATAGCAGAAGCATGATGGTCATGCTAGATCACTAGGACTAGGGTTCATGGGTGATTGGCTCTAAGTACAAATGAGAGTCTGTTGGTATGTATTCCCATAGAGCTAGTCAAATGATGATTGTAATGGCATACTTTGTAAATGATTTGAATAATAATAAAGGCAATTTCTGTCTATATGTTTAATCTATTTTGAGATAATGATATAACAAGTTAGATATCTAAAGAATCATATTACTCAATGATGTAGGTCTTTTGGTTAAGGACCTGAACAATGAGATCATGCAGATGTTAAGAGTATACATTCTTGGTATGTCCCTAGTCAGTTGTTATTGTGAAAATGACCACAGACATCAGTAACACAGAAGACTAGAGTGTTTGTTGGTTGATTACAGAATCTCATTAGTCATGATATATGATATCAAACCAAGCACACAGATACATGTCAGAGAACAGTGTATTAGATAGACTCACCATAAGAGTGATGCATGGAAACCACACTCGGTTAGTCATGATCATCTCTTAGAGTATTGGTGGTGAATGTGGTTCTTAGACCTAAAATCACTGCACTCATCACATGTCGTTGGGTACGCTTTGACATCATCAAATGCAATCCT
The DNA here is from genome assembly GCA_963693085.1 of Alisma plantago-aquatica. NCBI lineage: Eukaryota > Viridiplantae > Streptophyta > Magnoliopsida > Alismatales > Alismataceae > Alisma > Alisma plantago-aquatica. The sequence goes on from OY856415.1 coordinate 168,444,090, forward strand.
GAAACATGGGTTGTTATAAAGGTGATGATTGGCTGACTTTGACACATGGGGACTTGATTGTGAGTGATATATATAGAATTTGTCCCTCATAAGGGAGTGTGATATCATGGCCACTTGAGCAATGAGACTGTGAAATGCATGACCATGCATGTGTGAGTCAATATATGACACAAAGGTTACATATATCTCAGACAGTCTACTCTGAATCAAAAAACATGGATTGAACATTTGTAGAGGATGACAAGTCCATGCCTCGAGTTCAATCTGGATATCAGTGACAAAGGGACTATACATTCACTGTAACACTAATAACAAATTGTAGGTCAAAATTTGCTCTTAAACTTTCCTCTTCACTTGGGTAGCACTGATGTGTGACTAGGCACCACTCTTTGCTTGTGATGTCATAAGTTAGTTATGGACATTCACTGCCAACCTGAAATGGAACCTATAGGGTCACACACATAGGATTAAACTGGAAGAGGAGTTTATCCATGAATGATGTTTAGATTGATTACTAAAGTGTTTAGGTACTCAATTAAACATTCAATCAATAGACTTGACTCAGAATCATCAAGTTTAAGTGTTGAACCAATTGAGTAGAGTATCAGATTGATTGAGAATGACATTGACTGAGTTCTGCACAACCTAGATCACCAACAGACTGGTTTAATGGGTGAACCAATCAGCTCATGGTCAGTAACATGACCAGTTCACACTGGTGAACTAATCAATTAACATGGACCAACTGAGCAGGTGTTGGGTTTCCCAGTTTGTGAGAAAAAAATTTGTTTCACTTTCTCAATTGGATTGGGACAACAATTAATCTTTGCATTAATTAGAAAAGAATAAGGAAAGTCAATTGAAGGCAAGTCTGGTAAGTGAACCGACCAGTTCACTAAGTGAACCGACTGGTTCACACTCCCAACAGATTGGTTCACAAGTGAACTGACCAAATCACCTTGCCAAATGATCGTTTCAATTGTAAAATGGCCAGTTCGCCTACCGCAGTGCAAATTGTTCATGGAAATTCCGCACCCTTCTACTCCCACATAGACTGGGAATCTTGACCCTTCCCTCTACTATAAATGGAGGGGTATAGGGGGCTTATCTTGAGACATAACTCAGAATATCAGTTGCTCTGCAAAGTTGTTGTCCTCTCTGGTTGTAGTTATTGAGAGAACCCAAGCAAGTTCTACCCATCTAGGAAGGAAGAATAAGGGAAAGACAACTGTAGAAAAGTGACTGGTGGTGGAAGAGTGTGTCGGTGACTAGTACACCGATAGAAGGGGACGACTCCCTCTTATTTGTTCATCAGGATGACTAGAGTTCCTGGTAGTCTGTGTGGACTATCTATAGTGGCGGGAGATTTTTTCCGCCCAAGAGGACAATCGTCAACCGCAGTCTGGGTCTACACTAGGAGCTGCATAGACGTCATCGAAGACTAGGTGGTTGAAGACCGCACTAGCTACGGTGTATTATCACTGAGCAAGCCTCATGACCATGTATATCTCGCTAAACCATCCTTCCTATTACATAGTTGTTGATGCAATCAGCTGGTTATGTGTTTGTGGTTAGATACATTTTTTATTTCCGCTACCTAGTCTGTCCAACAAAACCCATCATTCATATGGGTCAAGATATTTGTAAAGCTGATTGATAGATTCATTAGTTAGACTGAAAAAATTTATTCAACCGTTCCTTGTACCTAGTTGGTTGATGGATTTGATACTATTTCTCATTCTACTTTGTATCTATTGGCTTTACTTATCTTATGTATGCTTATAGAATGGTACTTGTAGTTGCACGTTCTTTGCACGTAATTCATTTGTATTTAACAATTTCTTACGAGTTTCTATCATCCATAAATTTTTAATATCATTGGGATTTCATTAATTGTCATTATATAACTTCTTTTTTATTTCTCATTAATCTGAATACCGAACAATCATTTTATTTTCCTTTAAGTAATTCTAGTACAAAATATGATTGAGATTTTATATATGCATATACTTCTCCTACTTTATATAATCTATATAATTTTTTCATATTTAAACATGTAAGATATATCCATATATATAAAAATCAGTAATCATTTCATTTTCTAGTTGTGATAGGTCAATTGAATCAATCTAATACCTCTTTACTTGTTACACTTTATAACTTAAAAAATCATTTTTGTCATAGAAGGGAAAGAATAAGTATTTTAAAGTGGTAAAGGTGGCATTCTTAACATAGAATATAATTAGAATACATCGGCACTCGTGTTTCAAATATGGGCCTCAATATTCTCACGCAAGAAGCACCTAGTCTTCTTTCTTATATGCCTATATAAATATGAAGAGTATAATTTAGGAAAGTAAAGAAACTCAAGATAAAAAATTACAATTACAAGAATTAGTAAGTGTGTCTAGCAAGGAGGATGCTAAGAATTTAACAGAAATATATAGTCTTATAATAAAAGAACCTAGAAACCTAGCACATTTCCCTCACGCATGTCACCTTTTATTGGACTATAACCTAGCACAACTCCCTCATGGTGGAACCTTTTATTGGGTAAATTAATCCTAGTACAGTCCACTCATGCATGATACATTCTAATAAATTAAAAATATTATGACTTGATCGTTCTTTTCAAAAAGACTAGAATGATTTACCTTGAATGAAAACAACAAAATAGGTAGTAGAATCAATATTATTGAAAATTTCTTATGGCAATGAAGGAGTTCAATAATAGATCTTAATGTCATAGCATGATACATGTCATGCATGAATAACAGAAAGGGATCCACAAGAACTAAAAGTACAATTATGACAAATCAAACATGTTGACAATTTTCATCAAGAACCTTTTTATCCTCAATGCAATTATGATATGCAATGTTAGCTTTAGAAATGACAACCTACAAACACGTTTGTACAACATAATGCAACTAAAAGATATTCTTAAAACTATTTAGTAGAACAACAAAATATGAATCATGGATAAGTCAAGAAGAAGTACAATCCATTATCATGTTGATGTTTTATACTAACGTTAAAACTATATCAATATTGTTTTCACCAGTGGGATAAGTGGTAACATTACTGAAAACTACATTGTTCTTATGCTGAAGAAAAAGATATCATTCACATCCAAATAGATATGTCAAAAAATAAACTCCTATATGTCCAATAGATGTAATTTTCAAAAACCAATATGAGTCATTGGTAGGTATTTTGGTTTAATGAAGGAATTTTTGTTTCCTTAAATTGTGCTAGATTTTTGTATGAAACACTTCTCACATCTTCACTACCAATGTAAAGTCATATATTGTAAGTTTTACCATCATCTAGGTTATTAAATCTTATATCTAAAATATAAAATCTTGAATTAATTTAATGTCCTCTATCATGGAACATGACAAATTCACAAAGTTAGATGAGACACTTAAAGGGAAATTTACTCTATAAATCCTAATTATGTGCAACATGCCTCCTAACAAATGAATGGTAGAACAACAATGTATATCACAATATGGAATTTTTATACATAGGATAAACATATATTCCCTATATATGAAATAAAATAAAAGTAAACTTTATTTGGAGTCTTTCTTTTAAGGTAACTTTCAAATAAAGAATCAACCATCAATTATGCCCAATATAAAAAGGTTTCACATTATTTAAGTTGCAGAGACTTTAAATGACTAAATGACAATATAAAATATGTATACTACTGTTATGAACATGTGCCAGTATTGATGAATGATTGAATGACAAATCATTCAAGCAATGTATATGTCTTTAACCATACTCGGTATTATAGATCCTCATCTATTTCATCTATGAAAATCAATACAAAAGAAGTATGCATTGAAGTTACAAAATGCTTTAAGGAATTTATCTCTTCTCATTAATTAATATACATTGCTTGTGCTTTCACCCAATGAATATGAAGTCCCCCTAGCTAGGTAAGGACATTTTAGAAGAAGATGAACTAATGTAAAAAATGTTTGTACATTCATAAAAACTACTTCCTTGAACTACCAAAAACACATTTGATCCACATATATTCTATGTATGATTTTTTGCATTCTTCACAAATACATTATTTATATGATTACCAATGAGCAAGAGGTAATTTGAATTAATTAATGACATTGCAACAAAATAAATATCTTGTAAAACATGTATTCATGACAATAAAGAATGAGTCTCATATATCCATGTCTAATAAATAGTAATTTTTTCCTAGACATATTCTATTAAAAACATCAAATATAGGAGAATCTTATAATAATAAATGCATATACACAATATAGGTCACATACCTAAACTACACAGTATAGTGATTCAAACTATATTTTTGATAATCTAAGACTAATTCCCATCAAATGTAAAATTGACTACATGGATCATTCTGTTCCATTAAGCTATATTATTCAATATATATTTATTGAGTCACAAACATTTTAAATATATCCTTATTAGGTTTTGTCAAATTAATTTAGGAAAGCTTCTTCCTCTTTAAACTACATTCAATTCTAAAACATTACTTTGATTGTTGCATTGGTCAGTCAATTTTTTTCATGTTTGTACCATTTGAGATGGTTGGCTTGTTCTCAATTCTTATAAATCTGAATATATAGAGATTTCATATTTGTAGCATATTTTTATCTAGGACACGATAATGATTAACAAAACATTTACTATAAGATATTGACATCAGACACATCTAGTTGGAAGTATATACTAACCTTTTAACATTATGTGACCACCTTTTGCCACCAAAAGTAGCTCTACCGCAGTGACAAGATCGAGTCTACAATATTGGAGAGATACTAATGCCTATTCTGCAAGTGATGATAGAAGGCAAATCACAAGAGAAACACATCATGCCATAGCGTACAGATTTGGATAACAGATTTTTTGTGGTATTGTAGTATGCAAATAAGGTTATCGACAATAAAGTCGATAACAACCAGTGAAAAATATGTTCTACTGCAATAGATATCAGATATGAATATCCATACGTAAAGACAAAAAATTAGTATTAGATTTATGTATACTTCGTGTTTCAGGCACTTGTTTTAGTTAGCAGTATAAATTCTCAAGGAAGCTCATACTATAGATCTTGACATCGAACTTATCAAAATACATATACCTAATGTACCTACCTTTTGGGCATCGATACTCTTGTGATGCTAGTGAAAGACTTACAATGTTACAAAATATGGAAGAAATTCCATAGCTGACCTATAAGTATGTATAAGTTGTCGCACATGAGCTAGAATTAGTATTTTTGACTAATAAATTTTGTCACGGCTTCATTTTCATTAAACATCCCATGTTGGCGTTGTGGAGGTTTTAGAATTCTATGGAGAGGTGGGTATGTGTGGGTTTAAAATCCATAGATTGTAGTATCCTAGATGACGAAGATTTCTTTATACTTTAACCATAGGTTTCAAATCCATATAGGTGGGTATGTGCGGGTTTAAAATCCATAGATTGTAGTATCCTATATGACTTTGATGTGGTTGTTGGTGACAGTGGTTGTCTGAGAAGGAGGTCAACACCGGCATACCTGTGCATGCTTCTCGGTAGCAAAGGCACCTAGGACATGCACCTTGATGGATAAAAAAAGATATCAACTGATGTGAATACTGTACTATTACCGCAGCACAAAAGATCTGAGTTCATGTGAAAAAATGATCAGAATAGCAAAGACTTGGCATACCGAAAAAACATGTCTTTAGATGATTTATAATTTCGTTGATTACTATTTTCTCGCTAGTTGCACCGACATTCAGATTTGTAGGGGAAAGGTTGACCACGATATTCATTCGAGTACGCCAATAAGAAATTCCGAACATGGTCGCTGCCCCACCCGGCTGCATATCCGGTCCTAGGGACTAACAACTGCGTCCCACTATCATTTAAAGTCATACATATAAAAGCCATGCGCCGCTTAGTTCTGCATGTCTCTAAATGCAAAAGTTATGCAAGAAATAATGATCTCCCTACAGAAAACGAATCTATCACTTATATTTTCTCTTCGAATCTCATATATAGCTGTAAATTCCCTCAATCATCCCCCTCTCTGTTCATTTCCGCCCAACACTGAGTAAGTACTGTACGTACCATTTGTTCATGTTGAACCAGTTCCGCCCAGCACTGAGTAAATATTGTACGTACCATTTGTTCATGTTGAACCAGTTCCGCCCAGCACTGAGTAAGTACTGTACGTACCATTTTATTTCGAACCAGTTCCGCCCAGCACTGAGTAAGTTGTTTCAAATGATTTCAGTAAGTACATTACCCCCACTATGACATTAATTTTTGTAAGAAGTAAAAGTACAATACCCAACAAACTAGTAATCACTTATACAATTCAACAATAAGCATAATACCTAATTAATATTCACATATTAGTAACAAACCTAATGACGCTACTCAACAAGCCATTAGTCACCCATGTGGTACATTCTCGTATATATTGCTAGGTACTGTACTTATGGATTAAATTTGCTAGGTACTGTACTTATGCTTGAGTAATTGAGCTAAAATTAACAAGTGGACTACTGTAATTATGGATACATTTTCCGCCAAGTACTGAGTAAGTATTGTACATATCATTTGTTCATGTTGAGTACTGTACAAATATGTATCCGATTTGTGTTCTTTTATAAATACGTGAGTACTGTACTTTTATCCTTTATATTACCAGGTATTGTACTTATGAACTAAATTTGCTAGGTACTGTACTTATGCTTGAGTAACTGAGTTAAAATTAATAAGTGAGGTACTGTACTTATGGATGCATTTTATAGTTGATTCTTGAGCTGGTGTGCACTGTACTTTTGAGACCATTAACAAGTGGGTACCGTACTTATAAATGTATTTTATAGTTGATTTTTGATCTGATGTGCACCATACTTTTAAGATCATTAACAAGTGGGCACTCAACTTATGTCTGCGTTTTGTAAAAAAAATATGTCCAGATGACAAATGTTGCTATTGGATTCTGTAGGTACTGTACTTATGCTTTCAGATCGATTATGCAGTTATGCTTGATTTTGTAATTTACTAGATACTCTACTTATGCGTCAGTAACTAAGTTGAAACTATCAAGTAGTGTGTATGATACTTCTGGAGTACTTCCGTGAGAACGTAAAGGTGTTGAACCTAAGTAATAAAAAATTTCATTTTTTAAAAAAATTGGACGACAAACAGCAGTTGGGAGAAGTTTGAGAGTCCTGTACTTCTTTTCGACTTCCGAGGTACGCAGAAGGTTGACATTAATTAAAAATACCTGAGTGAAATCTTTTTGCAGATTACCAAGGAACCGAGTGGGTAGCCGGATGAGCTGCCGGGTGTGGGTAGCGTTACTCAGCCCATATAGATAAAAACTTAATGATTATGTTCAAATGCCCTACCCTATTATGGGATCCCGTGAAGCTATAGATTTTGGCGTGCATGTTGTATTCTATTGGGAGGATAACTATAATATTCCTAAATGACGGAAGAGAAAACCATCAAGACCAATAATGATGGAGGCCCATGCGGAGTGTATGACAACATAATTTATACTAGACCTATAAATGGATTGAATTCGAACCAGATACCCACATATCAAATATTCGAATCTGATTTTTTTATTCAATCTGATATCCGATCCGATCCGGAGGATTTGAAACAAGTCATCCGAATTCAAATTCGAATAATACCCAAATCCAAAATTTACTTCATTGAAAACATATATAATATTAACAATTGATTATTCAACTATTGGAATACTTTGTTTAGGAAGAGTATCAAGCACTATATAAACTACAAGGGACAATACATTTACTTCTATTGCACACGACATGCTAATTATAGTGGTGCACTCCTAGAAAAAGTAAAGATGAAATATAAAGATAATGGCTTTATCAACCATTTGAGAAGCACAAGTATTAAAAGCATTATTTTCTGCCATCAATTATCTTCACGTGACATTCAAGCATACAACAAACGTTCTGCATTCCTTTATTGTTACAAAGTTAAACAAGCAGCTCTGTATGATTATTTTTAACCTTCTTGTCGTAAACACAAATACCAAGCAACTCGTTACTTCCACTAAAGCAGATCAAATAGTTTTAATATAAAATTTTAACTCCAACAAACTAGTAAATTCGGTATCAAATTTTTAAATGGTCGATGGGGGTAAAACAGCTTGAGAAAAAAAAATTATATCATTGATCACCATTCCACTAGAAGTCTCTTTGAGCACATTTTTTTCTTACAATTTCAGTAAAAAAAACATTCCCTACTGGCTTCTTACACATGGAGTTAAAAGTATCAAACATGTTACATGTAAGCAGATGCCTACATGGATACAAGTCACGATCACTAGAGAAGACCCTAGATGACTTGCAATTTGAGGATGCAATCACCACCAATAGAACCATTCAAGCAACACAAAGTGTTGTAGATGTTTGGACAGAGTTAAGGTTGCATCCAGATATCACGTAACATCGAGATCAATTCATCACTTCATATTGGCAGATGTAATAGATTAGCAACTATGATATGGAAACTTCTATCTTGTAAGACCACTTCTTCAAATTGTCAAATACAACATTTGATCATCCATCACAACAATCTGTCCACCTATAATGTAAGCTAAAACAATAATGAGAAAATGGAAATAATCCTTAAATGAATGAAAAGTAAGAACACCTGCTATGCAATTCTTCTATCTTAGAAACAACACAAAAATAATAAAAGGAATGTGTAAAAAACATTGTTAAAAAATTCAGAACGTTTTTTGAAGTTGCTAGTATATAAAAAAATGTCATGAATATGACAATTGGCGTAGAGAAGATTCAAGTTTCCAATATAAGTGACTAAAACAAAGTTTCTAATCATATCAACATCAATCAAAGAAGAAAAATTACTAGAAAAAAGTCACCTTGAACATGTCGTGATAATCTTTATGTGAGCCTCGTGATTATCTTGTGTCACAAGTGAAAGAGTTATGACCTTTTTCCCAATAGAAAGCATCCAAAACATGGTACCTGAGATGAGAAATACATAAGCTATTAGTACATGTCGTCTCCATGGAAGCAACTGATATTCATTAGGACCATGATTTCCCATTTGTATATGTCTCCAAATGGACTGGACAGTTGAACTCACGATATATGTTACAAAATGAGAACACAAGCTCTTATAACAAAAATCAATTAAAAATACACACATACCTAGTTATTTGTAATAATGCACAATAAATGATGACATGGATCATAAAAGAGTGTGCAATATGATACAAAACCTTTTTCTTACCAAAATGTAGGCTGCATAAGTAAAAAATAATTCATAAGTACATATTTGAGAAGACATAATTGGGAGGCTAACTACTAAACAACATTTTGTGGTCTATGTCACAAAAGATATGTATGGTTTAATAAAAAATAGTAAAACAAATGAGCTAGAGAAAATTGATACCATCATCACGAACCCTTAATCACATTCGTTGATTGATTCCCTTTAAAACATAAGAAAATGAGATAGACGTCTAGTCTCATGCCTACTGAGGTTTAGTGCTAATATAATGCTATAAAAGATAAAAAAATTAAAAGAATGAAAATTTCAACCTCATGTTTATTTAGAACAACCAAGTGATCTTTTCACGCCTCCTTCAAACACCAACAAGGTGGTTACTAATCTACACCAGGAAGGAAAATAGTGTTTACATAGTCAAATTCATATTATAATGGGATCAAAAGCTCATAATTAACCACAAGTAAGAAACTTACATGATCCCCAAAACTTTCTCCATGTTGAACATACACGGGATGATTTATATTTACAAGAAATATCATAAGTTGCTAATATTTCTACAAATTAAGGTAAATAAAATATTTTTATTGTTATATTAATTCCAACATTAACATGAAGCATAAGGTATTAAAACCATTGGAAGTTGAGAACTCACATGCTATCCAAAAAAGCAAGGCAAGAATTTTTTTACTAGTTTCTTCAACCTCACCTAATATGGCCCTTCAGAAGATATTGCTTATCATATTTTTTTAACAAAGTTATATCATATCTCTGATACTTCATAAAGTACTATTTATGGCCATTGTACCCAAAAAATACCTATAATAAAACCATTTTGATGAATCATGCCATTATATATTACATTTAATGTTGTCTAACCAAAACTGAACATGAGATAAATAACTTACCCAGAAAAATGACCCTCTACTGAAAAGCAAATTGTGATATCATAGAATATCTTACGACAATTACATATCACTCTACCCCTTGCCAATTCCTCATTTGTAGGAAAAATCTTGTAGTCACTATCCAAATCATCCAAATGTTCAAAATATTTTCGAAACTCTCAGGCATTTTGAAGCATAAGATATGTTGAATTCCACCTTGTTTCAACATCCAAACCAAATCTCTTAGATGAGATGAAACAAGTTTGACTTAGTGCCATTTTAAACTTTTGATTCCTATATTGACATGATCCAACATACTTGACACTATTATGGATTTTCAATAAATGGAGCAATGACATCTAGCCCATTCTTAATAATTAAATTGAGAATATGGGCAATAGAACGCCCATGTAGAAGTTCACCATGAAGATGAAGTGCATCTTTACCACTTAACCAAGTCTTTACATTATCAACCATTGATTCATTGCTACTAGCATTGCAACTACAATAGTGTAGAGCTTTTTGTCCAAATTCTAGTCCAAGATTCTATTATCAACCACTCACCTAAGAGTTCACCATTGTGAGGACACTCAATATATTGAAAGGCAATGATTTTTTTTGTTTAGAGTCCATTCATCATCAATATAATGACATGAGGCACAACTATAACCAATAACTTGATGCTCTGGTGTCCATATATTAGTAGTGAGACTCACTTTAGAAATAAGATTCTCAAAAAAATTGTAAAGGTTTTGTTTTTCTTCTAAAAAGACTTTCATACTGTTGGTATGTATGCCCTGAGAGCCAATCATGGGATGATTGGTAGGATACATTAAGATTGATTTGATAAACATCAAAGGCAAGCTTCCAATTCTTTCTGATTCAGTCATATGAGATAGTGATAGAACATATTGAATGTCTAGAGAATGACAGTACTCAATGACGTATGCCTTTAGGTTCAGGACCTGAACGATGAGATCATATGGATTCTAAGAGTTTGTACATTCTTATTATGTCCCTAGTCGGATGTCATTGTGGAAGGTAGATAGACAGCAATGACACACAAAACTAGATTATGGTGTTGGTTGATGACAGAATCTCATTAGTCATGATATAGAGTTACCAAACCAAACACATAGGTACTTGTTAGAGAACAAGTGTACCAGACAGACCCACCGTGAGTTTGACACATGGAATAATGACATGGTAGTCACATTCAGTACTCACAGTGATGGCGGTGAGTGTGATTCTTTGACCTAAAATCACTACACTCAACACATGTCGTTGGGCACACTTTGACATCATCAAACGCAGTCCTGAAACATGGGTTGTTATAAAGGTGATGATTGGGTGGCTTTGACACATGGGGCTTTTGAGGGGTGAGTGATAGATATGGGATTTGTCCCTCCTAAGGGAGTTTGATATCCATGGCCACTTGATGAGTAGGATTAAGAAAGGTGTGCACACATGTGTGAATCAATATGTGATATCGATGTCATACATATCTCTTCCAATCTACTCTGAGATCAAGAAAGTGAATGAACATTGACAGGATGATTGTTCCATGCCTCGAGTTCATTCGAGATATCAGTGACAAAGGAATTATACATTCACTATAACACCATTCACTGATTGTAGGATTGAAAGTTGTTCTCCAACTTTCTATTTCAATTGGGTAGCACTGATGTGTGACTAGGCACCGCTCTTTGCTTGTGAAGTCATAAGTGTTATGGACTTTCACTGCCAACGTGAAAAGGACCTGCAGGGTCACACACATAGGATTTAACCTGGAAGAGGAGTTTTGTCCACAAACAATGTTTAGATTGATTACTAAAGGAGTTTAGTAGTTCAATTAAACACTCAATCAATTGATAGCTCAGTATCATAGTGTTCAAGGTGTTGGATCGATTGATTGGAGTATCAGATTGATTGAAACTGCAATTGACTATTTATGTACAATCTGCACTCCCAACCGATCAGCTCATGTGATGAACTGATCGACTCAGCTTGGTGAACCGATCGGCTCAGGTGGTGAGTCGATCGGCTCATGGATAGGATGAAACGATTGCTTCAAGTGTTGAAATGATCGGTTCAACTGATGCAACCAAGGAAGTTGGGAAAGTAGGATTGGTGAGAAATTTCTTTTTGTTTCACTTGCCCAATTTGATTGGAACAATGATTGGTATTTGGTACCGATTAGAAATAAAAGAAGAAAAGTCAATCGGGAACTGATCAGGACCACAAACCGACCAGTTTAGAAGTGAACTGACTGTTTCATGGGTCCCAACCGATCAGTTGATGTGTCAACCGATTGGCTCAGGTCCCCAACCGACCGTTTCAGAAATGAAACGATCAGTTCATGTTGTACAGTTGGTTGTTTTTTGTGGAAAATCTCGAACCCTTCTACTCCTATTTTTAGTCCCGCATTGCCCGGGATGGAGAACCCTATCCCATGACCCTCCTATATATAGGTGTATTGGGGGCTTCTCAAAGAACAACTCAGTGCAACCAGTTGCTCTGTAAAGTTGTCGTTCTCTCTGGTTTTAGTAATCGAGAGAGCCCGAGCAAGTGCTACCCGATAAGGGACGCACAACAAGGGAAAGACAACTGTAGAAAGTGACTGGTGGCAGGAGAGTGTGTCAGTGACTAGTACGCTGACAGGAGGGTGCGACTCCTTCCAATTCCTTGTGAGACAAGGAGATTGGAGTTCCAGGTGGTCCGTGTGGACTACTTCAGAGGCGGGAGATTTTTGCTGCTCGGAGGACAACTGTCAATCCTGACAGTCCCGGTGAGACCAGGAGTCTTCAGTCCCGGTGTGACCAGGAGATGCACAGACACCGTCCAAGACCGGAGGTGAAGACCGTGCAAGCTGTGAGGTATTGTCACCGAGCAAGCCTCGGGACAAGGTATGATTCCACAAACCATCCTTTCCTATTGTATAGACGTTGACGCGTTTCCTTGTTCTGGGTTTGGGGAGGAGATTTTTTTTAATTTCCGCTGCCTTCTCTGCCTCCCCTATAACCCAACACATACAATCAGACCTTAGTGTGTTTCTTGACATGAATTTATAAGTCGGGCAGAGATATGACATTCTCTAAAATATTGATACTCAGAAATCCTCTCATGTGCCATTTCAGCATATGTGGAGGACACTTTGCTGGGAAACCAACGACCAAATAATGTTCTCTAATGTGATTTCTTTTGGCCGATGTTGTTTAAGGATTGTCATGAATATTTTGAGTGTTATTTGAAGTGACAAAAAGTGGGCACAATATAAAAAAGGGACATGATGACTCTATCACCTATTCTGGTGGATCAAGTGTTTGATGTTTGGGGTATTGACTTCATGGGTCTGTTTCCCCCTCTTTTGGGTATGTGTACATCTTGGTGGACATAGACTACATCTTCAAGTGGGTTGAAGAAATTGATAAGGAGGACAAATGATCACAAAGTAGTATGCGACTTTGTTAAGTTTAACATTTTCAACTAGTTTTGTGTGCCAACGACAATGATTAATGATGGAGGAAGCCAATTCATTCATAGAACTTTTGAAGGATTGTTTAAAAAATATGGTGTGAACCATCATGTGGTTACTCCTTACCACCCTCAAACTAGTGGTCAAGTTGAGTTAGCTAATTGGGAGATAAAGTTATTATTGAAAAGACGATGAGACCATACCACAATGATTTATCTCTACATCTCAATGAGGACTTATGGGCATATAGAACATTGTTCAAAGCCACAATTGGCACCACATCATTCAAGCTTGTGTATGGGAAGAGATACCATCTACCCATTGAGATGAAATAAAAGTCTTTATGGGCTTTCAAATCCATGAATATGGATATGGACACTACTGGAGTAAGACAAAAATGGCAGCCCCATAAGTTGGAGGAGATGAGACATGAGACTTACAAGTTATCCAAGAGGTATAAGGAAATAACAATGTTTTTTCATGATAAATTGATCAAGATGAAGTCATTTGAGCCCATGCAATGGGTGTGGTTGTACAACTCAAAGATGAAATTCTTCCTCGAAAAGCTTAGATCAAGGTGGGAAGGGCCATACTTAGTGAAACATGGATATCCATCGGGTGCCATTGTGATATGCAAAATGGAAGGTGCGAACGAATTTATTGTCAACGGGCAAAGATTGAAGGATATTATTGAAGTCAATATGGAAAAGTTAAACCAAAGTTTTGATATCGTCTTGCTAATTGAGAAAAATTTAAGATGGGTGCTTAAATGTGCATGAGAGAGACATATACAAAAATTATACATTGAAGTTCCCAAGAGGATGAGTGATCTAAGAATCAACAAGCCCGGTTGAAGGTGTGAAACTTAGTGCTAGTGGGAGGCAAACCACCTAGGTTTGGGAGCTTTTACACCCAACCTTCAATTTTTGATACTTTTAGTTTGTTCTTACACATTCAAAAAAAATACACACACACACACCCTTGTGTTTGATAGTTTTTGTTTAGTTTTTTATTGTTATAGGAGAAATACGTTGAAGCTTGAGAAGAAGGGTGAAATTCAGTGGAAAGTATTCATAAATGTCAAGTGATATGCAAAAAGGAAGGTACAAACGAATTTATTGTCAATGGACAAAGATTGAAGGATATTGTTGAAGTCAATCTGGAAAAGTCAAACCAAAGTTTTTATATCTTCTTGCTAATTGAGAAAAAATTAAGATGAGTGCTTAAATGTGCATGAGAGAGACGTAGACTAAATTGATACATTGAAGTTTCCCAAGAGGATGAACGATCCAAGAATCAGCAAGCCCAATTGAAGGTGTGAAACTTAGCGCTAGCGGGAGGCAACCCACCTAGGTTTGGGAACTTTTGCACCTAACCTTCAATTTTGGATACTTTTAGTTTGTTCTTACACATTAAAAAAATACACACACACCCTTGTGTTTGATAGTTTTTGTTTAGTTATTTATTGTTATAGGAGAAATATGTTGAAGCTTGAGAAGAAGGATGAAATTCAGTGGAAAGTATTCATAAATGTCAAGTGGATCAAAGTTATTTTTGGGAGTATGAATGCTTGAGATATTTGAGAATTTTGGAAATTTTTTGCACTTCGAAGATCCAGCATGGCCATGCTGGCGTAGAATAGTCATGTTGGAAAGATTGTTTTTACAGTATAATGTTGGGTTAGATCAATAAGACTATTCTGACCAACACAACCATTCTTGCGCTATGCCAACAAGAACATGTTTTGTAAAATGGTTGTGCTATCCTGGACCCACCACTTAAGTTCTTGAATTTTCCTCTTAATGACACGACCCAACACTCACTCTGCTCGTACATAATGACCATTTAGTGGGCTGAGGTGATGAAGTCCTTCCTCTACCTCCAAATATTTCCATGCCTCATCCACCTCTATTTCTCCACCTCCAAGAAGTTTCCTCCCAAACCCTTCGAAAGTGCAAAAATTGTTGTTGTTCTTTCATTTTCCATTGAATTCGTTGCAAAAATGAAGAACTGGGTAAGCAATCAAGAAGGGGGTCTGTAACACCATGAAAATCCTCTCAAGAGGCAGAATTCGTACAAAAGTGGCTCCATAGAAATTCCCCTTCCCTCATACAACCCTACACCTCATATTAGTATTCGGCATCGATGAGCAACTCTCGTATCCGGTCCTCCTTGAGCCACCACACATAGGATCCAAGATACAAAAAACCCAATGAAGAGGAATAGGAAGAAGAAATCAAATTTTGAGTAGGTTCTATCGATGTTGATGGAGTGGCCCTGAGAGAGAAGAGTCAAGAAAGTTGATTCCACGTCATCCTCACGCTTCCCCCATGAATATGAAGAAGAAGAGGGGGGTAATACTGAGAGCATATAGTTGGAGGATAGGCCAATAGATTTCTGTCAAAGGCGGAGGAGTAGTGAATGAAGTGGGATGGGAAAATGCCTAAAAGAGCTACATATGGTATAGGGATAGTAAGAAAAATGCTCGTAAGACCTCTCAACCATGGTGCATGACAAGGTGGGTGATTCCTACAAGGTATGCATGTGTGCATGCCATGCAAGATTTAGGAATCATCAACTATTTCAAAAGTGACTTAAATGGTGTTGGGCAGTATAAGATACTGAGCAAGGTTGAAGAGACCAATATTGGGACTACCCAAGAGTTCTTTGGTTCTCTGGAGAAGGTACAATATGAAGGTGAGGATGGTATCTACTTCAGGCTTAATGATTCCACACATGTACTAAAGTCTTTCCACCTCAAAAAATTGTAGAACCAACATTAGAAATGGAACAAAAGTTTGACGAGGGCAGGTTGTATAGAAGTGGGAAATGCAACTATTCAAATAAGTGGGAAACGTTCATTGGTCAAGATTCTTTTGCAGTAGGGAAGTAAACGACAAGGAAAGAATTCAACTCTATTTTGAGGTACACTCATAAGGTTCTATCCAACACTATCTTTGTCCAGTATGATAACCAAGGCTACTGCTGACAAAAGGATTTATTTGTGATGTCTGTCATGATGGGTGATGGTTATGTGAACCTGGGAGCAATGACGATTGACCACTTAAAACCAATACCTTCAAAGAGAAAGACTCCTTTCATAATGGGAGGGATTGTGACTCCATATACAAGGCCCTAGGATGTGATCTTGAGGGTCTAACAAAGGACTATGGAATAAATTTTGGTTGATTTGAACTATCTTGCAAGGTCCCAAATGATCTCCCTCAAAGAAAAAAAGATTATCTACAACATAGACCCTTAATATCGAGGAGTTACCCTAGAGCTGCCCAATCACGTCATGATGCTTAGCAAAGATATACAACCAATAAGAGATATTCAACAACAATTTTAGATTGGGCAAATGAATGGTCTAGGGAAAGTAGTACAAGATTGGTAGTTCAATTACCTGAAAGAGAGGGAGAAATAGGCATAATAGAGCACCATTACATTCTAGAGCAGCCTTGTCGCACGTGACAAAGACATGAGGAATTTGATGTGCACCTACCTCCAACAAATGGATTTGATATGTCAGTCAATCATGCACAATTGGAGGCAAATCAGTAGACACATCGATCCATGTGGTTGAACCAACAATAGATGCATCACCAGATAAAACACATGTACTTCTACCATCATGTGTAGGTTCAGAGAAACCCCCAATGGGTGAGGACTTCTGGGGAGCTCCATCCATATAGCAGGAGACATACCCTCCTCCACAGACAGACTACTGGTGCAACTACTACCCTAACCCTCCACCATATGGGGGACCCCTCAGGATCCACCACCTTGAAAGTAGTGCCATCTACCCTATCATTTCTAAGATTTAGTTTCATGCTGAGAACAACATGGTTTTAAAGTTTGGGGTGGTATGGCAGTACACCCTAATTTCTCTTCTCATTTTGGTCACTCTTTCTCACATGTTTGACTGATTGATGACATCACCTTATCTAGTGTAGATTTATCTCTACTTGCACACAAGAATATCATGTAGTTAATTTGATGCATTTTGAATTGTTTTTTTTAAAAAATTGCTCCTTTTATTGACATTCCATGCCATGCATTGCATTTCATGTAAACTTTAGGTAATTTTTTAATTTTAGCTAGGATTTATTGCTTTATGCTTTTTATTCACTAAATATAGGTTTGGAAGTGGTTGAATGCAAGTTGGCACCATTTTGGCCAATTTTTCCCAAATTTGAAATGTCTTGACCAAGAAGCATGCTTTGACTTAATCTCCACTTTTTGAACTGAAAACATTGACATATGACAAATGCATGACACATTCCTATGATCCATTGCCAAATGCTCTTAATTGTTGAGTTTCTACATGTTACTAACTTCTCTCATGTTTGTGAATTTTGATTTGATAAGCTATGAATGCTTAGGGTTTGTCGAAACACATGATAAATGTATGAATTTCATGTTGTTCACTCCTGTGGTGCGACATTAATTAATGAAGTTTAGGAATAACTTGCATTGAGAAGATCTTATGTTGAGAACCACACTAGTGACCCCTCTTTGACCCAACATTTCTTTCATCATCTTCTTACCTCTCCGCCTCATGAAAGGAATCCAAAATGCATGTATTCAACCTTGGTCACCTCTAAAAGTTTGGGTGGCCATATCTATGTCTCCCTGTTTTGGTCTCACCACCACGAACCCTAGCTACACCAAGGGAAAATAAAAAGAAAAAAAACAAAAAGAAATCCTCTAATGTGATAGCATCTAAATAAAAAAAGATGAGTGATCCTATGTAATAACACTCCAATCTCTTACAACAACCCTTTCTTCTATTTTCATACCCATTGAGCTAGGAAACATCAATCCTAGACCATTTCACCCTTTTTGTAGCCATGCGGATCACATAATGTAATTTGAAGTATGAAATTAAATGCATGAAAGTGAAACAACACTCCTAGTCAACTTTGATTATTGCCACCCTAAAACGGTCTACCAAGGCTACATGAAGGTCATATGTATTGATTGTGTATTCCAAATCCTATATGTGAAGTTTGTATGATCAGTTCTCAATGCCTGATAGGTTCATGAAAGTGGAGAGGATAGAGGTGGAACACATGCACTTAGTCACCATCAAACCCATTTAGTCAATAATCATTTGTTGTAATGTCTATTGTTTTTGTTTGTTGAAAGAAAATGAAAAGAGATTAAGTTGAAACATACCTGAGGACAAGTATGTTTTATGTTTGGTATGGTTATACAACCCAATTTAGGGCTTTATCTTATGTTTTTTTTTCATTCTTATCACATATATACATTTTAGATTGCAATTCAGTTTCCCTAATATGCATATTTCTATGAAATGCACTTATGGACATTGTTTGCATTTTTTTCAGGTACTTGAGCCACACTTTGGATGGATGATAGAGAAGGGAGGTGTTCTAGGATTCCTCCACCCATGGATGGGCCCAAAGAAGACCCCAAAAAACCCTCAACCTACCCTTGGATTCCAAGAGTCAACTCAAGCAAAGAAATCCATTAATATTAAAGAATGAAGTGTAAAGTGCAACTGAAGACACTATCATGACTGTGGTGACACATATGGCTGCGTTGGTCATGCAAAAAACACAATAAAGTTACAAACTCATAAAGACTAGAGCAACCTAGACAACACGATCATGCTAGATAGAACATCATGCTAAGAAGACCCTAAAAGGGTCGTGCCAGCCAGAAGCAGAACATCCATCCTAAGAAAAACGACCAAGTCACCAACTTGGCTACTATGGTCATGCTACCCAGCATGACCGTGCTACCTAGAACCCACCATGGCCATTCTACCCAACACAATCATGCTACTGGCCTCCATTCCACCCATTTCCACTATAACTTTACCTCCACCCAACACGGTCAATCCCTACCACCATGGCTATTCTACACCTCACCCTCCATGACCAACATGACTGTACTACCACACAAAACCCTACTTTTTCTTAACTATTCTACCCAAACTACCCCACTTAACCTAGTGCTTCCCCACCACCTATTCATACCTAAGTGGTGGTTGTAGCATGATATTATAGCCCCCCTAGAATTCATTTCTACCTCCCTTAGCATTGAAGGATCTCTCACCTACCCCCATCCACCACCCTCTCCATTTCCACCTATTTCCACCTCAAAACCCTTGTTTTGTAGGGTTTTCATCACCAAACCTCATACTTCCATGCAATATACCTTCTTTGATGGGAGGTTCTTGTGTTACTTCAGCTTGGTGGTGAAGAAAGGAGGAGCTTCCACAAAACTCCATGGCTACCTTCTTCTTTTCCCTCTCTCTTTTGCTATTTTGTTTGATCATGTGTATCTAATCCCCCTGTGACGGGATGTTTGGGGTAAGAATGTTACTTTGATACCATGTTGGGGGATTATATCTTGTAAAACCCTATTTTTTCATTCTATGATGATTGTTTTCTACTTCTGTCAATTTCCCATGGTTCTACTTGTGATTGGTGATTGAAAACATGAATTGCTTGTGGTTTGATGCTTGAAACCACCTAGGTCTAGGAGAAGATGGCATATGTGAGGCTATTTTGGGATTTCCTCCTAGGTTCAACTAGTGGATCCCTAGTTAGCACCCCATATCCCCACACATATATACTTCAGGATACTCTATTGTGTGACATCTAAGTATCTAGTGTAGCATTGTTTAATGCAATTGCCTAGGACTTTACTAAAATCTAGATGGTCAATAATGTAAGGTGAAATACCCTCACCTCTACTCACCATTCCTACCCATGGCTCCCAAATACACTAAGCACTCTCACCCTAGAAACCTAGATTAGTCAAAACCAATTGAAATCACACCTAAACCTTTGTCGAGTTGAGATTTGTAAGGCTAGATAGGATGTGCAAGGGTGTAGTTCCCCTCACTCACTCTATTCTACAGATGTCCAACCAATAATCTTGGATAATATAATTGCATTTGATTAATTGTTTAGTTTATTTTTTGAGTTAGAAGAGACATTAGTCTCCCCCTCACTCAAAGAGCATACCAAAGCCCGGATGACTACAAGGGTGGTAAATACTATTTGCACGGGAGGTTTGAACCTGAGTCCCCCGGGGAGGACCTACCATGCTCAACCATCTGCACTACTCAGGCTAGAATGGTGGTTAGATTTTTCTTAGTATTCCCCCAACTAATATATTGGTATCATTCCCCCAAATAGTCCACCTCTCTTTAACATTACTTAATACCCATATTTCTATCTTAGCTATTTCATGCTAGTTTAGTTAATTGCTCTAATTTCTTATCAGTTAATTGCTTAGTTATGGATAGTTAATCCTTTATAGGGTATTTAATGCATCTTTGTGATTTATTAATCTATATAGTGGTAGTTGTGGTCTCTAATTGCTTTAGTGCCTTAATTACTAGTCTAGTGTAGTCTTGTGCTCTTGCTTAAATAGTTGCATTTTTTATTTAGAATTTCTTGTTTAGAGTTAACTTAGGGTTTGACTGTCTTACTTCCTTTATTATTCAATTGCTTGCATCTTAGTGTAATAAACCCAAATCAAGATTAGACCCCAAAAACCCTAATATCCACTTTAGGAAAATAGCTCACACTAATTAAGGTCTAGTGCCCCCCTCTCTTCAACTGAATCAACCCTTATTTTGCCTCTTGTATATACTATAACACAACCCCATGTGATTGCAGATGAAGTGTAATTATTCTAAGTGAGTACGTTAGACCAAGTCCTTATAGATATTGAAAGATCCCAATGTGTGTGCTAAGGGCACATCTAATCCAAACTCAATGGGTTAGGAGTACCTTAAGTGAGAAATACACCAAGCTTTCTAAGGTAACTATATTGAGACAACCCAAGAGTTCTTTGGTTCTATGGAGAAGGTACAATATCAAAGCAAGGTCACTATCCACTTTAGGATCAATGATTCCATGCATGTACTTAAGTCTTCCCACCTCAATGAAATCTTAGCACCAACACTTAAAGTTACATAAAAATTTGATGAGGGCATGTTTGATTGAAGTGGAAAATGCAACTAATCAAACATTTGGGAAAAGTTCACTGACCAAAACAACTTTGCAGTAGGGAAGTCCAAAAATAGCAAAATATTCAACCCAACTTTGAGGTACACACTGAAGGTTTTAGCCAACACTATCTTTTTCCGGTGTGATAACCAAGGCTGATGTTCATGAAAGGATTTATTTGTGATGTATGCCATGATTAGTGTTGGTTATGTGCATCTAGAAGCGATGATAATTGACCACATAAAAACAGTTCCTTCAAAGAGGAAGTATCATTTTGTAATGAGATGGACTGTGACAACAACGACCAAGGCCCTAGGATGCAAACTTAATGGCCTAACAAAGGTGGAGGGGACCAAGTTGGTTGATTTGAACTATCTTGCAAGGTCCCAAATGATCTACCTCAAAAACAAAAAAGATTATCTACAACATAAACCATGGGTACCTTGGAGTTACGCTTGAGTTTCCCTATCATGTTGTGATGCTTACCAAAGATATATAACCAATAAGAGATATTCCAATAATAGTTGTAGATTGGTAGTTCAATTACTTAAAAGAGAAGGAGAGACAAACATACTATAGTAGCCTTTACACACAAAATAGAGACATGAGGAGTTTGACGCGTAACCACCTCCAGCAAATGCATATGACAAGTTAGTGCCTCATTCCTCAACTCAAATTGCTCAAGTGGGTGTTTCAAGTTCAAACTACCAACTCAATTCCTTAATGACCAAGGCTTGGTCAAAGCATCACCTCCACCCCTTACGTAGAGCTTTGACCGCTTCCACTAACTTGTCCCCACACATACCTAAATTGGGAAGCTCAGAGAGGTGATCTAATCAGTTCACCATCAGTCGCTCATTTTAGAATTTTTAGCCACCAACCAAGAGTATTCTAGAAAAGTCTTATATTTAGGGTTTCCACCCCTCCTTCCCCTATACAAAGAGGGGGCACTTTACAAGAAAAGGCATCCAATTTTTAGTCTATAAATCACATCTTGTATAATTATGAATGTCATTTTAGTTTTCATCACTTTTAGTTTTTACATTATGCTTGAGTAGATTCCTTCTGGGGCATGGGGAGTAGCCCCATAACCCATTTTTATTCATAATAATCTTCTCTCTTGTTCCTTTGATAAAATATTTTCTCTATGATGCTACTTGATTGTCAGATGATCTAGCATATTCTCATGGGTGATATGATCATGGATCCCTTAAGAATGAAACTGTAATCCCTTTATTGTGATTATCATCTTTTTATTCTTCTAATATCAAATTCTTTATATCCCATGGTGACATGATCACCTGATCCATGGGTTTAAATGTCAAATAGGAAACACATGCTTATTTATATGACCTTGGATAGTTGTATGTTGGATGGTTGGACAAGGATCTGTAAATGTTGCAAGTCCAACGGGTTTGCGGTAAGTCCAACCCTTGTGAGTTTGCCCATAAGGAAATGCAACCACAAGGTCCTAGTGTGATCATTGAAGTTTAAGAGCTATTTTGTTTAATAAAGACATAATCTTTGATGGAGATCCTCCGGACCCCTAGTTCTTCCCATATCGACTAGGTATATTGTATTTTAGCTTTTATTTTAGTTCTTAGCTTTTAGTCAAACTCTCATAAATTGGAATTTATTTCTTGTTCTTGTGATCAGATTTAAATTGAACCATTTTGTTTTTGTCATCCCTTGGACCGATACCTATATATATTAAGTTGACTCGATGCTTGCATCTAGTTGACAACCTATTTAGAAGGTTAAACTATAAGACTTTTCTGAGTAATTGTTGGGTTCCCAATGACACACATCAATTTGGTATCCTTGTTGGGGATGGGATGAGTTTTTTTTCAAATCTGATTGCTTGTATATCTTGTATAATCTTGCTCACATTTCCTTAACTTGTACAACTTTTAGAATTGTTTTTTAATTTTGTTCCATAATTTCATTACTTAGATTTTTGTAATTTATTTTCCCTACCTAGACCCATTATGGTAGTGTGTCTCCTCCTTCTGTCAAATTCCCATTCCGACAATATTTCATTCTAGTCCTTTTATGTAATTTTTAAATCTTGTTTTGTAATTTTTTTAAAATTTATTTTTGCCTACCGAGACCCATTCTGATAGTGTATCTCCTTAATGTGTCGAGTTCGCATTCCAACAAAACTGCTTCCTAGTTATTTTTAATTTTTATTTTTTTGCTTAGCTTTGAAATTTTTGTTTCTTTTAACTAATCCCTTATCTTGTTTAGTTCTATTCATAATTTTTAGTTTCTGCTAGATTCTTTTTGCAATTTGTATCTTACAAAAAAAGATTCCTTTGAATGGAGTGGTCAACATATTATGGTTCCGAATATCAATTTGGTGGTTATCTCAACCATACAACACTATATTGTCCTAATATGTTTGATTATGGTAGCACCATGTATGATCTTATGCCTTACTATCCTTGTGGGTATAATGTCGATTCTAACCCAAAATTTCCCAAAGGCCATTATAAGGAACCATGCTACTTGTATCCATACTCTAATGGGGGTGTTATGACACCCAAAATCTTGGGGAATTTGACCCTATTTGTGAAACCTAGTGTATCCCTCAATAAGAAGAGTGACTTAGGGCCCTAGAAGTCATAGAAGTCGAAAAACATGCAACACTAGAAACTCATAAAGCCTTTATAGTTTCTTTGCTAGAAGTCCAATTAAAAAATCAAGATTCTCCAAACATGTCCCCTCATGTTATGGTGACACCTTGTAATGTTGAGTCTTCTCACCAAGGTGGATGTAATGAAAATTGCAATCCACTATATTTCGAAGACTATTATGAGGAAAAATGACACATACATCAATATGAGGGATGCTATCACCAAAAGTACCATGTGGGGTATAATGAGAATAACTAACTAAATTTTGGGGGTTATGAGCCTTATTTTGGAAACCAATATACACTCTAGTTTGAGGAGTGGATCAGAACCCTATAAAAAAGAGTAGCAGAGCAACATGATAGAAGAGTAGTATAAAACATTAGAAAATTGACAAGACATATTAGTTAGTTTACTAGAGGTCCAATCACAAAGACCCCCATATAAGTTAGTACATCCCAATATGGTCCTTCTCGAGGATGATGATGATGATCCCAAGTTCACATCTTTTAAGTTTGATCCCACCAAGATAGAACTGACCAATGAGTCATAGCATTCATGCCATGAGTATGTTGGTATATTGGCCTCTCTAATAGAGGCTTTATTACATGGGTATGAAAAGTCACAGCATGAGAGGCACTCTTATCCTAAAACTCCAACAACTCCTCCCATCATATACATAAATCTAGATATTATCAATGACCAATCTTGTTTGGTTGAACCTATTCTGGATAATAGGTTGCCTCCCCCAATGATGAAATTGTTCCTCACACCTTGTCACAACCAATTGCTATTTCACATATGGTTGTTCTAGAAGGGGAGACACCACCCTTAGAATATTTCCACATGCCCCCTTTCATTTTTTAAAAAAATGATATCCCCACTTGCATAAAGGAAATTGAGACACATGCTATGTCAAAAATAAAACTTAAAAATCCCAATGTTGATTGCAGGACTTTCATGAGAGTAGAAATACTTATGATGTTGATTTAAATCTTGTTTTTCCTTTCATATGAACACAAATTCTTCTATATACAAATCATTGTGATGAAGGGAAACTAGAGCCAGATCCTTCACCCAAACTTGCACATCCAACATTAAAGGCATCACTCGATAGTCACCTACCAATATCCCTCAATCCACATTTATCACCAACACATCTTTCAATGTTGAAACAAGATTTTTGGATCCTATTGGATGGATTTCAAGGTGAAAATAAATATGAATGTCCCATTGAGCTCCCACAATCCTCAAATCACTGGGTACACTATGGAGATCGAATGATAAAGGTCCCTGCCCTCATTTACAAGCCATTCAGTTGGACGTTCTTTGAGATACCAGGCCCACCTAGTGATCCTTTCCCTTCTATTCCCTCCATTCTGGATTAAAGTTTTTCTTGAGATGAGCAAAAATTGATGTCTGGGGTGGAGGTGGGTGGTACGTACTCATTCCACCCACTCTATCTCATAATTTTTTAAACTTCCATTATGTTATTTAGTTTGGTTTTAAAATTTCCAAAATTTTCATTTAGTTTTGGCCTTTATCTAGTCAGACTGATGAATAATCATTTTGTACCAATATACTCTTTCCTTGAAATATAATAAATCTTATTTGCAAATCATTTTACAAATTTCCATGATTAGAAAACACCATGTCACCTAGGACCCCAAATTCCATTAGTCCTTGGAAATGTTAGCAACCCATATTGTATTGATCAGAATAAAACAAATTTTTTTTCTCTATCTTAAATATGTTAGCTTGTCATATCTCTTGGATGATGTGGTGACAAACTGACACGATGACATTCTCTATAAAAATGGAAGTTTTGAAACCACAAGAACAATGTCCTTCCCCATCTTCATCTCAAAAAGAAAATTCAAAACCACCTAATGCCAAACCCCAAGTCCAAGGTGGCATGTATTCCCTTATCTCCATTCTCCCACACCCCTTGTAAATCTAATAGGGGTATACCATCAAAAGATGCCAATGAGAACATAAAAAATGTGGTCAATGTAACTATAGTCCATGAATAAAAAGATTACTAGTCGAATAGAGGAGGGATCATCTTCTTCCTTACCTCATTTCATCTTGTTTAAATGTAGTCATACAATAAAAATGGGAGTGTCAAAGTAAATTAAGATGAAATATACTTATTACAATGTTTTGATATAGAAACAAGTCATGCAACATGTTTTAATAGGGAATGTGGAATTTTATGCTTTGTGGTTCTAGGAAATTTGGTCGCTTGGCCAAGAAAGGAGGAAAGAAACAAAGTAATGCTAGGGGGATAAGGAGAGACAAGACACTAGTACAAATTGGATTTTTTTATTATTCTTATGTTATCAAGGACAAACAAATATTCAAGTCCAGGGTATTTAGATTAGTG
Organism: Alisma plantago-aquatica; assembly: GCA_963693085.1. NCBI lineage: Eukaryota > Viridiplantae > Streptophyta > Magnoliopsida > Alismatales > Alismataceae > Alisma > Alisma plantago-aquatica. Next base: position 168,470,771 of record OY856415.1, read on the forward strand.
AAAACTCATCACCTTTATTTGTACATTTTTAATCATGTATCAACAATAAATCTATATTGAATAGTTTTAGAATCAAACATCTTAGTTAGATTTTCTTTTATAAATTGGAGTTTTTACTTAATTTGTATGGGTTTCTTAGGAAGATGTTCACATTACTTCAAAAAGCCAAAAGGCCTAAGAACCAGAGGCTCCAAATTCCATTTTTAGCCTACCAGATGACTATCTCATCGCCTAACTGGCAGGTTCAATAGAACAATAGAATGCCTACCCAGGCTTCAATTGATCATATCAGTTAATAAACAAATCACTTCTCTCACCCAATATGTCACGTTTCAGAAACCAATCGATCAGTTCATGTGTCGACCCACTTACTCAACCTTCCAAATCAGTGAACGAAATGAGGGTCTCATTCCTCAACCCAAATGGATCAAGCAGGCATTATAAGTTCAAACTATCGACTTAGTTACTTAATGTCCAAGGCTTTGTCAAAGAAGAGCCGCCACCGCTTGCCTAGTGTTTTGACCACTTCTACTTACTCGTACCCATACAGACATGAACCAGGCAGCTCAGAGAGATGAATTGATTGGTTCACTATCTGCAACTAGCCCATTTCAGATTTTTTAGCCTCCAACTAGGAGTATTCTAAAAAAGTCTTACATTTAGGGTTTCCACCCCTCCTTCCCCTATAAAAGGAGTGGGGAGTCCATATGAAGAAGGGTCCAATTTTTAGTATATGAATCAAATCTTATATAATATTAGATCTCATTTTAGTTTGCATCACTTGTAGTTTTTACAATATTTGTGAGTATATTCCTTTTGTGGCATGGGTAGTAGCCCCATATCCTATTTTGTTCAACATAATTGGTTCTCTTATTCCTTTGTTAAAATGTTTTCTCTCGGTTTTTTCTTGATTGTTGGATGATCCAGTATATTCTTATGGGGTAATATGATCGTGGATCCCCATGAAAACAAAATGTTAATCCCTTTATTGGGATTATCATCTTTTTTTCCTTCTAATCTCATATTCATTATGGCCCATGGTGACACGATCACATGATATATGCATTTTAATGGTGAATAGGGATCACTTACTTCTTGATATGACCTTGGATAGTAGTATTTTGGACGGTTGGACAAGGATCCATAAATGTTGGGGCCAATGGGTTTGCAGGTTGTACTACCCTTCTGAGTTTGTTTGTAAGTACATGAAACCACAAGGTCCTAATTTGATCATTGAAGTTTAAGAGTTGGTTTGTTCAATAAAGATGTAGTTTTAGTGGTGATCCTCCAGACCCTCAGTTTTACCATTATGACTAGTTAAATTTTATTTTAACAATTATTTCATTTCTTCACTTTTAATAAAACTCACAAATCAGAATTTATTTGTTGTTCTTGTGACCAGATTTGAATTCAACTATTTTCTTTCCACTTTCCCTTAGATCGATACCTATCTATACTAAGTCGACTTGGTGCTTGCATCAAGTTGGCAACCTGGTTAGAAGGTTAGACTCTAGGACTTTTTGTAGTGATCATTGTGTGCCCTACAACACGCATCAGATCACCAGGTGGCCCTGGTAGCTCAACAAATGTCAAGCTGGAGGGAATGTTGAAGAGGTTTGGTGCTTCTATCAGAGGAGATTCATGATATACCCAATGATTGGGTGATCATGGAATCTCAAAGGGGTTGTCTGGATTGTTAAATGATGTTTTTTTCCCATGCAATCCCTCCAGTTGGATCCCCAGACCTTCGTTCATTAATGGAGGAAGTGTTGTTGATATGTGTGGATGGGGACATGATAATACTCATCACATGTCTTTGGTTGAACACTTACCCAAAGACCCGACGTGGATCATCTTTTTTGAAAGAGAAGGTGCTATAAGATGAATCCTCTCTATGTAGTATTGACAATGGTCAGGTGGGGGATCTGGTTTAGGTTTTCTTTGTCACCTGGATCTTCATGTATTAGACATAGTGTTAGTGTGGGAGGAATTATATCAACAACTTGGTGCTACTTTCTTTGCAGTTGTGTGTCCTCTTCAAATAACACTCCATAAAAATGAAGGTTGCCTTGGGTCACTTTACTATGTTGAAGGGGAGATCTGATTCCTTCATGGAATAGGTTCCCAACTCAATGGTCTTAGAAAGGATCACCTTATTATATAATGGAGGCATTCAAGGTGCTTGAAGTGGTTGAATCAACTCATTGGGTTCACCTTGATATGGAACAAGGAGTGGTAGAGAAGGAATATAGGGTTCTTTATGAGGAAGCCATCCTTGAAATGGATCAACCTATCTTACCTTTGTTGGTCATTGATAATGCCTAGATTAATATTTAGATTACAGGTGGTTGGTGGAGCTTTAGGTTCTGGAGTCATCTCTGGTTTCTCCATCTTCTTGGGTATCACCTCATTAGGTTCAACCTGATGTGGAACAAGGAGTGGTGAGGTGGATTTTAGGGAACATGATGCAGAAACCCTTCTTTAGAATGATCCACTAGTGAATCATGGGAGAGTGGTGGTACATTGTCCATAATAGGCTTAACCCATCTTGGTGGATTATTGTAAACATATGGATATTGTCCTACCATAGGGAAGGTGGTAGAGCTTTAGGTTCTTAGGACTTCCTTTGAGTCCACCTGTCAAAAACCATTTTATTGAAGGACTCCTTACACATGAACTTATGTATATAGGAACCCATCCATTAACTTTTCAATTTATATGGATAGTCGAGGGCCATATAACTGCTTTTGGAGCTTCACGAATTTTCTCCATCGTGGCGGCCTCAATTTCTTTATGACACGTGTCCATCTCCCTATGAAGGTTGCATCAGAACTCTATTTCAACATTTTGGGCTTCTTGCGCAATGACCACTTTTGCTTTTTCCCCAACCCTCATGGTCTCTCTGTGATCGGAAAGGGTCCATTTTTCCCAACAATTTGCTTCTTCCTTGTGTGTAAGGTTTGGTGCTTCATATTTCTCCTTGGGGGTGTAATTTTATGTAAAAGGTAGAGCATTCACATGTTTTCTTCATGTGGAGATATTTTGGGGCAGTCCAGTATGTCAAGATAGGGGGAGCCACATCTCAAAAATTGCACATTTTATGGTGCCAGGGATAGGAAACTCCCTAGATTTAACATTTAAATGATTAACAATTGACGAGTGAGTTGGAATGACTATATAAAGGTATGGATACCAAATGACATAATTTTTAAGCTTTGATCCAAACCAATTGTGATGAATAGAAACTAAATTCCAATGTGATAGTGATTTGGTTAAAATTAAAGCAGAAATGGAAAGTGTGAAATAAACACTAGTTGATCAAATGATAAAAGAAATTGGGAGCCTAGGGGATCATCACCAAAAACCATGCTCTTACATACCAATTCAACTCAATGTTTTCAATAACATATCATGACCATGTTGATTGATGTCCTTTTGGAGCATCAAACACTCAAGGGTTGGACATGTTTCAATCCCATAGTCTCGATAAATGTGGATCCGCATCCAACCATATAATAAATTCTATTGGATGATCAATTTGGCATTCAAACCCATCGCTAGTAACATCACCACAAGATATAAAATACATGATAGATTGGATAAAAAGATCACAAACACTATTCATGGTATCATTGGGGGGTTATGGATTCATTCATGTGACATCCTCGATCTCATCACCAAACAAGGAACATATTATAATTAACTAGAGAATGAGTATATAATCGATGACCTCATCTAGAAAATATGATTTATGTTCTGGCATTCCATCTCATGGGTATGATGGTCATGTCACTATAAGATATAATAAATAATACAAAATGAATAGATATAAACCCGATCTGCAACCTTTAGGATAATGGGGTCATTCTTGTTGAAATCAGTGGTATAATCACCCAAAAAACATAACCAAACTAAATATAAATAAATGCAATATCTAAGGGTAAAAAGATAATAAATGTGATTAGGGGATTATGAGTTTATTCTTGTGGATATATGTTATAACCCCAATTTTTGGGTTCAATTGATGAGAAATGAAATTTCTCATATTAAGGATAATTGAACAAAGAATGATGTGATTTGTTATGAATAATTGGATTTCGTTTAAAATAGCCTTGTTATTTGATTTGTGGGCTTTATTGGCTACTGGGCCCAATAAAGAGGAAAATCACAAAGGAAATTCAATTAGTAAATGGATATTTGAGAAAAGAAATAATGGAAACCTCTAGAAGGCAAATCCAAAGAGGATTTCGTGCCTCTTGGATTCCTTGGGTTCCGAGGAGTCTAAAGTTGCAAATAAAAGAAATAAGAAAAAGAAAAGATTAATTATGTATTTCTTTATGAAGAAAGAAATTGAGAAATAATGATATAATGTGGAAAATGAATGAAAAGAGACATAAATGAGATTTCTTGGGGAGATTTCATATCCATGAGGTTTCTAATATTAAAAGGAATGCTAATGAGTAAAATAAAAGAGAAATAAAAAGAAATCCTCAAAAAGGAATATTGAAATAGGAAATAAACAAGATAATGTGAAATAATGCATAAAGGTGCATTAAGAAGGATAATGATTATTCCAATAAAATGAATTTCGAAATGATGGAGTGTCTTGGGATCCAAGGAGTCCCAATAAAGAGGAAAGAAAGATAAAATACCAAAAAGACAAAATAAGAGAATAATGATAAATAGAAATCTAATAATAAAAGAAATTGAGATAATGCTAAAAACAATGTGCAATTCTCTAAGAAGAATACGTGTTTACTCATCATAGAGTGGAATTCGAATTCACTTGGTTTCTTGGGATAAAAGGAATCCCAATAAGGAAATAAAAGGTGAATGAGAGAGAAAAAGAAGATAAATGTGTAAGGAATATGTTAAAGGGACATGTTCAGACCATTTAATATTTTGTATGGATTGACAAAGGAAAGTTATATATGATGCGAACATTTTCCCTCATTGCTTGTTAAGGAGAGTAGGTTCCCAAGATAGGAGTACAAGTATATTTTCGAAATTTGGTTTTTCTTTTGAAACAAGGATACCTCTTTGGAAAGAATCCTTCCTTTTCCCCCAAGGCAATGGGAACTCTAAACCCTCGCCTCTTCCTTTCTACCCTCGACCAATATAAAGCCCAGGCATAGAGATGCCGCAACAAGAGGGCTCAGAGATAATACACAGCCCCTTCCAACTCGGCCTCCTTCCTGACCACAAAAGTGGGGGGGGGGGGACAACGTGATCCCGAAAGCAACAATGGGTGATGGAGGGTGGTTCGCAGAGTTGGGGAATTCTTTCTGGGTCAGAGTGGCAGTGGAGGGTTGCCCAGACGTGCGGTCACGTCGCCCAGCCACCTGCACCACATCCGTAAGGTCGGCCGAGAGAGAGAGTCAGCACAGGCCTCTACCCGTTCGCCCTGACCTCGACTGGGAGGTTCCACGCGTGCGCAAGGGCACAACGAAGCCAGGGCGGAGGTTGGCAGCGAGACTACGACCGGCAGGAGGTGGAGAAGACACCCCGAGCTGCTGCAGGCGGCAGCCCTAGGGTTCTCACGAGGAAGAAGAAGGCCACAGAGGCCTTTGACCGAAATGCCCCTCCGTGAGCTGAGGATCGCCAACTCAAGTAAAGGGCAGAACCGTCTTTTGATTCTAATCTAAAGAAGGGCGCGCGCATGTGCATGAGTTGGTTGCCTACGTGGCACCTCTCTATTGGCCAAAGGTGTGCTTACTTTGCGAAATTCATAGATAAATAACCGTAGCTCCGATTAGAAAATGTTTTATATGAAAGTTGATCAGAAAGACGTGAGGAATCTGAATAAATTATGTTTATAAGCCAATTCCTCTTGCAATTTGAAAAGTAGTGTAATTTATCAACTTTAGCATAATGATGTCTAAAGAAACCCTACTTTGATATGATTAGGGTGATTAATAGGGTTTAATGGATCATTAGGGTTGATATTAACCTGTTAAATGCAAAAAGGTGCATTGAGTTCAAAAAGGAAGAACTTTGCACATGATTAGTTTAATTTAGAGTTTATATGCTTGGAATTGGAAAAGTACATAAAGTTATCGTATTTACTGGTTTAATTAGTGAAAAACCCTTGAAATTGATGATAGTTGAGTATAGTGATGTTCTCTGAATGTTTAGAACAAATAGTTAACCTATTGATAATAAAAGGATGATAATTGCACATAATTGGCTTAAATTAGGGTTTCATATATCTAAGTTTGCATTAATGGGCTTAGAAACCCTAATTTAGGAAGATATCCCTTTTAATGATTTAATTGTGCAATTAAATGAATAAGACAATGTTATGTTGTTATAAATCCAATTTGAGTACCAAAGATCTTTAATGTGAATTATTTGGATAATTAGTGTTCCCTAGTGTATAAAGTGGAAATAGTGATAAATAAGGTTCATATATGTGAATTGAACTACAATGAAATACGATCTGTCAATTTGAAAGAAACCGAAGATGATAATTAGCCTTAATGTTTTAGATATGACCTAAAAGGATAAAGGTAATAATTTTAGTATAAAAGAAACATATTAGACTTAATTGACATGCAATTGTGCATATGATGCAGAAATTAGGGTTTGTGAACTAAAAGAGCATTAAAAGTGATAAATGCATAATGAATGCTAAAACCCTAATAACACTCTAAAGTTGGCCTAGAAATCATAAGGAAAAATCAAAGTTGATCTTAAGGATGTTTGAATAAAACAATGACACTTGGATGTTATGCATTATTTTCAGGATATTGTTGATTTCCTATTTATTGTGTTGAATGTTAATGCATGGACATCAAGTTACTATGGATCAGGTATGTGGTTACGATTATGAATAACCGATATAGTTTCCCGATGTATTCTCGAATGTTTAATCACATTGAATGCAACTAAACTGTTGGATGTTTATTTATTTCATGCAACATATAAAGTGACTATGATTATCACTATAAAGGTGCATATATAACTGGCTAGATCCGGGTCCACCTCTGTTACTTTGAAAAGGCTAAAAAGGGGTAATCCTAGAGTAAGGTCTAGGTTACCGTGAGTTAGAGACTCTTTAGCAAATCCCGAGTTAAGGAGTGGACTACTTACGAGTAGTGCCATGTGACTCAACCCTAGAAATTGGTTCACTTATAGGTGGATCATGAGGGGTCTAATGGGGACAACACAGAGGATAGGGTACTCTTGGATCGCGGAGTTATATCAAAAACGTAATATTGGTTTTTAAACAAGTAATTGAATGATTACATTGTTATCATAGTTGCATGTTTATTGTTTTCCCCCACATACCAGCTACGGCTGACCGACGTTTTGTTTGTCGGCGTTTTAGGTACAATGAAAAGAACAAACAGTAAAGTGGCACATGTGATACTAAATGAGAATTAAAGTGCAAAGGAGGATTAGATAGATTAGTATCGGTATGGATAGAAGAATAGAGATCCAAGTTTTCAAAAGGTATGTAAAGAAAAATTTTATTACCATTTTCAGTATAGTCTGTTAGAATTTAATAATTGTTTATGGTTATATGTCGAACCTTTGATCCGGGATTAATGGGTACGGCTCAACCTCTCGGTTTCCCTTAATTTGGGGTTATCGGGAGGTGGGGTCGTAACAATATATGTGGTCTCATAACCCCACAAGAGTATATCCATATACCCATAGATCAAGGGAAAATGTTTGGAAAAAAGATTGTTCACTAAAACACCAGAGTCAAATAAAATAGGGTAAGGAACAGGCTATGGGACTACTCCTCATAATCCAGTTAAGGGAACTAGTTAGACATAATAAATGTGGAAGAATATGTAAAAAATGCAATACAAGATGGGACCAGAGATACATAGATGAGATCATTTTTTGTTGAACTTGAACTTCCCCCTACTATATTAGGAAAAAGGTTGCTAACTGCGACTGGGCTACTTGATCTGATAATTGACTTTTTTTTACTTCAGCCCAAGGGTAAGTTGGTCCAACTTTGACTGCAATAATAGCCTTCCTATTTTGGAGTTTGAGTAGGTCTTTACTGGCGAGTCATACAATTGAGGATGGCATTCAATCGATTGGTTTTTAAATGTTTTTATTGATTGACCAAATCATTTGAAGTAATGAGCTTTCTCAAATCTCAGTTTGACTAGGTCTTTACATACATTATTTGCACCAAAAAAAATCATATGACATTAATGAACTTTCCTTTGTGTCTAATCAAAGGAGTAAACTTTCACAATGCTATTTTTGTTTCCAAATGGAGAAATTTATTGAATTGCCTTCATGTAACATTTTGACCATTTGACTCCATTGGTTGTAGATTCTTGGTATAGATAGTTGATCAACTTGAAAGCCAGTTGACTGGCTGGGAAGGCCTTACAAAAGTACATTTTTCCTATATGTGAAAAAATATTTTTTCAAATCATGTTCGCACATTAATTTCTTCCTTAGGATGAAAGATATGATGTTTTTGGTGTAGGACATATCAAACATTGTGAGAATATCTACAAGCAAGTTGATCGACTGAAAATGCTTCTTTAAGATACATTTTTCATGTAGAAAATTAATTTTTTTTCCATCACATACTTGGTCGTTAAATTCTACCTTGGGATTCAAAAGATTTGCCAATTTTGGTGTGGATTATATATATTAGGACTGCAAGGAGTTGTGTAAACATCTTCTTAGAGTATTTTTGGAATATCTTGATCTTTGGAATGATTGGGAATTTTTCTACAAAATCTAAGAACATATTATAAAAAATCTAATTTAAGAGAGAAAAGTTAAACTAAGACAATTAATTCTAAAATAGGGAATAATTAACAAAACACTTCTAAGAATTGATCTAAAATGTGCAATTTAAATGGATAAATATGCATTTTAACCACCCCAAGGTAGTGACACTAGTCATAAAAGTGATATGAAGGTGTTATGTTTATTCTTATAAAACCAATGATTAGCTATGTGTAATATACATATATTTCTTCAAAACAATTTTTGTGTATCATGCTTGCATTTCTCCACATACTTGAATGCATGAGAAACTAGGGTTTCTAATTCGAGGTACCCATACTGGATTACCCAATTAATTCTTATTAATTTATTTCTTTTACCCCAACTTCAAGTTTATTTGAGTAGGGTCATTATTTCACCCAAACCACTCCCATTGCCTAGGGTTTATTTGGGTTTAGTATTAGGGTAGGGGCCACACCCTTTACTTTAGGGTTTTATGATTTCCTTGACCCAATAAGATTTTCACACCCTACTGGGTTATCCCACTCAAATTCATTATGGACGAATTTGTTTTCCCACCCGTAATTAGGGTCTTTCTTGGAATTTCCCTCACTAGAGTGACATAAACTACATGTCACATTCTACACATTTATCTCTCTAATCAACATTGTATTCTAATTGCAGGAGGATGCCTTAATACTACTTCTTCTCAAAACCTTAACTTGAGATGAGGAGAGAAGTACATTTTAGGGTTTATTAAGAGAAGCATAGAGTGGAGGACGAAATTAGAGATGATGAAACTTAAAGGAAACATAACTTTAGGAAAAATCTAGGTTCCACCCAGGTAGGTATCATATTGGCTAAGGAAGTCGATGAATAACAACATAATGGTGTAGAGAAAAATATTGCCAACCTCCAAAATGGTGATCCTTTCTGGACACCATTACCCTTATATTATGACCAACTTTCCTTGTAATTCTATAGATGATCGATAATTATAAACAAATAGATATCATTTGATAAATCTGGGCTCTAATACCAAATGTAATAACCACCACTTTTGAATATCTTTCACTTAAGAGAGACCATAAGGTAGAGTGGCGGTACCTACAATTTCTAAGATCCGGATATAAAAAATAACCATCAATAATAGAAAAACCTATTAGTTTGAACTTGCTTTGGATAAAAATGTATAATGAGGCTTCTATAAGGAGTTGCATAACTTTTACACGACAAACTAACATATATGAGAAGAAGTAATTAAGAATCTAACTTATCCCCCTTGATATTAACTTTAATACTATCAATTAATTTCACAACATCTCCATATATTTTTATTTTTGTTGTAGTAGATACGTTAAATGCCAACAAAAAAGTATGTGGATCAGTATATTATTATACTATGTAGGTGGTGCAACCAAAAGTGTACATGTATAATAACAACATATATTACATTATTCAAATACTTGCAAATATGAATTGGTGTTTTTATTACATATATTAACCATGTTAGGTATACCATATCAGGTCTAATAAATACCCATCATTGGACTTATGTGAATTACACCTTGATAAGTGTAACTTAGGGTTCAGAATATTCTAATTTACTTTATGTGATCCTCATAGTGGCATTATAATTAATTGAATCAAAACTGCATAAATCATCTGGAAAACCATCATCACCTGATAATGTAGGTACTTATCAATAACCACATACCTAAAATGGAGTGATCATGTAGTTATATACATGCAATCTGATCATCAAAGTATATTCAATCAATCTACAATTAATCAACATTATCCTTATGCATGTATAACTCTACAATGTCACAATGAATGTACAAGATACTAATTAGGTCTAGATTAGATCCTAACTAGGGTCTAGGGTCATCTTGGGTTTGGATTGGGAATTAGGGTATCAAACAATTTTCATAATATATTATATAAGAAGGCTTTAGAACCCTGATTCTGTATTATGTATAACCATAATTATCTGACTGAACATATCATGTTACCTAGATCAGATTATGTGGGTCAAGACAATAGAAAGGTATAAATATTTGAGAACCTTAATGCCATATATATATATGATAAGTGACTTTATAACCCTAAATATACATCATCATCATAATTATCTTGACTTATTATATATTCAAAAACATCAGATTATATCTCAAAATCTACATATTTACTGATATAAGTATCATATTCATCTAGGGTTTGTATGCTTTAATCATCGTATAAACATGTATCATATATACTTTTGGAGCCAGAATCATAATTAGATCATGGAACCATTAAATTTGTGTTCTACTTATTTTTTAATAAAAATGATATATAATTTGATTGTATTCAGATCTAGCATCTATTTTCTACATTTATTGTTGATTTGTTATATTTGGGCAAACAACATTACACCATGTCAGCAAATATATAATTTATCCATATCAACCATGTTTCTATATCCTCCATTGAGCTTATTTTATACCAGTGCCCTAATCCATACGAGATTGGATTTTTGGAGGGATATAGAACCTTATTATCCACACATCGTGGATCTAATTTTCACACCAGACAGGGGCAAAAAGGTCAGTTTAGCATAGGGATTCTTCATCCCTTCCTTAACTCAGGCTTTAGGTCTCGCCAACCATGGAGATCAACTCCACAGTGGACTATGGCTTCTGGGCGTTGGGAGCTTTGACTGAAAAGAATTTCAGATGTGGACCCTCACGAGGGTGTTGAACTCGACCCTAGGCAAAGAGATGGTTGAAGGAGATGGATAAGTGTTGGTCGGGTGGTATAACAAATGCACCAAAAATTCAAAAGAAGACCTACTGCTCCATGTTACACACTAAAGGTCGGGGCATCCTAATGAGGTCTTGGTGGAGCTTTTTGGCTGGTTCAGGAGGCTAGAGGTAGGATGGACCATGATTTTCGATGACCTTCGTCTTTGTGATTGTGACAGCACGTCACTCTAAGCGAGATTACTCAAAACACAAAACACAACCTAATTTACCACACAATAAGAAAAGGGAATAATTAAAATTGAGTTAAACATCATCAACATGTTCAAAAACATTTACATATAAGTCCATCACCCTATATAAAAACACATACTATATCAGGTGTTTACCTATCTGTCCAATGACCTCAACTACAAACTTATGCAAAAGATATGTTCCACATATATATATGACATATACAACATCGACTTGTTGCCAAAACTTGATTTAATATACACATCATCTACAAAACATCCCATGCCCCAATGTAAGAGTACAGAGATGACTCGAGGACACACTAGCTACTACTAGCCAGCCTTCTTCTCACACTTCTCTAGAAGCTGATCTTCCCCACCTCTATAAGCCCGATGACATCATTGATGATCACCTAAAAAGATTTGGTAACCCATGAGGTGATACCCATGTCCCAGTGAGAGATATAACTCTCAACTACATTTATTGATTACAATAGGTTATTTAAATTAACAATTTAAGTAGTAATCATATAGTACTACATCAATCATGATTGATAGGATATCTAGAGGAACAAATAAAGTTATTGACATTTAAGAAATTGACTTCTCTTACTATATTATATATCAACTCAACATTATAAGGAATAAGCAAGGGTTATAAACCAATGTGAATCATATTTAACCCTAGAAGATATGCTACATGGCTGAATTTCTTTTTTATTAAGCCTTGTGTAGTTTGAGGTATACCACTTAGACTCCAAATAAACACTGTGATGTGCTATTCAGTTCTGTGCAAGATCTAGGAGAGTTAGGATCCTAAGGGCTCACATCCTCAGTTAGTACGAGTCAAAGGTAGAGACTATCAGTAAAGCTTCCTACAATGACATTTAGTCAAGCTTCTAACACCTAGTCCACCCTTGGTATATAGGTCACGACACGAGAAACTAGGGTATACAAAATCCTATCATCTGGGGTACAACCGTAGCTATCCGCAATCACATCACGTATATAAATATTCAAGACACTACTTCAACTGCTCTCAATATGAGGCATGACCACATCCATCCTCCAAACCTTAGGATTAGGATGACAAGGAGGTACTCTCCCTGCACCCACATATACTCAACAATATATGACTTCAGGCTTCCATTCTAGAATACCCGTTTCACCATCCAACAAGTCCTAACACTAGAATGTTTCTATGCCACAATGAACTACCTGATTAGGGTTTCAATTGATTCATTATTACCAATTGGGTGAGTTAAGGCTGCATCAATCAAGGTACATATAAACCCTAAAAGAGTTGTATAAAAACATGTCTATATCACAACTCAAAAAGATACAAAACATATGACATATAATTCTTATCACATCATAATAGAATACCAATTTTTATCACATCATGAAGAGGATCACCACCTCCATAAGGGCTCAAGAAAGGTCACTATGACCATGAGATAATCTCATGCAAGAACATCATTATCTTTCAACACCCTATTGAAAGTTCAACAATAATCATCATAATTTTGGTACATAGGTGTAGCATAAGATTACATTATTCACAAGGGCTATGATGTTCACAAGAAAACATATTCAAGTTAGCAAAACATTATGACAATATTCCTCCATCATATCAACATACAAGAAAGATAGATATGATTAAACATCATTCATTTATCACTTATGATTGGCTCAACAAGGTAGCATAAATTTATTTACAAATCAACACACAACAATAAATCATCAAACTTTATACTTGCTTAGGAAAAATCATAACACTTACATCCTGCATCCCCATTGAATCATGGGTATACTCGAGCCAAAACCATCAAACATAGACTTAAACCAAAGCCATTGGACCTTGTATCTATGAAACCATTGGATGTCATATGAACAAAACCATTGAGTCATATATCTAGGAAAACATCAAATCATGCAAATAGATGCTCCACCATTTCATTTAGAGATTTAACCAAAACATCAACCTTACAACTAGAAAATCATCTGTTCATTATTGCACTTAACCCAAAATAATCCATTGAATGATTGAGGTACTTAGCAAAAACAAAACCATTGGATCATTGAGAGACTTAGTAAAAACACAAGGCCATCAGATGATTAAAATACTTAGCCAAAAATCAAGACCTTCATATATTTATGGTACTTAGGCAAAACAAAACCATATGATCCTTAATGGACAACAAAACCATTAGATTGTGGTTAGGTAAGAAATCATTATTCACCAAGTAAATCTTGTTGCTTTCTATTCTTAGTAAAACCATCCTTTCATTCACCAAGAGAAAACATCCACCAAACCCTAAGTAAATCCATCAATTTAATAACCTAGGTAGTTCCATTGATTTGCACACCAAGTATAATCATTATTCTCCTACTTCTAACAAACCATTTTTTAAGGGTAAGAAAAGCCATCGACTTATAGCGTAGGTATCATCATCCAAATTAGCACCAAGCAAAACCAACAATTTCTACACTAAGGGAAGACTACTTTTTATAGTAAGTAAACTTTTCTTCCATCCATCAAAAGCAAGGTAGTGCATGCCCATAGAAGAAGGAACACTCATAGGATCTATGGGTAATTAACAACACACAAATATCATGCATGCAATTAAAGTAGTGCACCCAAGACCGTATATCCCTATATATCTAAGTTCTAGGGTATGTGCTATATAGAACAAGTTATAAGTAAGCCAAAAACAAGGAGAAAGTTATAAAACTATCCATAAAGTAGGAGATGAAGATCAAAATAGAAAGGTAGCTCAAAGAAATACGATGAAACCCTAGCATGCATGTCCAAGTTCCAAAACAAGTCCTTCCTCAGGATCAAGATGAAACTAGGGAAAAGAGAGAAGAAAATGATATCTTCATCCACATGTAAAAAACTTCTCTTCAAGAAAAGATAGGGTTTATCCCAAGGAAGAAGAAAGGAGATAGAGAACAACAAAAAATGAGACAGAGATGAAAAACTTACTTGTTTAGGTCAAGAGCTAGGCTATAAACCCTAGAGTTGCTTCATTAAAACCCTAAAGCAACATGCATGTGATCTCCACCCAAGCTTTGGCCTCCAAGAGCTTCTTCTTCTCCAGACAAGGGGTCGAGCCTCCCAAACAGCAAGAAGAAGAAGAGAGTGTAAAAGGTTCATTTTGTTGGAAGGATATAGGTATATAAATCTTAGGATGAAAGAGAGAAGTAGGTGGAGGTGTCAAAACATGCATGCCATGTGTCAAAAAGCTAAAAACAATCATAATCCATGCATGCAAAACTTCCAACGGATTTTTCATGATTTTCCACGATTTCTTACCTTAAAAAGATCATAATGATGTATTATCAGAATCCCCATCATATCTTTCATAGGTACCATATGGAAAACCCATCGATTCTTTCACTATACTTAGCCATTTTGCCAAAACTGACAAATCATCAGATAATTCACATCAACTAGGATATGCATTAGTTCTAGGGCATCAAGGACAAGCCATAGTTCCCTAAAATATAAGGAGTACCCTTCAAATATTTTCCCCACAATGTGATACCTTTGAATATGTTTTACACGTAGAAAAATCATCAACATACTTAGGTGAAACCATATATTTCCAACCTACCAACGGGGAATCAACAAAGCGATGGTTCATCTAGGTATACAAAGATGAATTTACATAAAACATCAAGAAGAGTATTTTGAAACGTAGAAGCATGAATGAAAAATATAGATAAAACATTAGAATTGGGTAAATTGCATAGAGGTGCATATAAACACATAAATTGCCTAACTTAAGAAAACAATGTTTGATTTGGACCAAACTTGAAACTTAGATTTATCAACTAATTTCAAAACTTAATTTAGGGTTTTATTATGGAATTAAGTACCCAATTAAGTTATTTGAGCATGTTTATCCATAAAGCTTGGTCAGGGGTCTTATAGCCATAAACCCCTAAGAGGGATTTCACCCCCAAAATCTTACTCAAACAAGGACAGTTACTTCCTACAAATGCCATCCTATAATTGCCATGTGGCTTCTTCCACACCACAGTGATGCCATAACACCTTCACTAAGGCTATATACATATTCCTCAACTTCTGTACACACTTAGTTGGATCAACACATGACCCTCAACATAAGAAACATCCTCCTCCAACTCAACCTCTAATTGACTGGATTGTTTTCTCTATATCTAGGTTGCACTTCCTTGGCGACATGAAAGACATTATACAACATGTGAGACTCTGGTGGTAACTCCAACTTGTATGCTACCTTCTCAATACATTCCATGATTGGGTATGGCCCTAGAAACCTAGGAGGAAACTTACCCTTCTTACCAAACCTCAACACACCCTTAAAAGGGGAAACTTTGAGATACACCCTGTCTCCCACTTGAAAGTCCAAAGATCTATGATGATTATCGACATACGAATTCTATCTATCCTAAGCTACCTTCAGAGTTGTGTCACCTTGATCTTTTCTGTAGTCTGTTGCACTATCTCAGGACCCATAAGCTGATACTCACCTATCTCATACCAACAAAGGGCTAACTGACAACGTCTCCCATAAAAAGCCTCCTATGGTGTCATATCTATGATTCTCTAATGAATATTTTGTAAGAAAACACAGATGCACATACCAACTACCAAGAAACTATATAACACAAGCCCTCAAAAGATCTTCTAACATCTGGGTGGTCCCCTCTAGCTGACCATCTGTCTATGGCTAAAATGTTGACTAAATCTCACTTGTGTCCCCAAAGCTGTATGTAAGTTCTCAAAAACTAACTTGTAAGCTGAGGATCTATGTTAGATACTATGATAACTAGAATATCATGTAGATGAACTATCTCATCAACATTTATATGCGCCAACTTTGTTGTTGTATATGCCATCTTGACTGGAAGGAAATGAGCTGACTTGGTCAACCTGTCAAATATCACCCAAATGGAATGATGAACTTCGAATGTCCTAGGAAGACCAACGAGAAATTCCATGGTTATATGATCCCATTTCCACTGTGGTATCGGTAAAGGATGTAATGTCAATGTAGGTTTCTAATGCTCTGCCTTGACCTGTTGACAAACTGAACACTTAGCAACGAACTCTGCCACATCACGCTTTAGAGTTGGACACCAATACAAATCATTCATATTATGGTACATATTTGCACTACTAGGATGCACCATGTACATAGAGGAATGAGCCTCCACAAGCACCATCTTTCTCTGGTCATGAACATCTAGAACCATTGTCCTATTGTGGAAACATACTGTCCCATCATCTGACTCATGGAAGCCATCATGCTTCCTTATATCAAACTCTAATATGATATTCTATATCACAACATCATTCTTTTGAGCATCTCTAATCTATTGTATCAATGTTGTTTTAACATGAAACTATGCTAGCAACCCTACCAACAGAGGTACTTCCAACTGTACATTGATATGGAGAAGTGATACCAACATGTCCCTCCTGAGACACATCATTGAGTGTAATTGTGCCTTGTCTACAGAAGATGATGAAGACGACTTCCTTCTCAATGCATTAGCCACCACATTCTCCTATCCTGGATGATAGTTTATTGTGCAGTCATAGTCCTTGATTAGCTTTATCCATCTCCTTTCCCTCATGTTCAACTCATGCTTTGAGAATATATATTGAAGATTTTTGTGGTCAGTGAAGATCCATCACTTCTTCCCATACAAATAATGCCTCCAAATCTTCAGGTCATGAACCAAAACTACTAGCTCTAGATCATGTGTTTTCTAGTTCTCCTCGTGTTTCTTAACTTGTCATGAAGAAAAAGAAATAATGTTCTTGTATTGCATCAACACGCATTCCAAGCCATTCTTTGAAGCATCACAAAAGATGATGTACCTTTCCATTTCTCTTGAAGAACTAACACTGGAGAACTGGTCAAATTTTCCATCAACAATTGGAAAGAATGCTAACACTTATCATCCCAGATAAAAGGAACACCTTTCCTAGTCAACTTTACAAGGTATAATGCTATACAATTGAAATTCTCAATGAATCTCCTGTAATAACCTGCAAACCTAGGAAACTTCAAACTTCAGTTAGTGTCTTGGGTTTTTCCCACTCCATCATAAATTCCATTATCTTAGGGTCCACATTAACACCCTTAGAAAATATGACTTGACCAAAAAAAGATACCTCAGTCAACCATAGCTCACATTTCCTGAACTTAGCAAACAACATGTGCTGCCTCAACAATGTTAACCTTTAGCGCAGATGATTCTCATGTTGTCGATCATCCCTGGATTATATCAAGATGTCATCGATAAACATGGCTACAAACTGTTCCGAATATGGTCTAAACACCCTATTCATTAGATCCATGAAAACTGGTAGTGAATTGGTTAGCCCAAACGGCATAACCACAAACTCATAATGACCATGTCTAGTCCTAAAAGAAGCCTTAGGTATGTCATCCACCTTGATCCTCAATTGGTGATATCGTGACCTCAATTCTTTCTTGGAGAACACTATATCACCTACAACTGATCAAACAGATCATCAATCCTTAGCAAAGGGTACTTGTTCTTCACTATGTCAATAATCTATGCAAAACCTCATGGAGACATCCTTCTTCTTCACAAACAACATGGGAGCACCCCAAGGGGAAGTGCTTGGTCTGATGAAACCCTTATTTAGAAACTCTTGCAAGTGCTTCTTGAACTCCTGCATCTCTGTTGGTGCTATCCTATAAGGTGATTGGGCTATAGGTTGTGCTCCAGGAATTAGATTTATGTCAAAATCAATCTCTCTAGGAGGCGGAATAGTAGGAAACTCCTCAAGAAAGACATCCTCAAACTCATGGACTATAGTTACCTCCTAGATACTTGGACCTATCACCTTGGTATCCACAATATGTTCCATGAAAGCCTCACACCCTTATCTCATCATCCTCTCTACTATCACAACCGACACCAAACATGTAGGAAGAAGCTTCCTATCTCCTTGGAAAGTACAAGAGACATCTCCACCACTGAGCGTCTCCACCTTAGAACTGCAATTCAAAACAACCTTATACTTCTCCAAGGTATCCATCCCTAGGATCACATCAAATCCATGCATGTCAAGTGACACACCTCCCACAAATGTGTGGAACCAACTAAAAGGCTTTCTAGCAAAAGGCTATCAAATCTACTACAAACAAGCAGATAACAACTACTTATCATCTCTTTGGTGTTAAAAATGTGCTTCACACTCGGGTCAACCAAAACATATAAAAAAGAAGAATTGGATAAGTTATAATGAAAGAATTCCATCTGTCCTATCATGACCCATGGATTGACCACTACTTCTGGCTGACTCATAACATCAAAACTAGTTGTTGCTTATTTTTGTCCTTGTCCTCTTCCAACTGGTCTAGATGACCTAGCCTACATTGCCTGACTGTGTCCTCTACCACCACCACTGTTGTACTAATGTTGTTGTGAACCTTGTGGACTCTACCTCAGCTGTTGTGTCATTTCCTCATATTTCATAGCGAAAAACCACTTCTCAAGCCTGACTTGTCCACACTTGTAACAAGTCCTATTGTGGCATGTATGACCATGTCACTGATATTGATTCTGCACTATTTGACCCAGCCAACAGAAAGTTGCGACCTCTACCCTAACTCAAGGACCATTATGACAGTACTCATGATCTCGACTCAAAAAAAGTCGATCTCTATTATTATTGTGGCAATGAGAACCTCGACTTCTTGGAGAGACCAGATGACTTTCCTTGAAACTGAGATGGCCTCTTCTTAGCATTGGTTTCACTCTTCTCAAGCATACCTTTCAATCCTCCTCACAGACTCCACAAAGGCAGAGAACCTCTCTCTATTCTCTAGAGCAGATGCATTCGTTGAAAACTCCATGCTTAGATCCTTCTTGAACCTCTGAATCCTCTCCTTCTCCATTTCCTCCATATGAGGAAAGAACCTCAAAAGATCCATGAACCTTGCCTCACACTTGTTAATGGACATTGAAACTTGGTGCAACCTCTCAAACTGAGTTATCTTCTCATCCATATACATATCTAGGAAGTAGCGGTGAACTCCCTCTGGACTCTTGCCAACTTACAACAACTCCCACTCTATTCTTTTCTTCTATGGCCCACCAGTGGCCAGCAATGCCCTTCAACTGGTAAACAACATGTTTCACCTTGTCCTCTTCCCAGATGTTTAGGATCTTAAATTCCTTCTCTAGCTTAGTTAACCACATGTCAGCGTCATCCAGGTCTATAGTACCCGCATATGCAGTACCTCCAATACGCTTCAAGCTCTCAAACATCTTCCCAAAACCCTAAGATTTCACATTATGATTGCTGCCCTAGGATATGGTGTAGATGCCCTATCCGCTAAGTGTGTGTGATTGTCTCCATGAGCTATCAAAACAGGGACTGAAAAGCTTGATTGGCCATGGGTGTAGCGTCAAACTGAGACACTGTGGACTATTCTCGCTCTGTGATATGCACTCTTTGATCATGTGTCGGCCTCCTACCACCACCTCCTGGTACAACGTAGTTCCTCTAGCATGCTCTTCATGTTCTCTAGATATATCTACATGAAAATAATCTATGATCAGATATGTTAGATTACATAAGAAAAGACACAAAACTTAAGTCCTATGACTCAACGAACCTAAATATCTAATACCAACTTAACCATCAGAACTGATCATGCAAAACAAGATTACTCAAAACTCAAACATGATCGATTACTAATTAACCACACAACAGGGATAATTAAAATCGAGTTAAACATCATGAACATATTCAGAATCATTTACATATAAGTCCATCACCTTGCATAACAACACATACTATATCAGGTATTTACCTATCTGTCTAGTGACCTCAACCACAACTTGTATACAAAAGATATATATGTTCCACATATATATATGCCATATACAACATTATCATGCCACAAAACACAAGTTGATATACACATCATCTATAAAACATCCCCTGTGCAGACCTGAGAGTACAAGGACGATGCTAGGATACACTAACTACTATTGCCAACCTTTTGCTCTTACTGCTCTCTAAGTTTCTCTTCCCCACCTCCACGATCCTGACGAAATCACATGATGATCACCTAAAAAGATGCGGTGACCCACAGGGTGAGTCATGTCTCAGTGAGAGATATATCTCTTAAAATGTTTATTGATTACAACATGCTATTTAAATAAATAGTTTCAGTAGAATTAATCAGATAGTATTACAGTAAGAATGATTTACATGATATCTAGAGGAGCAGATAAAGCTATCACCATCCAAGTAGTTGACTTCTCTTACTACATTATATATCAACTAAACATTATAAGGAACAAGCAAGGGTTATCAACCAATGTGAATCATATTTAACCCTAGTAGATATGCTACATAAATGAATTGCATCTTTGATTAAGTCCTCAGGGGTTTGAGGTCTACCACTCAAACTCCAACTGATCACTGTGAAGTGTTATTCAGTTTTGTACAAGATCTAGGAGAATCGTAAGATCTCACACCCTTAATCAATACGAGTCAAATGTGTTACATATCAGTCAAACTGCCTACAACAACATATAGTCAAGATACTAACTGTGACGACCTTGATTTTGGGGTTTAGATACAATAAGGTATTGGAGGACCATGCATGCTCTATAGACGAAAACTATCAAATTGAGGAATTGGTAACCCAGTTATGGATAGTTTCACCCAAATAAGTTTATTTGAGATATGATAGAGGAATGTGATGCCTAATTGAATCCAGTCCAGCCTTTATTAATCAACATAGTATTTCTGAGACCAAACATCCAGTTAGTGATCTTCTTTATGGGAGGAAGGATCCTTTGGAGGAATTTATTTAAATGATCAATTAACATCATTCGTGGCTCAAACTAGGCATATAGAAAGAACAATTGATAATGAAAGGTTGGTTGGAAGTTTCATAAACATTGAATGATCCACCTGAGAGATATTGATGATTGAGCCTTGATTAAATGAATAAGGTTTTAATGATTTAGACCTAGGTTCAATTTTTTTTTTTATCGCGCAGCCAACTCACTAACAGATGGATGCGACTCTAATATTTGTGACTTGTCTAGATGAGGCGGCATCTTAGTGACTTGGGTATAGATCCAATGAGTTGATGATTGTCACCTACCTCCATTTCAAGCAGAGCAACTAGTGTCTAGGAGACTGGGTCATGAGGTGTAACAAGGAGGTTGTTAGAGGATTAAGCGATATCTTTGGATCCACCGTGCCACCAGTATCCAACCAACACCCGTGAGACCTGGCTTGCGGGATATGAAGGCAAGGGCCCCGACCTCCCTCTTCTTTCTCCATAGCTGCAAGCATCAGCCAACCTCGGATGGATGAGGATGTAGTCTCCTGGTAGATTCAACTTTGGTTGATCCCCACGTTATGCTTGTGGCTCGGTGAAGTAAAGGAAGTGGGCGGTTCCTCGTATCACTAAGACCTACAGATCGATCCCTCTCGTGAGTACCATCCCGGTGTTTCTCCACCTGCACCTACAAGAGAACGGCTCCTATTTCTTGCTACTTCTGTTTGAGAGGCTAGAGGGGATTTACAGAGATGAGAATCTAGTACGAGGCTAATAGAAGAGGTCTCCTGCACGTTCTTGCACCACTGTGATGGATCAGTGCTATCTCCTTGCCCTGAGAAGTCGCTTCTTGCTTACGAAGTACATCAACACCCTGCTGAGTCGGCACTTGAGATGCAGCTGTGGAAGCAGCGAGGAGAGGCAAGCAAGCTGGAGAAGCCAGAATCGAGGAGGAGGAAGACACAACATCGCACGCCAGAGTAGAGTCCCAGGCGGCGGCTGGGAGAGTCCTACTGCGGACTCGACGTGAGAGAGATGACGCACATAGGCGTTAATCGAGCCGCAAGAAGGATCAACGTGCGACTGACCACCCGGTAGTATTGGTACACGAGGAGAGCACAGAAGCCACGTGATGCAAGTATATACCCATTTGCAAATGCCATGGGTCCACGAGGGTTTGAAATCGTTGCTCGCGGGGTCTTAGGCCAAGCCCAGACACGATTCATATCTGTCATGGAAGTACCATTTGTGTTTCTTCTCTGTGTCATCTCTTGTGATTGATTTGACCGAGTCCTGGTCCATGCATGAGGCTGCGAAGCGGAAGAATCAGTTTCCTAGTTGAGCGGTGATGGGGGCGGGGGATGGTTCGGAGAAGAGGAAAGTTGTGGGTTTTGGTAGATGGTGTTTGGTGGTTGTCGTGGTCGTTGAGAGTGGTGGTGGTTGGGAGGCTGTGAGGATGTAGAGGTCAGATTCGGATCTAGGACAACAGAGGAGGAGGAGGAGGGGAGGGTTGGGGGAGGTGTGGGTGAGGGTTAGAGTTGTCTTGAGTGCTGCAGCCAGGTGTTTGGATACAAAATTAAAGTTGCAACTGAAATCTATTGTTGCAAGTTGCTGGAACAAGAATGTCCTTGCAAAATAACAAGAATAGGTTATCATAGTACAACTCTACCTTCACCCTTAAAACAATGAACTAAACTATTAAATGGGTTGTATGAGTTTCAAGCCAGATTACATAAGCTTCACATTCTATAAGAGCCTCAACAATTAAAAGGAAGAATGATACCATGCCGGAATTAATACAATCAAGGTAGTCAACAATACGATTGATAATGGACTTTTAAATAATAGACTAAATTGTTATGGTGTGATTGTCAACTTGGATAAGCCAACTAAGCTGGATAAAACACCCCACATGTGTTCAAACCATTGTAAGTGATCATAAACTATATTGCTAGGAAAACATTGCCAATCTTTGATTCAATCATATTCAATAATAATATAAACAATGTGCCACTATATATTTATAATTAATTTCTCACAAGAGAAACCATACACGCACAATTTTTTGTAATCTTACGTAATACTACTCAAACATTATATTATTAGTTTGTTTTTTGGTGATTTTTTCGTGTTCTTTGCGTCATCTCACATTATGAAGTGAACAAGGAATGTTTTTTTTTAGCTTCCATCATCAATCTTATATAACATGAACATTTATTAACAAATTCAACTAGCTTGTCCTCCAGACTATTGACATAACTCGTAATATTTTTAAAATTTCAAAATACATAAGCTATTTTCTTTGAAGATAATAATTTCCCGTCTATTCTACTGTATTCATATTTAAAGAGAAGGATGTCCCAGTTCATGAATATTGTTTATCACTATACAATCTTGCGGCTAGAGCCCTAGATGCTTAGACATCACAATATGTCTATTACTTTAATTCGTGAGGGGCATGCCTTATATACCAAGGCAAAATCCTAGGTTTGAGTGAAGTATGCTACTATGCATAAGTAAAGGAAAAACATTTTTTAAGCATGGTATCTAGAAATTTTTTTTGTATTGAACGGTCAGAGATATATAAGAGAAAATTTAAGAATATAGTTGTTTTATCTATGTATAAGCTAAATTAAGCTTAAATCTTAATATTGACCAATTCTTGAATTTCAAGTGATTAGAATTGGATAAAATGCATATAATATCAATATCTTGTGCTTTATGTCATAATCTCATTAAGAAATCATCCAAATTTATATATTCTAGGCTGACTTGACGGTCGATATGGCTTAATGTCAACCAATACTATAACTTAACATAGCATTGATGTTAAAAAAATGGCTAAAGAATTTTGTAACCGAAAGGGCCTAGATGTGGGAGATGTCAAGATGGGACAAACTACTACATGTCAATATCACAAGAATGAAACCATTGGAGTTTCTATGAGTTGGCAGTGACTTGGGTAGTCGATGCATACTATGTCTTGTATGCTTTTGTAAGAATATTTTTATAATATTATTTTTAAGTAGGGTTATATATTTATTGATGTCGAACATAAAAACCACTATATGCACCTATTTGAGTATCCATTTACTGCCACAGATACACTTCTTGGTGTGATGCAGGGAGACTAATGGACAAGACGATTGATTGAAGTTGAACTTTGGTTGTACTTGGTGTTAGTGATATTCTTGAAGAAATAGAGAAAGCAAGTTTCTCCTTTTCCTTTCTAAGTAGTTCCCTATCCTTGAAACTTTTGGATATTGGTTTTCATAGTTTTGGGCACACCCACACTAATCACCCTCTTTCAATCTAATCTTTTTATCAAAATTAAATGAAGCATGGAGGAGCTATAGTTGAGAAGAAGTTGAATACAGATATTCATGTGAAAAAGTATCTCGTCCCAAGGCTTCCATACCTAGGGTGAGTGTTTGAAAATTGATTCTAAGATTTAAGAATGAAATGAAGGATTTTCAAAAAAAAAAATTAGTTAGATGTAAGAAAAGTTAAATCTTGTTTGGATCTTTTGATGTGTTCTTGTAAATTATTACATTCAACACTAAATAACTAATATAGTATTGTCTCTCTATTATCGCAAGGTTATAATTCTTAACTTGCATGTTTACCCTTCTACATAATTTATAATTAATAGAGAACCAATCGATCGAATTTAATGTGACATAAAAGAGGCCATTAGAACAAAAGATATAACATTCCCTTGATCTTATGAACCAAATTTCCCTGATTCATATGATTCATCTTTAGTTGAATGACATTAGTGTTATATCGACTTCTAGATTTTCATGCAATACATGCCAACTTTACTTGACGTTTATTTGAATTAAGCTCATTTTTAGTAAATAGTTATCTTAGTGGAAATACATAGATAGTCGACGATGAAGAACTATAGATTACAATGATAATGCTATTTTATACATTCATATATAAAAGTATAAAACTAACCAAAGTATACGTCCTATATAGGAAATGGGACTCCATAGTACCAATTGATACACAATAATAAAAATTTGTTTTTATAACATTATTGGGCTTGGTATCATTTAAAATATGGTGTTATTCATATGAATGAGTCTTTTAGGAATTCAATATATTCTAGTGGTGTTTGTAATACTACAAGGAACTTGATAAATATGGTGCATCTCAGATAATTTGATCTAGTTCAAGGAACATGGATTGAATGTTGAAGAGGATGATGATTTCATGCCTCGGGTTCAATCTGGATATCCGAGAAAAAGGAATTATAAAATCACTCTAACACGAATCACCAAACAAAGGTTGAATTTGTTCCCTGATTTTTCAATTACTTGACTAATGATGTGTTGTTAGATACCGCCCATTGCTTGTGATATCATAAATCAATTATGGACATTCACTGTAATGTAACTTGGGACCTATAGGGTCACACTAATAGGATACACATGGAAAAGAAGTTTACTCATGAATATGGTTTAAAATTTATTACTAAAGTGTTATATATTCAATTTTAACTATATTGGCAATTAGAAGTCTGAAATGATCGGTTCACTTTGTGAACCGATCAATTCAGATGTGTGAACTGGCCATTTTAGGTTGTGAACTGGCCTTTTAGTCGATCAATGAGATTGGACCAATGATTGATGCTAACCTCATGTTGTGCATTACACGGATATTAAAATCCAATACAATTTCAAATAGGGACATAGTAAACTGATCGATCCAAGGGTTCAACTGATTGACTCATGTGTGAACCAATTAGTTCAGTGGTGAACCCATCAGTTCATGGTTTTGAGGTTCCAAAAAATTCATGAAATTTCATCTCTTCGAATCCCAGTTGATCTAAAAATCTTGACCCTAACTCTCCTATAAATAGAGGGGTAGTCAAGGTTTTCTGAAGACACAATAATAAGATCTAGCAATTGTTGTCTTCTCAGAGTTTTGATAACCTGTAAATCCAAGAAATTCTTACCTGTAAAAAGGAGATACAACATGGGAGAGCAAGTTTATGCTAGCACGTGACAAGAAGATACAACTCCTTCTTGTCTGTTCCAAAAGACCGACAAGACTTCATGGTGGTCCGCGTGGACTATGTAGAGGCAAGGAGACTTTTACCAACTGTTAGGAGCACATTGTCAACCAGTGTCCATGGTGCCAGACTAGGAGGCCACCGTAGATAGTCATCTAGGTGCAACTTTAAAATGAAGCACGTTGTAGAAAGGATAGACACTGGACTTGCCCCAGGACCAAGTATGTGACTTGCACCCTCCCATCCCAATTCTTATTTGTTGACACAATATGCTCTTTAAGGGGAATATGTTTCCTCTATCATATTTATAGCCATATTTCCCTATACTTATTCGAAGTGATCTAACATGACCTTCATGCTTCTCCTATGAAAGTGCTTTTGTTAAGGGGTCAGCAATGTTGCTCGTAGTTGGTGCTCTATAAATCTTCACATCTCCTCGATGTATGATCTATCATATGAGATGGAATAGTCATTGTATGTGCTTAGAATGTTGATGTGATCTGGGTTCCTTAGCTTGTGCAATAGCTCCATTATTGTCAAAATATATCTCTATTGCATCATTGATTCTTGGAACCACCCCAAGTTTAGAAATGGACATCTTGATCCAAACAACCTCCTTTACTGCATTGGAGGCAGAAATATACTCAGCTCTTTTATAGAATAAAAAATTGTTTCTGTCTTGAAACTCTTCCAAATTATAGCTTTGTATTTTAGGCAAAACATAAATCTAGATTGTGATCTATAGTCATCTTTGTCAGTTTGAAAGCTTACATCAGTGTAACCCTTTACCACCAAAATTTCCTCACCACCATAGAACAGGAACTGATCTTTAGTTCTTCTCAAATAATTAAAGATGTTCTTTACGGAAATCCAATGACTTTCACCAAGATCTAATTAATACTTGATAGTCATACTCAAGGCATATGAAACATCAAGGCGAGTGCATTACATTGTATACATGATAGATCCAATAGCAGATGCATATGGAATCTTACTCATGCATTCTCATTCTTCACAAGAACTGGGACATTAAGCTCTAGATATACTAACACCATGAGACATGGGAAAGTTTCCTCTCTTTGAGTTCTCCATGCTGAACCTTTTCAACACTTTGTCATTATATGTGCTCTGTCTTAGGCCAAGAAGCCTTCTTGATATGTCTCTATAGATCTTAATTCCAAATCTATAAGATGCTTTGCCTAAGTCTTTCATAGAGAATGTATTTCCTTGCCAGGTTTTTACCATCTATAAAGTAAGGTTGACATTCTCCATCAATAGTGTGTTTTCTACATACAATATGAGGAATACAATCATGCTCCCACTAACTTTCTTGTAAACACATGGTTCATCTTCATTTTATCTAAAGAAAAACTCTTTGACTGACTCATCAAATCAAAGATTCCAGCTACGAGATGCTTGCTTCAATCAACAGATTGACCTTTGTAGCTTATAGACCTTATTTGCATCCTTTGGATTTATAAAACCCTTCAGTTGTGTCATGTACACATCCTCAAGTATATTCTTGTTAAAGAATGCAGTTTTAACATCCATCTGCCAAATATCATAATCATGATAAGTTGCAATAGAAAGCATGATCTCGATGGACTTAACCATGGAAACTGGAGAAATTATTTTGTCATAGTAAACACCTTAAAATTGTATGAAACCCTTAGTAACCAATCGGCATTTGTAAGTTTGTACATTACCATCCATGTTAGTATTCTTCTTGAAGACCCACTTGCACCCTATGGGTTTTACCCCTTTAGATGGATCCACAGAGGTCCATACCTTGTTAATGTACATGGATTCCATCTCACATATAATGGCCTCAAGCCGTTTTGTAGATTTTAATCCCTTAACATCTTGTAGATAGGTTTTTGGCTCATCATCAATGACCAACTCATTGCCTTCTTGAGTCACTAGATAACTAAATCTTTCCGGCTCTAGGTGTATCCTACTAAATCTATGAGGTCCCTATGTTACATGAAGAATTTGAGTTTCCATAACAGTTTGTGACTCTCTATGCACCTCTTGTACCTCTATAGGTTTAATGTTTTCTTTTTGGTCTCAAACCTCTTTGATTTCTAATTCCCTCCCACTGATTCCTTAAGAAAAGAATTCATTTTCTTGGAATACAACATCCCTGGAAAAAACTAATTTGTTGTCAAATAGAGTATAAAAGTGGTATCATTTGGTTTCCCTAGGATATCCAAAAAAATAACATTTATCTAATTTAGGTCGAAGCTTTTCGAGAAATTTCTTTCTCACATAAGGTTCACATGCTCAAGCTTCATAAAAGACACATTGGGACGCTTCCCATACCATATCTCATATGGTGTCTTTTGAACCAATTTTGATGGTATGCAATTTAGTGTAAACATTGTGGTTTCTAGAGAATAACCCCGGAAGGAAGTCATAAGTTCAACAAAATTCATCATTGATTGCATCATATCTAGAAATATCGATTCCTCTATTCTGATTCATAGTTATGTTGTGGTGTTCCAAGTGGAGTCCATTGTGATATGATACCACAGTCTCACAGAAGGTCCTCAAACTCTTGGCTTAAGTATTCTCCACTGTGATCAAACGAAGTACCTTAATACTTTTACCATGTTGGTTGTATATTCATTCATGAAACCCTTGAACTTTTCAAGGGTTTTTTACTTATGTTTCATCAAGTAAACATAACCATTCCTACTAAGATCATATGTAAAGGTAATGAAGTACTGATAACCACCTCTAGCATTTATTCTAAAAGGGCCACACACATCAATATGAATGAGCCCTAATAGATCACTAGCCCTATCACTATTACCAATGAAAGGAGTCTTTTTTATTTTGCCCAACAAACAAGACTCACATATCTCTATTGATTGGAATTCAAAAGAGTCAAGATATCCATCTTTATGAATTCTAGAAATGAGTTTCTCATTGATGTGTCGTAGATGACAATGTCAAAGGTATGTTTTTTTTAGTTATCGATTTTTAATCTTTTGGTATTTACATTATAAATATTTGTCTCTAGATCTAGCAAATAAAGACCATAAGATGTAGGGGCATTGCCATAAAAGATCTCATCTTTTTAAAATAGAACATCTACCATTCTTTATATGACATGTATATCCATTATTGTCCATACAAGATATAGAAATAATGTTTCTATTAATGGCAGGTACAAAATAGTAGTTCTCTAACTCTATTACAAGCCCTGTGGGTAGAGATAAGTTATAGGTTCCAACTGTAGTGGCAGCAACTCTTACTCCATCTACAACACTCAGTTTTACCTCACCCTTTCTTAAAGGCTTACTTCTATTTAGATCCTACATATTCAAACATATGTGAGATTCACATCTAGTATCTAGTACCCATGATGAAAAAGTAGACATATTTATCTTAATAAGGCAATACTTGAATTGGAGATCTTTGTCATCTCCTTCTTCTTATATATAAATTCAATATGCATTTGTCATATATCAAGAAATACAATGAGTTGTTTGGGACACCCAGTAAAGCCACCTTCTACCTCTTCAAATGTGGTGTCTCTAGGTGCTCGTATGGGAGTGGTGTTTCTTTCCATACCAGAATGACATGTATGATAGATACAAGAACATGATCATCAGGAAGAGAAACATCATGAGCCATATTATTGTGTGGAAAAACCTCGACATCTTCCATGATGTTCAATGATGGCAAGATGACATTTTATGACCACCTACAATTTTATGAAACACAACATTTAAATTGACACACATATATATTGACTTGAGGGATTACTTTATCACAACGTATGATCCCAACTTATAAATTGACTTAGATTGAATATTACCATGGTTGGGCCATGTCCGTCAAAAAGAGCACTCCCAAACCCTCCTCATACGTGTGACATTGTACATGATCTGTGACTGGTAGAGGAGATCACATTGCCTCAGGAGACTTAAACTGATCCAAGGCTGCAACTATCAATCTTTGCACCTCCTCATGGTCCATTTCCCCTTTCTTGGAAGATTTGTCTTTTGTTGGAATGAGCCAAAAAAAGATTTTATCCCAAACCCAGCTCCCGGGCTCTAACATGTCTAGGATGCTCTTCCATCCCTAGACAACTGTCAATTCATTGTGTGTTTCATGAGAGGTAAACTTTCCCTCCTTTGTTTGCTCACCCATCTCCAACTATTCATCATCAAAACTGACTAATCAATAAAATTTAACAATCCAAGGAA
The DNA here is from genome assembly GCA_963693085.1 of Alisma plantago-aquatica. Taxonomy (NCBI): domain Eukaryota; kingdom Viridiplantae; phylum Streptophyta; class Magnoliopsida; order Alismatales; family Alismataceae; genus Alisma; species Alisma plantago-aquatica. Next base: position 168,501,548 of record OY856415.1, read on the forward strand.
TAAATAACATAGACATGCATTGCGAGCTCAAGAAATTTACCATTTTTGTAGCCACCTCCTGAGTAGCCTGGACGGATATTTCTTGGACTTTGTGTTTCCTTACATTTATCCACTCCAAATAGCAAGGCAACTGTCCAGAAGCACTAGTAGACTTGGCAGTAAAAGGAGTAGAAGGGGAAGGCCCTTGTTCTTACCCTTACTTTTTCTCTCAACAGGCGATGTATAATATAACCACCTAAACCCAACTGGTGGTTATGCATATTCTTGTCACAATTTTTTATACATCATGAATGGTCTGATTCAATCAATAATAATATTGTTAACTAATCACAAGAAATCATAAGAATGTAATTGATTCAATACCATGAACTCATCTATTTGTCTCTGCTCAAGAAATTGCTCCCATTTTTTTTTATCAAGATAGTGTCATTGAACTATGGGGTCCTTGTCCTTCTTGAATCAATAGATGTAGTTTTTTTAGGATTGTCTGCTAATCTCTATGTCTTCTCCTGATGAGTTGCATAACATTCTTTTGATGTGACTTTTCATCAAGCTAATATAGGCCCTAAAAAGGTTCAACATTCACTACCTTTAGAAATGTAAAAAGAAAAAATAGGAAAAGACTACAAAAACATAAGGACCGATCCATGTGTCTTGAATCCTCAATGCGAAGAGGAACTTTGCTTTGATTAAGGACCCCACGATTAATCACAAATACTTTTGTAATTGGCATGCCTACTTCATTAAATTCAGCGGCACCCTTCTTCCTTTTACCCCTAGTCAAGACTTTTTTTATCAATAATCAAGAAGGATAGCATGACATATTTATTCTTCAAATACAACCTTGGAAGAAGATTGTATATAATAATCATTACATTCCCAATGCTATGTTGGTTTCTTATTGTTCCATATGGATTCATCTCATCGGTGAAAAGTCTGAATCTTAAATTCCTAACTTATTCGCCAAATTCAGGGTACAATAAACCAATCTTCTTCTATTGTGGAGAATCAGACGCATGTTGTAGTATGTCATCATTGTTTTTCTTTACCTATGTGACATCCGTATGACGTGCGTGTAATACGTAAGTTTACATGTCGAAGTAATATGGGATTATGAGTCCCGAGTTATCAAACACGGGGACTTGTGAGGTTAAAGACTATTACTAATTAGGATTGACCAGTTAAGCCGAAAACAAGAGTTGATTGGTTGTATAATTAACTATGAACAAAAAGTAAATCTAACTAAGGTTGTTGTGATCAAGAAGGGATGAATTCCTTAGGACTTTTGATTTCACCACGGGCAACACTAAATCTAATCCCTAATTATTGATATAACTCCCTCCTAATCCTGAATAAAGAGCTTGTAGCTAGAAACTACCTCCTTTTGTAGTGTAATTCTCCTACCTAATCTAAAGCCAATTCCATTCTCATAGTGATTGATTCATTAGTTAGGTGCTTTTGGTTTAACTCTAGGTAATCTCCTACCATTTATGCCCCACCTTTCCCGAGGGACACCGATAAACGGGTGAACATATGTGTTTCTAACCCTTAATCTCCTTTTCAGCAGTAGTTAAGGATCTGATATGCTAATTGTGGGGATCAAGCACAATAAGGACATGTGATTTCCATAGATTCATAGTCAAAAATTAAGAGGAAAATATATATTAACTCATAAGAATCAGACACAATACATACCCGGGTTACTCCCGGGTCTTAAGAAATTAAGGTTTTTAGTCGAAAATAGATGACATAGTATCACAGTAAGTCGAAAAGATGTAAAACATAAATTTCAAGATATAGTAAGTTGGAGAAAGGGTTAAAGGGTGGATCTGGAGAAGATGGAGTAGATTTTCCATCATTTCTTCCACCAAAATGCCTCTGAGGTATGCCGGGTAGTGTTCCTTCACTTTTCTCCCTTCTTTCGGCTGATGTATCATCCCCCCATGATAGATCTTCCAATTTCAGTTCTAATCATTCCTTTTATAGTTGTCGTACATGTTTAGGTTAAGAGGAAACCTAAAATATAATTTTTAATACAATATGTGTTAGATTTAACACATTAAAATTTGGTCCACAGTGTTTGAGTCAGTGGTACCAAGTTGGAAGTCGGTACCACTGACTTCTTCATAGTAAAAAATCATTTTCCTTTTTGATCTGGAGCAAAAAAATATTTATACTCTGATGCCATGTCGGTACCACCGAGTTGTAAATCGATAGTATCGACTTCTCTCCAATAAATAATAATTATTTGCAATAAAATAATCTATGAATAAATGCAAATAATTATTATAATAATTAAAACATGTAAAATACATGTAAAAATATAAGAAATGATGCACAAGTGATTTTTACTAATTTGATAAAATATGTATTAAAAATATATTCAATTAAGCACAAATGAAATAGAAAATAAGCAAATTAGATATCAAAATAACGATAATTTGTACATAAATCACACCCCTAAGCTTGAATATTGCTCGTCCTCGAGCAACACTACTCTTAGATTTGTTTGAAATAGTCGGCAAGAAGACATGTACCTATGAATTAGTTTTCCTAACCACCCTCCACCAGTCGGTTCCAAACAAGTCATTGCCAACCACTTAACAAGTAACTAATCTAAAGCAATCAATAGTGTTCATAATAGATGTCCACAATAAGATCAATGAAAAAACTATCAATATGAAGCAGTTAATATCATGGCCCGTAGGGCACATGCTTGATGCACCATCTGATCTCCCTATCTACATTGCTCTGATCTACCTAAATAAACTACTTGGAAGCAGTTCCCCATATAAGCTTGAATGAGGGGAATAATCATATGAGGAGCCTACCATGAAGAGAAATGGATGGAAAAGATGGGTGGCTGTGAAATCAGGAATCACAAGAATAATTCAAATCATTTATACAAGACATAAAAATATGATGCACCTATATGATGGATAAAATGTGAATGTATGCCTTCAAATGCCTTTTTTTGTAGAATGATGCATGGAATGGATGTCTCATCCTAATGATGAGTATAGGTGGAAAGGTGTTTACAAATAAAACTTCCACAATTTTTTTGTTTATTGCTTGGATAGAATATGACACTAAATGGAAAAATCTATTTCCTCCTTTTCTCTTTTTTTCTTTTTTTTCTTCTTCAATAACTCTTTTTCTCTACCCTGTTATTTTTAGCAAGATAAATAGTTCATGCTTGGGCTTTTTTTTACTTTTTTTATTTAGAGAAAGAGTAAGGAGATACAACTTTTTGTACATTCTTTCATGACAGAAGATCATAGAAGATAACAAATATGTAACACCTTATGAAATATGCAATGCAAATGAAACTATATGTGATTTTGTTATGCAAACTACAAATGCTCAAAAGATGATATGATTTTTTTTCTAATGCATAATAAAATGAACTAACTATATGTTTCCTATCATGCCATGTAATGCATACAAGAAAAAAAAATAACTTGGATTAAACTTGATCATCTTGTGGTGGTGAATGAAGATGAATGGAAGGTGGATGAGATCACATGACTAAGAGAAAATGTCTTTCCCAACCATGATATGTCCCTCTTCTATCCACTTGTGTAACAGGGTAAACTTAGAGTTTATTTCTAGAATTTGCATTAAAGATCATGATATTGTTTGGTTGGTTTGGACTCAAACATCATCGTCATAACACAAGCCATAGGGTTGAGTTAGATTTTTCATTCATTCAGTATGTCTTCAAGCTTACTAATCCAAACAATTCCTCCAGTTATGTACTCTTAAACATAGCAATTTAGCTTAAAGTGCAAAGCATAAGAGCACATTCAGTTTTCAACAATTATCAAAATTGATACCAAATCATCAAGAAATGGCTAAACCTAACCAAAATTTTATATTTTGTCCACAAGTACACTAGATAGAAGTGTACTCTAAAAACAAAATGAAAAATCTATTTTTTCTAAAACAAAAACATGTAGATGTATGATAAAAAGAAAAGATGCAAGAGGTAAAGATAGAAGCACCATTCCATTCCTCCCCCTAAGGTTGAATATGACATTGTCCCCAATGTCAAAAGAAAAGGAAGATAAATGGAATAGATATACTAATATGTGAGGTAAGATTTGGGGTAAAATACGGGTGGAAGGGATCCACATTAAGACATGCCCTCCAACAAGCACTCGAGCTTGGTGAAGTGTCGATGCTTGCTCATCTTGTGAGATGTCACTGATGAAAACTCAATACTACTAATAGTGAAGTCGGTGGTACCGACTCAGTTCGTCCCTGCACACTAAATACACATATCAAGGCACCTTTTTTACTTGCATCAAAACTAGATATCACAATCTACAAATAGTAATGTAAAAGTAGAATTGAAAGTTTAACAAAATAAAAATAATTGGTGGGTTTCCTCCCACAAGCTCCCTTGTTTAACATCCTAGGATGGACACATGTCAATCAACAATAATCAGGTCGTTGTAGAGGAGGGTGAAGCTCTCTCTACCTCTTCCTTCTAAACTTTTGGTTCCTTGCAACAATGATAAAAAACAAATAATAGTCAGAAGACCAGTGTGTATTGTTGACATTCCATTTCAAAAGTAAATTATTATTGTAATGATCATGAACATGAACTAAAACCAAGTCTTGATGTGGGAGCACATGCAGAAATAGGTAATCATGGGGTGAAAGGTATAAAGGAGATTGCTCCTTAATTTCTATGACCATCCCCATTGAATTTCTATGACCATCCCCAATGGATCACTCCTATCTCCATATAATTGAGGGATTACATCAAAGGTGAGTTTGTATGTCTCCTCCTCTTTAAATAATTCAACATCCCCACATTCAGTCATATCCTCACAAATTTTCTCAAAGTTATCATCTGGATATATATCCCATATAGGATTCTCCATAAGGAAATGAAGAGATGGGTCTTGCGGTGAAGGAATTATATGATGGTTAATGGGAAAATCCTCCACCTTTTCACTCTTAGTATGCTCTTCCTCACTCTCTTCCTCCTCTCTAAGATAGCTATCAAATAAAGCACCTTCTGGATCATCCTCTGCTTCACTCATATCCCAAACACATGTATCAAAATTGTCTTCCACCTTATTTGCATCATTCTCCTCATCTTACTCATTAGATCCCCAATCAAATTCAAGATCAATCCTAGGAGTCAAGGGTGTGTGTGTGGGCTCAATGGAAGGACATGGTAGAGGTGATTCTAAAACTTCTTCCAATATGTTCTCCTCACTCTCTAATTCCTTATCCTCAATCTCAACTTCTTCCATTTTCTCTATCCTACCACATCCTCCATTAGAAATAGGACTTCAGCGATTTAAAATAGATTGAACCATAATCTGAATATGCTCATGATGAATTTCCTTTGAGTTTTTCCCATGATGTGATGAAGGTGAACTCAGACACCAATAGTCTGCATGTGCATTTCCACACTTAGAACGAATAGGGGTCATGTGCTTTTTTTTTATAAATGAAAGAAGACTAACTACGAAGAAATATTGGATGAATATGTACAATTCCTAAACTAACAGTAAAGTTTTATGTAATGAAAAATGGGAAGAATAAAAAAATATATATAAAAAAGGAAAATAATTACAATGGCCTAGAGTGATTGATCCTAACTTTTTATAGTTTTAACCATGCCAACTCCCCAGCAACGGTGCCAAAAAAATTGACACGTGTATAATGTGCGTGTAATATGCAAGTGTACGTGTCGAAGTAATATGGGATTATGAGTCCCGAGTTATCGAACACGGGGAGTTGTGAGGTTAAAGACTGTTACTAATTAAGATTGATCATCTAAGTTGAAAATAAGAGTTGATTGGTTGTTTAATTAACTAAGAACAAAAAGTAAATCTAACTAAGGTTGTTGTGATCAAGAAGGGATGAATTCCTTAGGACTTTTGGTTTCACCATGGGCAACACTAAATCTAATCCCTAATTATTAATATAAATCTCTCCTAATCCTGAATAAAGATCTTGTATCTAGAAACTACCTACTTTCATAGTGTAATTCTCATACCTAATCTAAATTCAATTCCATTCTCATAGTAATTGATTCATTAGTTAGGTGCTTTTAGTTTAACTCTGGGTAATCTCCTCCCGCTTATGCCCCACCATTCCCAAAGGACGCTGATAAACGGGTGAACTTATGTGTTTCTAACCCTTAATCCCCTTTTCAGTAGTAATTAAGGATCTGATACGCTAATTGTGGTGATCAAGCACAATAAGGACATGCAATTTCCATAGATTCATATTCAAAAACTAAGTGAAAATATATATATTAACTCATAAGAATCAGATACAATGCATACCCGGGCTACTCCCGGGTCCTAAGGAATTAAGGTTTTTAGCCGAAAATAGATGACATGGTATCACAGTATCTCCAAAAGATGTAAAACATGAGTTTTGAGATATAATAAGTTGGAGAAAGGGTTAAAGAGTGGATCTAGAGAAGATGGAGAGGATTTGCCGTCGTTTCTGTCACCAAAATGCCTCTGAGGTCTGCCGAGTAGGGTTCATCCACTTTTCTCCCTCCGTTCGGTTGCTGTATTACCCCCCATGATAGATCTCCCAATTGCAGTTCTAATGGTTATGGCCATCGTACATGTTTAGGTCAAGAGGAAACCTAAAATGTAATTTTTAATACAATATGTGTTTGATTTAACACATTCACCGACTTTTTCACAGTAAAAATCCTTTTCTTTTTTGATCTGGAGCAAAAAATATGTATATTTTAATGCCATGTCGGTACCACCGAGTTGCAAACCAGTAGTATCAAATTTGCTCCAGTAAATAATAATTATCTACAATAAAATAATCAATGAATAAAATCAAATAATTATTATAATAATTAAAATGTGTAAAATGTATGTAAAATACATGGAAAATATAAGAAATGATGCACAAGTGATTTTTTCTAATTTGATAAAATATGTATTAAAAAGATATTCAATTAAGCACAAATGACAAAGAAAATAACCAAATTAGATATCAAAATAATGATAATTTTTTCATACATCACTATGCATGCCAAGATAAATCTTCTGCATCTATGATATTAGCAATTAAGTGTTGAGACAGTGGTATGATAGGTAGATACCACATTACCTTGGGAGAAGTCAGGTTTTGGTCTTACCTAATGTCGTCCTTTTGTACCTAGACGCCCCACATTTCATGCATTCTTTCATATCAATAAAGTCATTTTAAAATAGCACACAATCATTTGGGCATGCATGTATCTATTTATCATCCATTCCCATTGGACATAACATCTTTTTCATTTCAAATATTGAGAATGGGAGCTCATTGCCTTCAGGGAGAATTTCTTTCAACAAAGACAACAACGAAGTATATATTTTTTGTCACTCCGTCTATTGTTAGCCTTCAGAATATGCAATCTTAACACAATGCTCAACTTCATAAACTTAACAGTTTCTCAACATCATGAACACTATTTCTAAATAAGGGAGATAGATTTGTAATATTTACCCTGCAACTATCTAGCATCACATCAACCATGTCTGTCGGAATTGGTTCATTCACATCAACATCGTCAACCATTTCTTCTTCGATACAACTATCACTCTGCTGATGTCATACTAGAAATCTCTTCATGCTAGTACCAGTATGTATATCCATGTATAATATGATTTCACATGACTTGATCTTTGATCATGTCAAAGTGTCATCTTTCAAGTTGTTACTACAATTCCTACATGGGCAATAGAACTTATCTCCAGGTTGTTTTCTATGTTCATGTGCAAATCTTACAAATTGGTTGAGACCATTAATAAACTTTGGATTGTAGTGAGTTGGACTAGACATCTATGATTGATCCATTCAATGATGAGATGGGAGATGAGTATCTCATCAGGTGTTTGCTAAAAAGTTAATTTCATACTAAAATATGTTTGTATTGATCCCTAATCATCTACTAGGATTTATATTGATGAATGTGTACCACATATCTCATTCTTGAGTACTTCATCTCACTAGTAAGTGTATAATGCATGGTCAATTTCAATAAATTTCAGCAGTATTCCTACCCAGTTCTATAAGTACAATTATGTAGATGGGAAAATACCCACCTATATATGTACCTAGAGAAAAAAAAGGAGAAATACTACTGAAATTTATTGAAATTGAACACGCATTATACACTTATTTCCTAAGTGAGATGAAGTGCTCATGAACAGTCCCAAATTGGGGTCTATTTAAGGTTCACTCCTAATGAGTAAAATATCATATGGGTTTCTAGGATAACATGCAATTAGCGTTAGGGTTTACAAACTTGAGTTTTCTTTTTAGATGTTCATGATTTAGGGTAAGTTAGGTAAATTTAAATCAATTTTATTGTAAATCATGTTAATTTTGATCAACTCATATCAATTTTAGTGTATTAATTCTCAGGTGTAATCATTTATCCATACTAACATCAAATTTCTAACCATTAAGCAATGTACCTATCATAGATATACATGAAATAAGTATACATGAAATCATAGAAAGGAACACTCATCACAATTTCCATACAAAACATCATTTGAGGAACATCACATTACACATATATACATGAAAATTAGAGCATCAATTTACACATTTAGGAATTTTAGTCATTTTCAATAAACCGCTAACCACCCAAACAAGGGAGAAGGGGAAAGCTTAAGGGTATACCTCTACTTCCAACAAAAGGGATCATCAATTGAGGTGAGGAAGAGGAGAAAGTGTCTGAGGTAGTACTGAAGGAGGTCAGGAGGATGAATGAAAATAGAAGAAGCAATATCGATAGTAGAAGAAGTAGCATCGACGGTAGAAGAAGCAGCAATGCGCACCAGCGGCAGATTAGCAGCAAAAGTGGGGGATGTGAACATGGAAGCATAAGAGGAAGACAAATTTTAGAGAAAGTTGAGGAGGTGACGGTGGCAGAAGAGGCTATGGAGGCAGCAACAGAGGGGTGAGAGCAACGGAGGAGTGGAGGTTTTTCATCACACATATCTTTCTCGTGGGGAGGGGAAACAGGGGGAAAAGGGTTTCTTAAGGGTTTAAGTAAGACATATGTCTTTGATTATTTTATACAAATGGATGATGTACCCTGTAGAATCGGTTCATTGGTCCTAAATAGACAAATAAATCAGTGCTCATGAAAATCTATATTGTGAGTCAGCTACTACAAAACTGACAACAAATGATGTGTCCTAGCGACTTATGTCATCGATTTCTATAAAAACAACCAGTGAGATATTCCAATTTGGGGGGGGGATTTCAAGGGACATTTGGTACTTTACCTTTCTCATCATTTATTGTCCATGAAACATAAAATGCAGATATGCTTCTATCTAGTCAATTATTTTACTAGGAACTACCAAGGTATGGTTTTTGGAGGGAAGTGAATCTCTCTTAAAATTTTACGCAAAATTATATTTTTGTGGACGCTCTATGTCGCCTGTTTATTTATAAACCAACCAACGAGATAAATAATGTGCAACCCGTGTTTTCCCATCTAGGAAACTATTATTGTTTTCTTTAAGGAACCGACAAGATATATCACACATCGATTTCTATTGAAAAAATAGACAACATAACTCATATTTGTCGTAGTGATCATACAAGGTATATAAATATCAAATTTAGCCACAACAAGTATGAACATTATATAGGGAGACATGAAATACCATTTTTAATTCATTCAGTGATAATGCCAAATAAGAGTATAATGCTTGTAGTAAAAGGAAATACATGGAAAAGCAACATGGATCCAAAAAAGAGATGTTTACATATGCTTAATGATATCGATATTGTAGTCTACATTAGGATCATGTACTCTAAAATAATCATCACCATAGTATTGCATAAGAGCATCCCAAGTCAAAGCTTATGTCGTCACAAAAAGCATACACTTCAAGAAAAGTAGGGACCCAAAAAAGTTGAAGTGGACAACGATGTCTTGAATCTGGGATTTGGAAAATGATTTGTGATGAAGGTTGGATGGTGGTGATGGTAATTGTGAATATTTTAAGTTTGGATTGTATGGAAGGATGTTCTAGGGACAAACATGAGAAGTATGGTCATCAAAGGGACATTCATTGTTAAGGATTCCAAGCATCCATTGAGATATGTCCTTGCATGGTGTTGATATTCCATGTGTTCTCCAAGTTGATAGGAAGCATCGTTGATATAGGCAAAGTTATTATAATGAGTGAAATAGGAAGGTAGGGGAAGAGGATGTGGAGGATTAGGGTCTTGTGGATCCTCTTCTACATGTGTATGTCATTTATGATCAAAGTGAATTCCCTTTTTTTTCAACAACGAGGAGATTAATTTTGTGGGAAAGATGGTATTGAATGTATACTAAATCAGAGAGAGGTTCACCAATGGAATGCTCAATGAGATGACATATAAAGTCCATAAAAGTTGGTGACCCCTTAAATTCCAGCATCTCACATAAGAGTAGCTTCAAAACATTAATGGAAATTTTTAGAATATTAGATACATGTGAAAATGAGATATTTCTATTTTGCTGGCTCAAGGAGAAATATTGGAAGTAATAATAAGATTGACGACTCAGACTTGTTGAGTGAGAGAAGAGGAATAGAGAGTATCTCTTGTCTCTTGTTAATTTGCACCAAGGAATAGAAGAAATCTTTTATTAGAAGTAAGGGAAATTTCTTCTTCTGAATGAGTCAAAACTTATTTAGAGGGTTGTTGTTGGTGACATCAATATAGTTTGAAAAATTAGTTTTGTTGATGTCAACAAAGGTGCAAATGTTATCTTCATCAAAAGTAAAACTATGGTCATTGACTATGGAGGAGATATAGAAAACATCTTTATCTTAATAAATGAGAATAGCAAAGAATTCATGGATAGTTTGGGATGATAAAAATGATATCTCAGCATAAGAAATTCTTCAAGATATTGAACTTTGAATAGAGGAATAAGATGAATCAACCATGAGAATGAATCCACATCCACTGATCATCATCGAGGAAGAGGTATCCTTGAAGACAAGGTGAAGAACTAGTCAACAGCAGTGGAGTTCGTGAAGGCAATGTTGTTGATGATCATTAGTTGATCAGCTTGCTTCTTTCTAGAGAGCTTCTACTTACTCCCACAGTTAGAAGATGACGCCATTGAGAATTTTGTGGTTTAAGAGTGCATAAGAAGGCTCAAAAGTAGAAAAACAACTGGGTAGAAGGTGGCTTGGTGGTGGAGGGAAACTCACAAAGTTGAAATGGAGTAGAGAAAATTGCCTAAGGAGGTTTAAAGATGTGAGCTAGCAATGGTGTGTGAAGAATGGATGAGATACATAGCTTTTATAGGCTTCTGAGTGATTCTTGGTGGAACTATAGTTCGATAGACTTCCTCAATGGTAAAATGGCTATTTTCAGTCCAAGGGAGCGTTAGTCGTGTTTTCTTGGTTGAACTATACATCGACTGAGGCAATGTCGATCGAACTTTTTTGTAGACAAAGACACTTATTGGATTCAAATCAAATGCCAATCGAGGGACTATTCAGTCCAACTCTTCTTCAATGAGCATGTTCTCAATCAAATTATTTGTCCACCAAAAAGGTTTCATTTTAATATAAAAGAACATTTGATTTGGCCAAATTAATCAACAATTTAAATGAGAGAACATTTTCATATGATAATTAGAGATATTCAAAATAAAAATAAAATAATTTGAGTGACATTATTTTGGAAAAATATCAAAATAGATATCTTCAAGAGGAACAATATTTAAATTTTTTCTCTAATAACTTAAACCTATTCAAACACATAAGGTTCAGTGAAAATATTATCTAATTGATTTTAATTATTAACATGATGAAGGCATATATCATTTTTGGCTATATGATTGTGAAGAAATTATGTTTTATCTCAAAATATCAGCTATGTAAAATTGGATTTTGAGCTAAGTTAAACGGCATTAGTCATATAACAGAAAATGGGATTCATAGATTGTAAAAAACCATAATCACATAATACTTATTGCAACTAAAGGACTTGTGCACAACAACAATCGACAATATATTCAGCTTCCTTTGTAGAGTTTGTTTCTTACTAAACCAAGAGACCAAAGATTTTTCAAGTAAGAAACAACCACCACTTTTACTTTCTCAATCAAGATGAGAACAAGCATAATCAGTGTCTATATAAGCTTGAATGTCAAAAGATTTATTTTTAAGATACCAAATTCCACAATCGATTATTATGGTCAAATATCTTAAAATGTGTTTAACAATGACAAAATGTGTTTGCATTGGATTTGATTGAAATTGAGCGCATACGACAATGAAAGACATGATATTCATACTAGAGGTGGTTAAATATAATAAACTTCCAATCATTCCTCTATACAACGAATTTTCAACAGGTTCACCATTTTATTCTTTGCCAATTTTAGAAAATGTGGCCATGGGGGTAGAAACATGTTTGTAATTTTCCATGTTAAAATGTATTAGAAGTTCTTTTATATATTTTTCTTCATTAAGAGAGATGCCACAAAAAGTTGGTTTCATTTGAAATCCTAAGTAAAAGAATTCTCCCATAAGGCTCATTTCAAATTCTTTTTGCATGATGTCACTAAATTTAGTGCAAATTGATTCTTGAGATACACCAAAAATGATATTATCTACATATATTTAAACAATAAGGAAATTTGAATCATATTTTTACAAAATAAAGTGGAATCTAATTTGTGGATTAAAACTCATTCTAAAAAGTAAAGTTTTTGTGATCATACCAATTTCAAGGAGCTTGTTTTAAACCATATGATGCCTTATTAAGTTTATAAACATGATCAATGTGTTTTAAATCTTCTAATCTGGGAGATTGAGCAACATATACTTCTTCTTTAATTATACCATTTAGAAAGGCACTTTTTACATCCATTTGAAATAGTTTTATGTTTTTAGCTAGATCTAAAACATTCTAATTGAGTCAAGCCTAGATACAGGAGCGTATGTCTCATCAAATTCTATTCCTTCTTACTGATTGAAACCTTCAACAACTAATCTTGATTTGTTTCTAACAACTTCCCTGACTTCAGTTAGTTTATTTTGAAATACCCATTTAGTCCCAATAATTATTTTGTATTTAGGTCTTGGAACTAGATTCCAAACATCATATTTAGTGAATTGGTTAAGTTCTTCTTGACTAGCTATAATTCAATAGTCATTTTCAAGCGCTTCATCCACTTTCTTAAGTTCAACAATAGATACAAAATCCATATTAGCTTTATCTCAAAGGGATGATCTAGTTTTTATTTTGTCAAAATGATTTTCAATGATAAGATCTTGTGGATGATATTTAATTAGTCTTGGTGTAGATTGTGGTGGTTCCATATTTTGTTCATGTATTCGTTCATTTTCATGTTGTGATGTTTCTATATTTTGTTCTAGTGTTTGTTTGTTTTTAGTAATTTTATCATCTTTTGAGATAGTAAATTCTTCTATCGTATAACCAATATAATTTTTTGAGTTATTATCAATCGATGTTTCATTAAACTCTATGTGAATTGATTCTTCTACCTTTTTAGAAACAAGATTATAAATTCATTAAGCTTTTCTTGTGGTAGAATATCTTTAAAATAAATCATTTTTTGAATTAGGATCAAATTTGTCTCTATCATATTTAGTGTCAAGAATATAAAAAGGTGTTCTAAAGGTTTGAAAACAATGCACTCTTGGATTTTTAGAGAGGTATTTCATATGAAGTCTTTTTAAATTGTGGATGTATTGAAAAATGATTTTGAACATAATAAGAATTGTTTGACTTCAACCCCAAAACGTTTTAGGAGTGTCATTTGCTAAAGCATAGTTCTAGCTATTTCTTGTATAAATTGATTTTCTCTTTAAATGATACCATTTTATTGTGGTGTTTGGGAAGCAGAAAAAATATGGCCATAACCTTTTGATGAGCAAAATTCTTCAAATTCATGCTTTTTGAACTCACCACCATGGTCATTTCTAATAGTGCATATCTGTGTTAGAATTTGATTTTCTATTCTAGAGAAAAACTTGATAAACAAACTCAATAGCTATTTCTTGTATAAATTGATTTTCTCTTTAAATGATACCACTTTATTGTGGTGTTTGGGAAGCAAAAAAAATATGGCCATAACCTTTTGATGAGAAAAATTCTTCAAATTCATGCTTTTTGAACTCACCACCATGGTCATTTCTAATAGTGCATATCTGTGTTAGAATTTGATTTTCTATTCTAGAGAAAAAATTGATAAACAAATTCAATACTACTATCTTTACCAAAAAAAAAGATGAACCCATGTATATCTACTATAATCGTCAATAATCACAAAACAATATTTTTACCACCTATCAATTGAGTCTGCATGGGGACAAATCAATCCATATAAATAAGTTCAAGCATACGAGTAGTAGTAAACATTGATTTTGATTTGAAGGAAGTTTTGACTTATTTACCTAAAGTAAATGGCTCACAATTTTCAGGTTTATCAAAAGAGATTTTAGGTAAACCACGAACCATGTCATATTTTTTATTTTCTTATCACATGAGTACTAGCATGTCCAAATTTTCTATGTTATAAAGTTTGAGTATCATCATTTGGAGTAAGACATTTTCCTTGAATATATTTAATGGAGTTTGGCCTAAGATTTTATAGATTGCCTACTTTTTCTTCGTAAATAACACTAATAGTATTTTCTTCAAGTAATTTGTATCAAATTCTGTTAAATAAGACATCATATCTACTATCAGAAAGTTGACTAAAATTAAGTAGATTGTGATGCAAACCATCAACTAGAATCACATTTTTAATAGTGAGATTTGTTCTAATAGTTACAAATTACAATGACAATACCTTTGCCATTATCGTTGAAGGTAACAATACCATTTCTTTTCTTTTCAAGTTTTTAGAAAGTTTTCTTATTTCCAGACATGTGCTTTGAGAAACCACTACCAACCACCCAATCCTGCAAGAATAAGAGATTTTTGGTACCCAAGTGGAGTCAGATATGGTTATATACGTGAGAACCCATTACACTAAACGAGATTACTCAAAACAGAAAACACAATCAATCATTAAATAATCACATACCCAAAAATATGGGTAAATTAAAACCGATTTCAACGTCAACACCCACTCAAAACATTTTCATAAGAGACCAACATCTCTTATATCCAAACTATGCCAAGAAATTGATACAAATTGCTCTATTGCCTTGGCCACAACATATATACACATGAGAACAATATTCATTTATGCCACACAAACTAGCATTAACATGCTAACAAAAGTTCTATTTGTTTGAAACACCATATACAAACTTTTTCTGCCTCAACCTGAGAGTACATGGACGACTCCAGGACACACTAGACATCTAATCAACTTTCTCAAAGATTCATTACTATAACTCCTCTTTGCTGCCACATGTTTGTTTTTGTCACTTCTGATTACCTAAAAAAATGTGGCAAACCACAAGGGTGAGACTCATGTCCCAACAATAGATATAACCTCCAACAATGCTTATTGATTACAACATTTTTAAGTAATTAAATAGTTAAGAAAATTAATTAGATATCACAAATAAGCTCAGCAGCACTGATGATTAACAAAATACATAAAGGAGCTGATAACAACTATCATCATCAAGCTAACTATCATCATTTTCCTTATTAACCATATAAGAGATTCAATAGCATATGCATAACTAGCATAAGCAAGTCTAGTAGCATTATATCTCTATTAACATGAATAAGTCTAGCATCATAAGCATATCTAACAACATTAGCATGTCTAACAGTTTGAACAGATCATTATCATAAGCAAATCTATCAACATAAGCATGATTAGCAATATAGACATTTCTAATTATAGAGGCATGGCTAGCATGCTAAACATAACTAACAACATGAGATAGCTAGCATCATGATTATAATCAACAGTAGTAGATTAGATATCAACATAAGCATGACTACTGTATGTACACATTTACAGTCTTATGGATATCCACAACATAAGTATAATTACTATCTCTTAATTGCACTAAGCATCATCTTTATGTAAAGAGAACAAAAAATGTTTATCATCCAATGTGAAGCATCATGTATAACCCTAAACAGATATGCTATACGACTGTATTACATCTTTTATTATTCCCTGGGGAATTTGAATCGTACCATTCAAAGTCCAACCGACCCCTACAAAGGGCTATTCGATTTTGTACAAGATCTAGGAGTGTCGGTATCCTAAGATCTCTTCCCCTCGATCAGTATGAGTAAAAAGGCAGTGACATATCAATCAAAGCTGCCACTACAGTGACATATAGTCAAGCTGATAATCACTACTCCGACCTTGGTACAGGTCACGGCACTAGAAACTAGGGTATTCAAACCCAATCACTGAGGTACAACTGCAATTGTCCTCTAATCAAATCATGTTATAATCATCGAGACACGACCGCAACCATTCTCAATCTCATCAGATGTATGAGGCATGACCATAGCCAACCGCCACAATCTGCATTGTGGATGACAAGGATATATCCTCAACCTGCCACCCCCACATACTCAACAGTATACACTCTGAGTTTCCCTTAGGAATACTCATTTCACCATCCAGCAAGTTCTGACACTGAAGATGGCTCTACGACACAGGGCACTACATGATTAGAGTTGCACTTGATTAGTTATGCCAATTGGGTGAATTAAGGCTGCATCAAACAAGTGGACATACAAACCCTAATTCACTTCTAGCAAGGATATAAATATCGAAACTTGAAAAGATATAAATGTATGAAACATAATTTCTCATCTCATCATCACATGGTATTATTCACTTGCCATTCATGAGACTACACTAGTCATCATATTATCACAAGATATAAATCCTTTTCACAATATCACAGGGTATCAACCCTTATCAACATAAGAGGATTACACCTCATTTAGGGCTCAACCATGCCCAAAGGTCATTTAGACCATCATACTATACCGTGCAAGATCATCATTATCTTTCCATGCCTTATAACAAGGCTCAACAACATCACTTACATATAATACACCAGATCAACACAATCTTACATTAATGAGCTAGGAGATATTCATAAACAATCATAGTAGGGTTATATTATCATTAAGAACATTCCTTTATTACATCAGCATGCAAGGAATCTAGATATGATTAACACTCATCATATTCACAATGCACATGTTCAACATAAGAAAGTATCAACCATGTGGCTATGATACTCACCAATTAACACATTAAGGTTATGATCATGTTAAGGAGGTTATTCCACCATCATTCCATAATATAAGAATGTTAAACATGAATACTCATCTTTATCTAATTGCATTAGAGTTAGGTTCTACATGATAAATTATATCAATGTTACTAATCAACACTCATACCCAAACCCTAACTCATGGCATCCCCATTGGATCATGGATGCATAAGGTTAAGCATCACCATCACATTCCATACTATTCTCAAGTATGAACCCACACATAAATCAAGGTGTAACCATCATGTTATAGCATACTAGGGTTTCAACAATAATAGAGTACTCCATGATTGTATTAGTCATTCAAGGACTATTAATACCCAATTACCATCATTTAGTTATATGAAAGCTAGGGATAACAAGCTATACCTCATTAGGGTTACATATCAACACAATATGGTTATCATCCCTTCTATTCATATGAGTGAATAGGTAAGAATAACTTATTAAGGGTAACCCTCCATTTGTTCCATCATCATTCAACCCATATCGTCATACCACAATGTCACCCAGAACCATTGGATGTCTAAAAGGTAAGACTATTGGTTGTTTACATAAGTAAACACCTTGGATAAACCACCTATGAAGTCCTTGATTTGTTCTCTAGATAGATTCACCATATAACCCTAGACATCCCTTGATAATCGATACAAAAAGTTCCATTGAGAGTAGGGTAAAACCCACAAACGACTGTTCAGTTAAAACAAGCCATCCATTGTCAACAAGTAAGATCCTTAAGTTGATCATATAAAGGAAAACATATAAATCACATTATTAGGACCAACATATTGCATTTGCCATCATTCAACCTGAATGGAGGAAGAAACAGTAGATCTCAACCATTGGGTCAAGTTCACATGTTAAAACCATCAATGATAGTATAGGTCTCACCATTACATCAAGTGACCCAAGAAACCACTGGATTAAGGCTTAATTGATGATACAATTACAATGCTTGACTCTCCATAGGTTTTAGAGACCTTATCTACCATCAATAGTGACCATTAAGTCACCATAGGTTGTTAGATCAATACTAATTCATTAATCAACATCAAATATTAAGCTAATGTCAACATTGATTGATAACATCAGTAGGGTACTTAATGGTTGATCATTAAACTTCTAATTGATCCAAAACCTTACCTAAGGGGGTGAACATAGGTTGTCACCATCATTTAACACCCTTGATCATGACCATCTATTGTTATGAATACAACACCATAGGGTTTTTGCAATGGTACCATCATCGGGTCATGGTTTATAGAAGAAATCAGCTTAAAACCCTATAATTGACCATTGGTTGATAGGTGCTTAGCACCATAGGTTGTCAAACCAACCTGATACAAGTCATATTGTACCTTAGGAATAATATACACATGATCACAGGTTCATATATAACTGAAATCAAAATAGGGAACATTATAAAAATCGAAATCAAAGTCAAACATAGCTTTTTAATGCATGGTTCATCATTTTCAAGCAAGAACATGATCTAGAAAGCTTATGGTAAGCAATAAACATGGAGCAAGTTATAAAATGTGCCTCTAATGATAAGATGGAACCCCACATAGAAGAAATCTCAAGCAGGTAGGGTAGAAAATCGTATTGACTCAAGGTCAATTAGGTCAATGTTGACTCACGTCTAAATTGACTAAACCCGTGTTTTGATGATGACTAACCATTCCACATATTGGTGTCTAATGCTTCTACTTGAGTGTTTTCAGATTAGGTATAGACACACTCCAAATGCCCTAACTTGCGCATCTCAAATTGGAGAAAAACAAGTCAAAGTCAATACAAGTGCACGTTTTTGTAATATGATGTAAATCCTTTAGAATCATGTTGTAAATCACTTGTACTAATTGTATGTCTTGTAATCATGCTTAGAAAAAATCAGGAGCACTTAGATCGAATGTTTAAGCACTCAAAAGCTATTTTCCAAAATTCACATCAGGTTGTTCATCGGTTGAGTTCTGTGAGTTGCAAACTCGACCGATCCTGATTGGATCTTGAAAATGACTTTTGATCAGTCAAGTTTACACTTCACAGAACTCAACCAATGGAGTAATTGACCAATTCAATTTTCATTGGTTGATCGAGTTCCCCCAGGACAAACTCGACCAATGGTCTGAATATCGGCTTTGTCTTTTACTCTATCGGTCGAGTTACCCTTATAGAAACTCGACTGATTGCACTGTACGGAAAAGTGCAGAAAAGCGCTTCTAGCCATTGTGGAGTTGCAACAAGTGAAAATATATCTGTTGCAAGCCAAAAAACGGCTAGTTTTCATTATCAAGTGTTCCCAAAGGCTAAGAGGCATCCCCAGCTATAAAAAGGACCCCTTGGGCTTCATTCCAAGGTTGAGCATTCAATGCAAACTCTATGTGAGGTTCCTATTCTATAGTTGAGTGCTTCCTACAGCCTCCTCTCTCTCTAAGCTTAATCACTTGCTACATTCATTAGAGTGAGTAGGAGATTTGTAAGAGAACTAGTCCTACATGTATATCTTGTGAGGCTCTCACTTCCACCACCTCCCTTTCTGTCATTTCAACCATGACGATGAAGGTTCTCTCTCTTGGCTAAGAGAGGTGAAGAAAAACAAGGGAAGGTGTCCCTTAGTGAAGATCAAGGATGAAAACTTGGAGCTAGAGTGGGTAAGCCCTTGGTGAAGGCTGGAGACTCCTTGATCAAGTGGGTAAGTCCTTGGTGGAAGCTTCTCCGAGTGAAGGTGAAGTCAAAGGCGGAAGATCCAAGAAGAGTGGGTAATTCCTTGAAGGCTGAAGACTTGTGCAAGAGTAGGTAAGTCCTTGGAAGAAGGCGGAAGACTCTTGCAAAGTGGGTAAGTCCTTGGTAAGGTTTAAGACTCTTTGTATTGGATAGGTAAGTCCTTTGGTTGGTCATGTATTGTAAGTCTTATGAATGAATATAAGAATGCAATGGTTAGGAAATCCTAGAGGCTGACCTCTCTAGGTAAGTGGACTGACTCACTTCTAGTTTGAAGTGAGGAACCACTCTAAATAGCTTGTCCTCTTGTGTTTTTCTCAATCTCTCTCATCCTTGCTATGCATGTTTTAGTTGCACTCAAATTACCTATTTAGCAACCTTATCTTATGATATATCTTGAAGGTCTAATGAATTTTGTTTAAGTGCATTCAACTCTATTCACCCCCCTATAGAGCATCTAATCACCCATCTAGGATCCAATAATTGGTATCAGAGCGGGCTTATCCAAGCATACTTATACAAGTAGGAGAAGATGGGTGACTACCAAGGAGGGAGATACTTGATCAGCCTTCCAATATTTGATGGGAGCAATTTCCTCTATTGGAGAGGAAGGCTTCAATTCTACATCCAAGGATCAAGTCATGAGATGTGGAAAATGGTGAACAACGCATACATGCTACCAAAGACAAAGATTGAAGATTGGGATGATGCTACCTTGAAGAAAGCAACCTTGAATGCTAGATCCATCCACATACTCTATGCCTCCATGACCCCCACCGAGTTCAACCAGATTTCTTCATGTGAAATAGCCTATGAGTTATGGAGAAAGCTATGTATCACTTATGAGGGGACAGATCAAGTGAAGGAAAGCAAAGTCTACATGCTCAAAGGGCTGCTTGATAACTTTAAGATGGGAAAGGAGGAGAGGATAGCCAACATGTACTCAAGGCTCAACACCATTGTGAATGGTCTTGCGGTTCTAGGTCATCCTATGTCTAGTGGAGAGATCAACTCAAAGATCGTTAGAACTCTTCCCAAGAGATGGGAACCCAAGGTGACTTCCATTGAAGAAGCAAGGTCTCTTAGGAATATTCCTATTGAAGAGCTCATTGGAAATCTACAAGCACATGAAGCTACACTTGGCAAGAAGGAGGAAGTAGAAAGACAAGAAGAGAAAGAACTCAAGAGAATGAAGAAGGCTGAAATGAAGGCTCAAATCAAGGCTATTGTTGATCAAGCCTCTCCATCCTC
The DNA here is from genome assembly GCA_963693085.1 of Alisma plantago-aquatica. Lineage (NCBI taxonomy): Eukaryota > Viridiplantae > Streptophyta > Magnoliopsida > Alismatales > Alismataceae > Alisma > Alisma plantago-aquatica. The sequence goes on from OY856415.1 coordinate 168,522,790, forward strand.
TCAAGATGAAGAAGATGCCATGTACTCCAAGGGTAAACTCTACAAAGACAAGTCCTCCTCCATCCAGTGCCTCAAGTGTGGAAAGAAGGGTCACTTCAAGATAGATTGTCTACAAGGCAAGAAGATCTATCATCACAAGAAAAGAGAAGATAAGTGTCACTCAAGCTCAAGTGACTCCTCTGACTCAAGATCAAGTGAAGATTCAAGTGAAGTATCAAGCTCAAGCTCTAGTGATGAAGGAGAATGCCATTTTGCTCTTATGGCATCAACAAGTAAGAACTCAAGTGAGGTAAATCAAAACTCTTTAGATAAATAATCTTTGATTGCTATTATTCATGATACTTGTATCTCTCTTAAGTCTTCTAAAAAGAAAAAGAAAAAGCTTGCTAGAATTGTTGATAATATGAATGTAGAATTAGATGATCTTGAACATGCTATTCTTTCTTGCTTGATGACAAAAATGTTTGTCTTAGTCAAGTAGACTCTCTTAAACTTGAAAATGCTAGCTTGCTTGACAAGATTAGATTTCTAGAAGCTCAACCTCTTATGCCTAGTTTTAATGAAGAGCATACTTTAATTGTTGATACTCTCATGCATGATATTGATGTTCTTAAATCTGAAAACAAGGACAAAGATTTTGTTTTGCAAGAACTAGAAATAGAAAATGCCTCCTTGCTTGCTAAAATCAATGTGCATGAATCTTGTTCTAGTTCTACGAATAGAGAGAATGATGTTGTTGCTCTTCATATTGATAGAGATTCTTATTTAACTAAAGCTCTTTTCTTAGAAAATAATCTTCTGCATGCTAGAGATAATATCAATCAATTGTCTTCTACGATTACCTCTCTTATGCATGATAATGATAGTTTGAGATCTTCTTTGCAAAAATTCTAAGTTAGTAAAAGGAATCTTAATGATATCCTACACCATACTACTAAATGAATTGGTAGACATGGTTTAGGGTATGATAGTAGTCAAAGGAACAACAAAGTTAAAGGACCTCCAATATTCCATGGAGAATCCTCTAGTACCAAGACTATGGGCACATGCAACTATTGCAATGAAATTGGTCATTATTCTACTTGTTGTCCTTTTGGGAAAGCACCCAAGAGAAATAGGACTTGGGTTGCTAATCTAACCCCTCTGGACCCAAAAACATGATTGGGGACCATCTCATATTTCTTCTTGTAGGTACTTGCAAATGGATTGACTTGAGCTATTGAATTGCAAATTGACTTGTCAATCCACATGAAAGAAGAAAGGTGATATGTGTAGAGGTGACAACAAATGGAAAAAGGAATGGTAAGAACAAAGGTAAAGGCTTTCGTTCTTATAACCGATCCTAACTAGTTTTTGTCAAGATAGTATGCATTATACATATGGTTTTTGAGTTAAAAGTGGTATTTTGTGTTTCTCTTCACACTCTTGCTCAAAAATTGTTTCTAATGCTTTCATAGTGCTTTACTAGCTTGCTTGCACATTTCTGGATATGGTTTGTATGTTTAGCATGCCTTTAAATATGTTTTTGTGAAATATATGTGCTTTTTAACAACTGCTCTGTCGGTCGAGTTTGTCCTATTTGAAACTCGACCGATAGGCACCTATGGGTGTTGCCAGCAGCTGTCATCGATCAAGTTGTCAATACACAGAACTCGACCGATAACTGTTGGTATGTATGCCCTGAGAGCCAATCATGGGATGATTGGTGGGATACATTGAGATTGATTTGATAAACATCAAAGGCGAGCTTCCAATTCTTTCTGGTTCAGTCATATGAGATAGTGATAGAACAGATTGAATGTCTAGAGAATGATAGTACTCAATGACGTATGCTTTCAGGTTGAGGACCTGAACGATGAGATCATACGGATGCTAAGAGTTTGTACATTCTTTTTGTGTCCCTAGTCGGATGTCATTGTGGAAGGTAGATAGACAACAATGACACACAAGACTAGATTGTGGTGTTGGTTGATGACAGAATCTCATTAGTCATGATATAGAGATATCAAACCAAACACATAGGTACTTGTTAGAGAACAAGTGTACCGGACAGACCCACCGTGAGTTTGACACATGGAACCATGAGATGGTAGTCACAGTCAGTACTCACAGTGATGGTGGTGAGTGTGATTCTTAGACCTGAAATCACTGCACTCAACACATGTCGTTGGGCACACTTTGACATCATCAAACGCAGTCCTGAAACATGGGTTGTTATAAAGGTGATGATTGGGTGGCTTTGACACATGGGGCTTTTGAGGGGTGAGTGATAGATATGGGATTTGTCCCTCCTGAGGGAGTTTGATATCCATGGCCACTTGATGAGTAGGATTGAGAAAGGCGTGCACGCATGTGTGAATCAGTATATGATACTGATGTCATACATATCTCTTCCAGTCTACTCTGAGATCAAGGAAGTGAATGAACGTTGACAGGATGACTGTTCCATGCCTCGAGTTCATTCGGGATATCAGTGACAAAGGAATTATACATTCACTGTAACACCATTCACGGATTGTAGGATGAAAGTTGTTCTCCAACTTTCTACTTTCACTTGGGTAGCACTGATGTGTGACTAGACACCGCTCTTTGCTTGTGAAGTCATAAGTGTTATGGACTTTCACTGCCAACGTGAAATGGACCTGCAGGGTCACACACATAGGATTTAACCTGGAAGAGGAGTTTTGTCCACAAAGCAATGTTTAGATTGATTACTAAAGGAGTTTAGTAGTTCAATTAAACACTCAATCAGTCGATGGCTCAATATCGTATGGTTCAAGGTGTTGGACGCATTGATTGGAGTATCAGATTGATTGAAATCGCAATTGAATGATTTTGCCCAACCTGTGCTCCCAACCGATCGGCTCATGTGATGAACCGGTCGGCTGAGGTTGCTGAACCGGTCGGCTGGAGTGTCCAGGCCGATCGGCTCATGCCCAGGTTGAAACGACCGGTTTAAGGGTTGAACCGATCGGCTCAACTGGTGCAACCGACCAGTTGGGAAAAGTCATGTCGGCAAGAATTTTCCTTTGGTTTCAAATTGCCCAATTCGATTGGGAATAATATTGGTATTCGATACCAATTGGGAAAGAAACAAGGAAAGTCTTTTTGAGCCGGATTAGGACCATGAACCGATCGGTTCAGGGCACCAACCGATCGGTTGGAGTGCCCCAAACGATCGGCTCAGGTCCAACCGATCGGCTTAATGGCCGAACCGATCGGTTCAGTTGTGAACCGATCATTTCAAGTTGCAAACCGGTTGCTTTTTGTGGAAAATTCTCGAACCCTTCTACTCCTGCTTTAGTCCCGCATTGCCCGGGATGGAGAACCCTGTCCCATGACTCTCCTATATATATAGGGGTATTGGGGGCTTCTCAAAGTACAGCTCAGTGCAACCAGTTGCTCTGCAAGTTGTCGTTCTCTCTGGTTTTGGTAACTGTGAGAGAGCCCGAGCAAGTGCTTCCCGCAAAAGGGAGGTGCAGCAAGGGAAGGACAACTGCAGTTGCAACAGGAGGCAGGAGAGCGTGTTGGCAACTAGTACGTCAACAGGAGGGTGCGACTCCTTCCACTTCCTTGTGGGACAAGGAGAGTGGAGTTCCAGGTGGTCCGTGTGGACTACTACAGAGGCGGGAGGACACTGCCGCTTAGGAGGACAACTGTCATCCGACAGTCCGGTTCGAGTAGGAGTTGTCAGTCCCGGTGCGACCAGGAGCTGCACAGACACCGTCAAAGTCCGGAGTTGAAGACCGTGCATTGCGCGAGGTATTGTCGCCGAGCAAGCCTCGGGACAAGGTATGATTCCACAAACCATCCTTTCCTATTATATAGACGTTGACGTGTTTCCTCGGTATGGGTTGGGGGAGAAAAAATTTTTGTTTCCGCTGCCTTCTCTGTCTCCCCTAAAAACCCAATAGTGGTATCAGAGCCACGTCAACTGTTCTATATTTTAGGAATATCGATATGATCGATTTTGGTTTGTCGTCTTTATTTATTGCATATGATGCGAATAATATCGGCTTTATGCATGTCCAATCCTAAATCCACAAATCCCTAATTACATATATGATATGTATTATTAATGCACTCGATACGTGTCACCCTTAAACGAGTTTTGTGGTAAATGTGTGTAGCGTGATTATGGCCTATAAACCCCTATCTGTGATTGGTTGTGTGTGGTTGCTTGCATCTCGGTCTGTGCACCGATCTTCCCTCTCTTATTCCTGATGTAACTCGAAATAATTCGAGGTTCTTTCCTACCTTTGCTCCCCCCGAATGTAACTCGGGGTTTCCCTTTTTAAAGCAATGTAATAAATAGGATAGAACTTTATTTCTTGTTATGTCAAAGACCGGCGGACATCAAGACGACTGCTCAGACGATCAGTTCAAGGAGTGAACCGATCGGTTGACCTTCCAGACGGTCGGTTCAAGGAGTGAACCGATCGGTTGATGACCGGTTCGAGGAGCGAGACGAGTAGGTGGCGGACATGACGAGATGCACGATGACCAGGAGAACCGATCGGTTGGAGGAGCCAACCGATCGGCTGGTGGCACCCAGACGACCGGCTGGAGAGTACAGATCATTCATATGATGAGTGGATCAACTCGGAAGGCAAGCCACAGAAGTTCATCTTGTACAGGTTGCATGTGATGTAGACCTAAATGACCGTGATTCCTCTTGGCTCGTGAAATCACATTAGGATGGCCATAATCATCGCTTTTATCATTTTGTGCATGTTTTCTATGGGATATAGCATGTATATGATACGTACTATGTATTGTGGTGATTGGATATGTATATGTATATAAAACCAAATCCCTCATTAAAATATTAAGTCTTATATGCCTTCCATTAGCGACACACATGGCAAACTTGATCGACCAAGCATAGGTTACGCCAAAGCGTGGTGCGCCGTCTATCTTGTGGAAGTGTGAAGGGTAGACATGTAGGTTCTGCCAAAGCAGGGTGCATGTTTACCGTGTCGGCTTTTGGGTTAGACTTAACTGGTGATTCTTAGAGCGTCTAGGCCCAGAGGCAAGGAATGTTCATGGCAAGGTGTTGTGCATGTTCATTCAACAAGAGTTGCATATGATGCAATTGGCAAGAGTTGCCTACCTGAGAGATCTAAGTTGTGGGCGATCAGCCAAAGCTGACTCATGACTTAGAGGATTTCAGGATCTTGCCCACTAGAAGATTGTACGCTGCAATCTTCCGAATTGATGGTGAGGGCTATCAATTTGAAGTAAAATAGTGGGAGCGATAATTAATTAAAGGCCTAATTATATCGTCAAATTTTCAAATCAATCAAATAAGTCAAAAATGAGTTTTGGACTAAAATTGCATATTTTCTTTTTGTAGTTCAAATGGCAACAAACAACAACAACTTTTCTTTGCGATCGGTCCTTGACAAGGACAAGCTAAATGGGACAAACTTCCACGACTGGTATCGGACATTGAGAATTGTTCTCACTCAAGAGCGTAAGCTCTATGTCCTGGATACTCCAATTCCAGAGGAACCCGCTCCTAATGCACCAAGGACAGAAAGGGATGCTTACAAGAAGCATTCTGATGATGCCATTGATGCAAAGTGCTTGATGCTATGTTCAATGAACCATGAGTTGCAGAGGCAACATGAGAACATGGGTGTCATAGAGATGATTCTGCATCTCAGGAACATGTATGAAGATCAGGCACGGCAAGAGAGGTACAATGTTTCTAGGGCGCTGTTCAAGTGCGTCATGACAGAAGGAGATCCAGTTGGTCCTCACACACTCAAGATGATTGGGTATGTGGAGAACCTGCAGAGACTGGGATTTCCACTGAGCCAAGAGTTGGCTACTGACGTGATACTGCAATCGTTGCCAGAATCTTACAGTCAGTTTGTGATGAACTACAACATGAACAACTTTGATAGGCCACTGTCAGAGTTGTTGGGCATGTTGAGGACAGCCGAGTTACAGATGAAGAAGGACAAGCCTAAGTCCATGATGGTGATCACGAGCAAGAAAGGCAAGTCCAAGCGCAAGGGCAAGGGCAAAGCTAAGAAAGGTTCTGAAGCTAGCCAGGAGTCCAAGCCATCTTCAGCTCTCAAGGCCAAGGGAGGCGTGACAAAGAAAGGAAATTGCCACCATTGTCAAAAGCCAAGACATTGGAAAAGGAATTGTCCTCTCTACCTGGAAGAACAAAAGAAGAAGGAGGCGACTGAAGCCTCTACATGAAGGTGTCATGTAAATAAACTTGTAACACTTTTTGAGATATATGATATCAAGATGTAAAGTGTAAAGCATTTTTACTTGGGGCAAGTGTTGCCTTTATAGATAGGAATACTTTAGTTTATTTTCAGCCAATAAGGCATGTAATACAGTTATGAACTGCTATTTCATACTTGCCAATAGATAGAAACACTTTATTTTGCATATTGTATGACAATGATGGCAATTAATAAAGAGATGTTTCAATTTATAAAGATGTGATCTTTGTGGCAATGCCTTATTTATCTTGTGATATTTGATATGCATAAGATAAGACGATACCTAAAAGTTATAGATAACTCAAACAATTTAATTAGCATTAATCATGAGAAATTCATTTCTAGTTTCCATGTGATGGATAAATCTAGACTCTTTTGGTTATAGGACCAGTAAGAGACATGAATATCTTGGACATGATTAATCAATCTTCACTAATGTAGTGGGAGAGTGATTATCCTATTAGGTATAATACATGTGATGTATTTACATACCTATTGGAATAAATGCTAATACTTCAAATGGTGTTTAGAGAAATACCAATATGAATATCTTGAAGTGTTCAAGATTATCATAAATGAAGTACAAATTTGGTAAAGTATTAATTCTTGATGAGATCAATGAATGAAATACTTGGACCAAATGTTTGAGATCCTTATGAGTGTTTATGATAATGTATCATAGTGAACTCATGATTAAGGCATGGTGATGTCTGAATCAAGAAGGAATCATACTCTAAGGAGTTAGAGAATGATTATCAAATAACTGAATTCTTCTTAATAAAAGAATACCCCACACTAATAAAAGAAATTAAGAATCACAAGGGTTGTGAGTTCTTATATCTTTAACAGATACACCTCAATTATCTAAGTGATGAGTTGTTCATGTGATGAGTCAACTATCAAGATGAATATGAGGAACCGAATCTTGAGTTATGGTTTAAAACCATTACATCCTAAATGACTTCCATGTGAACCATAAGGTATGACCTTGATGGTAGCACTCATTGGATCATATCCATAAGTGCAGATGAGTCTTAAGTGTTAAGACACATGGATAACATTTTGAGAAGGATGATGCTTGTTGATTGCAACTTAATGGCTGAAACATTTGGCATATGGATACTAAAACCAGGATGTGTACGTGACACAGCCTATAAGGTCTATGAATCCACTAATGCAAATGAAGTCTATAAGTTACAATGGACTAATCAATGTGATTGATTGAGTACAAACAACTCAAAATTGGATCTTTATTTCGATGATATAGTCAAAAGGTTTGACTGATATGTCAAAGATAAAGAAGGGATCTGTGATTTAGTGGGAGCATGTTCACATTCCACATATTGATGTGAAATGGAAATGTTCTAGATTGGAAATCCGAATGTGGAAATTATCTTTAAGGAAGATAGAGATGTTTCCTATGTGATAGGAATAGAGATATATAGAGATAGTTCTCGAAAATATTTTGACCTGGAAAGAGAGAGCATACATTGGCAATCTGTACTGAAGTGTTCAGCATGCACAGATTCAGTGGGAGAAAACGTGTCCATGTTACATGGAGTTAGTATCCCAAGGCCAAGTGTCCAATTCTTATGAAGAATGGGAACACTAAGAATAGATATAGATCTATCATGTATGTAATCATCCCATTATCTTGCATGTATGACATGGCAAGAATAAAATGCATTCATCATCTTGTATGTAGGACATGGCAATATGATGTGCTCATCCTGATAACTCGCATGTGTGACATGACGAGTGGATGGCTGTCTATTTCCAGTAAGGGTTACTGGAATACCATGAGAACTTGATAAGTACTTGGGAAGTACTAGTTCTATGAAGATAAGGAAGAGTTTGATGAAAAGAGTTACATTGATGCGAACTTCCGAAAGAACAGAAAATTAATTGCAAAATATACATAGGATGTATAAAAGTAAAAGTTTGTTGATAATTGGAAGTGTTCCAATAAAGCCATTTAAAAGGGAAATGCCGAGTATCTATGTGTTAGAGAACAGCAATGGATACTATATGGATCTGAAATTTCATAAGATGAACTTATATTCCACTCATTGATGACAAGTGTGGAATCCTTGATCATGCAATGTGGCTAAAGGTTAGCAAATGGAATGCTAGATCGCATATTACGGCAACTCCATCTCATACGTGTGACGTACATCGAAGAGATGCGAGACATGCAATTTGTACAGACTTTGGCAAGGTGTTGTCATTACTCACTATGTTGACACTAGAGCACAGTAACATGTGGGACATGTTTGAAGATCACTATGAATATGATTCATGGGTGATTGGCTCACAGTGCAAGTGGGAGTCTGTTGGTATGTATGCCCTGAGAGCCAATCATGGGATGATTGGTGGGATACATTGAGATTGATTTGATAAACATCAAAGGCGAGCTTCCAATTCTTTCTGGTTCAGTCATATGAGATAGTGAATAGAACAGATTGAATGTCTAGAGAATGACAATACTCAATGACGTATGCTTTCAGGTTGAGGACCTGAACGATGAGATCATACGGATGCTAAGAGTTTGTACATTCTTGTTGTGTCCCTAGTCAGATGTCATTGTGGAAGGTAGATAGACAGCAATGACACACAAGACTAGATTGTGGTGTTGGTTGATGACAGAATCTCATTAGTCATGATATAGAGATATCAAACCAAACACATAGGTACTTGTTAGAGAACAAGTGTACCGGACAGACCCACCGTGAGTTTGACACATGGAACCATGAGATGGTAGTCACAGTCAGTACTCACAGTGATGGTGGTGAGTGTGATTCTTAGACCTGAAATCACTGCACTCAACACATGTCGTTGGGCACACTTTGACATCATCAAACGCAGTCCTGAAACATGGGTTGTTATAAAGGTGATGATTGGGTGGCTTTGACACATGGGGCTTTTGAGGGGTGAGTGATAGATATGGGATTTGTCCCTCCTGAGGGAGTTTGATATCCATGGCCACTTGATGAGTAGGATTGAGAAAGGCGTGCACGCATGTGTGAATCAGTATATGATACTGATGTCATACATATCTCTTCCAGTCTACTCTGAGATCAAGGAAGTGAATGAACGTTGACAGGATGACTGTTCCATGCCTCGAGTTCATTCGGGATATCAGTGACAAAGGAATTATACATTCGCTGTAACACCATTCACGGATTGTAGGATGAAAGTTGTTCTCCAACTTTCTACTTTCACTTGGGTAGCACTGATGTGTGACTAGACACCGCTCTTTGCTTGTGAAGTCATAAGTGTTATGGACTTTCACTGCCAACGTGAAATGGACCTGCAGGGTCACACACATAGGATTTAACCTGGAAGAGGAGTTTTGTCCACAAAGCAATGTTTAGATTGATTACTAAAGGAGTTTAGTAGTTCAATTAAACACTCAATCAGTCGATGGCTCAATATCGTATGGTTCAAGGTGTTGGACGCATTGATTGGAGTATCGGATTGATTGAAATCGCAATTGAATGATTTTGCCCAACCTGTGCTCCCAACCGATCGGCTCATGTGATGAACCGGTCGGCTGAGGTTGCTGAACCGGTCGGCTGGAGTGTCCAGGCCGATCGGCTCATGCCCAGGTTGAAACGACCGGTTTAAGGGTTGAACCGATCGGCTCAACTGGTGCAACCGACCAGTTGGGAAAAGTCATGTCGGCAAGAATTTTCCTTTGGTTTCAAATTGCCCAATTCGATTGGGAATAATATTGGTATTCGATACCAATTGGGAAAGAAACAAGGAAAGTCTTTTTGAGCCGGATTAGGACCATGAACCGATCGGTTCAGGGCACCAACCGATCGGTTGGAGTGCCCCAAACGATCGGCTCAGGTCCAACCGATCGGCTTAATGGCCGAACCGATCGGTTCAGTTGTGAACCGATCATTTCAAGTTGCGAACCGGTTGCTTTTTGTGGAAAATTCTCGAACCCTTCTACTCCTGCTTTAGTCCCGCATTGCCCGGGATGGAGAACCCTGTCCCATGACTCTCCTATATATAGGGGTATTGGGGGCTTCTCAAAGTACAGCTCAGTGCAACCAGTTGCTCTGCAAGTTGTCGTTCTCTCTGGTTTTGGTAACCGTGAGAGAGCCCGAGCAAGTGCTTCCCGCAAAAGGGAGGTGCAGCAAGGGAAGGACAACTGCAGTTGCAACAGGAGGCAGGAGAGCATGTTGGCAACTAGTACGTCAACAGGAGGGTGCGACTCCTTCCACTTCCTTGTGGGACAAGGAGAGTGGAGTTCCAGGTGGTCCGTGTGGACTACTACAGAGGCGGGAGGACACTGCCGCTTAGGAGGACAACTGTCATCCGACAGTCCGGTTCGAGTAGGAGTTGTCAGTCCCGGTGCGACCAGGAGCTGCACAGACACCGTCAAAGTCCGGAGTTGAAGACCGTGCATTGCGCGAGGTATTGTCGCCGAGCAAGCCTCGGGACAAGGTATGATTCCGCAAACCATCCTTTCCTATTATATAGACGTTGACGTGTTTCCTCGGTATGGGTTGGGGGAGAAAAAAATTTTGTTTCCGCTGCCTTCTCTGTCTCCCCTAAAAACCCAATAGTGGTATCAGAGCCACGTCAACTGTTCTATATTTTAGGAATATCGATATGATCGATTTTGGTTTATCGTCTTTATTTATTGCATATGATGCGAATAATATCGGCTTTATGCATGTCCAATCCTAAATCCACAAATCCCTAATTACATATATGATATGTATTATTAATGCACTCGATACGTGTCACCCTTAAATGAGTTTTGTGGTAAATGTGTGTAGCGTGATTATGGCCTATAAACCCCTATCTGTGATTGGTTGTGTGTGGTTGCTTGCATCTCGGTCTGCGCATCGATCTTCCCTCTCTTATTCCTGATGTAACTCGAAATAATTTGAGGTTCTTTCCTACCTTTGCTCCCCCCGAATGTAACTCGGGGTTTCCCTTTTTAAAGCAATGTAATAAATAGGATAGAACTTTATTTCTTGTTATGTCAAAGACCGGCGGACATCAAGACGACTGCTCAGACGATCGGTTCAAGGAGTGAACCGATCGGTTGACCTTCCAGACGGTCGGTTCAAGGAGTGAACCGATCGGTTGATGACCGGTTCGAGGAGCGAGACGAGTAGGTGGCAGACATGACGAGATGCACGACGACCAGGAGAACCGATCGGTTGGAGGAGCCAACCGATCGGCTGGTGGCACCCAGACGACCGGCTGGAGAGTACAGATCATTCATATGATGAGTGGATCAACTCGGAAGGCAAGGCACAGAAGTTCATCTTGTACAGGTTGCATGTGATGTAGACCTAAATGACCGTGATTCCTCTTGGCTCGTGAAATCACATTAGGATGGCCATAATCATCGCTTTTATCGTTTTGTGCATGTTTTCTATGGGATATAGCATGTATATGATACGTACTATGTATTGTGGTGATTGGATATGTATATGTATATAAAACCAAATCCCTCATTAAAATATTAAGTCTTATATGCCTTCCATTAGTGACACACATGGCAAACTTGATCGACCAAGCATAGGTTACGCCAAAGCGTGGTGCGCCGTCTATCTTGTGGAAGTGTGAAGGGTAGACATGTAGGTTCTGCCAAAGCAGGGTGCATGTTTACCGTGTCGGCTTTTGGGTTAGACTTAACTGGTGATTCTTAGAGCGTCTAGGCCCAGAGGCAAGGAATGTTCATGGCAAGGTGTTGTGCATGTTCATTCAACAAGAGTTGCATATGATGCAATTGGCAAGAGTTTCCTACCTGAGAGATCTAAGTTGTGGGCGATCAGCCAAAGCTGACTCATGACTTAGAGGATTTCAGGATCTTGCCCACTAGAAGATTGTACGCTGCAATCTTCCAAATTGATGGTGAGGGCTATCAATTTGAAGTAAAATAGTGGGAGCGATAATTAATTAAAGGCCTAATTATATCGTCAAATTTTCAAATCAATCAAATAAGTCAAAAATGAGTTTTGGACTAAAATTGCATATTTTCTTTTTGTAGTTCAAATGGCAACAAACAACAACAACTTTTCTTTGCGATTGGTCCTTGACAAGGACAAGCTAAATGGGACAAACTTCCACGACTGGTATCGGACATTGAGAATTGTTCTCACTCAAGAGCGTAAGCTCTATGTCCTGGATACTCCAATTCCAGAGGAACCCGCTCCTAATGCACCAAGGACAGAAAGGGATGCTTACAAGAAGCATTCTGATGATGCCATTGATGCAAAGTGCTTGATGCTATGTTCAATGAACCATGAGTTGCAGAGGCAACATGAGAACATGGGTGTCATAGAGATGATTCTGCATCTCAGGAACATGTATGAAGATCAGGCACGGCAAGAGAGGTACAATGTTTCTAGGGCGCTGTTCAAGTGCGTCATGACAGAAGGAGATCCAGTTGGTCCTCACACACTCAAGATGATTGGGTATGTGGAGAACCTGCAGAGACTGGGATTTCCACTGAGCCAAGAGTTGGCTACTGACGTGATACTGCAATCGTTGCCAGAATCTTACAGTCAGTTTGTGATGAACTACAACATGAACAACTTTGATAGGCCACTGTCAGAGTTGTTGGGCATGTTGAGGACAGCCGAGTTACAGATGAAGAAGGACAAGCCTAAGTCCATGATGGTGATCACGAGCAAGAAAGGCAAGTCCAAGCGCAAGGGCAAGGGCAAAGCTAAGAAAGGTTCTGAAGCTAGCCAGGAGTCCAAGCCATCTTCAGCTCTCAAGGCCAAGGGAGGCGTGACAAAGAAAGGAAATTGCCACCATTGTCAAAAGCCAAGACATTGGAAAAGGAATTGTCCTCTCTACCTGGAAGAACAAAAGAAGAAGGAGGCGACTGAAGCCTCTACATGAAGGTGTCATGTAAATAAACTTGTAACACTTTTTGAGATATATGATATCAAGATGTAAAGTGTAAAGCATTTTTACTTGGGGCAAGTGTTGCCTTTATAGATAGGAATACTTTAGTTTATTTTCAGCCAATAAGGCATGTAATACAGTTATGAACTGCTATTTCATACTTGCCAATAGATAGAAACACTTTATTTTGCATATTGTATGACAATGATGGCAATTAATAAAGAGATGTTTCAATTTATAAAGATGTGATCTTTGTGGCAATGCCTTATTTATCTTGTGATATTTGATATGCATAAGATAAGACGATACCTAAAAGTTATAGATAACTCAAACAATTTAATTAGCATTAATCATGAGAAATTCATTTCTAGTTTCCATGTGATGGATAAATCTAGACTCTTTTGGTTATAGGACCAGTAAGAGACATGAATATCTTGGACATGATTAATCAATCTTCACTAATGTAGTGGGAGAGTGATTATCCTATTAGGTATAATACATGTGATGTATTTACATACCTATTGGAATAAATGCTAATACTTCAAATGGTGTTTAGAGAAATACCAATATGAATATCTTGAAGTGTTCAAGATTATCATAAATGAAGTACAAATTTGGTAAAGTATTAATTCTTGATGAGATCAATGAATGAAATACTTGGACCAAATGTTTGAGATCCTTATGAGTGTTTATGATAATGTATCATAGTGAACTCATGATTAAGGCATGGTGATGTCTGAATCAAGAAGGAATCATACTCTAAGGAGTTAGAGAATGATTATCAAATAACTGAATTCTTCTTAATAAAAGAATACCCCACACTAATAAAAGAAATTAAGAATCACAAGGGTTGTGAGTTCTTATATCTTTAACAGATACACCTCAATTATCTAAGTGATGAGTTGTTCATGTGATGAGTCAACTATCAAGATGAATATGAGGAACTGAATCTTGAGTTATGGTTTAAAACCATTACATCCTAAATGACTTCCATGTGAACCATAAGGTATGACCTTGATGGTAGCACTCATTGGATCATATCCATAAGTGCAGATGAGTCTTAAGTGTTAAGACACATGGATAACATTTTGAGAAGGATGATGCTTGTTGATTGCAACTTAATGGCTAAAACATTTGGCATATGGATACTAAAACCAGGATGTGTACGTGACACAGCCTATAAGGTCTATGAATCCACTAATGCAAATGAAGTCTATAAGTTACAATGGACTAATCAATGTGATTGATTGAGTACAAACAACTCAAAATTGGATCTTTATTTCGATGATATAGTCAAAAGGTTTGACTGATATGTCAAAGATAAAGAAGGGATCTGTGATTTAGTGGGAGCATGTTCACATTCCACATATTGATGTGAAATGGAAATGTTCTAGATTGGAAATCCGAATGTGGAAATTATCTTTAAGGAAGATAGAGATGTTTCCTATGTGATAGGAATAGAGATATATAGAGATAGTTCTCGAAAATATTTTGACCTGGAAAGAGAGAGCATACATTGGCAATCTGTACTGAAGTGTTCAGCATGCACAGATTCAGTGGGAGAAAACGTGTCCATGTTACATGGAGTTAGTATCCCAAGGCCAAGTGTCCAATTCTTATGAAGAATGGGAACACTAAGAATAGATATAGATCTATCATGTATGTAATCATCCCATTATCTTGCATGTATGACATGGCAAGAATAAAATGCATTCATCATCTTGTATGTAGGACATGGCAATATGATGTGCTCATCCTGATAACTCGCATGTGTGACATGACGAGTGGATGGCTGTCTATTTCCAGTAAGGGTTATTGGAATACCATGAGAACTTGATAAGTACTTGGGAAGTACTAGTTCTATGAAGATAAGGAAGAGTTTGATGAAAAGAGTTACATTGATGCGAACTTCCGAAAGAACAGAAAATTAATTGCAAAATATACATAGGATGTATAAAAGTAAAAGTTTGTTGATAATTGGAAGTGTTCCAATAAAGCCATTTAAAAGGGAAATGCCGAGTATCTATGTGTTAGAGAACAGCAATGGATACTATATGGATCTGAAATTTCATAAGATGAACTTATATTCCACTCATTGATGACAAGTGTGGAATCCTTGATCATGCAATGTGGCTAAAGGTTAGCAAATGGAATGCTAGATCGCATATTACGGCAACTCCATCTCATACGTGTGACGTACATCGAAGAGATGCGAGACATGCAATTTGTACAGACTTTGGCAAGGTGTTGTCATTACTCACTATGTTGACACTAGAGCACAGTAACATTTGGGACATCTTTGAAGATCACTATGAATATGATTCATGGGTGATTGGCTCACAGTGCAAGTGGGAGTCTGTTGGTATGTATGCCCTGAGAGCCAATCATGGGATGATTGGTGGGATACATTGAGATTGATTTGATAAACATCAAAGGCGAGCTTCCAATTCTTTCTGGTTCAGTCATATGAGATAGTGAATAGAACAGATTGAATGTCTAGAGAATGACAGTACTCAATGACGTATGCTTTCAGGTTGAGGACCTGAACGATGAGATCATACGGATGCTAAGAGTTTGTACATTCTTGTTGTGTCCCTAGTCAGATGTCATTGTGGAAGGTAGATAGACAGCAATGACACACAAGACTAGATTGTGGTGTTGGTTGATGACAGAATCTCATTAGTCATGATATAGAGATATCAAACCAAACACATAGGTACTTGTTAGAGAACAAGTGTACCGGACAGACCCACCGTGAGTTTGACACATGGAACCATGAGATGGTAGTCACAGTCAGTACTCACAGTGATGGTGGTGAGTGTGATTCTTAGACCTGAAATCACTGCACTCAACACATGTCGTTGGGCACACTTTGACATCATCAAACGCAGTCATGAAACATGGGTTGTTATAAAGGTGATGATTGGGTGGCTTTGACACATGGGGCTTTTGAGGGGTGAGTGATAGATATGGGATTTGTCCCTCCTGAGGGAGTTTGATATCCATGGCCACTTGATGAGTAGGATTGAGAAAGGCGTGCACGCATGTGTGAATCAGTATATGATACTGATGTCATACATATCTCTTCCAGTCTACTCTGAGATCAAGGAAGTGAATGAACGTTGACAGGATGACTGTTCCATGCCTCGAGTTCATTCGGGATATCAGTGACAAAGGAATTATACATTCGCTGTAACACCATTCACGGATTGTAGGATGAAAGTTGTTCTCCAACTTTCTACTTTCACTTGGGTAGCACTGATGTGTGACTAGACACCGCTCTTTGCTTGTGAAGTCATAAGTGTTATGGACTTTCACTGCCAACGTGAAATGGACCTGCAGGGTCACACACATAGGATTTAACCTGGAAGAGGAGTTTTGTCCACAAAGCAATGTTTAGATTGATTACTAAAGGAGTTTAGTAGTTCAATTAAACACTCAATCAGTCGATGGCTCAATATCGTATGGTTCAAGGTGTTGGACGCATTGATTGGAGTATCGGATTGATTGAAATCGCAATTGAATGATTTTGCCCAACCTGTGCTCCCAACCGATCAGCTCATGTGATGAACCGGTCGGCTGAGGTTGCTGAACTAGTCGGCTGGAGTGTCCAGGCCGATCGGCTCATGCCCAGGTTGAAACGACCGGTTTAAGGGTTGAACCGATCGGCTCAACTGGTGCAACCGACCAGTTGGGAAAAGTCATGTCGGCAAGAATTTTCCTTTGGTTTCAAATTGCCCAATTCGATTGGGAATAATATTGGTATTCGATACCAATTGGGAAAGAAACAAGGAAAGTCTTTTTGAGCCGGATTAGGACCATGAACCGATCGGTTCAGGGCACCAACCGATCGGTTGGAGTGCCCCAAACGATCGGCTCAGGTCCAACCGATCGGCTTAATGGCCGAACCGATCGGTTCAGTTGTGAACCGATCATTTCAAGTTGCGAACCGGTTGCTTTTTGTGGAAAATTCTCGAACCCTTCTACTCCTGCTTTAGTCCCGCATTGCCCGGGA
The DNA here is from genome assembly GCA_963693085.1 of Alisma plantago-aquatica. NCBI lineage: Eukaryota > Viridiplantae > Streptophyta > Magnoliopsida > Alismatales > Alismataceae > Alisma > Alisma plantago-aquatica. The sequence continues at coordinate 168,539,941 of OY856415.1, forward strand.
TGGAGAACCCTGTCCCATGACTCTCCTATATATATAGGGGTATTGGGGGCTTCTCAAAGTACAGCTCAGTGCAACCAGTTGCTCTGCAAGTTGTCGTTCTCTCTGGTTTTGGTAACCGTGAGAGAGCCCGAGCAAGTGCTTCCCGCAAAAGGGAGGTGCAGCAAGGGAAGGACAACTGCAGTTGCAACAGGAGGCAGGAGAGCGTGTTGGCAACTAGTACGTCAACAGGAGGGTGCGACTCCTTCCACTTCCTTGTGGGACAAGGAGAGTGGAGTTCCAGGTGGTCCGTGTGGACTACTACAGAGGCGGGAGGACACTGCCGCTTAGGAGGACAACTGTCATCCGACAGTCCGGTTCGAGTAGGAGTTGTCAGTCCCGGTGCGACCAGGAGCTGCACAGACACCGTCAAAGTCCGGAGTTGAAGACCGTGCATTGCGCGAGGTATTGTCGCCGAGCAAGCCTCGGGACAAGGTATGATTCCGCAAACCATCCTTTCCTATTATATAGACGTTGACGTGTTTCCTCGGTATGGGTTGGGGGAGAAAAAAATTTTGTTTCCGCTGCCTTCTCTGTCTCCCCTAAAAACCCAATAGTGGTATCAGAGCCACGTCAACTGTTCTATATTTTAGGAATATCGATATGATCGATTTTGGTTTGTCGTCTTTATTTATTGCATATGATGCGAATAATATCGGCTTTATGCATGTCCAATCCTAAATCCACAAATCCCTAATTACATATATGATATGTATTATTAATGCACTCGATACGTGTCACCCTTAAACGAGTTTTGTGGTAAATGTGTGTAGCGTGATTATGGCCTATAAACCCCTATCTGTGATTGGTTGTGTGTGGTTGCTTGCATCTCGGTCTGCGCACCGATCTTCCCTCTCTTATTCCTGATGTAACTCGAAATAATTCGAGGTTCTTTCCTACCTTTGCTCCCCCCGAATGTAACTCGGGGTTTCCCTTTTTAAAGCAATGTAATAAATAGGATAGAACTTTATTTCTTGTTATGTCAAAGACCGGCGGACATCAAGACGACTGCTCAGACGATCGGTTCAAGGAGTGAACCGATCGGTTGACCTTCCAGACGGTCGGTTCAAGGAGTGAACTGATCGGTTGATGACCGGTTCGAGGAGCGAGACGAGTAGGTGGCGGACATGACGAGATGCACGACGACCAGGAGAACCGATCGGTTGGAGGAGCCAACCGATCGGCTGGTGGCACCCAGACGACCGGCTGGAGAGTACAGATCATTCATATGATGAGTGGATCAACTCGGAAGGCAAGGCACAGAAGTTCATCTTGTACAGGTTGCATGTGATGTAGACCTAAATGACCGTGATTCCTCTTGGCTCGTGAAATCACATTAGGATGGCCATAATCATCGCTTTTATCGTTTTGTGCATGTTTTCTATGGGATATAGCATGTATATGATACGTACTATGTATTGTGGTGATTGGATATGTATATGTATATAAAACCAAATCCCTCATTAAAATATTAAGTCTTATATGCCTTCCATTAGCGACACACATGGCAAACTTGATCGACCAAGCATAGGTTACGCCAAAGCGTGGTGCGCCGTCTATCTTGTGGAAGTGTGAAGGGTAGACATGTAGGTTCTGCCAAAGCAGGGTGCATGTTTACCGTGTCGGCTTTTGGGTTAGACTTAACTGGTGATTCTTAGAGCGTCTAGGCCTAGAGGCAAGGAATGTTCATGGCAAGGTGTTGTGCATGTTCATTCAACAAGAGTTGCATATGATGCAATTGGCAAGAGTTGCCTACCTGAGAGATCTAAGTTGTGGGCGATCAGCCAAAGCTGACTCATGACTTAGAGGATTTCAGGATCTTGCCCACTAGAAGATTGTACGCTAATCTAACCCCTCTGGACCCAAAAACATGATTGGGGACCATCTCATATTTCTTCTTGTAGGTACTTGCAAATGGATTGACTTGAGCTATTGAATTGCAAATTGACTTGTCAATCCACATGAAAGAAGAAAGGTGATATGTGTAGAGGTGACAACAAATGGAAAAAGGAATGGTAAGAACAAAGGTAAAGGCTTTCGTTCTTATAACCGATCCTAACTAGTTTTTGTCAAGATAGTGTGCATTATACATATGGTTTTTGAGTTAAAAGTGGTATTTTGTGTTTCTCTTCACACTCTTGCTAAAAAATTGTTTCTAATGCTTTCATAGTGCTTTACTAGCTTGCTTGCACATTTCTGGATATGGTTTGTATGTTTAGCATGCCTTTAAATATGTTTTTGTGAAATATATGTGCTTTTTAACAACTGCTCTGTCGGTCGAGTTTGTCCTATTTGAAACTCGACCGATAGGCACCTATGGGTGTTGCCAGAAGCTGTCATCGATCAAGTTGTCAATACACAGAACTCGACCGATAACTGTTGGTATGTATGCCCTGAGAGCCAATCATGGGATGATTGGTGGGATACATTGAGATTGATTTGATAAACATCAAAGGCGAGCTTCCAATTCTTTCTGGTTCAGTCATATGAGATAGTGATAGAACAGATTGAATGTCTAGAGAATGACAGTACTCAATGACGTATGCTTTCAGGTTGAGGACCTGAACGATGAGATCATACGGATGCTAAGAGTTTGTACATTCTTTTTGTGTCCCTAGTCGGATGTCATTGTGGAAGGTAGATAGACAGCAATGACACACAAGACTAGATTGTGGTGTTGGTTGATGACAGAATCTCATTAGTCATGATATAGAGATATCAAACCAAACACATAGGTACTTGTTAGAGAACAAGTGTACCGGACAGACCCACCGTGAGTTTGACACATGGAACCATGAGATGGTAGTCACAGTCAGTACTCACAGTGATGGTGGTGAGTGTGATTCTTAGATCTGAAATCACTGCACTCAACACATGTCGTTGGGCACACTTTGACATCATCAAACGCAGTCCTGAAACATGGGTTGTTATAAAGGTGATGATTGGGTGGCTTTGACACATGGGGCTTTTGAGGGGTGAGTGATAGATATGGGATTTGTCCCTCCTGAGGGAGTTTGATATCCATGGCCACTTGATGAGTAGGATTGAGAAAGGCGTGCACGCATGTGTGAATCAGTATATGATACTGATGTCATACATATCTCTTCCAGTCTACTCTGAGATCAAGGAAGTGAATGAACGTTGACAGGATGACTGTTCCATGCCTCGAGTTCATTCGGGATATCAGTGACAAAGGAATTATACATTCGCTGTAACACCATTCACGGATTGTAGGATGAAAGTTGTTCTCCAACTTTCTACTTTCACTTGGGTAGCACTGATGTGTGACTAGACACCGCTCTTTGCTTGTGAAGTCATAAGTGTTATGGACTTTCACTGCCAACGTGAAATGGACCTGCAGGGTCACACACATAGGATTTAACCTGGAAGAGGAGTTTTGTCCACAAAGCAATGTTTAGATTGATTACTAAAGGAGTTTAGTAGTTCAATTAAACACTCAATTAGTCGATGGCTCAATATCTTATGGTTCAAGGTGTTGGACGCATTGATTGGAGTATCGGATTGATTGAAATCGCAATTGACTGATTTTGCCCAACCTGTGCTCCCAACCGATCGGCTCATGTGATGAACCGGTCGGCTGAGGTTGCTGAACCGGTCGGCTGGAGTGTCCAGGCCGATCGGCTCATGCCCAGGTTGAAACGACCGGTTCAAGGGTTGAACCGATCGGCTCAACTGGTGCAACCGACCAGTTGGGAAAAGTCATGTCGGCAAGAATTTTCCTTTGGTTTCAAATTGCCCAATTCGATTGGGAATAATATTGGTATTCGATACCAATTGGGAAAGAAACAAGGAAAGTCTTTTTGAGCCGGATTAGGACCATGAACCGATCGGTTCAGGGCACCAACCGATCGGTTGGAGTGCCCCAAACGATCGGCTCAGGTCCAACCGATCGGCTTAATGGCCGAACCGATCGGTTCAGTTGTGAACCGATCATTTCAAGTTGCGAACCGGTTGCTTTTTGTGGAAAATTCTCGAACCCTTCTACTCCTGCTTTAGTCCCGCATTGCCCGGGATGGAGAACCCTGTCCCATGACTCTCCTATATATATAGGGGTATTGGGGGCTTCTCAAAGTACAGCTCAGTGCAACCAGTTGCTCTGCAAGTTGTCGTTCTCTCTGGTTTTGGTAACCGTGAGAGAGCCCGAGCAAGTGCTTCCCGCAAAAGGGAGGTGCAGCAAGGGAAGGACAACTGCAGTTGCAACAGGAGGCAGGAGAGCGTGTTGGCGACTAGTACGTCAACAGGAGGGTACGACTCCTTCCACTTCATTGTGGGACAAGGAGAGTGGAGTTCCAGGTGGTCCGTGTGGACTACTACAGAGGCGGGAGGACACTGCCGCTTAGGAGGACAACTGTCATCCGACAGTCCGGTTCGAGTAGGAGTTTTCAGTCCCGGTGCGACCAGGAGCTGCACAGACACCGTCAAAGTCCGGAGTTGAAGACCGTGCATTGCGCGAGGTATTGTCGCCGAGAAAGCCTCGGGACAAGGTATGATTCTGCAAACCATCCTTTCCTATTATATAGACGTTGACGCGTTTCCTCGGTATGGGTTGGGGGAGAAAAAATTTTTGTTTCCGCTGCCTTCTCTGTCTCCCCTAAAAACTCAACAATAACATTGTGCACAGAATATGCATTTGGCTTATTGAATGAGAATGTCCCTCTCAACTTGATTTTCTCAACCAATAGCCTTATTCTTTGGCACTCTCACTTGGTACCTTTATATATGCATATTGCCATCTTCTAAATTGCCTATATTTCTTACAACTCTATCTCTCTGATTGCTCTATCTATGTCTTGCAATTACTTGCTTTGAGTTGTTTTGTAGGTATTGATGATGATCTCTTTAGATCTCTTGGTTGTGTCTAAAATTGCTTCCGTTGTACTCTATCTTGCTACATCTATCTAGGTGTATATCTTGTTTTGATACAACCTTGAGGTTCTTAGTGGTAATCATCCTTTCGTAATAATGCATATTTGTATGTGAGTTATTGTGGCGACTCTCACCAAACCGATAAACAAACAGTTACAATTAAGCGGAATTTAAACATTAGCCGCGGATTACTGAAAATCACTAAAAATTAAAACCATTTACAAAGAGATCCATTTTCAGGAAACTCTTATAACAAGAACCAAAATATTATGTATTCATTTTGGTCTACCAAGTACATACCATGTACCTTTTCTTCTCTAGGGTTACATACAACAGTTCCTCTATTAAATCTATACACAAGCAACATAAAACCTCGAGGCATTCAATGCCAAAATCTCAGATCGATCATTAAAGCACTAACTACTGACTCTAAGGACCTGAGAGTACAAAGACGACCCATAGGACACATATCTACAAGACATGAAAATAAATATCTCCACCTGAGATATCACTACTGTCCCTGATGTTGTTGTCCTTCCCCTGGTGTATGGTTCCTTCCTCCTCGTCCTCGTCCACCTAAAAAGGTTGGATCCCACGGGGGTGAGACAATTGAAATTGTCCCAGTGAGAGATATAACTCTCTGCCAGAAACATTATTATTGCAGATAAATAGTAATAAACTGAACAGAGGAATCTTTATTGAATCAGCAGGATTTTAATCATTATTAAGCATAATAGAGCAATATCAACTCTTAAAGCATTACAGCTATAAATGATAAAGAAGTAGATCATCTATTCATTTTAATAAGGAATATGCAGAACATGTATAATATTTATCCACTTTAGGATACAATAAGCAATGTAACATCAACCAATAATTTCCGTAATTCATTTTTAAGCAGATATGCTACACAGCTGATTACATTTTACAATCATTCTTATGCCCTGAGGACGTGAGCCGTACCGCTCAAATCCAACCTTCGGTTACAAAACCCAAAGTCGGTGCCATACAAGATCAAAGGAAGAGCTAGACTCCTCGATCTCATCTGTCTCGGTCAGTGCGAGACCACAAGCAAGACCACAGTCTCTTGCTTAAGTGACCTCAGTCACAGGGTTAGCTTTCATAGGCTACCCATTCTCTAGACCGCCTTGGTACAGGTCCCGACGCTAGTAAATCTGAGCCATGGGCCAGTTCACCGTGCTCTCTGAGCCATGAACGCATTCATGCTCCATCACACTGAGCCATGGGCCTATTCACCATGCTCTTATACGTATCTTGAGTCAACAACCGAAGTTGCACTCTAATCCTCCTATTTTCGGCTAGGAGAAACCCCGCATATTTAATAATGTACGCTCCGGATTAACCAACAGGAGAACCCGTTTCACCATCACCAGCTACTGATGATGATGGATCTATGGCCAGGGCTCTACATGATAAAATTCCACTTGATTATTTAAGTACATTACCATATTCGTTTAGCATCAGTCAAGTTTTCAAACAAGAATTATTATGACAAATGCTACAAGAAACATGTAATACTTCTATCAAGTACTTTTCAAGACTTTATAAAACATTGGGATCTCAATCCCTTATCTCATTACTGGGAATTCACATCCCTCATCACTATCATCATCATGTTTACTGGATCTAGTTATTCAAACCCTTAGTCCATCACTGAACATGGTTACCACTGTCAGGTAACTAATACCTCTAGGTCATCTGACCAAGGTATTCATGATACTTGTCACACGAGCATCTCACATAGCTCACCAGGCATATTCAACTTCTTGTCACCTCTTACTAGGAAACAAATAAAATAATGGCTCACAAGGCCCATTAACATCATAGCTCATACTTGGTTATGCTCATCATCTCATGATACATGAATGGTAGTATACTGGATATCAACCATATCAATTACATATCAACATTATGCAATACAAAGATAACATCACTATTCCCTCATTAGGGTTAGGGTTTCCCATCTTTATTAATTAGGGTTTCACACAACATCATCCAATATTAGGGTTTCACATAACATCACCCTATATTAGGGTTTCACATAACATCACCCTATGTTAGGGTTTCACATAACATCATCCAATATTAGGGTTTCACATAACATCACCCTATATTAGGGTTTCACATAACATCACCCTATATTAGGGTTTCACATAACATCACCCTATATTAGAGTTTGGGTTTCCCATCTTTATATTAAATAGGGTTTTATGATTACCTCATTAATCCAAACCCTAAGTCAGTGCTTCCACATATCTTGGAGCACATAGCATTATTTAAGTATTAAATCATACTTATCATTGTTCCATGTACTAGGAACACACATCACCATCATACCTAATTTAGTTGACTCAACCTTTCACCAAGTACATGCACCTATGCTTATCATATTGTATTGAATTTATTACTTTCATAGGCATCAAGTGATAATCACTCTAATTATACAATCACCTAAGTACGTTTAGAGGTACTTCCATTGAAATTAACCCTGAGATACTCTTCAACCACTTATGGGGTTATTAGTAATTGCATGATTTGAATCAATTGGACCTTCAAACGGTTTGGACTAATTGCACCTTCAAATGTTTTGAGACCATTTAGACCTTCAAATGGTCTTGGTCTAATTGAACCTTCAAACGGTCTTGGACCAATTGAACCTTCAAATGGTTTGAGACTATTTAGACCTTCAAACGGTCTTGGTCTAATTGAACCTTCAAACGATCTTGGACCAATTGAACCTTCAAACAGTTTGAGACCGTTTAAACCTTCAAATGGTTTTGAGGTCACTTGACCTTCAAACGATCTTGAGATCATTGAATCTTCAAACAGTTTTGACCCCTTTAATCTTCAATCGGTTTTGAAACCGTTTGATCTTATTAGGGTTTAAAACCATTTGTCCCTTGAACGGTTTGAAACCGTTTTATCAAATCAACTTTGAGATCGTTTAACCCTAAATGGTTTGTGACCATTTTATCCTCAAACGGTTTGAGACTGTTTGGTTCATTCATAGTTGAAATCGTCTAAACCTAAATTAGGGTTTTGTCATCCATTGATCTTGGGGTTTTGAAACCAATTGAGTTCTAATTGTTTGGTAATACAAAGTTGAGACCATGTAAACTAGATTAGGTTAAAACCATTATACCTTTACACATTCTTGAAACCATTTAGCCTCTAACGATTTGAAACTATTTGACCTCTAACGGTTTTAAAACCGTTTGGTCAACAAACGGTTTGAAACCGTTTGGTCTCTAACAGTTTGAAAACCGTTTGACCAACAAAATTGAAACTGTTTGACAATGATATTCTTGAGGAGTGTGCTAAGATGATGTCATCATCATCAAGCTTCAGACCTCTGATTGCTATTGTCATATATATGATGAATTCAACAATTATTCAAGAAAAAAATAAAAGATCAACATATGATGAGAAATTGAAATCAATAATAACATTGATGGGTTCAAGTTATATAACCCACCTTCAAAGTAGATTTAAAGCTTCAAGCTTCTCATATTTAATGGTGAAAGAAGCTCCTTCAACTATACAAGGTTCGTTTCCAACTCTTTGGATGCAAAAGATGGCCAAGGTTGAGCATTGGTTGGAAGAGAGAAGAAAATCAATGTTGAAATCTGATTTCAACCATCAATTCAAGGTTGAAGATGATCATGGAGCTTACCTTCAGCTTGGGGAACATTTTCCTCCTGCTCCTAAGCTCCTTGGTTGTCGACCAAAGCAAGGGAAGAAAGTTGTTTGCAAAAATAACCTTTCAAGTAAGGGGAAAATTGAGTATATGTAATTGATTTTCTAGGAGAGAGAAAGTAGGAGCATATTCATCCACTTTCTTGCCACATGCCCCCTCCCTTCCTTGCCTTCGAATCAATCTTCCCCACCCTCAATTTCTTTTCATTTATCCTTGAATTAAAAGCAACCACTTAAGCATCTTAATCATTATAATACTATTATCCATTTTTAGTGGACATTACTTTTTAATTAACAAATGTGAGTGGATTTCTTCACCTACTTAGGATATTTCGGTGCCACTCAAAGAATTTGGACGTCCTCCCACTATAGGATTGCAAATACAGCCTTTTTAGTTGATGGGCACTTCAATCAATATATTTATTTTTGCTACAAAATAAATTAGGGTTTCAATTATGCTTAAATCTTGATTATTTTATTATCAAGATTATCTCTCCTCAAAAGTAGTTCAAACAAGACGCCCCTTTCTTTTTCATTTTGCTAAATGATACCAAGAATAGTAGGGACATAATTGAGGTGGTATTTTACATATCCAACCCTAGATTTTGGGGTAAATTGCAAATTACACAAAACTAGCATTCAATGCACAAACATTATTCAAACAAGCTCCTTCTTGGAACTTAGGCTTGTGGAAGCCGTACCTCAGCATAATTCTCATTCTTATGATTCTATAACACTTGAGGAACATTTATCATGTGACATTTTCAAGGTAACCCCTAAATTGGGTAAATTTCACTTTAGTCCAAAATAGGTAAAATATTGTTTCAACATTATTCAATTAGGACCAAAATTGAAACATAAGCTCTCCTTTAATCTTAATTACTTTTCAAGAGATAAAGACAAGAATATAAATGACTTACATAAGAAAAATTCTAGGGTTAAGCCTTAACCCAGGTCAGGGATGTTACAATTATCCACCCTTGACAGGGATTTCACCCCTGAAATCGTCAAGAGAAAAGAGAAGGGTACTTCCTCTAGCTCCAAGTAGCTTCTTCAACACCACGAGGATTCCAAAGAACTTTCACAAGAATTATGTCTTTCTTTTTCAACTTTTTGATTCTCCTGTCAAGAATCAACACTGGTCCTTCTATGTAGGATATATCTTCATTTAACTCTACCTCCACAGGTTGCAATACTAACTCCGTATCAGGGTGACACTTTCTTAGCATGGATATATGGAATACTGGATGTAATCTGTGTAGTTCAGGTGGCAAATCCAACTTATAGGCTACCTTACCAATCCGTTCAGTGATTGGATAAGGTCCCATAAATATAGGAGCTAACTTACCCTTTTTCCCAAATCTAAGAACACCTTTCCAAGGTAAGACTTTGAGATATACTCTGTCTCCAACTTGGAATTCTAAAGGTCTTCGCCATTTATCAGCGTATGACTTCTATCTATCATGTACAGCCTTCAACTGTTGTTGTATAACTTTAATCTTCTCAGTTGTCTTTTGTACTACTTCAGGACCCAAAAGTTGGTATTCTCCTATTTCATACCAGCACAATAGAGATCTACAACGTCTACCATATAATGCTTCATATGGTGCCATATCAATATTGTGTTGATAACTATTGTTGTAAGTGAATTCTATTAAGCTCAAATGTATATCCCAACTTCCTAAAAACTAAAGGACACGTGCCCTAAGAAAATCCTTAAAAATTTTTATAGTCCTCTTAGATTTTCCATCTGTCTATGGGTGAAAGGCGGTACTAAACCTTAATTGCATACCCAAAGCTTTATGTATTCGTTCCCAAAAATGACTCGTGAACTGGGGACCTCTATCAGAAACAATTGTAGCTAGAACCCTGTGTAAATGCACTATCTCATCTATATAGATCTATGCAAGTTTCTCAGTAGTATAGGTTGTTTTGACAGGAAGAAAATGTGCTAACTTAGTCAACCTATCAACTATCACCCAAATGGAATCATGACTTTTGGCTGTTCTGGGTAAACCAACCACAAAGTCCATGGTCACGTGATCCCATTTCCACTGTGGTATAGGTAAAGGTTGCATTGTTCCTACGGGCTTTTGATGTTCAGCTTTAACCTGCTGACACACTGGACACCGCATAACAAACTCAGCTACATCTTTCTTCAAACCAGGCCACCAATACATATCTTTTAGGTTATGATACATTTTGGTGCTCCCTAGATGCATTGCATACATAGATGAATGAGCTTCCTCCAATACTAACTTCCTTAAGTCATTGGCATTAGGTACTACCATCCTACTATGGTAATAGACTACCTCATCATTTGACTCATGAAAACCATCCCATTTGTCACTACCATACTCTGACCTGATCTGCTGAATCATAGTATCAGTTTGTTGTGCCTCTTTGATCTATTGTTTTAGAGTAGGTTTTATGTGCATCTCAGCTAACAGTCCAGCTAACAAGGATACTTTAAGTTGTACATTGTTTTGCCTCAAAGAGACAAGCTTGTCTCGTTTAAAGCACATTAAAGAGTTCAATTGTGCTTTGTCCATGGTTGGAAATGATGATTTTCTACTTAGTGCATCAGCTACTACATTAGCCCTTCTTGGATGATAATCAATTGTACAATCGTAGTCCTTGATTAACTCCATCCAGCAGTGTTGTCTCATGTTCAAATCATGTTGGGAAAAGATGTATTTTAGGTTCTTATGGTCTGTGAAAATCTGGAATGTCTCTCCATAGAGATAATGTCTCCAGATCTTCAACGCATGAACCACAACAGCTAATTCTAGATCATGTGTTGGATAATTTTCCTCGTGTTTCTTAAGTTGTCGAGAAGCAAAAGAAATCACTTGTTTAACATGTATCAACACACATCCTAGACCGTTCTTAGAAGCATCACAGAAAACAATATACCCCTTTCCCTGCTCAGGTAATACTAACACAGGTGCACTGATCAACCTTTCTTTCAACAACTGGAAAGAATGTTGACACTTGTCATTCCAGACAAAAGGAACCTCCTTCCTAGTCAACTTGGTTAGGGGTAATGCTACATAACTGAAGTTCTTGATGAACCTCCTATAGTAGCCTGCCAATCCTAGAAAATTGTGTATCTTCGTTGGTGTCTTTGGCTGTTCCCACTCCAAGATAGATTCTACCTTTTTAGGATCAACACGGATACCTGAGGTAGATATTATGTGTCCAAGAAAAGACACTTCTGATAACCAGAACTCACATATACTGAATTTGGCATATAGCTTGTGCTTTCTCAGTAAATTCAGAGCCTGACAAAGGTGTTGCTCATGTTGTTGAGCATCTCTACTATAAATCAGGATGTCACCTATAAAGACTACTATGAATTGATCAAGGAATAGCTGGAAGATTCTGTTCATGAGTTCCATGAATGCAGATGGTGCATTAGTTAGTCCAAACAACATAAACATGAACTCATAGTGACCATACATTGTTCTAAAGGCTGATTTAGGTATGTCACTCTCCTTGATGCGTAACTGATGATATCCTGACCTCATCTCTATTTTAGAGAAGATAGTTGCACCACTGAACTGATCAAACAAGTCATCTATCCTTGGCAGAAGATATTTGTTCTTAATGGTTACTTTGTTTAGCTATCTATAGTCGATGCATAGTCGCATAGACCCGTCCTTCTTTTTCACAAAGTGAACCGGAGCACCCCATGGTGAAGTACTTGGTCGAATAAAACCCTTTTCAACCAACTCCTATAACTATTTCTTGAGTTCTGCCATCTCAGCATGTGCCATTCTATAAGGTGTTTGAGCTATTGGTTGCATACTTGGGATTATATTAATCTCAAAATCAATCTCTCGGGGTGGAGGAACACCTAGAAGTTCCTCAGGAAACACATCCTCAAACTCCCTAACAATCGGAACTTTAGAAAGACTAGGACTCTCTGCCCTGGTATCTATCACATGTGCCAAGAATGTGAAGCATCCTTGTCTCATCAACTTCTCAGCTACCATAGCCAACACTAGACAGGTTGGAAGAATCTTTCTGTCCCCCTGAAAGATCCATGTAACACCATTGTCTGAGAACATAGCCTGCTTGGAACCGCAATCCAAGACAACCTTATACTTTTCTAGGGTGTCCATCCCAAGGATTATGTCGAACCTACGCATCTCAAGTGGTATAAGATCCACTTGAATGTTATGTTCTGAAAAGGAAAGAACACAGGGAGAACACACCTCCTGCAACACTGTAGATCCAACTAATGGAGTTTCTAATAACAGATTATCTGCTCTATGACTAATAGTCATATTGCAGCCATGAATCACTTCTCGAGTGATAAAGGAATGTGTAGCACCCAGATCAATCAAAATAGATACAAAGCAGGACTAAGACATATCAGAATGAAATAATTCCAACTGACCTGTCACAACTCGTGGGTTAACCACTGCTTCTGGTTGATTCATAGCATAGAATCTTTCCATTACTGGTTGTCGACCACTCACCCTATTGTTGGATGCAGATGAACCAGCTTGGGTTGCATGTCCACGTCCTCAAGTGCCACTGCTAAACTTTTATTTCTGAGAGCCCTGTTGACTCTGCCTCGGTGGTTGGGTTACACTCACGTCTCTAGCTAGACAATCTTTCATCATATGTCCCATCTTCCCGCATTTATAACAAACTTTGTTCTCCCACGGTGGTCTAGACCGTCCTATTACTGACATTGATGCTGAGCTTTGGGCTCCCTCTGGTGGTAAACTACGACCTCTACCCTTGCTGAATGTCCACTGTGTCTGAGTATTAAACCTCGGTGGTGGTGTTGGTGCAAAAAACCTTGGTTTCTTAAAGATTTCGGACCTCTATCTTTGGAACTGGGTATATACTTTCTTACTGTTGGCATGATGCTTCTCAGTCACGGACCTTTCCATCCACCTAACTGACTCCACAAAGGTGGCAAACCTCTCTCTATTCTCTAGATCAGATACTAGTGTGGTTAAATCAGCGTTCAAACCCTTCTCAAAACACTGAATCCTCTCCTCATCTGTAGAAGCCATGTGTGGATAGAACCGTAGCAGCTCCATGAACTTAGCTTCATACTCACTAATGTTCATTGGTCCTTGCCTTATCCGCTCAAACTGAAAGATCTTCTCATCCAGGTAAGTCTTGGGGAAATATCTACTAACGTATTCACGTTAGAATTCTTCCCATTCGACTTCCACACCTAGCCTTTTGCCTTCTTCTATGGCCCACCAATGGCCAGCACTCCCCTTCAATAGGTACACCGCATGCCTAACCTTCTCAGCTTCTGGGTTATTAAGAATTCTGAAGGCTTTTTCCAACTCAGTTAGCCACAAGTCTGCGTCTGCTGGGTCAGCTGTACCAGCATATTTAGTGGCTCCTACCCGTCAAAGCCGTTCAAAAGTCTTGCTAGCTCCATGTCCCTCATTGTGAGCTGGTGCCCTAGGTGCATGTGGTGGCATTCTATCCGCCATATGTGTCATAGTCGCCATGAACTGCCCAAATAGAGCATGCAAAGCTAGGTTTTCTAGTGAAGCTTGGTAAAGCTGGGGATGTTCAGATACTACTTGTTCTCTAGTCTGATCCCTTACACCTCCTCCTGGTGTAGCAACACTGCTTTCCGCAACATGTTCTTCATGTGATCCAGCCATCTTCAAGCTTTACTTCTTCTCCTAAGAGCAGAAGTCACTATCAGATAAATTGGAAGACACTAGAACATACTCAACGACCTTAATCCTATGTCTCTGTAGACTCAGCGAACCTTAAGCTCTGATACCAAAACTTGTGGCGACTCTCACCAAACCAATAAACAAACTTTTATAATTAAGAAGAATTTAAACATTAGCAGCGGATTACTAAAAATCACTAAAAATTAAAACCATTTACAAAGAGATCCATTTCCAGGAAACTCTTATAACAAGAACCAAAATATTATGTATTCATTCTGGTCCACCAAGTACATACCATGTACCTTTTCTTCTCTAGGGTTACAAACAACAGTTGCTATGTTAAATCTATACACAAGCAACATAAAACCTCGAGGCATTCAATGCCAAAATCTCAGATCGATCATTAAAGCACTAACTACTGACTCCAAGGACCTGAGAGTACAGAGACGACACATAGGACACATATCTACAAGACATGACAGTCAGTTTCTCCACCTAAGATATCACTATTGTCCCTGATATTGTTGTCCTTCCCCTAGATATGGTTCCTGCCTCCTCGTCCTTGTCCACCTAAAAAGGTTGGATCCCACGGGGGTGAGACAATTGAAATTGTCCCAGTGAGAGATATAACTCTCTGCCAGAAACATTATTATCGCAGATAAATAGTAATAAACTGAACAAAGGAATCTTTATTGAATTAGCAGGATTTTAATCATTATTAAGTAGAATAGAGAAATATCATCTCTTAAAGCATTACAGCTATAAATGATAAAGCAGTAGATCATCTATTCATTTTAATAAGGAATATGAAGAACATGTATAATATTTATCCACTTTAGTATACAATAAGCAATGTAACATCAACCAATAATTTTCGTAATTCGTTCTTAAGCGGATATGCTACACGGCTGATTACATTTTACAATCATTCTTATGCCCTGAGGAAGTGAGTCGTACTACTCAAATCCAACCTTCGATTACAAAACCCAAAGCTGGTGCCATACAAGATCAAAGGAAGCGTCAGACTCCTCGATCTCATCCGTATCACTTAGTACGAGACCACAAGCAGGACCACATTCTCTTCCTTAAGTGACCTCAGTCACAGGGTTAGCTTTCATAGGCTACCAATTCTCTAGCCCGCCTTAGTACAGGTCCCGATACTAGTAAATCTGAGCCACGGGCCAGTTCACCGTGCTCTCTGATCCATGAACGTATTCATGCTCCATCGCACTGAGCCATGGGCCTGTTCACCATGCTCTTATACATTTCTTAAGTCTACAACCGAAGTTGCACTCTAATCCTCCTATTTTCGGCTAGGAGAAACCCCGCATATTCAATAATATACGCTCCGGATTAACTAGCAGGAGAACCCCATCACCAGCTACTGACGATGATGGATCTATGGCTAGGGCTCTACATGATAAAATTTCACTTGAATATTTAAGTACATTACCATATTCTTTTAGCATCAGTCAAGTTTTCAAACAAGAATTATTATGAAAAATGCTACAAGAAACATGTAATACTTCTATCAAGTACATTTCAAGACTTTATAAAACATTGGGATCTCAATCCCTTATCTCATTACTGGGAATTCACATCCCTCATCACTATCATCATCATGTTTACTAGATCTGGGTATTCAAACCCTTAGTTCATCACTGAACATGGTTACCACTATCAGATAACTAATACCTCCAGGTCATCTGACCAAGGTATTCATGATACTTGTCACACAAGCATCTCACATAGCTCACCAGGCATATTCAACTTTTTGTCACCTCTTACTAGGCAACAAATTAAATAATGGCTCACAAGGCCCATTAACATCATAGCTCATACCTGGTTATGCTCATCATCTCATGATACCTACATGGTTAGTATACTTGATAACAACCATATCAATTACATATCAACATTATGCAATACAAAAATAACATCACTATTCCCTCATTAGGGTTAGGGTTTCCCATCTTTATTAATTAGGGTTTCACATAACATCATCCAATATTAGGGTTTCACATAACATCACCCTATATTAGGGTTTCAAATAACATCACCCTATGTTAAGGTTTCACAAAACATCATCCAATATTAGGTTTCACATAACATCACCATATATTAGGGTTTCACATAACATCACCCTATATTAGGGTTTCACATAACATCACCCTATATTAGAGTTTGGGTTTCCCATCTTTATATTAAATAGGGTTTTATGATTACCTCATTAATCCAAACCCTAAGTCAGTGCTTCCACATATATTGGAGCACATAGCATTATTTAAGTATTAAATCATACTTATCATTGTTCCATGTACTAGGAACACACATCACCATCATACCTTATTTAGTTGACTCAACCTTTCACCAAGTACATGCACCTATGCTTATCATAGTGTATTGAACTTATTACTTTCATAGGCATCAAGTGATAATCACTCTAATTATACAATCACCTAAGTACTTTTAGAGGAACTTCCATTGAAATTAACCCTGAGATACTCTTCAACCACTTATGGGGTTATTAGTACTTGCATGATTTGAATCAATTGGACCTTCAAACGGTTTGGACTAATTTCACCTTCAAACGGTTTGAGATGGTTTAGACCTTCAAACGGTCTTGATCTAATTGAACCTTCAAACGGTCTTGGATCAATTGAACCTTCAAACAGTTTGAGACCGTTTAGACCTTCAAACGGTCTTGGTCTAATTGAACCTTCAAACGGTCTTGGACCAATTGAACTTTCAAACGGTCTGAGACCGTTTAGACCTTCAAATGGTCTTGAGGTCACTTGACCTTCAAACGATCTTGAGATCATTGAATCTTCAAACGGTTTTGACCCCTTTACTCTTCAATTAGTTTTGAAACTGTTTGATCTTATTAGGGTTTGAAACCATTTGACCCTTGAACGGTTTGAAACTATTTGATCAAATCAACTTTGAGATCATTTAACCCTAAACAGTTTGAGGCCGTTTGGTCCTCAAACGGTTTGAGACCGTTTGGTCCTCAAACAGTTGGAGACCGTTTGGTCCTCAAACGGTTAGAGACCATTTGGTTGATTCAGAGTTGAAACCGTTTAAACCTAAATTAGGGTTTTGTCATCCATTGATCTAGGGTTTTGAAACCAATTGAGTTCTAATTGTTTGGTAATCCAAAGTTGAGACCATGTAAACTAGATTAGGTTAAAACCATTAGACCTTTACACATTCTTGAAACCATTTAGCCTCTAATGGTTTGAAGCCATTTGACCTCTAACGGTTTTAAAACTGTTTGGTCACCAAACAGTTTGAAACCCTTTGGTGTCTAACGGTTTGAAAACCGTTTGACCAACAAAATTGAAACCATTTGACAATGATATTCTTGAGGTGTGTGCTAAGATGATGTCATCATCATCAAGCTTCAGACCTCTGATTTCTATTGTCATATATATGATGAATTCAACAATTATTCAAGAAGAAAATAAAAGATCAACATATGATGAGAAATTGAAATCAATAATAACATTGATGGGTTCAAGTTATATAACCCACCTTAAAAGTAGCTTCAAAGCTTCAAGATTCTCATCTTTAATGGTGAAAGAAGCTCCTTCAACTATCCAAGGTTCATTTCCAACTCTTTGGATGCAAAAGATGGCCAAGGTCGAGCATTGGTTGGAAGAGAGAAGAAAATCAATGTTGAAATCCGATTTCAACCATCAATTCAAGGTTGAAGATGATCATGGAGCTTACCTTCAGCTTGGGGAACGTTTTCCTCCTTCTCCTAAGCTCCTTGGTTATTGGCCAAAGCAAGGGAATAAAGTGGTTTGCAAAAATTACCTTTAAAGTAAGGGGAAAATTGAGTATATGTAATTGATTTTCTAGGAGAGAGAAAGTAGGAGAAAATTCATCCACTTTCTTGCCACATGCCCCCTCCCTTCCTTGCCTTCGAATCAATCTTCCCCACCCTAAATTTCCTTTCATTTATCCTTGAATTAAAAGCAACCACTTAAGCATCTTAATCATTATAATACTATTATCCATTTTTAGTGGACATTACTTTTTAATTAACAAATGTGAGTGGATTTCTTCACCTACTTAGGATATTTCGGTGCCACTCAAAGCATTTGGACGTCCTCGCACTATAGGATTGCAACTACAGCCTTTTTAGTTGATGGGCACTTCAATCACTATATTTATTTTTGCTACAAAATAAATTAGGGTTTCAATTATGCTTAAATCTTGATTATTTTATTATCAAGATGATCTCTCCTCAAAAGTAGTTCAAACAAGACGCCCATTTCTTTTTCTTTTCTCTAAATGATACCAAGAAATAGTAGGGACATAATAGAGGTAGTATTTTACATATCCAACCCTAGATTTTGGGGTAAATTGCAAATTACACCAAAACTAGCATTCAATGCACAAACATTATTCAAACAAGCTCCTTCTTGGAACTTAGGCTTGTGGAAGTCATACCTTAGCATCATTCTCATTCTTATTCTATAACACTTGAGGAACATTTATCATTTGACATTTGCAAGGTAACCCCTTAAATTGGGTAAATTGCACTTTAGTCCAAAATAGGTAAAATATTGTTTCAACATTATTCAATTAGGACCAAAATTGAAACATAAGCTCTCCTTTAATCTTAATTACTTTTCAAAAGATAAAGACAAGAATCTAAATGAATTACTTAAGCAAAACTTCTAGGGTTAAGCCTTAACCCATGTCAGGGATGTTATAGTTATATCCTTACTTGCTTCTAAAATTGAAAATTTCTTTGTTTGGATATATCTCTACATCTACTCATAGCTTGATCTATCTTGTGTATCTTTTAGTATCTCCTGCTATGATCTAGATCCTACTAGTAGTCCTAACTTATGATAACATCTACTAGTAGTTCATATACATCTAGTTCTAGCCTTGTTTATAATTGGCATCTTTCCTCATCTATATGCTACGCTTGTATATTCTCTCATACATGCTCAAGCTTGTTCCTTGAATTGCATATCTACTATCTTGAGTTGATTGCATAACATTGTGATGTAGGGTACATAGAGCTACATTATATTTAGAAATTGGAGTATTTTTGGATTTTATGCAGATTTTGCTCCAGTTTTAGTTTTTGGTGCAAGACTAGTGTTTTTCATGCAGAAACTACCTTCTGAGCAAGGCTCATCGCTTTGCCATGAGCCCTGACACTTTTTGGGAAAAGTTTGTCTTCTTGAGGGTCAAAATTGCATTTTATTGTTTTTCTGTAGAACTTCATCTTGCTTTTTGGGTTGTTCAAGTGCATGCTTTAACTTGCTTTTCTTTTTATGCTTGGACAAGCCCCTATTTGTGCTCTTCTACTCTCCTTAAATATATTTATGTTATCTCCTTTCTCTTTAACAAGTGATGTTTCTTATTTCTTCATAACCCCACTTTTTGAAATGACAAAGGGGGAGAAAGGTATGTCTTCTTTTGACAAAAGAGGAGGAATGCATGCCTTACATGAAGAGGACAAGTATGCCCATGAAAAGGGGAGAAGGTAAATGGGAGAAGACATATATGTGTAGAACATATATGAGTGGAAGACATAGAATTCTATAAATGTTATGAAAGCTAACCATGCAGGAGAAATAGCATCAATTGAGGGGGAGTATGAGAACTCCATTCAAATTGAGGGGAGCATATGAGCTCAATCCTATTGAAACCCCTAGGTTTCTCCAAAGTTATGATTTTACTTAAAAGCTTTCAATACATTTGTGGAATGGTTTGTCATCTTCAAAAAGGGGGAGAATGTTGACTCAAGGTCAATTAGGTCAATGTTGACTCACGTCTAAATTGACTAAACCCGTGTTTTGATGATGACTAACCATTCCACATATTGGTCTCTAATGCTTCTACTTGAGTGTTTTCAGATTAGGTATAGACACACTCCAAATGCCCTAACTTGTGCATATCAAATTGGAGAAAAGACAAGTCAAAGTCAATACAAGTGCACATTTTTGTAATATGATGTAAATCCATTAGAATGATATTGTAAATCACTTGTAATGATTGTATGACTTGTAATTAAGCTTAGAAAAAATTAGGAGCACTTAGATCGAATGTTTAAGCACTCAAAAGCCATTTTCCAAAATTCACATCAGGTTGTTCATCGGTCGAGTTCTGTGAGTTGCAAACTCACCCGATCTCGATTGGATCTTGAAAATGACTTTTGATCGGTCGAGTTTACACTTCACAGAACTTGACCAATGGAGTAACTGACCAATTCAATTTTCATTGGTCGGTCGAGTTTCCCCAGGATAAACTCGATCGATGGTCTAAATATCGGCTTTGTCTTTTACTCTATCGGTCTGGTTACCCTTATAGAAATTTGACCGATTGCACTGTACAGAAAAGTGCAAAAAAGTGCTTCTAGCCATTATGGAGTTGCAACAAGTACAAATATATCTGTTGCAAGCCACAAAATGGCTAGTTTTCATTCTCAAGTGTTCCCAAAGGCTAAGAGGCATCCCCAGCTATAAATAGGACCCCTTGGGCTTCATTCCAAGGTTGAGCATTCAATGCAAACTCTATGTGAGGTTCTTATTATATAGTTGAGTGCTTCCTACAGCCTCCTCTCTCTCTCTAAGCTTAATCACTTTCTACATCCATTAGAGTGAGTAGGAGATTTGTAAGAGAGCTAGTCCTACATGTATATCTTGTAAGGCTCTCACTACCACCACCTCCCTTTCTCTCATTTCAACCATGAAGATGAAGGTTCTCTCTCTTGGCTAAGAGAGGTGAAGAAGAACGAGGGAAAGCATCCCTTGGTGAAGATCAAGGATAAAGACTTGGAGCTAGAGTGGGTAAGCCCTTGGTGAAGGCGGAAGACTCCTTGCTCAAGTGGGTAAGTCAAAGGCAGAAGATCCAAGAAGAGTGGGTAATTCCTTGAAGGCTGAAGACTTGTGCAAGAATAGGTAAGTCCTTGGAAGAAGGCGGAAGACTCTTACAAAGTGGGTAAGTCCTTGGTAAGGTTGAAGACTCTTTGTATTGGATAGGTAAGTCCTTTGGTTGGTCATGTATTGTAAGTCTTATGAATGAATATAAGAATGCAATGGTTAGGAAATCTAAGAGGCTGAACTCTCTAGGTAAGTGGACTGACTCACTTCTAGTTTGAAGTGAGGAACCACTCTAAATAGCTTGTCCTCTTGTGTTTGATCAATCTCTCATCCTTTCTATGCATGTTTTAGTTACACTCAAATTACCTATTTAGCAACCTTATCTTATGATATATCTTGAAGGTCTAATGAATTTTGTTTAAGTGCATTCAGCTCTATTAACCCCCCCCCTCTAGAGCATCTAATCACCCATCTAGGATCCAACAAATCCAAGAGTAAGCCATGAATTCATTCATCTAGCACCTTTCTTCATAAAATGAGCAAACCCTAAGCATAAGGAGCAAGAAAGGTAGGGTTTTAGAGCTTTAGAGCAATTTCTACCATGGAACATCAAAGTTATGACCTGGAGAAAGCTAGGAGGAAGGATAAAAAAGAAATATACGGAGGAAAGAAGGTAAAATTTACACTTTTAGGTCAAGATCACTAGGATGAAGCTTTTTAGACCCAAAAAGGAATTCAATTGCAACCCGAGAATTTGTTTCCAAGAAGATCCCCACTTTCTTCTTCCTTAGGCAGCAAAATTCACAGCTGAACAGAAGGAGAAAGACATTGGGAGAAGGAGAGAGGTGGTGGAGAGGAAATGACTCATTGTGGTGCTTGTGGATAAGTATATGACACCTTAATATAAAGAAAAAGAAAAAGTTGAAATTCTAGTATATATCCAAGTGTCCATGGCTTTAAATTATTAAGAATATATAAGCACACACACAAGCAGCTCTCCCACCATCCCTCTAGACCTTCTTAGCTTTCCTTTGTCAAAATTCTAAGCCAATCACATAATTCCTCAGTTGATAGCTACAAAAGGTAGCTCATCCATGAAGGGGAAACCCTAAAATACCCTTGGAGCAAACACCTTCAAACCAAGGTCTAAATAGGCACCCCATGGCTCAACAAGATCAATAATGATGATAGAATATCCAAGGAACATAATGCAAGTGATAAATTGCAAAGAAACCTCCCAATTGGGTAAATTGCATAAAAGTCCAAAATGTGCATAAAATTGCATAACTTGCTCAAACAGTGTCCAAATTGGACCAAATTTGAAACTTAAACTTGTCTTATGTTTTCAAAGCATATCACAAGGTTATATTAGGGTTATAAGCATTCTATTATGATAATTAATATTTTTCAACTCATTAAGAAAGTTTAGGAGCCTTACAACTATAAACCCCTAATAGGGATTTTGCCCCCGAAATCCAAGGTAAACAAAGATGGGTACTTACTTTGCACCTTATCCTATTACCTTCACATGATTAATTTCATATAATGGTGATGTCACATCATGCATAGGTATCTCATCTTGGGTCAGCACAAAAACCCCCCTCATACGAAGACATTTGCAAATATGGAACATAGAAACTTGTTGTGCCACCTGTACTAATCTAATAGTAATGTTCAACTTTAAATTCTAGCTATCATCCTAAAATTATATCTATTGTATCAACACATTACTCAAAAGTCATACTTTCTATCTTTTTACCAATCATGCCATGTGTCCCATACCATTCCTTGAAGCATAAAAAAAACAATGTATCCATCCCCTTTTTTTATACACTAACACTAGAACTCTTGTCAGTCTTTTTTTAGCATCAAAAGAAATGCTGACACTGGCACCTACCATTCCATACAAGGAAATATCATTCCTAATCCACCTTGTTAGGGGTGAAACAACAACATTATCTTCACCTTACTAGGATTTACACAACCTACTTAGAAGACATATCATGATCCCATAAAGAAATTTAATCAACCCCATCTCACTCTTGTTCAACTTGTTCTCATAGCTATTGTTGTTTTAGAAGACCTAAGGATTTTGAAGTAATATTAATCATATTTTTGACCATATTTGAAATACTTTGACATATCATCATTCAAAGCTTGATATAACTTGTATGACCTGACTGGAACACTTTGTTCCTCCTATTCATAAGTTCTATTTGTACATTGGTTAGTTTAAAGGACATAATTCTAAACTCATCATGGTCATGTGAATTATGTCATCCAATCTAAATCTTATGCATTTATATTTGATCATACGTTTATCTAAAAGGAACACAGTATCACATATCTATTGATCAACAAACCATCTATCCTTGATAGTGGTCTTGTCCAGTTATCACTGAACCATACACAACATTATAGAATCACTTTTTTTAAACAACATTTAGAGGGTCATCATCAACTCTCTCTCTATAAGGGAAAGGAATACTTGGAATGTTCATTTAATAAACATCTCCAACCTTCACATATTTCTCATATTATTGATACATCTTGGATACTAGGATTCATTACCTTGGTATCCACCTCATGCGCTATAAGGAACTCACATCCTTATCTCATCTACTTTTACCAACATAACAAATTTCAAAACATATAAGAGGATTCTTCCTAATTAATGGAAGGCTCAAAAGAAAAATCATCACAAACTGTATGATCTTGGGACCATAGTCCAAGTAACCGTATTCTATAATAAGCTATCCACCATCATGTTTACAATGAATCCACACATACCAAGTGGCAATAATCCACTTGAAAGTTGTGCCCTAGAAAGGAAAGACACAAAGGGAAACAAACTTCCCACATCATAGCAACATTGTTCAAGGTCACTAACAAAAAGGTAACCAATTCTATTTTCATTATGCATATTACAACTTCTTATGTATCATTTTACCTTTTTCATTTTTGGTTCCTTGCCATTAGCATAGGAATCATCATGATTAACATATCTCATTACTTCTTCCTTGATGACTATTTATCACACTTGGGTATGTTGTCTTATTTTATTATGTTTTTCAACCACTTATCATCAAGTAAATCATCATATTCCATATTTTCTTCATTATACATGGATCATCTCCCTTAATTTCTTTCACATGCCATGCTAATTTTTCATTAACACTTTCTTAAACACATAGGTTGGTCTGAGATTAACTCAAGTTCCACCTTATTCCTTTGCCATTGTTCCCATTCATCTTCTCATTTTGTACTTATTATAGGAGTTCTTTCCATCTTATGTGGATTTCATACCTTGATTCACTTTATAAGAATATTCTTTTATTTTGTTATATTCTTGAATCAAAACTTCAAGAACTCCTCTTTTTCTAGTTTGTATTCAGATTTAGATTTCATGGTGTTGTATCTTTCTCTTATAGATACCAAACATTCAAATTTTGATAGATAATGATGAAATTGTCATCTTCTTTAAGGTAGGATTGAGATATTCACACCATGATTTCTTATTCATTATGCCCTTTAGATTGTCTCAAAATGACTACTTGATCAGAGTAATCTAAAAGATAACAATCTAAGAGTTCCATACTTACCTTTCTTCAATAATTGAATATCTGGCCAGGGCACCCAAATACTGAGATTAGGTAGTATGCACCATATTGTTATGTCATATTCCTAATTTTGACATCATCCTAGTCCTAAGTCCTAGTGTCCCTATAGACTTAGTGAACCTAAAGCTCTGATACCAACCTGTGAGAACCCGTTACACTAAACAATATTACTCAAAACATAAAACACAATCAATCACTAAATAATCACATACCCAAAAAATGGGTAAATTAAAACTGATTTCAACGTCAACACCCACTCAAAACATTTGCATAAGATACCAACATCTCTTATATCCATACTATTCCAAGAATTTGATACAAATTGTTCTATTGCCTTAGCCACAACATATATACACATGAGAACAATATTCATGTATGTCACACAAACAAGCATTAAAATGCTAACCAAAGTTCTATTTGTTTGAAACACCATATACAAACTTTTTCTGCCTGGACCTGAGAGTGTAGGGATGACTCTAGGACACACTAGACATCTAATCAACTTTCTCAAAGATTCATTACTATAGCTCCTCTTTACTGTCACATGTTTGTTTTCATCACTTCTGATTACCTAAAAAAATGTGGCGAACCATAAGGATGAGACCCATGTCCCAGCAAGAGATATAATCTCCAACAACACTTATTGATTACAACATTTTAAAGTAATTAAACAGTTAAGAAAATTAATTAGATATCACAAATAAGCTCATCAGCACTGATGATTAACAAAATACATAAAGGAGCTGATAAAAATTATCATCATCAAGCTGACTATCATCATTTTTCTTATTAACCATATAAGAGATTCAATAGCATATGAATAACTAGCATAAGAAAGTCTAGTAGCATATTATCTCTATTAACATGAATAAGTCTAGCATCATAAGCATATCTAACAACATTAGCATGTCTAACAGTTTGAACAGATCATTATCATAAGCAAAGCTATCAACATAAGCATGAGTATTTGCATAAGCATGATTAGCAGTATAGGCAATTCTAATTATCGAGGCATGGCTAGCATGCTAAACATAACTAACAACATGAGATAGCTAGCATCATGATTATAATCAACAGTAGTAGTATAGATATCAACATAAGCATGACTATTGTATTTACACATTTACAGTCTTATGCATATCCACAACATAAGTATAATTACTATCTCTTAATTGCACTAAGCATCATCTTTATGTAAAGAGAACAAGCAAGGGTTATCATCCAATGTAAAATGTCATGTATAAGCCTAAAAAAATATGCTAAACGACTGTATTACATCTTTTATTATGCCCTGGTGAATTTGAATCGTACCATTCAAAGTCCAACTGACCCCTACGAAGGCCTATTCGGTTCAGTACAAGATCTAGGAGTGCCAGTATCATAAGATCTCTTCCCCTCGATCAGTACGAGTAAAAAGGCAGTGACATATCAGTCAAAGTTGCCACCACAATGACATATAGTCAAGCTGATAACCACTAGTCCGACCTTGGTACAGGTCACGGCACTAGAAACCAGGGTATTCAAACCCAATCACTGAGGTACAACCACAGTTGTCCTCTAATCACATCATGTTATAATCACTGAGACACGACCGCATCCGTTCTCAATCACATTAGATGTATGAGGCATGACCATAGCCAACCTCCACAATCTGCATTGTGGATGACAAGTATATATCCTCAACCTGCCACCCCCACATACTCAACAGTATGTGCTCCGAGTTTCCCTTAGGAATACTCATTTCACCATCCAGCAAGTTTTGACACTGAAGATGGCTCTATGGCATAGGGAACTACATGATTAGAGTTGCACTTGATTAGTCATGCCAATTGGGTGAATTAAGACTGCATCAAACAAGTGGACATACAAACCCTAATTCACTTCTAGCAAGCATATAAATATCAAAACTTAAAAAGATATAAAATGTATAAAACATAATTCCTCATCTCATCATCACATGGTACTATTCACTTGCCATTCATGAGACTACATTAGTCATCATATTATCACAAGATATAAATCCTTTTCACAATATCACAGGGTATCAACCCTTACCAACATAAGAGGATTACACCTCATTCAGGGCTCAACCACGCCCAAAGGTCATTAATACCATAATACTATACCGTGCAAGATCATCATTATCTTTCTATGCCTTATAATAAGGCTCGACAACATCACTTACATATAATACACCAGATCAACACAATCTCGCATTAATGAGCTAGGAGATATTCATAAACAATCATAGAATGGTTATATTAACATTAATAACATTCCTTTATTACATCAACATGCAAGGAACCTAGATATGATTAACACTCATCATATTCACAATGCACATGTTCAACATAAGAAAGTATCAACCATGTGGCCATGATAACCACCAATTAACACATTAAGGTTATGATCATGGTAAGGAGGTTATTCCACCATCATTCCATAATATAAGAATGTTAAACATGAATACTAACCTTTATCTAATTTCATCAGAGTTAGGTTCAACATGATAAATTATATCAATGTTACTAATCAACACTCATACCCAAACCCTAACTCACGGCTTCCCCATTGGATCATGGATGCATAAGGTTAAGCATCACCATCACATTCCATACTATTCTCAAGTATGAACCCACACATAAATCAAGGTGTAACCATCAGGTTATAACATACTAGGGTTTCAACAATAATAGAGTACTCCATGATTGTATTAGTCATTCAAGGACTATTCATACCCAATTACCATCATTTAGTTATATTAAAGCTAGGTATAACAAGCTATACCTCATTAGGGTTACATATCAACACAATATGGTTATCATCCCTTCTATTCATATGAGTGAATAGGTAAGACTAACTTATTAAGGGTAACCCTCCATTTGTTCCATCATCATTCAACCCATATCGTCATACCACAATGTCACCCAGAACCATTGGATGTCTAAAAGGTAAGACTATTGGTTGTTTACATAAGTAAACACCTTGGATAAACCACCGATGAAGTCCTTGATTTATTCTCGAGAAAGAGTCACCATCTAACCCTAGACATCCCTTAATAATTGATACAAAAAGTTCCATTGAGAGTAGGGTAAAACCCACAATCGACTGTTCAGTTAAAACAAGCCATCCATTTTCAACAAGTAAGCTCCTTAAGTTGATCATATAAAGGAAAGAATCTAAATCACATTATTAGGACCAACATATTACATTAGCCATCATTCCACCTTAATGGAGGAATAAATAGTAGATCTTGACCATTGGGTCAAGTTCACATGTTAAAACCATCAATTATAGTATAGGTCTGACCATTACATCAAGTGACCCAAGAAACCATTGGATTAAGGCTTAATTGATGATACAACTACAATGCTTGACTCACCATAGGTTTTAGAGACCTGATCCACCCTCATTAGTGACCATTAAGCCACCATAGGTTGTTAGATCAACATGAATTCATTAATCAACATTAAATATTAAGCTAATGTCAACATTGATTGATAACATCAGTAGGGTACTTAATGGTTGATCATTAAACTTCTAATGGATCCAAAACCTGACCTAAGGGGGTGAACATAGGTTGTCACCATCATTTGACACCCTTGATCATGACCATCAGTTTTTATGAATACAACACCATAGGGTTGTTGCAATGGTACCATCATTGGGTCATGGTTTATAAAAGAAATCAGCTTAAAACCCTAAAATTGACCATTTGTTGATAGGTGCTTAGCACCATAGGTTGTCAAACCAACCTGATCCAAGTCATATTGTACATTAGGAATAACATACACATGATCACAGGTTAATATATAACTGAAATCAGAATAAAGAACATTATAAAAATCGAAATCCAAGTCAAGCATAGCTTTTTAATGCATGGATCATCATTTTCAAGCAAGAACATGATCTAGAAAGCTTATGGTAAGCAATGAACGTGGAGCAAGTTATAAAACATGGCTCTAATGATAAGATGGAACCCCACACAGAAGAAATATCGAGAATGTAGGGTTGAAAATCCAAGAGTAAGCTATGAATTCGTCCATCTAGCACCTTTCTTCATCAAATGAGCAAGCCCTAAGCATAAGGAGCAAGAAAGGTAGGGTTTTAGAGCTTTAGAGCAATTTCTACCATGGAACAGCAAGGTTAAGAACTGGAGAAATCTAGTAGGAAGGATAACAAAGAAATAGATAGAGGAAAGAACGTAAAACTTACACTTTTAGGTCAAGATCACTAGGAAGAAGCTTTTTAGACCCAAAAAGGAATTCAATTGCAACCCTAGAATTTGTTTCCAAGAAGATCCCCACTTTCTTATTCCTTGGGCAGAAAAATTCGCAGCTGAACATAAGGAGAACGAGGTTGGGAGAAGGATAGAGGTGGTGGAGAGGAAATGGCTCGTTTTTGTGCTTGTGGATAAGTATATCACACTTTAATATAAAGAAAAAGAAAAAGTTGAAATTCTAGTATATATCCAAGTGTCCATGGCTTTAAATTATTAAGAATATATAAGCACACATAAAAGAAGCTCTCCCACCATCCCTCTAGACCTTCTTATCTTTCCTTTTTCGAAATTCTAAGCCAATCACATAATTCTGTAGTTGATAGCTACTAAGGGTCTGAATGGTTTGGTGTAACTGCAACTTTCTAAGAACTCAGTTTCCCAGAATTGAAATTGAGTTCTGGGAAAAGGAATTCCAGGTGATTGGTTTGAAACTGGTGTTTTCTAAAAAAATCTGGGATTTCCATCGAACAACTTCAACGCACTACTTAAAACATGATACATAATTTCTTTGGCGTTTTATCAAACACTTTCATGACATCGAAGATCCAAGGACATAAAAGAACCGAGTCTCTGAGTTGTTCCGCTTCCTTCCACAAGTCATAGATCGGGGGTGACACCCACATCAAGCGCGTGAGCTGCAGCGTTGCTATCTCGGCCAGTGCAGGCGATCAAACGAACGAATCATCCTGGATCCGATACACAACAGTCTTGAACAACCCCCGCGGCACTAGCACTGCATCGCCGGGCGGGTACCAGTGTCGAAAACAGCCCTGACCCACCACCACAGAGGTTTTGCGGGAGAGAGATTTCCGGCGGAGGTAGACTGGGAGGGAAACAGGAAAGGGGAGGGGAAAAGAGAGACGATGGGAGGGTGGAACAACTCAGAGACTCGTGTCGGTGGTGCTTCAGCGGTGCGCGGCAGAAGAAGCTCCGCATAGGAGCAGCCACGAAGGGCGCAGTTGAATCGAACACGAGTTGGAGGCGGCATAACTCGTTTTACCGTCAGTTCAATTAGGAAATCAGATCTGGAACTCTATTTATACTTCTGGAAGTCCTTGGAAAGTTGTGGAACTTAAAATCACGAGTTCCTTCAAACCAATAAGGAAAAACACGTTATGGAATATGACTTCCCTCGTTTTCTTGGTTAGTTACGAGAAACCAGTCAGACCCTAAAGGTAGCTCATCCATGAAGGGGAAAACCCTAAAATACCCTTGGAGCAAACACCTTCAAACCAAGGTCTAAATAGGCACCCCATGGCTCAACAAGCTCAATAATTATGATAGAATATCAAGGAACCTAATAAAAGTGAAAATTTGCAAAAACAACCTCCCAATTGGGTAAATTGCAGAAAAGTCCAAAATGTGCATAAAATTGCATAACTTGCTCAAATAGTGTCCAAATTGGACCAAATTTGAAACTTAACCTTGTCTTATGTTTCCAAAGAATATCACAAGGTTATATTAGGGTTCTAAGCATTCAATTATGATAATTAAGCTTGTTCAACTCATTAAGCAAGTTTAGGAGCCTTACAATATAGAAATATTGGATACGCATATTTTTGTAATAATTGTTATTGATAGTCAAGGTAAATATGACATTTCAAATAGACAAAGAGCATATTTAAATAAAAATTGAAAAACTTATTTTCGGTCAATTTGTGTTTCAATCGAACAACCCATCAGTTCAAGTATTTTTCGATCGAGAGGCATTTAGTGGGAAAAGTGTTTATATACATGTTCAATAAATATATGTAAAACAAAAATATATCAATTTGAGAAAATGACATAAATAATTTTCCAATTAAGTGTTGGTAATTCTCACGTGTATTTTCAAATGTAATTTAAGTTTGGGTCTTTAGGAACCCAAACCATGTTAATAGATTCCTTCTAGTGATAAGAACATGTAAATGAGTAGTGTCCAAGGTGTTGACAATAATTACATGACACACATGATATTTGATTTTTCTTTACAACTCTTTGAGAATTAATAACTTTATTCTTAGGTGCACATGGTTTTTTTTCTTAGGTTCATTTGTAGTTTTATTCTTTGGCACATAAATGGTTTTATTCTTTGGTATAGGTATGGTTTTGTTGTTTGGAACATATCCCAAACCTCTCCGTCCAACTTGCTTGTAATAAGTATCTACAACTTCATCAAGATTTTTTGTTTCCACTGCACTTGTCTAGAAATAGTAGCTTGTAGTTTACTATTTTATTCAATAAATCTAGACACATCTTTGTTTAAATAAGCAACTTTAGAAGGAAATGTATCTTTTTCAACTACTAAAGGATCATAGTTTGAATGATTGAATAAAATAGGTTGAGATTGATAGTCATTTATTTTGGCCAGTAACCCAACCTTTTCAAGAGAGAGATGACTATTTTTATTTTCTAGCACAAGTACTTTATTTGTATAAGTTCAATAGAATCTTTTAATACATTATTTGAAAGTTTAAGAGTGTCATTTTCCATATTTAAAATATGCATATTTTCAAAAGTTCGCCAACTATATTAGATAGTTTCTTTTTATTTCTTTTGCATTCAATAAATTTATTATGAGTTTCTTCAAGAGTGTTAATAATTTACTTTTTAGTTAAATTAGAAATATGTACCTCATTTGGTTCTTCTTCATCTATGGTAGAGTTAGATAAGAGACATCATGCTTCTTCATCTTCATCATCACTTCTTCACTTGATGCATCCCATGCAGCTTCCTAGGACTTGTCCTCTTTGTCCTTGTTCTTCCTGAATGACATTTTCTTGCTTTTGTGTAGCTTAGGACATTCATTATTTATGTGTCCTTTCTCTCCACATTCAAAACACCTAGGAGTAGAAGAAAAAGAAACACTGGAATTTTTTTTATAATGAAATCTTTTATATTTCTTATCATTCACAATTAAGGCATCTTCATCATCATCATTTATATCACTACTAGATTGGATGATGATTTTAGAGACAACTTTGGTTATGGATTTGAGAGAAATGTTCTTGTTCTTGGCTTTATTTTCTTCTACTTCTATTCTTTCCTCTTCCTAGAGTTTTACCCCATGTGTCTCTAAGTTGCCAATAAGTTGGTCTATCATCAATGTGGATAGAACACTTGATTCTTCTATAGTAGTTACTTTATCTAGAAACTTAGGAGGCAAGGATCTAAGTATTTTAGAAACTTGTTCCTCCTCAGTCAAACTCTTTCCTAAGGAACTCAAAGCATTTATAAGAATAGAAAATGTAGATCACTTGATTATATAGTAGCGTTTACTTTATCTAGAAACTTAGGAGGCATAGATCTTAGAATCTAAGTATTTTGTAGATCACTTGATTCTTCAGTAGTAGCTACTTTATCCAAAAAATTAGGAGGAAAGGATCTAAGTATTTTAGAAACTTGTTCCTCCTCAGTCATACTCTTTCCTAAGGCACTCAAAACAATTATAAGAGTACAAAATCTAGCATACCTTTCAATAATAATTTTAGTTTAGTCATGTAGAATAATTAAAACGTATGCTTCAACAAATTTATATTAGTAATCTTAATTTGTTTAGTTCTCTCATGTTGTCACAGATGGTTATCTACAAATTTTATACACAGACTCACATGAGGAATGCGATTAAACTTACTAATAGATATAGAACTATAAAGAATATCAATAGCTTTTACATAGAGTGTTGTATTTTTACCGTATTCACATCCCATTTTTCTAATTCCTCCTTTAGAAAGTTGTATGGGAGATTAACCTTTTTCCAAAATTCAATGCTTATCCCTTAGAAGTAGAAATGCATTCTTCTCATCCAATATGTGTGCTTTGATATATCAAACATCATTGGTCGGCTTATGTGAGATCCTTCGAGGTTGAGGTTGTCAATCACACTTTCTCCAACCTTCAAAACTTGTGACGGCTCCTTGAAGACCTGATCTGATATTAATCGATAGATCTAGAGGGGTGAATAAATCTAATTTAATAATCTTGATTAAAAATTAAATGTTAAACAAAAGATAGACAATCAACCACAGGAGGAAAATATATAGAATGGTTCCATCAAATGACGTCAGTCCACTACCCAGTATTAAGTAACTAGGATTTGCAACAATTAACTTTTATTAACCTCATAAAGAACAATACAATGTACAATTGTTACTCTCTTCTTTCATGAAAACTAAAGAGTACCAAACATTCACCTCTTCCTCATTGTAACAAAAGAGTAGAAAACTTTCACCTCTTCTTTACTGGACGTGAACAACACCAACTAGAAGACTCCTTCTTCTCTAGCAAGTCCCCGAACAACCTTCTCACAAGAAGTAGTCCAAGAATGCTTGAATAAAATTGTAGAAAAATATTGAAGAGAAAGAAAGAACCATATTGATCACAATACACATATCTCTTATATCAAGCTTATGAGACACTTCCACTATTGATAGAACAAGGATTGAGTGGTGGAGAAGGACACTTGAATGGAACACAAAAGATTATTGCTAGAAGGAATTTGCAATTTTAGTCTAAACCTAAGTATGCAAGAATGGACTGCTTAAGTGTGTTTTAGGTGTCCATAGAACTATCATATTTAAAGGAAATACTTAGGAATACTTAATATAGATGTTGGGGTTGTTTTGCATGAATTAAGAATTAAACTAGTCATTAAACTAACAAAGACCAAGTTACAACAGTTATTGGAGTGCTAAAAAAATTACTATGAGACATCCTCGGTCGAACTTTTCTTTGACCAAGGGACCTCTCAGTCAAAGTGTACTTTGACTGAAAGTGTCTTGCTTTGACAAGTTCACAATGACTCTTTTTTTATAATGAATATTTTGACCAAAAAGACTACTTCTCAGTTGAGAAAGAGTTAGACCAAGGATAAATTTAGTCCAAATAAACTTTGACTGGAAATGTTACTGTAAATGCATCAATTAACTTTTAGAAAACAAACCAAATGATTTTATAATATGATCTAATTATCCTAAAGGCTTGATATAAATGTAAAATTGGGTTTAAGATAGTTGCATTTGATTCATATCTTGATTTAACATGATATCTAATGACTAGTACATTGCACCTTGTACAAATGTGGTACATTGAAGAAACATGGTAAAATAACCACTTGTGTTTAATCAAATATCTTCAAAATTCTTAGCTAGACATATCTTTATCTCTAAAACACTAAATAGCATGTCAGATACACAAGATAGAAATTTTATCATCAACAAAAAAGAAAGTGTGCTAATATCTAATTTAGCCAACACATATGTCCTCCCTAATCGTCTTACAAAATACCAACTAATATGTGGAAAATAATTTTTGATTAGATGAAAAGCACCTAACGTCATGGCACGCAAAACGTATAAACCAAGCTAGGAGATTAACACTTATCGTTACCTCTATTTTAGGCATTCTCGTATATTAAATTGGTTGTGCACCTATTCAAAAAAAGGTGTAAAACCTTTATACCTACTATGTCAAAATTCTTCTCATGTAGTATAAAGGGAAAAATAGACACCTCTTGAAGTGGTGCCCTTATGCTGCTTAAATTTTTTGTTGATGGGGTACTATCAATCTCAAAATTACACTGAAAGAATCAAATCATAACCTTCACCTTTGATAAAATAGATATCACTTATTGAATATGTTAATTTAACATATTATAACAAAAAACACCCTATCATGACATCAAAATTCATAGAAGTTAGTCGCTTTTATCTATGGTCAACAACTGGTTATGGACACTATTACCTATTGGACACATTGTTTGGTTAATATGAAACTTTGGATTTGACCAATTTCCAAAATTAGGTGTTTATCCCAATACAAACCAAATCAAATAATACCCAACAATATTAGATACATATAAATGGATGGGGTTTGAATGCTTTCACAACCATAAACAATATGTGGTACCCCTAATGAGATGATATTGGGTGAAAAAAATCATACATGATCAGTGGCCTCCGTCGACCAAATGTTCAACCGTGCGTACACTCGTCTTGGGTAGATACATATAGCACAAATAAAGCTTATATTTGCATTTTTCATTTTGGACACAACTCTTTCTATGGTAGATACTTTTGGGGCATAAAGATTCCCATCCAAGGTTCACATTCTCATTTGATTGATTAAACAAAACAAGATATGTTATAATCTCAATTTTGCATGTATTTCATACCATGGGAATACAATTATTCTATGGATTAGGGCTTGATTGAAAATTGTGTGCTTTATTTTAAAGAATGGATTTCCTTGCAAATTTTCCCTTGAATGAAATTTTTTTTGAGTTCTACTACTTTATTAATCCAATGATGGATAAAAGAGAAAAAGGATAAAATAAAATCCTATAATAATCAAAAGGCAATAGAAAATATATAATAAATAAATGTGTTTAAAAGAAATATGTAAAATTCTCTAGATAGTGGCATAGATGGGCACAACTTTTTAGTTCATGTTTGCACATTGTTTCTAATAGAAAGAATAGCCAAGACAAATAAAGAAAGAGAAAACGTGTGTTTTAAATGCATAATGTATGCATTATAAGAGGATGAATTGCATGTTAAGAAAATAGGTTATTGTTTTTGAGTTTTGCTCTCAACCTTTGCACACACCTAGAGAAAGTCATTAAAGATTTTCCCTTAAAATTTGGGATTAGAATGATGGATGGTTTAGAGATATGGAATTTACAAAAATCCTAAAAGTGAGGACAATACAATTGGAAAGTATTAATGCCATGATTTTTCAATTTCTATTAGATTTAACTTTTACCTGGCACGCTCAATATGGGCCATCAGATCTCCATCCAACGGTGATGAACTCATCCTCTACCTCAGCCAAGTGTGGAAATAGGAACTTGAACTGGTTATTTTTTATGGCAATTTCCTCACGATTTAGTGCATGAGGAAATTGGGAAATCATCCCAATGAGTCTATGAGATCATTGCAAACGCACCTACCCCAGATTTCACCTAGAAAATGAGGTGTCTAGATGAATCTCCCAATTTATCTTTGGGAGATGACCATGTTGACGAGGATGGGTATAAATAGAGGGGTACAAGCCCTCTGTGAGATTACCAACCAACTCCAAAGTTTCAATCGGACTTCGCATGTGTTTCTCTGGTCTCAATTGTGTTGCAAATCTCTACCTCCACCCTACCTCTCCTCATCTTCTCAACGGAAGCATCCCTTCACTATCCTAATAACTATGACCTTCACTGAGGAAATTGAGAGGATCAACGAGGGTGGTCGCACCTTCATTCAGTACTCAAAGGGTTGGGTTCTCAATGCCAACTCATGAGTTGACCACTTGGTTTGCAAGAAGAGCGAACAGAGGTTGAAGAAGGGTCGTGAGAGAAAGACTGAAATACCCTTGATCATCTTCAGAGCAGGTAAGACCCTTTTGGTCTTTTTCCTTCTTTTTCTCGCTTAATCAGATAAAGTACCCACGGGAACCCCGCTGACTTGGTGAGAGCTGATAGGCCGGCCCAGCTGAGTTGCCAGGGAGAGGCTCGGGGCTCCCTACCTAGGTGGCTGCATGTGATTGGCTGAGATTAATTTATCTTGAAAAATCCTAGTAATTAATAGGATGATCAAATGAAGACATATTATATATGAAAATTGATCAGGAGAACTCAAGAAATCTAGTAAAAATAAATTCAAGATCTAAATATTCTTCTAGTTTGAAAGGTACTTAAAGTTGGCATCTTTAATGTATTAATGAATCAAAACCCTAATTTCTAGGTTTTGGAGATCCTAATGGATTCAACTGATATTGATAATCAAAGATGTAACATTTATGGACAAAGAACACCCTGGAACTTATGTGAATTTATGAACCAATAATTTGATAAAATAGGTTACTTTGAGAATAAAAGTGTTATCAATAGCTAATTAGGGTTTGTAACCCAAAAGGACATAAAAGTATTAAATACATATTAAACCGTAACTCCTTGACATTAATAACCCTATCATGATTTAAAAGAATAAAAGTGGGGACTTTTACATAGTGAAGATATCTTTGACTTAAATAGAATTCAATCATAGATGGTGTCAAAATTATGGTTTGTGGACCTAAAGAGAATTGAAAGTAATAATTAGGTTTATAGAGGTCAGGATCTAATGAAACACAAAGTTGGCCTTAAAAACCCTATCTAGAGACCCAAGTCAGTCTTAGTGATGATTTTGGATAGAATAATGATACATGGATATTATGCTTTAACTTTTAGGATAAATTACTTGGTTACTTGTTTGGATATTTCTAATTGATCTTGCTTGGACTACAAGTTATTGTTGAGCCAGGTATGCGGCTATGCCTATGTAACATATTAGATTTTGGATCCTACCCTAGAACTTTGACCTTTTTGACTTAGACAAACAAGGTTGAGGTTAGAATATGTTTTGTATAACCCTAACGAGCTAGTGCATGTATAAATCACCTTAATTTAACCCAATGTTCACACATTAAGTCTTAATCTAATAATAGATACGTAAAATGTGTCATATGAGATAGATAAAAGAATACATAAGAATTTATTCAAAATAATCATACATAACTCCTTTAGTATACATATGAAGGTAAGGAGCATAATTGGATGAATAATTGAGATAATGGTGAAATAATATGTTGACTAACATAAATATTGGCCATAAATACTAATTATGCAAAATTCATAAAAGGAAGGGAAATTGATTAAAAATAATTTGAGATTCATTTTCTTTGGTTATGTTGTGGTTTGGAGGCCAAGTTTCACAAATTTAGTATAATAATAATCACACCTATTTTATTTAGAAAAAGAAATGGTACTTATCCTTCAAGATATGAAATAAAATACTTAATAACTTTGAAAGTGGAAAAGAATCTTAGAGTCGTAATCTACACATTAAAATATACCTTCGGGTAAATTTTCACTCAATTTGGAGAATATTTGCTTAAAAAGTGAAATCGGGAGAGAGAAAGTGTGTAGAACCTTCAAAATATTAAATAAATATAGAAACAACTTCAACATGTGAAATAAAGGGCAAGTTCATATCCAACATACTTAATTTTACTTGTGGGTGAAGTTTCATCAATTTTGGATATTCCTAATGTCATTAATGCATGAGGAAAAAGAAAATAAGATTTAAACAATGAATCAAAAGTCTTAAAAAGGGAAATCTAGTTGCATGTTCAGATTCCTCGTGTCTAGATTAGTTTGGGTGCAAAATTTCATTAAATTTGGAGTTCATTTGCACCCTCAAATGAAGATATAGAAAAGTTAAATAATTATGTATGTCATTTTATTCGAAATTAAATAGAAATCATAATAGATGTCACACTCTTTTTTTATATATATCTCTGATGTGCACATAATCTGAACCCTCGAGACATTGATCGTGTGGTTTGGAGGTCATCACTTACCTCTAGCCTCTCGTGAACAATATCAAATAGGAAATGCAATTTTCAAATCGCAATACACTCGTCTCTTGCTATTTTTCTATGATTCTTTTGTCGGTAGTTTCTAAATAAAAATCCACATATTTTAAGTCATTACTCATACAAGTTCATCAAAAATGTAGGGAATACCTAAATCTTGGGCAACACATTTTGTAGCCACTTCCTTCTTCTCAGTGTTGCACACCCCCATCTATAAATAACCCTACCCAAACGATCCTTAGGCACATTGAAATCCTCATCTAGAACCGATTTCATCTCTAGTTACCATTTTGATCATCACCAATTGAATTTTTCCCCCAAGCTTGGGCCCAACTAGTCAGAGCTTTGCTTCACCGGACAATAATTGATCGTCGGGTAAGGATCTATGACATCTTCTCTTTGCCTTGGTGTTCTTACAATCCACAATCGTCAAGTGTCGTCATTTTCCCCCTTTCCAAATTGTGTAGCATACGTACTACCTCACAGACATGGCATGCGAGTGCAAGGAAGGGGATAACCTTGGATGACTTTCCAATACTGCCCTCACTCATTCTTCTTTTTCTATTTCATTATCATGGGTGTTTTGATCATTTCAGGCCTTCCTTTTCTTAGCTTTGGACGAGGTCAAATAGACCTTTGATCGAGCGGCTTAGACACATCCTATTAGGCCAAGTTAGTTGGGCCCTCTCCCTCTCTCTCATGCATATAACGTCTATTGACGTGGCTTTTTTTATTTTTTTGATTGGTTGAACTTGTAAAATCCATATCTTTGAACCTACTGGTCCAAAATTAACAAATAAATATGTTTTGGAATTGAAATTTTATGATATTTCTAATAAAAATAGTTTCAAATCTTGGTTTCTACGTTTTTGAAGAGTGATTTTTGAGAATCTAATTAATTAATAAAAAAACCTTAAAATTGGTAACTAATTCATATGAACTCCAAATTAAGTAAATAAATATGTTTTCTTGACCAGGAGAATCTAATAAATCAGTTGGTTAAGTTTTTGGAGTCATCCATTTTTTGTTAGAAAGGTCTATAATTAAGGTTTATATATATATATATATATATATATATATATATATATATATATATATATATATATATATATATATATAGTGTGTATGTATGTATATATATGAGTTTCAAAAACAACTAGATTGGTGAAGAGTGTTTCTAGGAATCTAGATTTAGGTATGCTTGCATCTCCTATTATTCACATTCAACAATTAGCCTATTTTCTTATTTTATTTGGTGCTATGGACATTATCCTACACAATGTCTTGTTCTTTTGGAAAATATGCTTCATGTGAAGTACCTTATATTGTTACTGATCTTGTGATCATATTATCATGTTTGTATATTCCCTTGGTCTTTCTTATGCTTTGTTTATGATGGAACTATCTATGATGACATGTGATGTCTTTTTCCCACCTATGAGGTGGATGTATATGTTCGTCACTTTTGTGGTGACTAATTTGCAAAATTTGACTATGCTTTATACTTGCCTCTACATTAAGCATGCTATGTGACTCAGTAGCGCTAGAGTAGTGTAAGTACATTGGTTTTTGGGTTATGTGTCCTTATTATATTTTTGGGATGGAGGTTATGTGCCCCATATAAGGTTTCATGTTTATGAGGCTTGGCCCATGACACGAGTTTACTGTGTGCAATAAGCAAGCAAATGTATCGAAGTAATAAGGCCTTGTGAGGATCGAGTGAACACAGGGAATCATTTCTCCCGTAGACTACTACTAACTGTGATCAAATCAGCTAAGTCAATTGTAAATGGTTGAATTGGGTTGAACAAAAGAACAAAAGCAAAAATAAAATGAATTAAAGGTGGAAGTAATCAGATATGGGGAGAATTCCTTAGGAAAGTGGTTTCACCATGGACAACACTAATAATCGATCTCACACACACTAACATATATTACCTCAATCCCTGGATAAGGAGCCTGTAGCCAGAATTATCGGCTCCTGTAGTGTAATTCACTACCTAACCTAATGTCAATCCCACTTCCGCAGTTATCAGTTGATTAGTTAGATGCTTTATAGTTATTTTCTGAGTTTCTCCTCCCGTTTACACTCTACTTTTTCCAAAGGGCATAGTAGATGGGTAAATCTATACTCTCGGACCCTCAATCTCACTACTGAGATGACTCAGTGTCTATCAATACACTCATGGTGATCAAGAGCAAGTAGAAAATAAAGCTTTCATAGAATCATATCTAGTAAAGAGAGATAAATATGATATTAATGCATGGAAATCAATCACAATGTATATCCGAGCTACTCCTAGATCCTAAGGAATAAAGTTTTTTAGCCTTGCATGGTTTTCATCGATGAATACATGGGAGGAAAGAAGAAAAACATGGGAAACATGAAGAAAATAAAGTAACCCCTGAATCTCTGCCTATCTGGAAGATCTCCTCTATAGTGTGAGTGTTATGTTGTCTTCTAGTAGTAGAATTGTCCTCCAGAGGTGCCTAGATCTCCTCGGTCATAGCTTTTGGTCCTTAGTTCTTTTTTTCTCTCTTTCCGGTCATTGTGCAATGAAAATGACTGCCTCCCTCTCTTTGGTCGTTGTCCCCATAAGTCATAGGAGGCACTTAGGGTATGAATTAACGTCCACTATTGGATTAGAGAAAAATCTATGACTGGCCTGATCAGGCAGACTCGGTAGTACCAACTAGGTGAGTTGATAGTATCGAGTCACTTAGCTTCAGTCGCGCGATCCCAATCCTATTGTTACCACCAATTATACTCGATAACACCGAGTTTTGTGGTTTTTGAGCTGCCTCACTGACATCAACTTGGTAGAACTGAGTTGGAAACTTGGTAGCATCAAGTTTTCTCAATTCATGTCAGGGCTTGCTGATGCTGAATCGGTAGCACTGACTTTAGTTGTCGGTATCACCGACTCTGGGTGAGTTTCTAATATGTCTCTGATTTCAAGTCGGTACCACCAACTGTTGCCAGGTTGGTAGCACCAAGTCTGTGGCTCTTCCTTATACATAAAAACACACAAAATCATCATAAGAAATTGGGATGCATACAATATTACATAAAATAGTAAAAATCATATAATTTGATGCATTTTATAGAAACAGGTCATCTAAGTCATTTCATGCATAATAAATTAAATAAATGACTAATCTACA
Organism: Alisma plantago-aquatica; assembly: GCA_963693085.1. Lineage (NCBI taxonomy): Eukaryota > Viridiplantae > Streptophyta > Magnoliopsida > Alismatales > Alismataceae > Alisma > Alisma plantago-aquatica. The sequence continues at coordinate 168,581,552 of OY856415.1, forward strand.
CATGAAATCAAGGAAAAACGTGCCTGAATTAACGACTAAAAACACATGCATCAAACTCCCCTAAGCTTAAATGTTGCTAGTCCTCGAGCAACACTCTCTCAAATATGTTTGACAAGAGTCAGCAAAAGGACATAACACATACATTCCTTTCTAAATCAAATCCACCTATCCAACCCTAAGCCGGCATTTACTTACCACTGAATCGATAACTGGTCTAAAGTGACCAAAAACGTCCATAAAAGATGTCCACCTTCAGTCAATGACACTATCAAGAAAGCAGTTAACATCATAATTATTCAGACATTCGCTTGGTGCATTGTGTGATTCCCTACACTAAATTGCTCTTTCCTAATTACCAACTATTTGGAAGTAGATCTCTGTATAAGCATGAATGAGGAGATAAATCATTAGAGTGGCCTACCAATGAGAGCAATTAATGATTCAAGATGGGTGGAAAATGAAAATTCATAAGTAAATCCAACCTATTTATGCATAGAGAAAATGAATATAGATGGATGAAAAGAATGCCATGAATGAATCCTAATGCCTAAAAAAATCTTTTTTTATGAGATGATGCATGTATGAACGAGTTGAGATTGTTTGACAACTGAGAAGAATGCACATGTGGATTAAATCATCACTAAAACAAACATGTTGGATACACTTCCTGTCACATCCACATCCCACGATTACCACAAATCATGATATTAGGGAATGACTAAGAGGATTACACTTAATACAAAGTTCACTCCCAACTTTTTATTTTTATTTCAACTCTTTGTTTTCTCGCATTCAATCACATAAACAAACTTTACAAGAGAATTAAACTTTTATTACTCTAATGTGATCTCAACATTTAATGATACACATTCATATACTCATTCTATTTCTCACACTTCCATGTACATATGACAAGATAATCAGATACATTCTCTCTTATCAAGGAAACATAGATACAAACATCATTTATAACTCTCTCACATCTATACAAGGATCTAGAGTGATAGGGACCGACTGAACTTAACTAAACTCATACTTAATTCATGTGGTAGATGTACTTTGATGCTTTGACCTTCTTCAAGTCCATGTGGTTTCCCTAAAAATTTTGAGTAGAGGGGTGAGCCTACTCGCTCAGTGAATGAGAAATTCAAAGAAACAGTCTAAAGCAATGATATAATTATAGTTATACCTTTGAGAAACTTATATCAATTATAACAATAGCAATTACTACACTAAGCAGATCTAAAACGATACAGTTAAAATAACAGAGAATGTAAATATTGCATTTAAAGAACAACTACTATGAAATGGTATTCAAATCATTCTTAACTCTTTTTACTTATAAGAAACTCTTTAAACCTATATGATCATATTTGAGCTTATGCCCTGATCATATGCAGTGTACCCTACATATGAGACTCATAGTGCACTACGATCACACCGTACAAAACTTAGCTGACACACCCGGGAAAAAGCTAAGTATGACTTCTCACTGGTCTGTTACAGTGTAATGGCACTCTAGCCTCTGGACTCCTCCTCTAACCTGAGCACATAGGCGGAGAGTCAAACCACCTATTGGCTTTTCTATACTCTAGTGCCACCAGGCCCTCTGGTTGATGTAGGACACTACATTCTATAATTTCAGGAGACTTCCACTAGGGCTTCGTCCCCCATACCACCTATTGGTACGATCCGACCCCCGTATACTAGAAACTGCCAGGGTTAGGTCATTTCACCCCTAAGGCACAGACCTCACAGAGGGGTTCTATGGTGTTCATGGCTCCTAAGTCTATTATAACTTGATTATATCTTTCTCTTAGACTGATTTCTTTTAACTTTGTATCTTACTGACTACTCAGACTACTGAACTAAATTCGTTGATAATTGAACTGAAGGATTAACATATTATTTACCCCTTTTCTTAGGGTTTCTCCTTACTCGTGCACATATAGCATTTCTCATGTATTCAAACATATATCATGTCTACTAAACAAGTATTGTCATTCAAATATTTCACACATATAAACTTGGTAGAGAAGTATATTCAAAATACTGTAATATTCTGAGTAATCATCATACTATACATACAGGCAGGCTAAAATTCTTAAATAAATAGAATACATGTCAACTTGGCACTTTATGCACTAAAATCATGCAATTGAACTCTTAAGCATCACCACATCTCATACTGAGAACTTTGATATCACAACACTTGATTCATTGAACACCCTATCCTTAGGGTTTCATTTACCTCATTCACTTATCACATGGAAACACCCTATCCTTAGGGTTTCAGTTACCTCATTCACTTATCACTTGGTAACATCCTATCCTTAGGGTTTCAGTTACCTCATTCACTTATCACATGGCTCTCTTAAGTATTTCATACGACATAAACATTTACTGAATAAAGACTGCTTACATATACAATCAATATATGTATGAAACCTTAGAACTGAGATGAATTTAGGTTTCCATGCCATTCACTGAGATATCATGCATCAAGAATAAAATTGAATAAATAAAGTCTATCATATCAAGAAAATCCCTTCAAATGGATTTTCAAGATATATATTTGCAAATATCCAACTTTCCTTGCATCTAGGGTTTCACCTTTTTTATTGAGATATCAAACAAACATTATTCACTTAAGTGAAATCTAAGATAGTATCTAACATATGTGTACTATGAATTCAGATACACAACCATTCATAACTAAGGGAAACTAGATAAACAAATTTCTCAATTTAATTATACAACAATTTCAGTCATAGACAAATTTCGTATATTTCAGTTTACTCTTATAACCTCTATGAATACTAATGGAATTCTCATTAGGATGTGTTGTATACATTTCTAATATGATTTTATCATCTAAAATTCATTCAAATAGAGGAAGATTTTATTTCATATCATTTTGCAACAACTTAGATCAAATAGACAATTCAGGGTTGGTAGTCGCATACTAAGCAATTAAAAGCTATGGATGAATTAATCAAATTTCATACAATATACTATTTAAAGGAAGTTCCCACTCACCCTAAGGTGTGAAAATACCTTAAAAATGAAGCTCCTCCCTGAAAATCTCAAAGTCCTATCAAATCCCTAGCAATTCACCCAGTTCTTCTTCCTTTCAACTCGGAAACCCTAAAAATGAGGAATTATGCAGAAAGAATGAGAAAAGGGGAAATTTTGATACCAATTCAGATCAAATCAGGGTATGGACGGAATATTGACATGTGAGGGAAGATTCACCATGAAAGGCTATGCAAAGAAGCTAAACTTACTTGATTTCACCATTCCTCAGACCGCAAAACCCTAATTCAACAATTCCACCACTTTCTCCACTCAAAACCTAACTCTCCCTCTCTCTCTAGGATTTCGTTTCTCTGGAATGAATTAAAAATTATGAGAGTTTCTAGGGTGTTAGGTTAACCATATAGAGAAATTGAGCTGCTTGGGTCAATAGCAATTTGACCCCTCACTTAACTTTTTCTTATTTCAGTAGATTTTTTCTGTCATAAAAAGGTTTTTGTAATTCGTGTATTTAAGAGACAAAACCTTCTCCACAAATTATGATAATTTATCATGTTATGTATAATTAAGTTTCTAAGCTTCAGTTAAAATCTCATATTATTCCAAATACCCATTAAATAACTAAAAATCGAATAGTGCACTGCTATCTAGAATTCTACAAAAATGTCAGTTATTGTAATTCATCTATTGATAAGATCTAAACACATCCAAAAATTATGTAACTTTTACATGTTGTTTAAGATTAAGTTTAAGATCTCCAGTTAAAATTTCAGATCATTTGGAGTTACAAATAAATATTTAAAAATAAAACACTACACTATTGAAAAGCACTCTATCAGCATTTTGGTCGAAGTATAGTTGGACTGAGAACCACATTCAAAGAACACTCAAATATTCTGAAATTGTTCTCCAATATGCATGATTGAGTTATCCATATCAAATCCAAAATTCAATTAAATACATAATTTGTGGAAAAATATGAAAAATCATTTACCACACTACTATCCTAATCAAATTCCATATTCATGTACTATCAAAACCCTAATTTGGGCCGATTAGGGTTTTCAAATGTTAACCATAATTATGTGGATCAAAGTATGATTAAAACTTCTTATTGTATTTAAAACATAAAAACTTAACTACCATCATTAATCAAGATTCAAACAATGATTAACTAAATTAAGCACACCATCATCCAAGTAAACCCTAATTTTTACCGATTAGGGTTTACATTTATCAAACCCTAATTCTTTAAACTAAAATCATAGTTAGAGTTTCTTCTTAGGTTTGAAACATCACAATTGATCTACTATCATTAATCAAGTCTAAACTATTGGATCCTAGATGGGTGATTAGGTGCTCTAGAGGGGGGTGGATAGAGCTGAATGCACTTAAACAAAATTCATTAGACCTTCAAGATATATCACAAGATAAGGTTGCTAAATAGGAAATTTGTGTGCAACTAAAACATACATAGCAAGGGAGAGAGATATTGAACATACACCAATTGACAAGCTTTTTTAGAGTGGTTCCACACTTCAAACTAGAAGTGAGTCAGTCTACTACCTAGAGAGGTCAACCTCTAGGATTTCTTAACCTTGCATCTTCATTATATTCATTATAAGAGATACAATACATGACCACCAAAGGACTTACCTAACCAATACAAAGAGTCTTCAACCTTACCAAGGACTTGCCCACTTTGCAAGAGTCTTCCACATTCTTCCAAGGACTTACCTACTCTTGCACAAGTCTTCAGCCTTCAAGGAATTACCCACTTATCTTGGATCTTCCGCCTTTGATTTCACCTTCACTTAGAGAAGCTGCCACCAAGGACTTACCCACTTGAGCAAGGAGTCTTTTGCCTTCACCAAGGGCTTACCCACTCTAGCTCCAAGTCTTCAGCCTTGATCTTCACCAAGGGACACCTTCCCTTGTTCTTCTTCACCTCTCTTAGCCAAGAGAGAGAACCTTCATCTTCATGATTGAAATGAGAGATGGGGAGGTGGTGGAAGTGAGAGCCTCACAAGATATACATGTAGGACTAGCTCTCTTACAAATTTCCTACTCACTCTAATGAATGTAGCAAGTGATTAAGCTTAGAGAGAGAGAGGAGGTTGTAGGAAGCACTCAAAATAGGAACCTCACATAGAGTTTTGCAATGAATGCTCAACCTTAGAATGAAGCTCAAGGGGTCCTATTTATAGCTGGGGATGCCTCTTAGCCTTTGGGAACACTTGAGAATGAAAAATAGCCATTTTGTGGCTTGCAACAGATATATTTTCACTTGTTGCAACTCCACAATGGCTAGAAGCACTTTTCCGTACAGTGCAATCGGTCAAGTTTCTATAAGGGTAACTCGACCGATAGAGTAAAAGACAAAGTCAATATTCAGACCATCGGTTGAGTTTGTCCTGGGGAAACTCGACCAACCAATGAAAATCGAATTGGTCTGGTACTCCATTGGTCAAGTTCTGTGTAGTGTAAACTCGATCGATCAAAAGTCATTTTCAAGATCCAATCAGGATCGGTCGAGTTTGCAACTCACATAACTCGACCGATGAACAACCTGATGTGAATTTTGCAAAATGGCTTTTGAGTGCTTAAACATTCGATCTAAGTGCTCCTAATTTTTTCCAAGCATAATTACAAGTCATACAATCATTACAAGTGATTTACAACATGATTCTAATGGATTTACATCATATTACAAAAATGTGCACTTGTATTGACTTTGACTTGTCTTTTCTCCAATTTGATATGCACAAGTTATGGCATTTAGAGTGTGTCTATACCTAATTTGAAATCACTCAAGTAGAGACATTAGACACCAACATGTGGAATGGTTAGTCATCATCAAAATAAGGGTTTAGTCAATTTAGACATGAGTCAACATTGACCTAATTGACCTTGAGTCAACAATCTCCCCCTTTTTGAAGATGACAAACCATTCCATAAATGTATTGAGATCTTTTAAGTAAAATCATACCTTCGGAGAAATGTAGGGGTTTCAATAGGATTGAGCTCATATGCTCCCCCTCAATTGATGTGCATGGAGTTCTCATATTCCCCCTCAATTGATGTTATTTCTCCTGCATTGTTAGCTTTCATAACATTTATAGAATACTATGTCTTCTACTCATATATGTTCTACACATATATGTCTTCTCCCATTTACCTTCTCCCCTTTATATGGACATACTTCTCCTCTTCATGTAAGACATGCCTTCTTCCTCTTTTAAAAGAAGACATACCTTTCTCCCCCTTTGTTATTTCAAAAAGTGGGGGTATGAAGAAAATAAGAAACATCACTTGTTAAAGAGAAAGGAGATAACTCAGATATATTTAAGGAGAGTAGAAGAGCACATATTGTCCAAGCATAGAAAGAAAAGCAAGTTAAAGCATATACTTGAACAACTCAAAATGCATGATAAGGTGTTGCAGTAAAACAATAAATCGCAATTTTGACCCTCAAGATGATAGAATTTACCCAAAAAGTCCCAAGGCTCATTCCAGATCAATGAGCCTTGCTCAGAAGGTCATTTCTGCATCAAAAACACTAGTCTTGCACCAAAAACTGAAACTGGAGAAAAATATGCATAAAATCCAAAAATGCTCCAATTTCTACATATAATGTAGTTATATGTACCCTGCATCACAAAGTTATGCAAGCAACCAAAGATAGTAGATATGCAATTCAAGGAACAAGCTTGAGCAATTATGAAACAAGATACAAGCATAGCATATAGGGAAATACCACTAGATGAGCAAAGATACCAATTATAAACAAGGTTAGAACTACATGTAGTGAACTACTAGTAGATGTTATCATAAATTCGGACTACTAGTAGGATCTAGGTCATAGCAAGAAATACCAAAAGATACACAAGATAAAGCAAGCTATGAGTAGATGTAGAGATATATCCAAACAAAGAGATATGCAATTTTAGAAACATGGAAGGATATAACTCACTAACAAGTATGCACCATTACCAAAAGATGATTACCACTAAGAACCTCAAGGTTGTATCAACACAAGATATACACCTATATAGATGTAGCAAGTTAGAGTACAACGGAAGTAATTTTAGACACAACCAAGAGATCCAAATAGATCATCATCAAAACCTACAAAACAACTCAAAGCAAGTAATTGCAAGATATAGATATACTAATTTAGAGCAATTAGAGAGATAGATTTGTAAGCAAGATAGGCAGTTTAGAACATGGAAATATGCATATATAAAGGTACCAAATGAGAGTGCCAAAGAATAAGGATATCGGGTGAGAAAATCTATTTGAGAGGGAAATTCTCATTCAATAAGCCAATTGTGTATTCTATGCACAGTGTTATCGGTCAAATTTTGTGCATTGACAACTCGACCCATGACAGCTGCTGGAAACACCCATTTGTGCCTATCGGTCAAGTTTCAAATAGGGCAAACTCGAATGACAAAGCTGCTGTCAAAAGGCACATATATTCCATAAAAACATATTTAAAGGCATGCTAAAAATACAAACCATATCCAAACATGTCTAAGCAAGTTGGTAATGCACTATAGAAGTATTAGAAATAGTTTTTGAGCAAGAGTGTGAATAGAAACACAAAATACCACTTTTGACTCAAAAACCATATGTATAGTGCACACTATCTTGGCAAAAACAAGTTGGGATTGGTAATAAGCAAGAGAAACATTTACATTTGTTCTTACCATTCCTTTTTCCATTTATTGTCACCCTCTACACATCTAACCTTTCTTCTTTCATGTGGATTGACGAGTCAATTTTTAATTCAATAGTTGGAGTCAACCCATTTGCAAGTACCTACAAGAAGAAAGATGAAATGATTCCCAATCATGTTTTTGGGACCGGAAAGGTTAGCTTAACAACCCAAGTCCAATTGCTCTTGGGTGCTTTCCTAAAAGGACAACAAGTAGAATAATGGCCAATATCATTGCAATAGTTGCATGTGCCCATAGTCTTGGAACTAGAGGATTATCCATGGAATATTGGAGGTCCTTTACCTTTGTTGTTCCTTTGACTACCATCATACCCTAAACCATGTCTACCAATTTGTTTAGTAGTATGGAGTAGGATGCCATTAAGATTATTTTTACCAACTAAGAATCTTTGCAAAGAAGATCTCAAACCATCATTATCATGCATAAGAGAAGTAATAGGGGAAGACAAATGATTGATATTATCTCTAGCATGTAGAAGATCATTTTCTAAGGAAAAAGCTTGAGTTAAATAAGAACCTCTATTAATATGAAGAGCAGCAACATCATTCTCTCTACTAGTAGAACTAGAACAAGATTCATGCACATTTATTTTAGCAAGCAAGGAGGCATTTTCTGTTTCTAATTCTTGCAAAAAAAATCTTTGTCCTTGTTTTCATATTTAAGAACATCAATATCATGCATGAGAGAATCAAAAATTAAAGTATGCTCTTCATTAGAACTAGGTATGAGAGGTTGAGCTTCTAGAAATCTAATCTTATCAAGCAAACTAGCATTTTCAAGTTTAAGAGAGTCTACTTGGCTAATACAAGCATTTTTGTCATCAAGCAAGCAAGAATTAGCATGTTCAAGATCATCTAGTTCTACATGCATATTATGAAAAATTCTAGCAAGCTTTTTCTTTTTTCTTTTATAAGACTTAAGAGAGGCACAAGTATCATGAATAATAGCAATCAAATATTCTTTATCTAAAGAATTTAGATTTACCTCACTTGAGTCCTTACTTGTTGATGTTATAAGAGCAAAATGACAATCTCCTTCATCACTAGAGCTTGATCTTGATCCTTCACTTGAATCTTCATTTGAGCTTGAGTTGGAGGAGCCATTTCAGCTTGAGTGCCATTTCTCCTTCTTCTTGTGAAGATGTCTCTTTTTGCCTTGTGGGCAATCTTCCTTGTAGTGACCCTTCTTTCCACATGTGAAGCATCAGATGGAGGAGGAATTGCAATTATAGAGTTTACCCTTGGTGTACATGTCATCTTCTTTAGCTTGAGAGGATGGAGAGACTTGTTCCATGATAGCTTCAATTTGAGCCTTCATTTCAGCCTTCTTCATTCTCTTTAGCTCTTTCTTCTCTTGTCTTTCTACTTCCTCCCTCTTTTCAAGTGTGGCTTCATGTTCTTTTAGCTTTCCAATGAGCTCTTCGATAGGGACATCCTTAAGGGACCTTGCTTCTTCAATGGAAGTCACCTTGCGTTCCCACCTCTTGGGAAGAGTTCTAAGGATCTTTGAGTTGATCTCTCCACTAGACATAGGATGACCTAGAACTGTAAGACCATTCACAATGGTGTTGAGCCTTGAGTACATGTTGGCTATCCTATCCTCTTTTCCCATCTTGAAGTTATCAAGTGGCCCTTTGAGCATGTAAACTTTGCTTTCCTTCACTTGATTTGTCCCTTCATAAGTGATGCATAGCTTTCTCCATACCTCATAGACTATTTCACATGAAGAAATCTGGTTGAACTCGGTGGGGTCATGGAGGCATAGAGGATGTGCATAGCTCTACCATTCAATGTTGCTTTCTTCAGGGTAGCTTCATCCCATTCTTCAATCTTTGTCTTTGGTAGCATGTATGGGCTGTTCACTATTTGCCCCATCTCAAGACTTGATCCTTGGATGTAGAATTGAAGCCTTCTTCTCCAATAGAGGAAATTGCTCCCATCAAAGATTGGTAGGTTGATCAAGTATCTCCCTCCTTGGTAGTCACCCATATTCTCCTACTTGTGGAAGTATGCTTGGAGAAGACCCGCTCTGATACCTATTGTTGGATCCTAGATGGGTGATTAGGTGCTCTAGAGGGGGGCTGAATAGATCTGAATGCACTTAAACAAAATTCATTAGACCTTCAAATATATCACAAGATAAGGTTGCTAAATAGGAAATTTGTGTGTAACTAAAACATGCATAGCAAGGGAAAGAGAGATTGAACATACACCAATTGACAAGCTATTTTAGATTGGTTCCACACTTCAAACTAGAAGTGAGTCAGTCCACTACATAGAGAGGTCAACCTCTAGGATTTCTTAACCTTGCATCTTCATTATATTCATTATAAGAGATGCAATACATGACCACCAAAGGACTTACCCATCCAATACAAGAATCTTCAACCTTACCAAAGACTTTCCCACTTTGCATGAGTCTTCCGCCTTCTTCCAAGGACTTACCTACTCTTGCACATGTCTTCAGCCTTCAAAGAATTACCCACTCTTCTTGGATATTCCACCTTTGATTTCACCTTCACTCGGGGAAGCTTCTACCAAGGACCTACCCACTTGAGCAAGGAGTCTTTTGCCTTCACCAAGGGCTTACCCACTCTAGCTCCAAGTCTTCAGTCTTGATATTTACCAAGGGATGCCTTCCCTTGTTCTTCTTCACCTCTCTTAGCCAAGAGAGGGAACCTTCATATTCATGATTGAAATGGGAGATGGGGAGGTGGTGGAAGTGAGAGGCTCACAAGATATACATGTAGTACTAGCTCTCTTACAGATTTCCTAATCACTCTAATGAATGTAGCAAGTGATTAAGCTTAGAGAGAGACATGAGGCTGTAGGAAGCACTCAACTATTGAATAGGAACCTCACATAAAGTTTTGCAATGAATGCTCAACCTTGGAATGAAGCCTAAGGTGTCCTATTTATAGCTTGGGATGCCTCTTAGCCTTTGGGAACACTTGAGAACAAAAACTAGCCATTTTGTGGCTTGCAACAGATATATTTTCACTTGTTACAACTCCACAACAGCTAGAAGCACTTTTCATCACTTTTCCGTACAGTGCAATCGATCGAGTTTCTATAAGGGTAACTCGACTGATAGAGTAAAAGACAAATCCGATATTCAGACCATCGGTCGAGTTTGTCCTCGGAAACTCAACCAGCCAATGAAAATTGAATTGGTTTGGTACTCCATCGGTCGAGTTCTGTGTAGTGTAAACTCGACCGATGAAAATTCATTTTCAAGATCCAATCAGGATCGGTCGAGTTTGCAACTCACAGAACTCGACTGATGAACAACCTGATGTGAATTTTGGAAAATGGCTTTTGAGTACTTAAATATTCGATCTAAGTGCTCCTGATTTTTTCCAAGATTAATTACAAGTCATACAATCATTACACATGATTTGCAACATGATTCTAATGGATTTACATCATATTACAATAACGTGCACTTGTATTGACTTTGACTTGTCTTTTCTCCAATTTGATATGCACAAGTTAGGGCATTTTGAGTGTGTCTATACCTAATCTGAAATCACTCAAGTAGAGACATTAGACACCAATATGTGGAATGATTAGTCATCATCAAAACAAGGGTTTAGTCAATTTAGATGTGAGTCAACATTGACCTAATTGACCTTGAGTCAACATTCTCCCCCTTTTTGAAGATGACAAACCATTCCATTAATGTATTGAAAGCGAAGTAAAATCATACCTTCAGAGAAATCTTGGGGTTTCAATAGGATTGAGCTCATATGATCCCCCTCAATTGATGCATATGGAGTTCTCATACTCCCCCTCGATTGATGCTATTTCTCCTGCATGGTTAGCTTTCATAACATTTATAGAATACTATGTCTTCTACTCATATATGTTCTACACATATATGTCTTCTCCCATTTACCTTCTCCCCTTTATATGGACATACTTCTCCTCTTCATGTAAGACATGCCTTCTTCCTCTTTTAAAAGAAGACATACCTTTCTCCCCCTTTGTTATTTCAAAAAGTGGGGGTATGAAGAAATATGAAACATCACTTGTTAAAGAGAAAGGAGATAACACAAATATATATAAGGAGAGTAGAAGAGCATAGATAGGGGCTTGTCCAATCATAGAAAGAAGAGCAGGTTAAAGAATATACTTGAACAACTCAAAATGCAAGATAAGGTCTTGTAGAAATATAATAAATCGCAATTTTGACCCTCAAGATGACAGAATTTGCCCAAAAAGTGCCACGACTCATGGCAAAGCGATGAGCCTTGCTCAAAAGGTCGTTTCTGCATGAAAAATACTAGTCTTGCACCAAAAACTAAAACTGGAGCAAAATCTGCATAAAATCCAAAAATGCTCTAATTTCTACATATATTGTAGTTCTATGTACCCTGCATCACAAAGTTATGCAAGAAACCCAAGATAGTAGATATGCAATTCAAGGAACAAGCTTGAGCAAGTATGAAACAAGATACAAGCATAGCATATAGTGAAATACCACTAGATGAGCAGAGATACCAATTATAAACAAGGTTAGAACTACATGTAGTGAACTACTAGTAGATGTTATCACAAGTTAGGACTACTAGTAGGATCTAGGTCATAGCAAGAGATACCAAAAGATACACAAGATAAAGCAAGCTATGAGTATATGTAGAGATATATCCAAACAAAGAGATATGCAATTTTAGAAGCATGGAAGGATATAACTCACTAACAAGTATGCACCATTACCGAAAGATGATTACCACTAAGAACCTCAAGGTTGTATCAACACAAGATATACACCTATATAGATGTAGCAAGTTAGAGTACAACGGAAGCAATTTTAGACACAACCAAGAGATCTAAAGAGATCATCATCAAAACCTGCAAAACAACAAAAAGCAAGTAATTGCAAGATATAGATATACCAATTTAGAGCAATTAGAGAGATAGAGTTGTAAGCAAGATAGGAAATTTAGAACATGGAAATATGCATATATAAAGATACCAAATGAGAGTGTCAAAGAATAAGGCTATTGGTTGAGAAAATCTAGTTGAGAGGGAAATTCTCATTCAATAAGCCAACTGTGTATTCTGTGCACAATGTTATCGGTCGAGTTCTGTACATTAACAACTCGACCGATGACAGCTGTTGGAAACCCCCATTTGTGCCTATCGGTCGAGTTCCAAACAGGGAAAACTCGACCGACAAAGCTGTTGTCAAAAGGCACATATATTCCAAAAAAACATATTTAAAGGCATGCTAAAAATACAAACTATATCCAAGCATGTCTAAGCAAGTTGGTAATGCACTATAAAAGCATTAGAAATAGTTTTTGAGCAAGAGTGTGAAGAGAAACACAAAATACCACTTTTGACTCAAAAACCATATGTATAGTGCACACTATCTTGACAAAAACAAGTTGGCATTGGTAATAAGCAAGAAAAACATTTACCTTTGTTCTTACCATTGCTTTTTTCCCTTTGTTGTCACCCTCTACACATCTCACCTTTCTTATTTCATGTGGATTGATAAGTCAATTTGCAATTCCATAGCTCAAGTCAACCCATTTGCAAGTACCTACAAGAAGAAAGATGAAATGGTCCCCAATCATGTTTTTGGGTCCGGAAAGGTTAGCTTAGCAACCCAAGTCCTATTGCTCTTGGGTGCTTTCCTAAAAGGACAACAAGTAGAATAATGGCCAATATCATTGCAATAGTTGCATGTGCCCATAGTCTTGGAACTAGAGGATTTTCCATGGAATATTGGAGGTCCTTTACCTTTGTTGTTACTTTGACTACCATCACACCCTAAACCATGTCTACCAATTTATTTAGTAGTATGGAGTAGGATGTCATTAAGATTCTTTTTACCAACTAAGAATCTTTGCAAAGAAGATCTCAAACCATCATTATCATGCATAAGAGAAGTAATAGGGGAAGACAAATGATTTATATTATCTCTACCATGTATAAGATCATTTTCTAAGGAAAGAGCTTTAGTTAAATAAAAACCTCTATGAATATGAAGAGCAGCAACATCATTCTCTCTACTAGTAGAACTAGAACAAGATTCATGCACATTAATTTTAGCAAGCAAGAAGGCATTTTCTGTTTCTAATTCTTGCAAAACAAAATCTTTGTCCTTCTTTTCATATTTAAGAACATCAATATCATGCATGAGAGAATCAACAATTAAAGTATGCTCTTCATTAGAACTAGGCATGAGAGGTTGAGCTTCTAGAAATCTAATCTTATCAAGAAAACTAGCATTTTCAAGTTTAAGAGAGTCTACTTGGCTAATACAAGCATTTTTGTCATCAAGCAAGCAAGAATTAGCATGTTCAAGATCATCTATTCTACATGCATATTATCAACAATTCTAACAAGCTTTTTCTATTTCCTTTTATAAGACTTAAGAGAGGCACAAATATCATGAATAATAGTAATTAAAGATTCTTTATCTAAAGAGTTTAGATTTACCTCACTTGATTCCTTACTTGCTGATGCTATAAGAGCAAAATGACATTCTCCTTCATCACTAGAGCTTGATCTTGATCCTTCACTTGAATCTTCACTTGAGCTTGAATTGGAGGAGCCACTTGAGCTTGAGTGTCATTTCTCCTTCTTCTTGTGAAGATGGGTCTTTTTGTCTTGTGGGCAATCTTCCTTGTAGTGACCCTTCTTTCCACATGTGAAGCATCGGATGGACGAGGACTTGAAATTGTAGAGTTTACCCTTGGTGTACATGTCATCTTCTTTAGCTTGAGAGGATGGAGAGACTTGTTCCATGATAGCTTCAATTTGAGCCTTCATTTCAGCCTTCTTCATTCTCTTTAGCTCTTTCTTCTCTTGTCTTTCTACTTCCTCCCTCTTGTCAAGTGTGGCTTCATGTGCTTGTAGATTTCCAATGAGCTCTTCCATAGGGACATCCTTAAGGGACCTTGCTTCTTCAATGGAAGTCACCTTGGGTTCCCACCTCTTGGGAAGAGTTCTAAGGATCTTTGAGTTGATCTCTCCACTAGACATAGCACGACCTAGAACTGCAAGACCATTCACAATGGTGTTGAACCTTGAGTACATGTTGGCTATCCTCTCCTCCTTTCCCATCTTGAAGTTCTCAAGCAGCCCTTTGAGCATGTAGACTTTGCTTTCCTTCACTTGATATGTCCCTTCATAAGTGATGCATAGCTTTATCCATACCTCATAGGCTATTTCACATGAAGAAATCTGGTTGAACTCGGTGGGGGTCATGGAGGCATAGAGGATGTGAATGGCTCTAGCATTCAAGGTTGCTTTCTTTAAAGTAGCTTCATCCCATTCTTCAATCTTTGTCTTTGGTAGCATGTATGGGTTGTTCACCATTTGCCACATCTCAAGACTTGATCCTTGGATGTATAATTGAAGCCTTCTTCTCCAATAGAGGAAATTGCTCCCATCAAAGATTGGTAGGCTGATCAAATATCTCCCTCTTTGGTAGTCACCCATCTTCTCCTACTTGTGGAAGTATGCTTGGAGAAGACCCGCTCTAATACCAATTGTTGGATCCTAGATGGGTGATTAGGTGCTCTAGAGGGGGGGTGAATAGAGATAAATGCACTTAAACAAAATTCAGTACACCTTCAAGATATATGACAAGATATAAATAGGAAATTTTTGTGCAACTAACACATGCATAGCAAGGGAGAGAGATTGAACATACACCAATTGACAAGTTGTTTTAGAGTGGTTCCACACTTCAAACTAGAAGTGAGTCAGTCCACTACCTAGAGAGGTCAACCTCTAGGATTTCTTAACCTTGCATCTTCATTATATTCATTATAAGAGATGCAATACATGTCCACAAAAGGACTTACCTATCCAATACAAAGAATCTTCAACCTTACCAAAGACTTACCCACTTTTCAAGAGTCTTCCGCCTTCTTCCAAGGACTTACCTACTCTTGCACAAGTCTTCATCCTTCAAAGAATTACCCACTCTTCTTGGATCTTCAGCCTTTGACTTCACCTTCACTCGGAGAAGCTTCCACCAAGGACTTACCCACTTGAGCAAGGAGTCTGTTGACTTCACCAAGGGCTTACCCACTCTAGCTCCAAGTCTTCAGCCTTGATCTTCACCAAGGGACGCCTTCCCTTGTTCTTCTTCACCTCTCTTAGACAAGAGAGAGAACCTTCATCTTCATGATTCAAATGAGAGATGGGGAGGCGGTGGAAGTGAGAGCCTCACAAGATATACATGTAGGACTAGCTCTCTTATAGATTTCCTACTCACTCTAATAAATGTAGTAAGTGATTAAGCTTAGAGAGAGAGAGGAGGTTGTGGGAAGCACTCAACTATAGAATAGGAACCTCACATAGAGTTTTACAATGAATGCTCAACCTTGGAATGAAGCCCAAGGGGTCCTATTTATAGCTGGGGATTCCTCTTAACCTTTGGGAACACTTGAGAATGAAAACTAGTCATTTTGTGGCTTGCAACGGATATATTTTCATTTGTTGCAACTCCACAACGGCTAGAAGCACTTTTCTACACTTTTCTGTACATTATAATTGGTCGAGTTTCTATAAGGGTAACTCGACCGATAGAGTAAAAGACAAAGCTGATATTCAGATCATCAGTCGAGTTTGTCCTGGGGAAACTCAACCGACCAATGAAAATCGAGTTGGTCTGGTACTCCATCGGTCGAGTTCTGTGTAGTGTAAACTAGACCGATCAAAAGTCATTTTCAAGATCTAATCAGGATCGGTCGAGTTTGCAACTCACACAACTCGACTGATGAACTGCCTAATGTGAATTTTGGAAAATGGCTTTTGAGTGCTTAAACATTCGATCTACGTGCTCCTAATTTTTTCCAAGCTTAATTACAAGTCATACAATAATTCCAAGTGATTTACAACATGATTCTAATAGATTTACATCATATTACAAAAACATGCACTTGTATTTACTTTGACTTGTCTTTTCTCCAATTTGATATGTGCAAGTTAGGGCATTTAGAGTGTGTCTATACCTAATCTGAAATCACTCATGTAGAGACATTAGACACCAATATGTGGAATGGTTAGTCATCATCAAAACAAGGGTTTAGTGTATTTAGACATGAGTTAACATTGACCTAATTGACCTTGAGTCAACATTCTTCCCCTTTTTGAAGATGACAAACAATTCCATAAATATATTGAAAGATTTTAAGTAAAATCATACCTTCGGACAAACCTAGGGGTTTCAAAAGGATTGAGCTCATATGCTCCAACTCAATTGATGCGCATGGAGTTCTCATACTCCCCCTCAATTGATGTTATTTCTCCTTCATGGTTAGCTTTCATAACATTTATAGAATACTATGTCTTCTACTCATATATGTTCTACACATATATGTCTTCTCCCATTTACCTTTTCCCCTTTATATGGACATACTTCTCCTCTTCATGTAAGACATGCCTTCTTCCTCTTTTAAAAGAAGACATACCTTTCTCCGCCTTTTTTATTTCAAAAAGTGGGGTTATGAAGAAATAAGAAACATCACTTGTTAAAGAGAAAGGAGATAACACAAATATATATAAGGAGAGTAGAAGAGCAAAGATAGGGGCTTGTTCAAGTATAGAAATAAAAGCAAGTTAAAGGATATACTTGAACAACTCAAAATGCAAGATAAGGTGTTGTAGAAAAACAATAAATCACAATTTTGACCCTCACGATGACATAATTTGCCCAAAAAGTGCCAGGGCTCAAGGCAGATCAATGAGCCTTGCTCAGAAGGTCGTTTCTACATGAAAAACACTAGTCTTGTACCAAAACCTGAAATTGGAGCAAAATCTGCATAAAATCCAAAATGCTCCAATTTATACATATAATGTAGTTCAATGTACCCTGCATCACAAAGTTATGCAAGCAACCCAAGATAGTAGATATGCAATTCACGGAACAAGCTTAAGCAAGTATGAAACAAGATACAATCATAGCATATAGTGAAATACCACTAGATGAGCAGAGATACCAATTATAAACAAGGTTAGAACTACATGTAGTGAACTACTCGTAGATGTTATCACAAGTTAGGACTACTAGTAGGATATAGGTCATATCAAGAGATACCAAAAGATACACAAGATAAAGCAAGCTATGAGTAGATGTAGAGATATATCCAAACAAAGAGATATGCAATTTTAGAAGCATGGAAGGATATAACTCACTAACATGTATGCACCATTACCGAAAGATGATTACCACTAAGAACCTCAAGGTTGTATCAACACAAGATATACACCTATATAGATGTAGCAAGTTAGAGTACAATGGAAGCAATTTTAGACACAACCAAGAGATCAAAAGAGATCATCATCAAAACCTGCAAAACAACTCAAAGCAAGTAATTGCAAGATTTAGATATACCAATTTAGAGCAATAAGAGAGATAGAGTTGTAATAAAGATAGGCAATTTAGAATATGGAAATATGCATATATAAAGGTACCAAATGAGAGTGCCAAAGAATAAGGCTATTGGTTGAGAAAATCTAGTTGAGAGGGAAATTCTCATTCAATAAGCCAACTGTGTATTCTGTGCACAGTGTTATCGGTCAAGTTCTGTGCATTGACAACTCGACCGATGATAGCTACTGACAACACCCATTTGTGCCTATCGGTCAAGTTTCAAATAGGGCAAACTCGATCGACAAAGCTACTATCAAAAGGCACATATATTCCATAAAAACATATTTATAGGCATGCTAAAAATACAAACAATATCCAAACATGTCTAAGCAAGTTGGTAATGCACTATAGAAGCATTAGAAATAGTTTTTGAGCAAGAGTGTGAAGAGAAACACAAAATACCACTTTTGACTCAAAAACCATATGTATAGTGCACACTATCTTGAGAAAAACAAGTTGGGATAGGTAATAAGCAAGAGAAACATTTACCTTTGTTCTTACCATTCCTTTTTCCATTTGTTGTCACCCTCTACACATCTCACCTTTCTTCTTTCATGTGGATTGACAAGTCAATTTGTAATTCAATATCTCAAGACAACCCAATTGCAAGTACCTACAAGAAGAAAGATGAAATGGTCCCCAATCATGTTTTTGGGTCCAGAAAGGTTAGCTTAGCAACCTAAGTCCTATTTCTCTTGGGTGCTTTCCTAAAAGGACAACAAGTAGAATAATGGCCAATATCATTGCAATAGTTGCATGTGCCCATAGTCTTGGAACTAGAGGATTCTCCATCGAATATTGGAGGTCCTTTACCTTTGTTGTTACTTTGACTACCATCATACCCTAAACCATGTCTACCAATTTTTTTAGTAGTATGGAGTAGGATGTCATTAAGATTCTTTTTACCAACTAAGAATCTTTGCAAAGAAGATCTCAAACCATCATTATCATGCATAAGAGAAGTAATAGTGGAAGACAAATGATTGCTATTATTTCTAGCATGTAGAAGATCATTTTCTAAGCAAAGCGCTTTAGTTAAATAAGAACCTCTATCAATATGAAGAGCAGCAACATCATTCTCTCTACTAGTAGAACTAGAACAAGATTCATGCACATTGATTTTACCAAGCAAGGAGGCATTTTGTGTTTCTAATTCTTGCAAAACAAAATCTTTGTCCTTGTTTTCAGATTTAAGAACATCAATATCATGCATTAGAGAATCAACAATTAAAGTATGCTCTTCATTAGAACTAGGCATGAGAGGTTGAGCTTCTAGAAATCTAATCTTATCAAGCAAACTAGCATTTTCAAATTTAAGGGAGTCTACTTGGCTAATACAAGCATTTTTGTCATCAAGCAGGCAAGAATTAGCATATTAAAGATCATCTAGTTCTACATGCATATTATCAACAATTCTAGCAAGATTTTTCTTTTTTCCTTTTATAAGACTTAAGGGAGGCACAAGTATCATGAATAATAGCAATCAAATTTTCTTTATCTAAAGAGTTTAGATTTACCTCACTTGAGTCCTTACTTGTTGATGCTATAAGAGCAAAATGACATTCTCCTTCATTACTAGAGCTTGAGCTTGATCCTTCACTTGAATCTTCACTTGAGCATGAGTTGGAGGAGCCACTTGAGCTTGAGTGCCATTTCTCCTTCTTCTTGTGAAGATGGGTCTTTTTGCCTTGTGGGCAATCTTCCTTGTAGTGACCCTTCTTTCCACATGTGAAGCACCGGATGGAGGAGGACTTGCCATTGTAGAGTTTACCCTTGGAGTACATGGAATCTTCTTTAGCTTGAGAGGATGCAGACACTTGTTCCATGATAGCTTCAATTTGAGCCTTCATTTTAGCCTTCTTCATTCTCTTTAGTTCTTTCTTCTCTTGTCTTTCTACTTCCTCCCTCTTGTCAAGTATGGCTTCATGTGCTTGTAGATTTCCAATGAGCTCTTCGATAGGGACATTCTTAAGGGACCTTGCTTCTTCAATGGAATTCACCTTGGGTTCCCACCTCTTGGGAAGAGTTCTAAGGATCTTTGAGTTGATCTCTCCACTAGACATAGGATGACCTAGAACTACAAGACCATTCACAATGGTGTCGAGCCTTGAGTACATGTTGGCTATCCTCTCCTCCTTTCCCATCTTGAAGTTCTCAAGCATCCCTTTGAGCATGTAGACTTTGCTTTCCTTCACTTAATATGTCCCTTCATAAGTGATGCATAGCTTTCTCCATACCTCATAGGCTGTTTCACATGAAGAAATCCGATTGAACTCGGTGGGGGTCATGGAGGCATAGAGGATGTGGATGGCTCTAGAATTCAAGGTTGCTTTCTTCATTGTAGCTTCCTCCCATTCTTCAATCTTTGTCTTTGGTAGCGTTTATGGGTTGTTCACCATTTGCCACATCTCAAGACTTGATCCTTGGATGTAGAATTGAACCCTTCTTCTCCAATAGAGCAAATTTCTCCCATCAAATATTGGTAGGTTGATCAAGTATCTCCCTCCTTGGTAGTTACCCATCTTCTCCTACTTATGGAAGTATGCTTGGAGAAGACCCGCTCTAATACCAATTGTTGGATCCTAGATGGGTGATTAGGTGATCTAGAGGGGGGGTGGATAGAGTTGAATGCACTTAAACAAAATTCATTAGACCTTCTAGATATATCACAAGATAAGGTTGCTAAATAGGCAATTTGTGTGCAACTAAAACATGCATAGAAAGGGAGAGAGAGATTGAACATACACCAAATGACAAGTTGTTTTAGAGTGGTTCCACACTTTAAACTAGAAGTGAGTCAGTCCACTACCTAGAGAGGTCAACCTCTAGGATTTCTTAACCTTGCATATTCATTATATTCATTATAAGAGATACAATACATGACCACCAAAGGACTTACCTATCCAATACAAAGAGTCTTTAACCTTACCAAAGACTTACCCACTTTGCAAGAGTCTTCAGCCTTCTTCCAAGGACTTACCTACTCTTTCACAAGTCTTCAGCCTTCAAGGAATTACCCACTCTTCTTGGATCTTCCGCCTTTGACTTCACCTTCACTCGGAGAAGCTGCCACCAAGGACTTACCCACTTGAGCAAGGAGTCTTTTGCCTTCACCAATGGCTTACCCACTCTAGCTCCAAGTCTTCAGCCTTGATCTTCACCAAGGGACGCCTTCCCTTGTTCTTCTTTACCTCTCTTAGCCAAGAGAGAGAACCTTCATCTTCATGATTGAAATGAGAGATGGGGAGGTGGTGGACGTGAGAGCCTCACAAGATATACATGTATGACTAGCTCTCTTATAGATTTCCTACTCACTCTAACGAATGTAGCAAGTGATTAAGCTTAGAGAGAGAGAGGAGGTTGTAGGAAGCACTCAACTATGGAATAGGAACCTCACATAGAGTTTTGCAATGAATGCTCAACCTTAGAATGAAGCCCAAGGGGTCCTATTTATAGATGGGGATGCCTCTTAGCGTTTGGGAACACTTGAGAACAAAAACTAGCCATTTTTGGGCTTGCAACGGATATATTTTCACTTGTTGCAACTCCACAATGGCTAGAAGCACTTTTCTGCATTTTTTTGTACAGTGCAATTGGTCGAGTTTCTATAAGGGTAACTCGACCGATAGAGTAAAAGACAAGGACGATATTCAGACCATCAGTCGAATTTGTCCTGGGGAAACTCGAACGACCAATGAAAATCGAATTGGTCTGGTACTCCATCGGTCGAGTTCTGTGTAGTGTAAACTCAACTGATCAAAAGTCATTTTCAAGATCCAATTAGGATCGGTCGAGTTTGCAACTCACAGAACTCGACCGATGAACAGTCTGATGTGAATTTTGGAAAATGGATTTTGAGTGCTTAAACATCCGATCGAAGTGCTTCTGATTTTTTTCAAGCTTAATTACAAGTCATACAATCATTACAAGTGATTTACAACATGGTTCTAATAGATTTACATCATACTACAAAAACGTGCACTTGTATTGACTTTGACTTGTCTTTTCTCCAATTTGATATGTGCAAGTTGGGGCATTTGGAGTGTGTCTATACCTAATCTAAAATCACTCAAGTAGAGACATTAGACACCAATATGGGGAATGGTTGGTCATCATCAAAACAAAGGTTTAGTCAATTCAGACCTGAGTCAACATTGACCTAATTGACCTTGAGTCAACATTCTCCCCCATTTTGAAGATGACAAACCATTCCATAAATGTATTGAAAGCTTTTAAGTAAAATCATACCTTCGGAGAAACCTAGGGGTTTCAATAGGATTGAGCTCATATGCTCCCCCTTAATTGATGCGCATGGAGTTCTCATATTCCCCCTCAATTGATTTTATTTCTCCTGCATGGTTAGCTTTCATAACATTCATAGAATACTATGTCTTCTACTCATATATGTTCTACACATATATGTCTTCTCCCATTTACCTTCTCTCCTTTATATGGACATACTTCTCCTCTTCATGTAAGACATGCCTTCTTCCTCTTTTAAAAGAAAACATGCCTTTCTCCCCCTTTGTTATTTCAAAAAGTGGGGGTATGAAGAAATAAGAAACATCACTTGTTAAAGAGAAAGGCGATAACACAAATATATATGAGGAGAGTAGAAGAGCACAGATAGGGGCTTGTCCAAGCATAGAAAGAAAAGCAAGTTAAAGAATATACTTGAACAACTCAAAATGCAAGATAAGGTGCTGCAGAAAAACTATAAATCGCAATTTTGACCCTCAAGATGACAGAATTTGCCCAAAAAGTGCCAAGGCTCAAGGCAGATCAATGAGCCTTGCTCAGAAGGTCGTTTCTGCATGAAACTAGAGCAAAATCTGCATAAAATCCAAAAATGTTCCAATTTGTACATATAATGTAGTTCTATGTACCCTGCATCACAAAGTTATGCAAGCAACCCATGATAGTAGATATGCAATTCAAGGAACAAGATTGAGCAAGTATGAAACAAGATACAAGCATAGCATATAGTGAAATACCACTAGATGAGCAAATATACCAATTATAAACCAGGTTAGAACTACATGTAGTGAACTACTAGTAGATGTTATCACAAGTTAGGACTACTAGTAGGATCTAGGTCATAGCAAGAGATACCAAAAGATACACAAGATAAAGAAAGCTATGAGTAGATGTAGAGATATATCCAAACAAAGAGATATGCAATTTTAGAAGCATGGAAGGATATAACTCACTAACAAGTATGCACCATTACCGAAAGATGATTACCACTAAGAACCTCAAGGTTGTATCAATACAAGATATACACCTATATAGACGTAACAAGTGAGAGTACAATGGAAGTAATTTTAGACACAACCAAGAGATCCAAAGAAATCATCATCAAAACCTGCAAAACAACTCAAAGCAAGTAATTGCAAGATATAGATATACCAATTTAGAGCAATTAGAGAGATAAAGTTGTAAGCAAGATAGGCAATTTAGAACATGGCAATATGCATATATAAAGGTACCAAATGAGAGTACCAAAGAATAAGGCTATCGATCGAGTTCTGGCAATATGCAATATTGTTTGAGAAAATCTAGTTGAGAGGGAAATTCTCATTCAATAAGCCAATTGTGTATTTTGTGCACAGTGTTATCGGTTGAGTTCTGTGCATTGACAACTCAACTAATGACAATTGCTGGCAACACCCATTTGTGCCTATCGATCGAGTTTCAAATAGGGAAAACTCAACCGACAAAGTGGGTATCAAAAGGCACATATATTCCATAAAAACATATTTAAAGGCATGCTAAAAATACAAACCATATCCAAACATGTCTAAGCAATTTGGTAATGCACTATAGAAGCATTAGAAACAATTTTTGAGCAAGAGTGTGAAGGGAAACACAAAATACCACTTTTGACTCAAAAACCATATGTATAGTGCACACTATCTTGACAAAAACAAGTCGGGATTGGTAATAAGCAAGAGAAACATTTACCTTTGTTCTTACCATTCCTTTTTCCATTTGTTGTCACCCTCTACACATCTCACCTTTCTTCAGTCATGTGGATTGACAAGTCAATTTGCAATTCAATAGCTCAAGTCAACCCATTTGCAAGTACCTACAAGAAGAAAGATGAAATGGTTCCCAATCATGTTTTTGGGTCCGGAAAGGCTAGCTTAGCAACCCAAGTCCTATTGCTGTTGGGTGCTTTCCTAAAAGGACAACAATTAGAATAATGGCCAATATCATTGCAATAGTTGCATGTGTCCATAGTCTTGGAACTAGAGGATTCTCCATGTAATATTGGAGGTCCTTTACCTTTATTGTTCCTTTGACAACCATCATACCCTAAACCATGTCTACCAATTTGTTTAGTAGTATGGAGTAGGATGTCATTAAGATTCTTTTTACCAACTAAGAATCTTTGATAAGAAGATCTCAAACCATCATTATCATGCATAAGAGAAGTAATAGTGGAAGACAAATTATTGATATTATTTCTAGCATGTAGAATATCATTTTCTAAGCAAAGAGCTTTATTTAAATAAGAACCTCTATCAATATGAAGAGCAGCAACATCATTCTCTCTACTAGTAGAACAAGAACAAGATTCATGCACATTGATTTTAGCAAGCAATGAGGCATTTTCTGTTTCTAATTCTTGTAAAACAAAATCTTTGACCTTGTTTTCAGATTTAAGAACATCAATATCATGCATGAGAGAATCAACAATTAAAGTATGCTCTTTATTAGAACTAGGCATGAGAGGTTGAGCTTCTAGAAATCTAATCTTATCAAGCAAACTAGCATTTTCAAGTTTAAGAGAGTCTACTTGGCTAATACAAGCATTTTTGTCATCAAGCAAACAAGAATTAGCATGTTTAAGATCATCTAGTTCTACATGCATATTATCAACAATTCTAGCAAGATTTTTCTTTTTCCTTTTATAAGATTTAAGAGAGGTACAAGTATCATGAATAATAGCAATCAAAGATTCTTTATCTAAAGAGTTTAGATTTACCTCACTTGAGTCCTTACTTGTTGATGCTATAAGAGCAAAATGACATTCTCCTTCATCACCAGATCTTGAGCTTGATCCTTCACTTGAATATTCACTTGAGCTTGAGTTGGAGGAGCCACTTGAGCTTGAGTGCCATTTCTCCTTCTTCTTGTGAAGATGGGTCTTTTTGTCTTGTGGGCAATCTTCCTTGTAGTGACCCTTCTTTCCACATGTGAAGAACCGGATGGAGGAGGACTTGCCATTGTAGAGTTTACCCTTGGAGTACATGGCATCTTCTTTAGCTTGAGAGGATAAGAGAGACTTGTTCCATGATAGCTTCAATTTGAGCCTTCATTTCAGCCTTCTTCATTCTCTTTAGCTCTTTCTTCTCTTGTATTTCTACTTCCTCCCTCTTGTCAAGTGTGGCTTCATGTGCTTGTATATTTCCAATGAGCTCTTCAATAGGGACATCCTTAAGGGACCTTGCTTCTTCAATGGAAGTCACCTTGGGTTCCCACCTCTTGGGAAGAGTTCTAAGGATCTTTGAGTTGATCTCTCCACTAGACATAGGATGACCTAGAACCACAAGACCATTCACAATGGTGTTGAGCCTTTAGTACATGTTGGCTATCCTCTCCTCCTTTCCCATCTTGAAGTTCTCAAGCAGCCCTTTGAGCATGTAGACTTTTCTTTCCTTCACTTGATTTGTCCCTTCATAAGTGATGCATAGCTTTCTCCATACCTCATAGGTTGTTTCACATGAAGAAATCTGGTTGAACTCAGTGGGGGTCATGGAGGCATAGAGTATGTGCATGGATCTAGCATACAAGGTTACTTTATTCAAGGTAGCTTTATCCCATTCTTCAATCTTTGTCTTTGGTAGCATGAATGGGTTGTTCACCATTTGCCACATCTCAAGACTTGATCCTTGGATGTAGAATTGAAGCCTTCTCTCCAATAGAGGAAATTTCTCCCATCAAAAATTGGTAGGCTGGTCAAGTATCTCCCTCCTTGGTAGTCACCTATCTTCTCCTACTTGTAGAAGTATGCTTGGAGAAGACCCACTCTGATACCAATTGTTGGATCCTAGATGGGTGATTATGTGCTCTAGAGGGGGATGAATAGAGCTGGATGCACTTCAACAAAATTCATTAGACTTTCAAGATATATCACAAGACAAGGTTGCTAAATTGGAAATTTGTGTGCAACTAAAACATGCATAGCAAGGGGGAGAGAGATTGAACATACACCAATTGACAAGATGTTTTAGAGTGGTTCCACACTTCAAACTAGAAGTGAGTCAGTCCACTACCTAGAGAGGTCCACCTCTAGGATTTCTTAACCTTGCATCTTCATTATATTCATTATAAGAGATACAATACATGACCACCAAAGGACTTACCTATCCAATACAAAGAGTCTTCAACCTTACCAAGGACTTACCCACTTTGCAAGAGTCTTCCGCCTTCTTCCAAGGACTTACCTACTCTTGCACAAGTCTTCAGCCTTCAAGGAATTACCTACTCTTCTTGGATCTTCCGCCTTTGACATCACCTTCACTCGGAGAAGCTGCCACCAAGGACTTACCCACTTGAGCAAGGAGTCTTTTGCCTTCACCAAGCGCTTACCCACTCTAGCTCTAAGTCTTCAGCCTTGATCTTCACCAAGGGATGCATTCCCTTGTTCTTCTTCACCTCTCTTATCCAAGAGAGAGAACCTTCATCTTCATGATTGAAATGAGAGATGGGGAGGAGGTGGAAGTGAGAGCCTCACAAGATATACATGTAGGACTAGCTCTCTTATAGATTTCCTACTCAATCTAATGAATGTAGCAAGTGATTAAGCTTAGAGAGAGAGAGAGAGGAGGTTGTAGGAAGCACTAAACTATAGAATAGGAACCTCACATAGAGTTTTCAATGAATGATCAACCTTGGAATGAAACCCAAGGGGTCCTATTTATAGCTGGTGATGCCTCTTAGCATTTGGGAACACTTGAGAATGAAAACTAGCCATTTTTTTGGCTTACAATAGATATATTTTCACTTATTGCAACTCCACAACGGCTAGAAGCACTTTTCTGCACTTTTCTGTACAGTGCAATCGGTCAGTTTCTATAAGGGTAACTCGACCGATAGCGTAAAAGACAAAGCCGATATTCACACCATCGGTTGATTTTGTCTTGGGGAAACACGACTGACCAATGAAAATCGAATTGGTCTGGTACTCCATCGGTCGAGTTTTGTGTAGTGTAAACTCGACTGATCAAAAGTCATTTTCAAGATCCAATCAGGATCGGTCGATTTTGCAACCCACAGAACTCGACTGATGAACAGCCTGATGTGAATTTTGGAAAATGGCTTTTGAGTGCTTAAAAATTCGATCTAAGTGCTCATGATTTTTTCCAAGATTAATTACAAGTCATACAATCATTACAATTGATTTACAACATGATTCTAATGGATTTACATCATATTACAAAAACGTGCACTTGTATTGACTTTGACTTGTCTTTTCTCCAATTTGATATGCGCAAGTTAGGGCATTTGGAGTGTGTCTATACCTAATCTGAAATCACTCAAGTAGAGACATTAGACACCAATATGTGGAATGGTTAGTCATCATCAAAACAAGGGTTTAGTCAATTTATACGTGAGTCAACATTGACCTAATTGACCTTGAGTCAACATAAACGATGTTCAATCTAATCAAGCATGTAATCATTCAGGTAAACCTTGGTTTACCAATTAAGCACAATTATGGTCATAACAATTCTCTCCCCCTTAAAAAGGTTTCGTCCCCGAAACATAAATATGCAAGTAAAGTACATTAAAGGTTTATTTTAAGCTTCTAAAATCTTACATGTCATTATATTCTTGTATTTCATACTTGAATGTAGTTTTCAACATTAAGTCCTTTAATTCTTTAATAAATCACAACATGTTTAAATCATGACTTCTCAATGATAACAAATGAATTCTTTATGCCACAATCAATCATAGGATAGAGAAAGAAACAATCATTTCAAAATTTTCATACTCTTGAGGTGTTACCTTAACATTGATAATCTGATCCAACTATTTTAATTCATACGGCTCAATATGTACTATTGTTCTGTATTACCTTTAAGTCACAAAAGAGAGTTCACCATGTTGTTTTGAATTTTACTATTGTGCTACTCAAATAGCATAATAGTCTTGAGTTGGAAGACTGGATTCAACAAAAATTATACAATACTACTCACAGTATCCCCATTGGATCATGGATGCATAAGGTGAAGCATTACCATCACATTCCATACTATTCTCAAGTATGAACTCACACATAATTCAAGGTGTAACCATCAGGTTATAGCATACTAGGGTTTCAACAATAGTAACAGAGTACTCCATGATTGTATTAGTCATTCAAGGACTATTCATACCCAATTACCATCATTTAGTTATATTAAAGCTAGGTATAACAAGCTATACCTCATTAGGGTTACATATCAATACAATATGGTTATCATCCCTTCTATTCATATGAGTGAATAGGTAAGACTACCTTATTCAGGGTAACCCTCCATTTGTTCCATCATCATTCAACCCATATCACCATTCCACAATTGTACAATACTAAGATGGATTACTGGTATGAATGACTACAACTATCAAATACCTTTAACTAACATATTGCTTGCACATGTATAACTGAAATCATATGTAAAACAAATTTACATCCCTTATTATACCTTCAACAAATTACACTTCTAAAAACAAATTTGCATTTACTAAAAGCCATTGTTTTCTCTTATCTCTCTCCTCATTCATTACTACTTACTTATTGTTACTTATCCTTCTCATTTTAATTATGTAGATTAAACATCCCTAAAATTTAAACATACAAGGTAAGAATAGATTATTCATCATTCTTGCTATCACTGCAAAAATTTATTTCATATCTCACTTCGCTCATATTGTATTTCTCCTTTTAGTTCAAAACACACCTCTTATATTTCAAATCTATTTCTTATTCCTTGCTCTGTATCATTTCCATATCGTTTATCTACCTTTCAGATTAGCTACCTATAAACCCTGGATTGCTATCAGTGCTAATTTACTTCTCATAGTGCTAATCTCATGATCTTGTTTTATAGAGATGCTAGTGTTCAAGGTCAAATTACTAGTGACAATCCTTGAACTACTACAACTCTAAACATTCTAAGGTTCGATCCTCACCAGTAACATGATGTTATTATGATATGACTTTACTCCCTTAATTTGAAATCCAAACTTTAGATCTCACAAGTTTTACTAAAGTCTTCCTTATCTCATCACTTGAATTTTCTTTCTCTTACTTGGCCATTCATATATATTACATTCTCAATTTACCCTACTAGGGTTTCATCATCATATTGTATGTCACTATTACATTCACTAGATGTCCCTACCATGGTGGTTATGCATCATATATGATTCATTTTCTTATCACTTCATTCTCACATTTCTCTAATTAAGGAAGATATGAAAGAGAAGATAATTTTGAGACTTAGAATTCTTATCTTCAAACATTCCCTTAATACATTTCTCGTATGTAGGTTTAATTAGTTATCAACATGAATACTTGACTAATTAGCACTTTCTTGAATCTCGCAACCTCTTTCTTTTATAATCTATATTACTCCATCATGTTTCAAACCCTTCCTTACTTTCCATAATCCCCTTACCATATACTACTATTCCACCTGTCATCTTTAACTTCTATTTGTTCTCTTATGAACATGTTTCTTATTCATGTGTATGATTATGTATACCATGTTGCACATATTTCCTTTAATCCTTTTACTAATGTGAAGTTGAAATTCTAAATCAATATGGAGTAGCAAAAAAGCTCCAAAATTGACAGTCTCCTCCTCTAGTAGTTGATAGAGAAAGAAGAGGTCCACCTTTTGGACCTTCCCTTGAGCTTGACCAGATCGAGCAAAAATAGTGTTGATGCAGAGACGGTGAAGCATACGAGAAAAAGGATGCTCAATATCAGTCACAGAACTGATGTGCCAGTTTATACAGAATCCTATCAGCACCTCAGTCAACTGCTCCCAGGCCAAGTCATAGTCGAAGTTCGATGGAGCTGAGAATTTTGGGACATGAGCCTAGTTGAAGATATGATTGAAGGCACTCAGTGTGAGAGAGTAGTTGTTGTTGAAGAGGTAGAAGTTGACCTTGCCTTCCTGCCATTTGCCTTCTATCTTCTGTGTGGGGGGTGACAAGAACGTAAATCGATGCCAAGAACTCCAAGACAAGATCTGGGTAGGTCTTCAGTCACTGAAGAAAGGATTATCTCCCTCCATTTCTTGCTTCTGACATACCCAACACATGTTGTCAGTAAAGTATGCCATCTCGATCAATGTGTGATTTCCATATCTTGTTGGGATGACATGCCTCGTCTATAACTCCTCATAGAGCTTCCTTATCTATGAGGATGGGTGTTGAATGTGGGTTGGCCGGGGGACCAACTCACCCTACGGAGGAACAACTCCTCTCCTAGGAGTCATGTCGTTGATTAAAGAAGGAGGTTAAGGGAATAAAAGCTCGGGGAAGACTTTCCATGCCTGGTGTAAGAAGTGGATGTTGAGGGTGTGAAGAAAATGGCTCCACTACCCCTCCTTATAAAGCTGAATGCGGCAGAGTCATTACTATCGAATTTCATAGTCAGTGGTACCGAGTTGGATAGCACAATCCATGGTCGGTTGCATTAACAGCTTATGATTGCTGACGTAGATGGTGCAGATTGCCCTGAGTCAGTGGTATCAATGACGTGTCGGTGGTACCGAATTGTGTCATGGATCGGTGCCACTGTCCACTCGATGAAGTGTGTCATGGTTGTTGGATTGTGACCTCCCAAATTGCTAACGTGGAGAGTCAGTAGTACTAACTTTCAGAGCTAGTAGTACCAAGTGTTGAAATTTGTCAATGCTTTTGAATGTATGGACTCGGTATACCGAACTTGGGTGCATCTAAAATTCGGTATCACTGACTGGAATAGTCAGTGGTACTGAGTCCTTATCAGTGAACCCTCAAAAGATCTTTAAAGACTCAGTGGTACCGACCGTTGGAGTCGATGGTACCGAGTCTGTGATGTTGTGGTGGACAAAATGTTGACCTGATTTTAGTGCCACCGACTGTGAAACTCAGTGGTACCGACTTTAAAGCCCTGCACTCTCCAAAAATAAGTCAAGGTACCATTTTTAAAGAAATTGGATTAAAGTAACAATTAAAAATGAAAATTGAACATAAAAAAATAAAGATTGGGTTGCCTCCCAACAAGCATCATTGTTTAACGTCCTAGACTAGATGGTCTATACAGCAAGAATCTATAGAATGGTATAAAGTTGCACCTCCTCTATCCAGGGCTCTACCTCACCTCCAAAATGGTGCTTTAATCTTTGGTCATTTACAAGGAACGACTTGTTCCCATATATAATGTTCCCAACACCATGGGGAAAGACTTTTTCAATAACAAATGATCCACTCTACTTAGACCTTAGCTTACCCAGATGTAGCCTCAGCCTAGAATTGAAAAGGAGGACTTTCTGACCTGGGAGAAATAGCCTATTTAGTATGTGTCTATCATGAATTTTCTTAGTCCTCTCTTTATATATCCTAGAGCTTTCATAAGCATCCATCCTAAGCTTGTCTTATTCATTAATCTCCAAAAGTCTCTTTCTACCTGATTCATCTATGTTGAAATTCAGCTTCTTCATGGCCCATTTAGCCTTATGCTCAAGCTCTATGGGTAGATGGCATGCACGACCATAGACTAACCTAAAAGGTGTCACTCATTTTGTAGGACTTTCTATAAGCCCAAAGAGCACCTAGCACATAGCTCTAGTTTATCCTATTGGTTGAGACTGTCCTATTCAAGATTTTCTTCACCTCTCTATTGGACACCTCAACTTGTCCTTGAGTTTGTGGATGATAGGGAGTGCCCACTTGGTGCTTCACCCCATATTTGCTCAGTAAAACCCCAAACTGCCTATTAGTGAAATGGGAATCAACATCACTAATAATTAGGTGGGGGATAACAAACCTATAGAAAATGTATTCCTTCACAAACATGCACACTACTTGCACATCATTGGTGCAGGTCAGAATTGCTTCCACCCACTTAGAAACATAATCAATTGCAAGTAATATATATAGATTAGAATTTGACAACACAAATGGGTCCATGAAATCTATACTGCAAAGATCAAAAACTTCATCTTCCTAAAACACATTCACGAACATCTCATGTCGCTCAGAGATATAACTTGCACGTTGACATGCGTCACAATGACGAACAATGTTGTGAGCATCCTTAAATAAGGTAGGCCAATAGAACCCACTCTTTAAGACACTAGCCACAGTCCTAGATCTTGCATGGTGTCCACATGTGGGTGGACAATGATAGTGTGACAATATGCTCTCAACCTCACATTTGGGTATACATCTTCTTAATAGCCCATCCCTACATTGCTTAAGAAGAATTGTGTTACAACCCCAATTTTGGGTTCCTTTGATGAGAAATGTAATTTCTCTTAATAAAGATAAATGAACAAATAATTATGTCTTTTGATTGAATGCATGAATTTTGTTTAAAATAGCCTTGTTGATTTCTTTGTAGGCTTTATTGGATATTGGGCCCAATAACAAGGAAAAGACAAAGGAAATTCAATTATTAAAAGAATAATTAAGAAATAGAGAAAAGAAAGATGTAGAAACCTCTAGAAGGCAAAGAAATGTTATCCAAAGGTGGATTTCATGCCTTTTGGGTTCCTTGGGTTCCAAGGAGTCCAAGTTGTAAAGATAATGCAACAAGAAAGAGAAAGGATTAATTAAATATTTCTTTATTAAGAAGGAAATATGAGATAAACAATGAAATTACAAGAAATATGTGGATATAGGAATCATGGATTTATCTTGGATGAGATTTTGTGTCCACATGATTTCTAATGGAAAAAAATCAAAATCAAGAAAAATAAAAGATTAAGAAAGAGGAAATACCAATTAAATTGGTTTTATTAATAGATAACTTGCACATGAAGATACTATTTTTTTTCTTTGGATTTTGTGACTCAAATTTGGTAAGCGAGTAGATAAATTTCCCTTAAAATTTGGTTGTAAAAGGATGCACAAATTTCGGGATATGGAATTTTGAAGTTATCCTAAAGTGTGAAGGATAATTGATTTTTGATATACATGTCACGTTTGGGAAATTTGGGACCCAGTTTCCTCCTATTACGCTCGCATTCCTGGCCATAGGATCAAGATCTCAGGATTCATGTTCGTCTCCTAGGTTGGGACGGACTGGGACAGACCGTGAAAGGGAACAGTCCAGTTCCCTATTTCCCCTCCGAGTTCCTCTCTCCCTGAATGACGAGGAATCTTGGAAATCAGCCCACCAGGTTTGTATTGGGAAGTCGAGCTCAACGAGCATGGGTTTGTCTATCTTCAGGAAGTTGTGGGAGAATCTCCCAACCTCCAGGATTTCTGCCAACCACCCTCCATGGCCACCCCTATATATATACAGGGTAGAATCTCACTGTGAGATCTCCCTCATAATCTACAGACCCCGCACGACTTCCCTCGCCCTTTCCCCGCCTTAGAGGTGCTACCTTTCCTTCGAATTTCACCTCTTTTTCACTAGAAATACCACCGGAGATGATTCTTCAGGACCCAATCAAACGACGCATAACCAGAGGAATTGGAGGTGGAGGCGAGTCCGGCGGGACCTGTCAACGGTGGGCAATGCATTGTTTTCTGGTTGGAGAAGCAGGAGCTCGAGGTCAACACCACTATTGACCACAGGATCGACCCTGTGTTGTGCACGCAGTTCGTCATGAGGAAGAAGAAGAAAAAGGGGGAAAAGACCAGCTTGCCCCCGATGTTTGTGAAGGAAGGTAAGGGCATTTTTTTCATTGGATTCTATTTAATCGCGAAGTGAGGCGCGTCTTTATGGACCGTTGGATTTCACATGGTCCACGGGACCACGGATCGGATGGCCAACAATTTTCTAAAACTGACATATAATCCAAGATCATGCTTTTCCTTGCAAAATTCATAGAAATTGCTAGGAATCTTGGATTAACAAACTTAATACATGAAAGGTTCTTAGAAAAATACGAGGAACACAATAAAATTGGTTTGAGAACCGGAGTATGTACCTATTTGTAAAAGTGTGTTAATCTAATGAAAAGTGCTTATGTATTAGATTAAAAAACCCTATTTGAGAAAATTGGTTAAGTTCATGTTGCTTAGTTGATGAAATTGAGTAATTGCAACCTATTGAATAGTGAATGATGAACTTGAACCTGATCTAGATGTTTCTTGCATGATTAGGGTTTTTACCTCAAGTAAGAATGATTAAGCACTTAGAACCCCTATTTGAGTATAGAGGATGAATCTTTAAGGTTTAATAGGTTAATTTGTGAAGTAATAACCTGTTGAATATTAAAGTTGAACTTCAATCTATTTTACATGTAAAGTTGATTAATTTAGGGTTCCATGTATATAAATGAGCTTTAATGGGCCTTGAAACCCTAATGTTAGTCATTGTGACTCTTAATGGCTTTAAATGTTCAAATTCATGAATAAGATGAGATATGATGGTTCTAAGCTATTTCGAGTATAAGAGTACCTAATTGTGGATAAAAACCCTTAATTTGGTAATTAGGGTTTTCTAATGGATAAAGGGGGAATTAATGATAAATAGAGTTCATGTGGGAATTAGATCATAATGGACTATGAGTTGTTAATCTAGAAGGAACCACATATGATAATTAGGCCTAATGATCTTGTCATGAATTAGAAGGGTAAAAATGGTAGTTTTAAAGTAAAAGAGGCATAATGGACTTAATTGACGTTTAATTGTGCCTTTTATCTGAAATTAAGATAATATGTTGTTCGAAGGTAACCTTAACATCTTTCGTGAAGAATAGATGAGATAATTAGGGTTTGTGAATAATTGTATAAAATTAGGGACTAAAAGAGTCAAAATGAAGAGGAACCCTAATTGCAATGGAAAATCTAAAAGTGGACTAGAAACCCTAGAAAGTGAGCTAGGTTTAATAGACCATGATGGCTTGATTAATGATAAGAAAAATTGGATGCTTATTTCAGGATCAACTTGGTATGTGCTTGCTTGGTTTCTTAATTGGTTGAATTATTTCTGCAATCAAGTCAGCTTGATAGGTATGTGGTTAATTATGGTTAATCGCATTAGTTTCCCGAATGGTTTCCAAGATGATTCATCACATTGAATGCAACTTATCAATTTGGATGTTCATACTTGCAAATCATTAAGTCACTATGATTATCACAATAATAGTATAAGTGTGTATTCTCGCACCTACATGCCACCCTGATGGATGATGCCAAAGGTCAAACCTAGGAGGGAAGACCAATGGGCACCATGAGTGGTGACCCCAGGCACCAAGCTCAGGATTGAGAAGGTGGCCTATGATATTGCATGACTAAAGGGCACCATGAAGGGTGATCCTAGGCACCAAGCTCGGGATTGAGAAGGTGGCCTTAAGTCAATGGCAAAAGAGAAACCCTAAGGTGGGTATGCCAGGGTTAGGGCAAAAGTGGTGGAGAATGTCACATTGAAAGTGTAATTTGGCTTGTTAATTAACTTGATTGTGATATTTAGATTGTTAGCCCTATTTGCAAAATTTTGGTTGTCCCCACATACTGGCATATTTCGATATGCTGACCGACCTTTTGTTTGTCGGCGTTTTAGGTACAAGATTGAAAAGGACAAACAGTAAAGTGGCATATGTGAAATTAAATAAGAGTTAAAGTGCAAAGGAGGATTAGTTAGAATAGACTCCAGATGTAGATAGAAGTAGATATCCAAGTTTTTGAAAAAGGTATGCCAAGTTTTATTTTATTACAGCCTTGCAGTTTAGTTGGTAGAATTTGATAATTGTTATTGATTATTTGTTGAACCTTTGATCTGGAAATTGGGATAATGGCTCTGACCCCTTGGTCTCCCTTAATTGGGGGTTACTGGGAGGTGGGGTCATTACATTTGGTATCAGAGCATAGGTTTCTCATTTAATCTTTAATCATTATTAAATTTTAAAACTCTGTAGAACCTAAGGGAGTTATTAGAGGATTTTCTGAAAGACAGAGGTGTCTAGAAAAGGATCACGTTCGGGGGCTGGCAAGATTTTCCTCCGCACCGCTAGTCAGAATACGAGGACTTCCGGATTAGTGTGACTGTCTGGCCAATGTCTCAGGATTTGACTCAAAATAAGATACCTTTATGACTCTCTCATCTTGTTCATCCCTTCTCAACCCTTCTACTCCTGTTTAGTCTCGCATTGCCCGGGTTAGAGAACCATGTCCCATGACCCTCCTACATATATAGGGGTATTGGGGGCTTCTCAACAACAACTCAGAACACCAGTTGCTCTACAAAGTTGTCATTATCTTTAGTTGTGGTAACCGAGAGAGCCTGAGCAAGTGCTACCCGACCGATAAGGGAGGAACAATAAGGGAAAGACAACTGCAGAAAGGCAACTGGTGGCAGGAGAGTGTGTTGGTGACTAGTACGTCGACAGGAGGGTGTGACTCCTTCTGATTTCTTGTGGGACAAGGAGATCGGAGTTCCAAGTGGTCCGTGTGGACTACTTCAGAGGCGGGAGACTTCTGCCGCTCAGAGGATAGCTGTCAATCCCGACAGTCCCGGTGAGACTAGGAGCTGTACAGACACGGTCCAAGACCAGAGGTGAAGACCGTGCAAGCCACGAGGTAATGTTTCCGAGCAAGCCTTGGGACAAGGTATGCCTCTACAAACCATCCTTCTTATTGTATAAACATTGACGTGATTCCTTTATTCTGGGTTTGGGAGAAGAAAATTTTTGTTTCCACTGCCTTCTCTGTCTCCCCTAAAACTCAACAGTGGTATCAGAGCCACGTCAACTGCTCTATACTTTAGGATTATCGATATGACCGATTTTGGTTTGTCGCCTTTATTTATTGCATACGATGTGAATAAAATTGGCTTTGTGCATGTCCAATCCTAAATCCACAAATACCATTATACACATATGATATGTAATATGAATGCACTCGATACGCGTCATCCTTAAACGAGTTTTGTGGTGGATGTATAGCGTGGTTATGGCCAATAAACCCTATATGTGTGCTTGGTTGTATGTGGTTGCTTACATCTTGGTCTGTGCACCGATTCTTCATCTCTTATTCCTGATGTAACTCGAGATAACTTGAGATTTCTTTCCTACCTTTGCTCCCCCCGAATGTAACTCGGGGTTTCCCTATTCAAATGTAAAATAGGATAGATCTTTTATTTCTTGTTATGTTAAAGAATGGCAGACAACCTGATGACAAGTGAAACGATCGGTTCAAGGAGTGAACTGATCGGTTGGCGATCCAGACGACCGGTTCGAGGAGTGAGACGATCGGGTAGCGGCCATGAGGAGATGCACGATGACCAAGCAAACCGATCGGTTGGAGGAGCCAACTGATCGACTGGTGGCACCCAGACGGCTAGCCAGGACGAGCAGGTCATTCATGTGATGAGTTGATCAATTTGGATGGCTATAGCACTTCATCATGGACAGGTTGCATGTGATGTAGACCTAGATGACCGTGATTCCTCTTGGCTCGAGGAATCACATTAGGATGGCCATAATCATCGCTTTTATCATTTCACATGTTTTCTGTGGGATATAGCATGTATATGATACATACTATGTATTGTGGTGATTGGATATGTATATGTACCTATAAAACCAAATCCCTCATTAAATATTAAAGTTTTAGATGCCTTCCAAATGTGACACATGTGAAAAGCTTGATCGGCCAAGTGTGGGCACGCCCTAGCGTGGTGCACCGTCTATCTCGTGGAAGTGTGAAGGATGGATATGTGGGTCTGCCCTAGCAGGGTGCATATTCATCATGTTGGCTTTGGATCGGACTTAACAAGGTGACCTAGATAGGATCTAGCACCTTGAGGCATGGAGGTGATCATGGCAAGGAGTTGCATATGACATCTTTCAAGAGTTGCATATGATGCAATTGGCAAAAGTTGCCTACCTGGAAGATCTAAGTTGTGGGTGACAGCCCTAGCTGGTCCATGATTCAGAGGATTTCAAGATCTTGACCCACTAGAAGATTGTACGCTACAATCTTCCAAATTGATGGTGAGGACTATCAATTTGAACAAAATAGTGGGAGCGATAATTAATTAAAGTCCTAATTATATCGTCAACCTTTCAAATCAATCAAATAAGTCAAAATTGAGTTTTGGACTAAATTGCATATATTTCCTATTGTAGTACAAATGACAACAAACAATAATCACTTTTCGTTGCGATCGGTCCTTGAAAAGGACAAGCTGAATGGGACTAACTTCCACGACTGGTTTAGGACATTGAGAATTGTTCTCACTTAAGAATGAAAGCTCTATGTCCTGGATACTCTAGTTCCATAGGAACCTGCTCCTACTGCACCAAAGGTAGAAAGGGATGCTTATAAGAAGAATTCTGATGATGCCATTGATGCAAAGTGCTTGATGTTGTGCTCCATGAACCACGAGTTGCAGAGACAACATGAGAATATGGGTGTCATTGAGATGATTCAGCATCTCAAGAACATGTATGAAGCTCAAGCATGGTAAGAGAGATATGATGTCTCTAGGGCGATGTTCAATTGTGTCATGACAGAAGGAGATCCAGTTGGTCCTCACACGCTCAAGATGATTGGGTATGTGGAGAACCTGACAAGACTGGGATTTCCCCTGAGCCAAGAGTTGGCTACTGACGTGATACTGCAATCGTTGCTAGAATCCTACAGTCAGTTTGTGATGAACTACAACATGAACAACTTTGACACGTCGTTGATAGAGTTGTTAGGCTTGTTGAGGATAGCCAAGGCACAAATGAAGAAGGACAAGCCTAAGTCTGTGATGATGATCAGCAGCAAGAAAGGCAAATCCCAACGCAAGGGCAAGGGCAAGGGCAAGGGCAAGGGCAAGGCTAAGAAAGGTTCTAATGCTAGCCAGCAGCCCAAGTCATCATCAACTCTCAAGGCCAAGGGAGGCGTTACCAAGAGAGGCAATTGCCACCATTGTCAAAAGCCAGGACATTGGAAAATGAATTGTCCACTCTATCTAAAAGAACTAAAGAAGAAGGAGACGACAGACATCTCCACCTGAAGGTGTCATGAAATAAACTTGTAACACTTTTTAGGTATATGATACCAAGATATAAAGTGTAAAGCACCCAATAAATGGAGCAAATGTTGCCACCACAGATAGGAGTACTTTAGTTTATTTTCAGCCTTGAAGGCATGTAATAGAGTTATGAACTGCTATTTCATATTTGACAATGGATAGAAACACATTATTTTTGCATATTGCATGACAATGATTGCAATTAATAAAGTTGATGTTTCAATCTTTGTGGCAATGCCTTGTTTATATTGTGATACTTGGTATGCATAAGATAAAATGATACCTAAAAGTTATTGATAACTCAAACAATCAAATTAGCATAAATAATGAGAAATTCATTTCTAGTTTCCATATGATGGATAAATCTAGACTCTTTTGGTTAGAAAACCAGTAAGAGACATGAATCTCTTGGACATGATTAATCAATCTTCACTAAGGTGCTGGGAGAATGATTATCCTATTAGGTATAATACATATGATGTATTTACATACCTATTAGAGTTAATGCTAGTACTTCAAACGGTGTTTAGAGAAATACCAATATGAATATCTTGAAGTGTTCAAGAATATCATAGATGAAGTACGAATTTGGTAAAGTGTTAATTCTTGATGAGATCAATGAATGAAATACTTGAACCAAATGTTTGAGATCCTTATGAGTGATTATGATAGTGTATCATAGTAAGCTCGTGATTAAGGCATGGTGATGTCTAAATCAACAAGGAGTCATACTCTAAGGAGTTAGAGGATGATTATCAAATAACTAATTTATTCTTAAATAAAGAATACCCTACACTAATAAAGGACATTAAGAATCACAAGGGTTTGTGAGTTCTTATATCCTTGACAGATACACCTCAATTATCTATATGATGAGTTGGTCATGTGATGAGTCAACTATCTGGATGAATATGAGGAATCGGACTTTGAGTTATGGTTTATGACCATTACATCCTAAATGACTTCCATGTGAACCATAAGGTATGACATTGATGGTAGCACCCATTGGGATGAAATCCATAAGTGCGAGTGAGTCTTAAGTGTTAAGACACATGGATGACTTTTTGAGAAGGATGACGCTTGTTGATTGCAACTTAATGACTAAGGGATTTGGCATATGGATACTAAAACCACATTCCTATAAGGAATAAAACAAGCATGTGTACGTGACACAACCTATAAGGTTTATGAATCCATTAATGCAAATGAAGTCTATAAGTTACAATGGACTAATCAATGTGATTGATTGAGTACAAGCAACTCAGAGATGGGATCTTTACTTTGATAATATAGTCAAAGGGTTTGACTGATATGACAAAGATAAAGAGAGATCTATGATTTAGTGGGAGCGCATTCACATTCCACATGTTGATGTGAAATGGAAATGTTCTAGAATCGAAATCCAAAGTGGAAATTATCTTTAGGGAAGATAGAGATGTTTCCTATGTGATAGGAATAGAGATCTATAGAGATAGTTCTCAAAAACCTCTTGACCTGAAAAGAGAAAGCATACATTGGCAATCTATACTGAAGGGTTCAGTGTGCACAGATTCAATGGGAGAAAACTTGTCCATGTTACATGGAGTTAGTATCCCAAGGCCAAGTGTCCAATTCTTATGAAGAATGGGAACACTGAGAATAGATATGGATCTATCATGTATGTAATCATCCCATCATCTTGCATGTATGGTCATAGAAAGAATAAAATGCATTCATCATCTTGTATGTAGGACATGACAATATGATGTGCTCATCCTGATAACTCATATGTGGGACATGATGAGTGGATGATTGTCTAGTTCCAGTAAGGGTTACTGGAATACCATAAGAACTTGATAAGTACTTGAGAAGTACTAGTTTTATGGAAATAAGGAAGGGTTCACTGTAAAGAGTTACACTGATGTGAACTTCCGAAAAGGACAAAAAATTAATCGCAAAATATATATGAGATATATAAAAGTGAATGTTTGTTGAATAATGGAAACGTTCCAATAAAGTTGTTTTAAAAGGAAATGTTGAGTATCTGTGTGTTAAAGAACAGTAGTGGATACTATATGGATCTAGGAGTTCATAGAGATGAACTTATAGACATTCCGATCATTGATGACAAGTTAGGAGTGCTTGGTCAAGCAATGTGGCTAAAGGTTAGCAAAGGAATACTAGATCGCATATTACGGCAACTCCATCTCATACGTGTGACGTACAGTGAAGAGATGAGAGACATGCAGTTAATACCAACTTTGGCAAGGTGTTGCCATAACTCACTATGTTAGCACTAGAGCACAGTAACATGTGGGACATGTTTGAAGATCACTATGAATATGATTCAAGGGTGATTGACTCACAATGCAAGTGAGAGTCTGTTGGTATGTATGCCCTGAGAGCCAATCATGGGATGATTGGTGGGATACATTAAGATTGATTTGATAAACATCAAAGGCAAGCTTCCAATTCTTTCTGGTTCAGTCATATGAGATAATGATAGAACATATTGAATGTCTAGAGAATGATAGTACTCAATGACGTATGCTTTCAGGTTGAGGACCTAAACGATGAGATCATACTGATGCTAAGAGTTTGTACATTCTTATCATGTCCCTAGTCGGATGTCATTATGGAAGGTAGATAGACAACAATGACACACAAGACTAGATTATGATGTTGGTTGATGACAGAATCTCATTAGTCATGATATGGAGATATCAAACCAAACACATAGGTACTTGTTAGATAACAAGTGTACCAGACATACCCACCGTGAGTTTGACACATGGAACCTTGACATGGTAGTCACAGTCAGTTCTCACAGTGATGGTGGTGAATGTGATTCTTTGACCTAAAATCACTACACTCAACACATGTCGTTAGGTACACTTTGACATCATCAAATGCATTCCTGAAACATGGGCTGTTATAAAGGTGATGATTGGGTGGCTTTGACACATGGGGCTTTTGAGGAGTGAGTGATAGATATGTGATTTGTCCCTCCTGAGGGAGTTTAATATCCATGGCCACTTTATGAGTAGGATTGAGATAGGCGTGCACACATGTGTGAATCAGTATGTGATATTGATGTCATACATATCTCCTCAAATCTACTCTGAGATCAAGAAAGTGAATGAACATTGAAAGGATGATTGTTCCATGCCTTGAGTTCATTCGGGATATCAGTGGTAAAGGAATTATACATTCACGGTAACACCATTCACGGATTATAGGATTGAAAGTTTTTCTCCAACTTTCTATTTCACTTGGGTAGCACTAATGTGTGACTAGGCACCACTCTTTTCTTATAAAGTCATAAGTGTTATGGACTTTCACTGCCAACGTGTAATGGACCTGTAGGGTCACACACATAGGATTTAACCTAGAAGAGGAGTTTATCCACAAACGATGTTTAGATTGATTACTAAAGGAGTTTAGTAGTTCAATTAAACACTCAATCAATTAATAGCTCTGTATCATAGTGTTTAAGGTGTTGGACCGATTGATTAGAGTATCAGATTGATTGAAACTACAATTGACTGATTTTGCACAGTCTGTTGCCCCAACCGATCAGCTCATGGGATGAACAGATCGGCTCAGCTTGGTGAACCGATCGGCTCATGTGATGAACTGATCGGCTCAGGACAGGTTGAGACGACAGTTCAAAGGTTGAACTGATCGGTTCAACAGGTCCAAACGAGCAAGTTGGGAAAGTCAGAAGACTCTTTTTGCAAAAACATATTTGTTTCACTTGTACAAATTTGATTTGGACAAGGAGTAATATTTGATTAGTCGGAAACAAA
Source organism: Alisma plantago-aquatica (assembly GCA_963693085.1). Classification (NCBI taxonomy): domain Eukaryota; kingdom Viridiplantae; phylum Streptophyta; class Magnoliopsida; order Alismatales; family Alismataceae; genus Alisma; species Alisma plantago-aquatica. The sequence goes on from OY856415.1 coordinate 168,624,712, forward strand.
CATGGAAAGTCAATTTGAGTTCGACCAGGACCACAAACCGATCAGCTCATGCTTGAACCGATCGGCTCAGGTGTCCCAATCGATCGGTTCAGGTGTGAGCCGATCAGCTCAGGTCCCCAACCGATCGGTTCATGCTTGAAACAATCGGTTCAGCTGTCACAGTTGGTTGTTTTGTGGAAAATCGCAAACCCTTCTACTCCTATTTAGTCCCGCATTGCCCGGGGTAGAGAACCCTATCCCATGACCCTCCTATATATATGGGTATTGTGGGCTTCTCAACAACAACTTAGAACACCAGTTGCTCTGCAAAATTGTCATTCTCTCTAGTTGTGGTAACCGAGAGATCCCAAGCAAGTGCTACCCGATAAGGGAGGTACAACATGGGAAAGACAACTGCAGAAAGGCAACTGGTGGTAGGAGAGTGTGTTGGTGACTAGTACACTGACAGGAGGGTGCGACTCCTTCCGATTCCTTGTGGGACAAGGAGATCGGAGTTCTAGGTGGTCCGTGTGGATTACTTCAGAGGAAGGAGACTTCTGCCGCTCAGAGGACAGCTGTCAATCCCGATAGTCCCAGTGAGACCAAGAGCTGCACAGACACTATCCAAGACTGAAGGTGAAGACTGTGCAAGCCGTGAGGTAATGTCGCCAAGCAAGCCTCGGGATAAGGTATGCCTCTAAAAACCATCCTTCCTATTATATAGACGTTGATGCAATTCCTTTATTCTGGGTTTGGGAGAAGAAATTTTTTGTTTACGCTGCCTTCTCTGTCTCCCCTAAAACCCAACAGTATGCTAGTGAGCTTGATCCACCTTCATGGAGAGAGAACCTTTAGTAATATGTCTAGTTGTGGAGTAGCTCTAGAGAGAGAGAGAGAGAAGGACCCCAGCAAGAAGGTTGGAAGCTTAGACTCTGAGATATGAGGAACAATGGGGAGTTGAGGATGATGTGACCTAAGTGAATGGTTGCACTTTCCTCATGCATGATCCCTGGAGGCTAATGGTATCTTGGTTTATTTTAGAGGAACCAAGCCCTGAAGAGAGGATGAGGTTGTTGGTACCTATGTGCCTATGGTATAGGTGTTTACCTTCGGAGTTAAGTAGAAGAGTTCCTTAAGACCATGAAGAGGTTTAGTAGCAAGTTGTGAGGCCTTGTACCTTGTTGGTTGTCCTTGAGGAGGACTCCACTCTGAAGTGTTGTTCAAATAAAAGGATCATGGGAAGCGCATGACATACCTTGGACATGCTTGGTTCGTGGTTAAAGGTTGGGCATGCAGTTGGACATCTAAGTGAACCTAGGGTTCCTAGGTCTAAGAGGGGAAGTGGTGTACCTGATGCTCCTGATGAGATTTGAGTTTCTAGAGACTCGAGCATGGAACTCATCATGTTTATAGGAAAGGGAAACCCCTTAAGTTTAAGGTATGTTTGATGAACCCCTCACAGCTAAGTTGATGACATGGGAAGGTATGTGCTTGTTCCAAAGTTGAGGAATGAGAACAAGTATGACCTAGCGTGGTTTTAGTAGGTGGTCTGCTTGTGCCTTAGTAGCTTGCTAGGGCTAAGAATGCCCATGTGGATGTAAACCCTAGACATAAGGGCGTTTGTGACCTTTGTTGTTAAGATGTAGTTTCCTCCCATCCTGGGAGAGGGACCCTTTGTAGAGTGTATACCAGTTTTGCTGGTTTAAGGTAACCTAAAGAGGTCTCATAGAATCTTGAGAAGCTAAGTGAAAGGTACACGGTATGAGAATGAACATGTAGACCCATAGATAACCCTCTCTAAGTGCATATGGATGTGTTACCATGGAGGCAACCTGTATGGGGCCTGACCAAGGTAAGCAGGTCATCATGACTCCTATGAAAGGATGAAAGTCAGCCCATGAATGCAGAAAGAGATGATGAAGACTTGGGTAAGGTTCTAAGTTGGATATGTACTATGTTAGAATCCTAAGTCTATCCTAGGGTCAGGTAGGGATAAGACCGATGGAAGTAGGGGTTACCTAATTCCCTAGTTGCACATGACCATAGGGTCGGGAGGTAACAGCTATCATTGTTTGAGGGCCATGGATTAGGAGATTGATCACCTTCATGAACCCATGGGACCCAAAGGGCAGATGAGTAGGGCACTCTCTAGATGCATGAGGGAAGAGGGATGACCGCAAAAGTGTCTGCACCCTATAGACCTAGAGGAGATGACCAAGGAATGTGTGTGGACCCAAGTAGGTTCGAAACCAGTTTTCCATGGAAGTAACTTTGATATCAAGATATTTGTGATGTAGAGACATATGTGGTACATTTCAACTTAGATTTAAAGGTGTACTGTCAAGGTGGGATGTACCATCTCTACTCTTAGAATAGGAAGAACTATGTATTTGGACTACAGCCAAATGCTTATTTCCTCTTGTTATGGGAGTGAGAGATAGGACAGTACGCATGCCATACACCAAGAATAAAGATGATGTTGGAACATTGCTATGAGGTATGAGGACAGAGATGATAACATACCCTGGTGGAGTGAACGATACATGGATGGTTTACAAACACTAAAAGGAATAATGTAGTCATCTTATGAGGATGTTTTTATCATGAGCTATGAGTTATACAAGGTTGAGTTCGAAAAACCAAGAGAATAAGCTCAGAGTTTTCTTGATGAAGATAGACTTAGAGATGAGATGGGATAATAAGTGGAATACATGGAGGTGTATGTCTTCAACATTACCTTACACCTAAGGATGTGAAGTGGTAATGGATGCTCTAGATGAGAAGCAGCTGCCTAGTTTGGATAGAGGCTAGAAGAAGTTGTTAGGCTAACCCTAAGTTTGAAAAAGAGATAAGTTTGTCTAACACTCAGATGTAACAAGATCTATTTAGCAAGTTAGTTATTGTTTTATTAGCCAGCCTAGGCCTTGATGCAATGAAAGGATCATTGTAGAACCTCAGATGTACTTCTTTGGAAAAGAATGTGATAAAACCCTGATGAGAGTGGTTTAGGGTTTCTGAGGAATCGATCTTGAGGAATCATGACATACAGGAGATCATGATTTAATTTCATCATACACCATGGTACTATAAAGTGACAGTAGTACTTTGGGTGCCTATGATGAAGTTGCATGCGGTATGTTGCCATGCATGATAGGAGAAGGATGAACATCGGTAACCCAGTGTGTTGATATAGAGGATAAAGAATCCCTGAGAGGGAATGGGAGTTCATCACTACGAATGTTGTGGTAAGTTTCCCCTGACCAAGGAAGGTTAAAGATCCAATATGGGTTATGGTAGATCGCCTTACCTAGATGACATGTGAAAGAAAGAAAACTCAAGGGAAGGATCCAGTTGAACTACATATGAGAGAGAGATGGTTCAACTACACCATGATGCGAGTTCAAAACTCATTGAGTATAATCTAAAGACTCGCTTCCGTGCGGTGGAAGTAGATACATGAAGAACTCGATGTTAGTACAATTTATCACCCCAAACTAATAGGATGAACCAGACTAGAGGGTCTGATGAGAGCATGTGTGCTCATTCAGGGTGATACATAGAGACAGTTCTTGTCCTCTGTAAAATGTGATGATAACCACCATAGCCAGTATTGGGATACAAGAAAGCTATGCAAGGGAGGTTGTGTCGGTCACCACTTCATTGAGATTGATGAAGGGGCCTCGTAAAGGTCAGAAAAGAACCACAGTGTGTGCAGATGAAGTCACTTTGATCGTGCAATGGCTGAGAGAGCCCAGGGGTGACATGAGTCGTGAGTTGATGCAAAGCAGACTGACATGTTGTTCACGGTGGGAGAGTATGTGATGTGAAAATCCGACCCCTCTAAGTTATAGCTAAGAGAGCTGAGTCCCGGCTGCATGGTCCATTTGAGATGGATTGGTGGAGATGCATGGTTGTGTTTAGCCTTACCCCTCAGGATAGCACGATGTATAATGTGTTCCATGAGTCTGATCTAGAGCACTATGTGAGGTACCCAAGCCATGTGTTGAGCCCTGAACCTATTCAACTTTTTGAGAGGCTGAAAAGTCCTGAGTCACCTATGAGGATACGATATACCAAGGTAAGAAAGAACTCAGATGAAAGAATATGAAATGATGAAGGTTCTTGGGAAGCACCATGGAAAGGGTGAGGCCACATGGGAGCCATGATGGACATAAGAAAGGCTTATCATGTTTGTTTGTGTGCCTGGTGGAATTTTGAGGGCAAAATTCCTATAAGAGGGGAAGGATATTACAACCCCAATTTTGGGTTCTTTTGATGAGAAATGTAATTTCTCTTAATAAAGATAAATGAACAAATAATTATGTCTTTTGATTGAATGCATGAATTTCGTTTAAAATAGCCTTGATGATTTCTTTGTGCTTTATTGGCTATTGAGCCCAATAACAAGGAAAAGACAAAGGAAATTCAATTATGAAAAGAATAATTAAGAAATAGAGAAAAGAAAGATGTAAAAACATCTACAATGCAAAGAAATATTATCCAAAGGTGGATTTTGTGCCTTTTAGGTTCCTTGGGTTCCCAGGAGTCCAAGTTGTAAAGATAATGTAACAAGAAAGAGAGGATTAATTAAATATTGCTTTATTAAGAAGGAAATATAAGTTAAACAATGAAAGTACAAGAAATATGTGGATATAGGAATAATGGATTTATATTGGATGAGATTTTGTGTCCACATGATTTCTAATGGAAAAAAGAATCAAAATCAAGAAAAATAAAAGATTAAGAAAGAGGAAATACCAATTAAATTGGTTTTATTAATAGATAACTTTCACATGAAGATACTATTTCTTCTCTTTGAATTTTGGGACTCAAATTTGGTATGCGAGTAGATAAAGCCAAAAGGAAATTTGCCTTAAAATTTGATTGTAAAAGGATGCACAGATTTCAGGATATGGAATTTGAAGTTATCCTAAAGTATGAAGGATAATTAATTTTTGATATACATGTCACGTTTGGGAAATCTGGGACCCAGTTCACTCCTATTTCGCTCGCATTCCTGACCATAGGATCGGGATCTGAGGATTCAAATTCGTCTCCTAGCTTGGGACGGACTGGGACAGACCGTGAAAGGGAACAGTCCAGTTCCCTATTTCCCCTCCAAGTTCCTCTCTCCCTGAATGACGAGGACTCTTGGAAATCAGCCCACTAGGTTCGGATTGGGAAGCCAAGCTCAACGAGCCTGGGTTTGGCTATCTTCAAGAAGTTGTGGGAGAATCTCCCAACCTCCGGGACTTCTGCCAACCACCCTCCGCGGCCACCCCTATATATATACATGGTCGAATCTCGTTGTGAGATCTCCCTCATAATCTAAAGACCCCGCACGACTTCCCTCGCCCTTTCCCCGTAGGGATGGCAGTTTGACCCAGCTAACCCACACCCACCCAGACCCATTATGGTCGAGACCCATTTAGATGGGTCGAATGGGTGCGTGTTGATTAATGGGTTTAAAATGGATATGTCATATTTAGGATCATGGGCGATGCCCATCAGGACCCATCGGGACCCACTCAAACCAATCCCCAGCTACTCATCTCTCTTAACATCCAATGGAGGATGTGTCGTCACATCCCCGGCGGCTTCTGAGGTGACAAATATTCCCATGCCTCCGGCTCTCTTCCACCTTATTCACACCTTCTCCTGTTGAGTTCACTCTTTGTCTCTTCCACCGTAGCTTCTTCGTGTGCTTCTCCTACTTGCTCTCTCCCGATTACGCGGCGCGAAGTGAAGCTGCTACATAGCTGGCTGGCGGAATCATCTGGTGCTAACTTGTTGTGCGCGTGACACAAGGGAAGAAGTAGGGGCACCGTGATGGAGACACTGAGGTCGGTGGCAATGTCGCTGCCTCCCGGTCCGGTCTATTGTGCTCCGTCGCGGCAAAGTTCCGCCGGGCTCGGAAGGGCGCACAGCCGACGGTTTTCGATGCCAAGGCAAGCTGCATCCGAAAAAGCAGGAGTACCTGGAGGACTACACTGCTTCCGTGACTTCCGCCGTCTTCAGCAAGGCGGCGCCGGAGGACAACTTGAAGATCAAACCGTTGCAGGTGGTGGTCCAGAGCCGAAAGGAAGATCACGATGATGTCGGGGACGACGAACTGCCGACCTTGTTGGCCAGAATATTCATACCTGTCTCCGCAATCAAGGTCGCTTATGCCAAGATTCAGATCGCGCAGATGTCGTATGACCTGACCACGATCTAGGCAGTGGATGTATCCGTCGTCGATGAGCTCAAGCGCATATCGCATCTCAAGCATGGGTTTTACCAAAGCAAGCATGGGTTCTGCCGATCATGCACGTTCACGATCTGCCATTAATAGTTGTTTCATAGGAAAGGAGGCGTGTTTATTAGCAGGCAGCTCTCCTGTTTGTTAAAGTGCCCAACTGATGTGCTAGATATATCGGCACACTGTCTTTTGCTATGCAGTTCGTCTTTGATCATTAACGTATTGTTAATATTGATGCTAATATTGTTGTGTATTCACGAGGATATGGTTCAATCAAGCCTGAAACTTGTATGAGCTGTCTATAAAAAAAATGACAAAAGTTGTGAACTAGTAGTTGCGATATTACTGTTGTATGGATAAGTTTTAGATAAATTTCCATCTGTATATAGCAATTAGATGACTATACGTTTACTAGTAAACTTATGAAGTTGGGTCAGCATGAGTCATGTTCAAGGTACCTCGTCCTTTTGACTTTCAGATACCATTTCCAGTCTTATTTAGATATTATTTCGGATATGGATTATATTGGGTACCCATGGCCCATTGGGGTGGGTATGGGTATTCGCTTATATTTTTTTCTTAATGGGGCGGGTATGGGTTATGTAAAAAGTGAAGCGGGTAAAATGGGTATGGATATGGGTCGCCCATACCCACCCCATTGCCATCCCTATTTCCCCGCCTTCGAGGTGCTACCCTTCCTTCGAATTTCACCTCTTTTTCACTAGAACTACCGCCGGAGATGATTCTTCAGGACCCAATCAAACGGCGCATAACCGGAGGAATTGGAGGTGGAGGCGAGTTCGGCGGGACCTGTCAACAGTGGGCGACGCGTTATTTCATGGTTGGAGAAGCAGGAGCTCGAGGTCAACACCGCTATTGACCGCAACATCGACCTTGTGCTGCGCGTGCAGTTCATCGCGAGGAACAAGAAGAAAAAGGGGGAAAAGATTGGCTTGCCCCCGACGTTTGTGAAGGAAGGTAAGGGCATTTTTGTCATTGGTTTCTATATAATCGTGAAGTGAGGCGCGTCTCTATGGACTGTTGGATTTTCACGTGGTCCACGGGACCATGGATCGGATGGCCAACAGTTTTCTAAAACTGACAGATAATCCAAGATCATGCTTTTCCTTGCAAAATTCATAGAAATTGCTAGGAATCTCGGATTAACAAACTTAATCATGAAAGTTGCTTAGAAAAATACGAGGAACACAATAAAATTGGTTTGAGAACCTGAATATATTCCTATTTGTAAAAGTGTGTTAATCTAATGAAAAGTGCTTATGTATTAGATTAAGAAACCCTAATTGAGCATATTGGTTAAGTTCATGTTGCTTAGTTGATGAAATTGAGTAATTGCAACCTATTGAATAGTTAATGATGAACTTGAACCTGATCTAGATATTTCTTGCATGATTTAGGGTTTTTACCTCAAGTAAGAATGATTAAGCACTTAGAACCTCTATTTGAGTATAAAGGATGAATCTTTAATGTTTAATAGGTTAATTTGTGAAGTAATAACCTGTTGAATATTAGAGTCGAACTTCAATCTATTTTACATGTAAAGTTGATTAATTTAGGGTTCCATGTATATAAAGGAGCTTTAATGGGCCTTGAAACCCTAATGTTAGTCATTGTGACTCTTAATGGCTTTAATTGTTCAAATTCATGAATAAGCTGAGATATGATGGTTCTAAGCTATTTCGAGTATAAGAGTACCTAATTGTGGATAAAACCCCTTAATTTGGTAATTAGGGTTTTCTAATGGATAAAGGTGGAATTAATGATAAATAGAGTTCATGTGGGAATTAGATCATAATGAACTATGAGTTGTTAATCTGAAAGGAACCACAGATGATAATTAGGCCTAATGATCTTGTCATGAATTAAAAGGATAAAAATGGTAATTTTAAAGTAAAAGGGGCATAATGGACTTAATTGACGTTTAATTGTGCCTTTTATCCGAAATTAAAGTAATATGTTGTTAGAAGGTAACCTTAACATCTTTCGTGAAGAATAGATGAGATAATTAGGGTTTGCAAATAATTGTATAAAATTAGGGACTAAAAGAGTAAAAATGAACAGGAATCCTAATTGCAATGGAAACTCTAAAAGTGGACTAGAAACCCTAGAAAGAGAGCTAGGTTTAATAGACCATGATGGCATGATTAATGATAAGAAAAATTGGATGCTTATTTCAGGATCAACTTGGTGTGTGCTTTCTTGGTTTCTTAATTGGTTGAATTATTTCTGCAATCAAGTCAGCTTGAAAAGTATGTGGTTAATTATGGTTAATCACATTAGTTTCCCGAATGGTTTCCCGGATGATTCATCGCATTGAATGCAACTTATCAGTTTGGATGTTCATACTTGCACATCGTAAAGTCACTATGATTATCACAATAATAGTATAATTGTGTATTCTCGCACCTACATGCCACCGTGATGGATTATGCCAAAGGTCAAGCCCAGGAGGGAAGACCAATGGGCACCATGAGTGGTGACCCCAGGCACCAAGCTCAGGATTGAGAAGGTGGCCTATGATATTGCATGACTAAAAGGCACCATGAAGGATGACCCTATGCACCAAGATCGAGATTGAGAAGGTGGCCTTAAGTCAATGGCAAAAGAGAAACCCTAAGGTGGGTATGCCAGGGTTAGGGCAAAAGTGGTGGAGAATGTCACATTGAAAGCGTAATTTGGCTTGTTAATTAACTTGATTGTGATATTTAGATTGTTAGCCATATTTTCAAAATTTTGGTTGTCCCCACATACCGACATATTTCGATATGCTGACCGACGTTTTGTTTGTCGGTGTTTTAGGTACAAGATTGAAAAGGACAAATAGTAAAGTGGCATATGTGAAATTAAGTAAGAGTTAAAGTACAAAGGAGGATTAGTTAGAATAGACTCCAGATGTAGATAGAAGTAGATATCCAAGTTTTTGAAAAAGGTATGACAAGTTTTATTTTATTATAGCCTTTCAGTTTAGCTGGTAGAATTTGATAATTGTTATTGATTATTTGTTGAACCTTTGATCCGGATATTGGGATAACGGCTCTGACCTCTTGGTCTCCCTTAATTGGGGGTTACCGGGAGGCGTGGTCGTTACAAATCGGGTCATCCCAAATATAAAACTTCAATGAGTGGAAGAATCATTTTTTCTCTTGATACCCCCAATCTATAGACAATTCCTTACAAGCTAGGTAATTAACAATATCTGCAAACCAAAGATCTTCATTTTTATTTGCAAACAATTTCTCATCGGGGAATTCCTCAATAATGGGGATGGCTACATCTTTTTTGTCCGTCCTTTCCAACCTAGACAAATGATCTGCTACAACATTCTCGACCCCTGTCTTGTCTCTAATCTCAATGTCAAATATGTGAAGCAAAAGAATCTACCTAATCAATCTGGTTTTGGCGTCTTTCTTTTATAACAGGTATTTAATGGCAGCATGGTCGGTCCAAACTATCACTTTAGCCCCAACTAGGTATTGGTGGAATTTTTCACCGCCAATAATTCTTTTTCAGTAGTGGTGTAATTCAACTGGTGTATCATTCAAAGTCTTTGATGCATAATATATGGTAGTTGGAGTTTTGTCTCTGCATTGACCCAACATAACTCCTACTGCATTATGATGTGTCACACATCAGGTCAAAAGGTAGGCTCTGATCAGGAGCCTGCATAATAGGTGCGGAGATCAGTTTTTCTTTAAGGATTTCAAAAGCTTTTTAAACATCGCTCATCAAAGAAAAACTCGACGTCTTTTTCTAAAAGCCCAAACAATGGTTTGGAAATTTTTAAGAAATCCTTGATAAAATGGCAGTAGTGTATCCTAAAAAGCTCCTCAATCCTTTCACTGATGTTGGTGAAGGTAGTGTGGAGATGACTTCAATCTTTACTGGATCCACTTCCATGCCCTTGCCGGACACCTTGTGTCCAAGGATGATCCCTTCACTTACCATCATGTGACACTTCTCCCAGTTTAGAACTAGGTGAGTGTCCTCACATCTTTATAGCACCCCATCAAGGTTATATAGAAAATCATTGAAAGATTCCCCAAACACAAAAAACAAATCATCCATAAAAACCTCTAAGTACCGCTATACCATGTCAAAAAAACGGTGAGCATACAATGTTGATACGTAGCAGGGGTGTTACAAAGACCATAAGGCATACGTCGATATGTGAACGTTCCATAAAGACAGGTGAAAGTCGACTTATCTTGATCCTTAGTCTCAATGGAAATTTGATTATACATGAAATACCTATCAAGAAAGCAAAAATGTGAACAACCAACTAATCATTGCATCTGATCAATAAAGGGTAAAGGGAAATGATCTTTAAGAGTGACTGCATTTAAATAGTGATAATCTATGCACACTCACCATCTCGTCACTATCCTAGTGGAAACCAATTCATTAGCCTCATTAGTAGTGACCATGATCCCCCCTTTCTTAGGAACTACATGGGTAGGAGTAACCCACATTGAATCAGAGATTGTGTAGATTATACCTACTGACAGTAGCTTGATAGCTTTCTTCTTCACCACCTCAGTCATAATTAGATTGAGATGCCTCTGGGGTTGGACAATTGCCTTGGCTCCTTCTTCAAGTCGGATCTTGTGTTGATACTAGATTGGAGAGATCCCTTTAATGTCAGCTATGGACCACCCGAATGTAGCTTCGTGGTTTTTCAGCATGGTGAGTAACTTTCCTTCCTCTTCACCACTCACAGAAGATGATATGATCACTGGGAGTTTTTCCTCTACAGCTAAGAAGACATACTTTAGGTGTGACGGTAATGGCTTCAGCTCCAAGTCCGGTGGGCTCAATAGAGATGGGACCAATGGTGGGGGCGGTGGTCTAAGGTCCTCAAAGCACCTTGCATAGTAGCAAGGTACTTCCTTCAACATCAAAACACACTCCTCTAGATGTTTGTTGCATATGTTGTCCTCCATTTTGTTCATCAAGTATGCTTCTAAGGGTAGCTCGGGTGATGAATGTATCATAGAATCAGCTACGACTTCTTCTTCAGTAGGGCCATAGTCATCTCCCTCATCGTCCAGATAGTGCATTGCTTGAGTCAGCGAGATCACCTTTGTATTTTACAAGATGTCCACCGCTAGAGTACATCTTTCTACTTTAGTCATAAAATGGGCCATATCTAGTATCGGCTTCCCTAGAAATAGAGAAAACTTGCCATCCACGTGCTAAAGCATGTTGCATTGCACCTTATCTCTCGTGGTTTGAGAGTGCTCTGACATCTTAATCTCGAACCTATCATCTTAGATTCCCATAGTCAAACGTCCTCTTCCCATTTCAAGTATCATGTATGTTGTAGCTTGAAATACTCTTCCAAGTAGAAGCTCATTGCCATGGTCTTCCTGCATTTCCATCACAACAAAATCTGTGGAAAAGATGAATCTATCCACTTTCACTGGGACATCCTCACATATAACATATGGCTTAACTACTAAATTGTCTGCCAATTGGATTATCATGCTGCTCTTCCTAGATTCCTTAAGTCTGAGCTTCATGAAAGTAGATAGAGGCATCAGATTTATACTTTCCCCTGAATCAATAGAGCCTTTCCAAATTTTGTCTTTCCTATGAAGCATGTGATACTAAAGCATCCTAGCTCCTATCTTTTAGGAGGCAGTGTCCCCAAGATGAAGGCACTAACCTGCTCTTTTAGAACCATAACATCAGACTCTAGTATCTTTCTCTTCTTTGTAATTATATCCTTCAAAAACTTCCCATAGGATGGTATCTTCTCAATAGCATCTATCAAGGGAATGTTCACAAATAACCTCTAAAAATTGTCTAGAAATTTCTTGAACTGTCGGTCCATCTTAGTTGTTTTCAAATGGTTTGGAAAGGGCACAAGAACTACAACTTCCCTCTAGTGAGGTGGAATATAAGCCTGAGTTTTATTACCCTAAACCTCATCAACTTGCTCCTCTATCATCTTCTCCTACATTGCCGTGTCTGGTTCCTCTGCATCCACTGGTATAGTTCAATTTGTAGCTTCTTCAGTAACTGCCCCATGTGATGCATCATTCAGTAGTTTCTTGCCACTACATAGCAGCACAACCTTCACATGTTGGTTCCCATAAGGTACATTGGTGTTTGCTAAAAATCCTTGTTGGGTTGGTTGCTTTAATGCACTAACATCTGTCGCTATCTGAGAATTCTATGTCTCTATGTTGCGAATACATGCCCCTTGATTTTGAAGATCCCTTTGAGTCTGTGCAATCTATAGCTTATTCTGACTCAATAGCTTGCCCAGAATTTCTTCAATCTTGTCGATTTTATGTTTCTATGGTTCATACTATGCTTGGCCATACTACTGTGGCTTAGGATGTTGTTGTTGCTCCTAAGATGGATCTTGTTGGAAGTTGTTAGGATCCTTCCAAAAAAATTTGGGGTCTTTCCTCCAAGAGTAATCATTGTTCTTGTATTTTCCCTGACGCACATACTTGCACTCTTCTTATTCTTCTTCACTAGGAACTCTGTCTGTAGAACATAGCTTCTTAGCAATGAGATCTAACTTCTCGTTTAACGCATATATCACCTTGGATTCCCCGACACTCTTAATGGTCGTCGGTGGCTCTCTTTCTTCTCCTCATGATTGGTTTTTAGACATGTTGTTAAGGATTTTATGGCAGCGAGTGGGCTTATTGTTGAGGAAAAATCCTCCTCTTGTAATGTCAAGAATTGTTCTATCCCCTTTGTGTAGGCCATAATAGAAAATCTTGGCTTGCCCCAGTAAATTAATGTCATGATGAGGCACTTTTCTCAGCATATTCTGAAACCTTTCCCATGCCTTTGAGTATGACTCATCTACTTATTGTTTAAAGTTGTGAATCTTCTTCACTAGATCATTTGTCTTTTATTAAGGGAAATAGTGCTCCAAGAAAACATCTATCATGTGGTATCATGTCTCAATGATCTCACCATCCAAATTGTTGAACAATGATTTTGCACTATTCACTAGTGACGATGAGAACAAATTAAGGTATATTGTAGTCTCTGGGACCCTGTCTATCTTGACCATATCACATTTCTCCACAAAATTACTAATATGTGTCATTAGATCTTCAGAGGGATGGCCATGGAACGCTTGATATTTAACTAAGGAAACAAGTCCAGGATCTATTTTGTAGTTGCCCACATTGATGGCTTGCCTTTTGATGGGCCCTTTCTGTGCCATAGCTGACGAAGACTTTATCCTTTCTAATACTATCATTTCTTCTTCTCCCTCCATTTCTATTGTCTCTGGTTCTTCTGGAGTATTAGGTCTATCAGGTGGAGGTGTTGGTGGAGGGGTTCGATTAAACCTGTCCAAAGATCTACCGGACTCCCTTTCTCCTTGTAAGAGCTCTACTTGTCCAAATCCTGGTGAGGACAGTTGCCCATATTCTACGGCTCTGGTATACACCATATGCTAGTTTTCCTGAAACAGTAGAAAGTAGGTATTAGCGCAAGAAATGTATAATTTATTAAGAAAAATCTTATGATTCAACTCAAAGAAATTTAAGTACAAACAAAATAAAAAGAAAAATTGGCCTAGAGTTCCTGACCACAACACTCGTAGTGCTGGATGTTGTCGCTTCCCTGGCAATGATGCCAAAAACTTAATACGAGTTTACTATGTGTAATACGCAAGCAAATGTATCGAAGTAATAAGGCCTTGTGAGGCCCGATTCGAACACGGGAAAGCATTTCTCTAGTAGACTACTACTAACTGTGATCAAATCAGCTAAGCCAGTTGTAAATGGTTGAATTGGGTTGAACAAAAGAATAAAAACAGAAATAAAATGAATTAAAGGTGGAGTTAATCAGAGATGGGGTGAATTTCTTAGGACAGTGGTTTCTGTTGGCATATATCCCAAGTGATTGCATGGAGTCGGATATTAATTAATCAATTAATGTGATTATTTGGTTAATTAATGAATTCTGGAATATTCTAATTAATCCATGAGCATTTTAATTAACGCAACATTTATGTTTACCTATGGGTTTAGGAAACCCTACTTCCCTTCATATCCTATTTAAAGGAGGATTAACGGTGGATATCTATATAAGATAGAGAGAGGCTTTTCTATTTACGCTTACGTACGTAAACCCTAGCCGTCATCGTCCTTAGGAGAAAGGAGAGAAACGCACCACTAGCACACCACCGTAGAGACATGACTCCTTCCCGTCAGCTTGGGAAGCGCGACGTGGAGTTCCGTCCATCCGCGTGGATGAAGTAGAGACGCAGATGCCTTGACGCCTGCGTTCGGAGGATGTCGACAACCATCTGTACGCGCTACGAGTGGCATACATCACTGCCGGAAAGGAGCGCTGCAGGATCTTCCTACGATAGAGAACGGGAGAGAAGTTTCATCCGTGTAGATCAGCAGTGTTGCACCGTCGTGCGGCGGGACATCGCCGGACTTGCTCCGTGATAAGGTATATCCCGCAAACACTCCTTCCAAATACGTTGTTGTCGACGAGATCCTGTATCGGGTTGCGTGGTTTTTTTTACTTCTGCCGCGCATGTTTTCTCCACAAAACCCAACAGTGGTATCAGAGCAGCGTCGATCTATGACGTATTTAGATTCATTTCGATATGATCGAATCACTGTATACTGTTTTCTATGTTGCATACTGTGGGCTCTGATCTCCAAACCATGACATAAACACGATTAAAACGTAGCGGAAGCGAATCGGTAATCAGCAGAAGACAAAAATCACGGGAAATTAAAACTTTTCGAGATAAGAGCTTGGATCCATAAAAGCTTCTTTCATAAAGAGAGGTAACTGTTTACATCTCAGGATAATTACTTCTCGAGTAATTATATACATCAAGATACAAAATCTCAAGATCACTATACAAAAGACTCCAAGACCTGAGAGTACAGAGGACACATAGGACTGACTCTAACTACACCACATGGTAGGACAAATCTCCACCTGAGATTACTGCTGCCCCTGGTGCTGTTGCTGCTGAGACTGGTCACCTGTAGGCTGGTTCCTTCGTCTCCGATGTCCACCTAAAAAGTTGAAGCCTACGGGGTGAGACAATTATACATAATTGTCCCAGCGAGAGTTATAACTCTTCGCCAGAAGCTTTATTATAACATCAAAGATTATTTTACACAGTAAGGCCTTCAAAGCATTCTATAACAGTTGCAGGTATAACAAGATCTCTACAATTTAAGAGATATGGAGAATATCAACATTATTGCAATGTAACATCAACCAACTAACTTGGAGTCATCTCTAACAAGTTATACTACATGGTTGATTATGTTTTACAAACAACATTATGCCCTGTGGAGATGAGGCTTACCACTCATACTCCAACTGATCGCTGAGAAGCCGCATCAGTATCATACATAGGTCATTAAGAGAGCCGGATTCTCATGACCCTCACCTTCCTCAGTCAGTAAGAGGATCACTTGTAGGACATCTCGTGTCTCTACTACTATAGCTCACCAGGGTAAACTGGTCCTTCGCTATTCTAGAGTCATAGTGGCGTTCTGTACTCTCTTCGTCATCAGGAGGTTTCATATTTACCTACCACTGATACGGATATCTGTGCTTTCTTCGTCATCAGGAGGTTTCATGTTTACCTACCACTGATACGATATGAAACTATAGTGAAGGATGGATGGATTACACATCTACATCACTTTCCTACACTAGGATGTAAGGTTCTACACATCCATGTACCCCACATACTCAAAAGTATGTGCTCCAGGAGTTCCCTGAGGAAAACCTGTTTCACCATCACTTAATTTCTGACAATGATGGATCTATGATCAGGGCTCTACATTATACTTGATTAGTTAGGTACATTCAGTATTCTTTAACAGCATACATTGTTCTTCAAACAATAACAGTAGCATAGCAGCTATAAAATAAGAATACTAAATGTAACAGGCCTAACTCATATCAATCATCATTTCTCATTATCCTCATCACAAGTCATCTCTAAGGCATGACCTTGATGGTATTCATGGCTCTCATAGCCCATTTTCAGCATAGGATGCCACTGACAAGGCATCAGATTACTTTACTTATTCATAAGGCTAACAACATGCCTTCAATGAATATAACATCAACATCCATACCTGGATATGATTACCTTCATATCAGAACATGCATGGTTAATACTTCCAATAAAGGTAATACAACAATAAGGAATGTACTTCCTACTCTTGTGATAAGAGTTAAATCTTTAATTCAAATCAAATAGAGTTTATTGCTCAAAAGCATGCCATTACCCTTGAATTAGGGTTTACTATTCACATCAAGGTGAATTAAACTCATAACATCATCATGTATGAGTAACATCTTCATTGATACTCTTGGATTAGTTAAAGGTTCATCATTTATCATAATTAGGGTTTCTATGATCCCACACAGGTGGATCATACCCTAATTATGCTCATTTATGTGCATTGGAGATACTTTACTCGAGTTTCCACTTAAAAAGGGTACTTTCTCTTTCTAGAAGTACTTTCTCTCTTTAGAAGTACTCTCTCTTTCATCATACTAATGGTTGATGGTAACATTAGATTAGATCAAGTTGGATAGAGTCATTATGACTAAAAACATCATTCTCATGTAATTAGGGTTTGAATTGAGCAAGGTATAACTTAATTGACCCTTCAGGGGTATTTTGGTAATTCACCCCATTGATCATCATCATGGTCAAAAACCTTAGTCAAATAACCTCTTACTATCCTAGATTATCATTAGGGTTTGATTTGGGAAACATTGAACCATTTATATCATCATTTGATTTAATGAAGTCAACCTTGAATCACATTGATTGATTTCAATCATTAATCATCAATTGAATTGAGACCGATTGAAAGTGTTGACCGTTTGCCCACTTTGACTTTCCAAGACCGCGAGCCTCCTTCTAACTCCAAGACCGCGAGCCCCCTTAGGCTTCAAGACCGCGAGCCTCTTCAAGGGTTCAAGACCGCGAAGCCTCCCATTGGTTCAAGTTAATGTTGAGACCGCGAAGACCAATTTGAGTTGAGACCGCGAGGGTCATGAAGACCGTTTGCCCTTCTTTGACCTCAGGACCGTGAGGCCCTTCGCGGTCTTGAGACCGCGAGCCTCCTCTCGGTCTTGAGACCATTTGCCCAAAAAGGCAATTTCAGACCGTTTGAAAATCAGCAATTAATTCATTTAAAGTTGTGACTTAAAAAGGTCATATCTCCCGTTTCCTTTGGAGTTAGTCTCCCAAATTTTGAGGGTAATTAGCCTATATAATTAGGAACAGATTTCTTATACGGTCCACGCTCGGTCAACGGGGCCAAACGGTCTTGAGACCGTTTGCCCTGTCGCGGTCTCGAGACTGTTTGCTCACCTCGCGGTCTTGAGTCCGAGAGAGCAAACTGTTAGGACCGTTTAAGGAAAAGAAAAGTGGTGGGTATCCTTGGAAATCACGCCTTCATCTTCTAGCTCAAGAACAGTACAGATATCCCACGGGTTTGCTTGCAAAATAGCAGGGAAAAGTAGGGAAATACTAAGAGCTATCATTAAAACGCATATAAAGATGCACATAGTAAAGCATGGGTTTAGAGTTATAAAACCCGCCTAAAGCTTGCTTCTTGAGCTCCAAGCTTTCAAGCTCCAAGCGCTAATGGCGTCCTTGAGTTCCCACAGGTTGGCCAAGGTGAAAACTCCAAGGAAGGATGAAAAAGAGACGGCTAGAAAGGTAGGGTTTCAAGAGTTAGCCATGAAGATGACCTTGAATTCGAGTTTTAACCATGGAATTAGGCAAGAAGAGGGGTTTAGACCTACCTTGCACCCCTTGGTCGTCCTCCTTAGCTCCAAGGCAGTCCTTGGTCGTCTTTGGTGAAATGAAACAGTAAGGGAACGAAGGGTGAGTTCCCTTGCAACTAAGGGAAGGAGAGCTTATATACATGGGGTAGGATTTTCAACATTAGTTCATAAGTTGTCCATAATTCTAATTAGGTCCCTCCTTCTTTACTTGATCGTCCCTTCCTCTTTATTCTAAGGACAAACCTTCTCTTAAGGTCTTAGGAAAAGAAGGTAAAGGAGAGCAAGCTAATAATGAGGTACATACATAAAGAAATATTACACATATACCCTGATTATTCAATCACAAGGCATGTCTCATAACTTGATAATTCAATTGAGGTGACTTCCTCATCATTTCTTCTCTAAATGATGGCAAAAGTCTAAAAAGATACATTAGATGACATATTTCACAATTTGTATCCCTTAATTTGGGTAAATTGCATTTTACCCCAATTTAAGGTTTCAAGCACTGGGATTGCTTCCACAGCTGCACCTTGGTGCTCTAGCTTGGGAAATCCCTCAAACTTTGCTAAAAGATTTCTCATGATGTCTCATCATTAGAGGAACATCTCATCATGTGCAAATTGCAAGCTAACCCTTTTAACTGGGTAAATTGCACATAGGTCCCTGTATATCAAAACAATGCTACTACTTTAAATAAAAAGGAGCAAATACTGAGATATACGTTTCTAAGAAACTTAATTACATGCTCAGAGTTAATCACAAAGATTTAATTACATATTTAGGCAAAACACCTAGGGTTAACTCATAACCCAGGTCAGGGATGTTACAAATTATCCACCCCTTACAAGGATTTCGTCCCCGAAATGGATAAAACATACTAAGAGAAAAGGGTAGGACACTTCCTTCTCAACTCATCCTCTAACTCCCAAGTGGCTTCTTCAATACCACGATGGTTCCAGAGGACTTTCATAAGACTTATATCTTTCTTCTTTAGCTTTTTAATTCGTTTATCCAGGATTGACACTGGTCCCTCCTCATAGGATATGTCATCATTCAATTCTACCTCCATGGGTTGTAGAACTGACTCGGTGTCTGGGTGACATTTCTTCAACATAGAAATGTGAAACACAGGATGTAACCTCTGTAATTCTGGGGGAAGCTCTAGTCTATACGCTACCTTTCCAATCCGTTCAATGATTGGATAAGGCCCCATATATCTGGGAGCTAACTTCCCTTTCCTCCCAAAATGAAGGACCCCTTTCTAAGGTGAGACCTTGAGATATACTCTGTCTCCAACCTGGAACTCTAAAGGTCTACGACGTTTGTCAGCATAAGATTTCTGCCTATCCTGAGCAGTCTTAATCTTATGTTGTATAACTTTAATCTTTTCCGTGGTTTGCTGCACCAGGTCAGGACCTAACAACTGGTGCTCACCAGTCTCAAACCAACACAAGGGTGATCTACAACGTCTACCATATAAGGCTTCATAAGGTGCCATATCAATACTATGCTGATAGCTATTGTTATAGGCAAACTCTATCAGGCTTAGGTGTAGATCCCAACTTCCGGTGAACTGGAGAACACATGCTCGCAACAGGTCTTCTAAGGTTTGTATGGTCCTTTCCGACTGTCCATCAGTCTGTGGATGAAAGGCCGTACTAAACTTTAGCTTAGTGCCTAAGGCACTGTGCAACTGTTCCCAAAAATGACTTGTAAACTGAGGACCTCTGTCCGAAACTATTGTGACAGGAACTCCGTGCAAACACACTATCTCTTGAACATACAACTCTGATAACCTTTCAGCAGAATAGGTTGTTTTGACAGGTAAGAAATGTGCTGTCTTAGTCAACCTATCAACAACTACCCAAATGGAATCATGTCCTTTGCTTGTCCTGGGTAGGCCAACAACAAAGTCCATGGTCACATGGTCCCACTTCCACTGTGATATGGGTAAAGGTTGCATTGTCCCTGCAGGTTTCTGGTGTTCAGCTTTAACTTGCTGACACACAGGACACCTCAGAACAAACTCTGCAACGTCCTTCTTCATCCCAGACCACCAATACAGATCCTTCAAATTCCGATACATCTTGGTGCTCCCTGGATGCATAGCATACATGGAAGAATGGGCTTCTTCCAGGACTAACTTCCTTAAGTTGTCCACATCCGGCACTATCATTCTTCCATTATAACAAGCTACTTGATCTTTTGAGTCATGAAACCCATCTTGCTTCTCATTTCCATACTCAGATCTTATATGTTGAACTGCAGCATCACCTAGCTGTGCTTCTTTAATCTGCTCTCTTAGGGTAGGTTTAATATGCATCTCAGCTAACAAACCGGCTAGCAATGACACCTTCAACTGTACATTGTCTTGCCTTAAAGAGATAAGCATATCTCTCCTAGAGCATACTAAAGAGTTTAGTTGTGCTCTATTCATGGTTGATGTTGCTGATTTCCTACTCAAGGCATCTGCAACAACATTGGCCTTGCCTGGATGGTAATCAATTGTACAGTCATAGTCCTTGATTAACTCCATCCAGCGACGTTGCCTCATGTTGAGCTCATGCTGAGAGAAGATATATTTAAGGTTTTTGTGGTCTGTGAAAATCTGGAATGTCTCTCCGTAGAAATAATGTCTCCAGATCTTCAAAGCATGAACCACAGCTGCTAACTCCAGATCGTGTGTTGGATAATTCTCCTCATGTTTCTTAAGCTGTCGGGAAGCAAAAGAAATCACTTGTTTATCCTGCATCAACACACATCCTAGTCCATTTTTGGAAGCATCACAGAAAACTACATATCCTTTTCCTTGTTCAGGTAGCACTAATACAGGTGCACTTGTCAACCTCTCCTTCAGCAACTGGAAAGATTGTTGACACTTATCACTCCAAGAAAAAGGAACATCTTTCCGGGTTAACTTGGTCAAAGGTAAAGCTATAGAACTAAAGTTCTTTATGAACCTTCGATAATAGCCAGCTAACCCCAAGAAACTTTGAATCTCCGTCGGTGTTTTCGGTTGTTCCCATTGTAGAACAGATTCTACCTTTGTAGGGTCAACACGAATTCCCGAGGCGGATATTACATGTCCAAGAAAAGATACCTCCGGCAGCCAAAACTCACACTTGCTAAACTTAGCGTACAGCTTATGTTCTCTTAGCAAGGTCAAAGCTTGGCGAAGATGCTGCTCATGTTGCTGAGCATCATTACTATAAATTAGTATGTCATCTATGAAGATGACAACACACTGATCAAGGAAAGGTCGAAAAACTCTATTCATGAGTTCCATAAATGCAGCTGGTGCATTGGTTAGTCCAAACGACATAACCGTGAACTCATAGTGACCATATCTTGTCCTAAAGGCAGACTTGGATATGTCACTATCCTTAATACGGAGTTGGTGATATCCAAACCTCAAGTCTATCTTTGAAAAGACTGTTGCACCACGCAACTGGTCAAAGAGATCATCAATCCTCGGCAGAGGATACTTATTCTTTATTGTTACTTTATTGAGTTGTCTGTAGTCGATGCATAACCGCATTGACCCATCTTTCTTTTTAACAAACAAGACCGGAGCACCCCAAGGTGAAGTACTCGGTTGGATAAAACCTCTCTCAAGTAGCTCTTGAAGCTGTTTCTTGAGTTCTTCCATCTCGGCAGGCGCCATCCTATACGGAGTTTGAGCTATAGGTTTCGTATCTGGGATCAGATTGATTTCAAAATCAATCTCCCGAGGTGGTGGTATACCAGGAAGTTCTTCAGGAAACACATCCTCGAATTCCCTGACTATGGGAACTTCAGCAGGATTGGTCCTTTCCTTGGTAACATCTACCACATGGGCTAAGAATCCATAACATCCTTGCCTCAACAGCTTATCAGCAACCATAGCTGATACAAGACAGGTGGGTAGAATCTTTCTTTCTCCTTGAAAGATCCATGTGCTGCTTTCATCAGCAAACACAGCCAACTTGGACTCACAATCCAAGACAACTCTATACCTTTCTAAGGTATCCATCCCGAGGATTATATCAAATCCCTGCATATCAAGTGGTATAAGATCCACTTGAATGCGATGGTCAGAAAAGAAAAGGGTGCAGGGAGAACATACCTCCTACAAAACGGCAGACCCACTCAACGGAGTCTCTAACAACAAACTATCTACTCTATGACTAACAGTCACATTACAGTTACGAATCACTTCACGAGTGATGAAAGAGTGTGTAGCACCCGGATCAATCAGAACGGATACAACACAGGATATAGACATATCATAATATAAAAGTTTCATCTGACCTGCCACTACCCGTGGATTGACCACTGCCTCAGGTGGGTTCATAGCATAGAACCTCGCAGTCGCCTGGTGTTGAGGTGGTGCTGATGATCCAGCTTGAGACGCTTGTCCACGTCCTCGAGCTGCTCCTTGATGTTGTCTATTCTGAGATCCCTGTTGATTCTGTCTCGGGGGTTGTTGTGTCACACTGACAGGCCTAGAACGGCAATCCTTCATCAAGTGTCCCACCTTACCACAGTTGTAGCAACTCTTCTCCTGTTGCTGTGGTCTGGGTGGTCCAGTAACTGACACTGATGCAGAACTGTGCGTCCCTTGAAGCGGTTGACTCCGCCCTCTACCTCTGCTTGGTGTCCATTGAGTTTGAAAACTTGATCTGGGTGGTGGAGGGTTAGGTGCAGAGAATCTAGGTTTCTTGGAATCCCTAGATGAAGAACCCTGGAACTGTGGATATCTTTTATGGGTTTGTCTTTTCTCAACCACAGATCTCTCTATCCTTCGGACTGACTCAACGAAGGTAGAGAATCTCTCTCTGTTTTCTAAAGCAGACACAGGGGTTGACATATCAGAATTCAAACCCTTCTCGAATCTTCTGATTCTTTCCTCATCCGTAGCAGCCATGTGCGGACAGAACCGCAATAACTCCATGAACTTAGCTTCATACTCACTAATGTTCATCATACCCTGCCTTAGTTTCTCAAACTGAGAGATCTTCTCATCTAGGAAGGTCTTTGGAAAATATCTATTGATAAATTCCCGACGAAACTCTTCCCATGAGAACTCTACTCCAGGTCTCTTCTGCTCTTCCATGTTCCACCAGTGACCAGCACTGCCTTTGAGAAGATAGACAGCATGTCTAACCTTCTCAGCTTCTGGAATCATAAGAATCCTGAAAGCCTTCTCCAACTATGTCAACCATAAGTCAGCATCTGCAGGGTCGGCAGTTCCGAAGTACTCGGTACCTCCGACATGACGAAGTCGTTCGAATGTCTTACCAATACCTTGTACTTCAGGCTGGGCAGGTGCCCTAGGTGCAGGAATGGGCATCCTATCAGTTATATGTGTCATGGCAGTCATAAACTGCCCGAACATCGTCTGTACATATGGATCACTCATGTCAGCTGGGTCGAACTGGAGTGGCTCTCTTGGCGACTCAGGTGCAGGTTGTTCTATTCTCGGAACTCTTGCACCGCCTTGAGGTGCACTAGCACTACTCTCTGCCACGTGCTCATCATGATGTTCTGACATTCTTATGTATCTTCTTCTCCTGAGGAGCAGAAGATTCTATTAGATGAGGAAGGAGTACTAAAGGTAGACTCGACATCCTAAGTCCTATGCCTCTGTAGACTCAACTGAACCTGGAGCTCTGATACCACTACTTGTGGGCTCTGATCTCCAAACCATGACATAAACACGATTAAAACGTAGCGGAAGCGAATCGGTAATCAGCGGAAGACAAAAATCACAGGAAATTAAAACTTTTCGAGATAAGAGCTTGGATCCATAAAAGCTTCTTTCATAAAGAGAGGTAACTGTTTACATCTCAGGATAATTACTTCTCGAGTAATTATATACATCAAGATACAAAATCTCAAGATCACTATACAAAAGACTCCAAGACCTGAGAGTACAGAGGACACATAGGACTGACTCTAACTACACCACATGGCAGGACAAATCTCCACCTGAGATTACTGCTGCCCCTGGTGCTGTTGCTGCTGAGACTGGTCACATGTAGGCTGGTTCCTTCGTCTCCGATGTCCACCTAAAAAGTTGAAGCCTACGGGGTGAGACAATTATACATAATTGTCCCAGCGAGAGTTATAACTCTTCGCCAGAAGCTTTATTATAACATCAAAGATTATTTTACACAGTAAGGCCTTCAAAGCATTCTATAACAGTTGCAGTTATAACAAGATCTCTACAATTTAGGAGATATGGAGAATATCAACATTATTGCAATGTAACATCAACCAACTAACTTGGAGTCATCTCTAACAAGTTATACTACATGGTTGATTATGTCTTACAAACAACATTATGCCATGTGGAGATGAGGCTTACCACTCATACTCCAACTGATCGTTGAGAAGCCGCATCAGTATCATACATAGGTCATTAAGAGAGTCGGATTCTCATGACCTTCACCTTCCTCAGTCAGTAAGAGGATCACTTGTAGGACATCTCGTGTCTCTACTACTATAGCTCACCAGGGTAAACTGGTCCTTCGCTATTCTAGAGTCACAGTGGCGTTCTGTACTCTCTTCGTCATCAGGAGGTTTCATATTTACCTACCACTGATACGGATATCTGTTCTTTCTTCGTCATCAGGAGGTTTCATGTTTACCTACCACTGATATGGTATGAAACTATAGTGAAGGATGGATGGATTACACATCTACATCACTTTCCTACACTAGGATGTAAGGTTCTACACATCCATGTACCCCACATACTCAAAAGTATGTGCTCCAGGAGTTCCCTGAGGAAAACCTGTTTCACCATCACTTAATTTCTGACAATGATGGATCTATGATCAGGGCTCTACATTATACTTGATTAGTTAGGTACATTCAGTATTCTTTAACAGCATACATTGTTCTTCAAACAATAACAGTAGCATAGCAGCTATAAAAGAAGAATACTAAATGTAACAGGCCTAACTCATATCAATCATCATTTCTCATTATCCTCATCACAAGTCATCTCTAAGGCATGACCTTGATGGTATTCATGGCTCTCATAGCCCATTTTCAGCATAGGATGCCACTGACAAGGCATCAGATTACTTTACTTATTCATAAGGATAACAACATGCCTTCAATGAATATAACATCAACATCCATACCTGGATATGATTACCTTCATATCAGAACCTGCATGGTTAATACTTCCAATAAAGGTAACACAACAATAAGGAATGTACTTCCTACTCTTGTGATAAGAGTTAAATCTTTAATTCAAATCAAATAGAGTTTATTGCTCAAAAGCATGCCATTACCCTTGAATTAGGGTTTACTATTCACATCAAGGTGAATTAAACTCATAACATCATCATGTATGAGTAACATCTTCATTGATACTCTTGGATTAGTTAAAGGTTCATCATTTATCATAATTAGGGTTTCTATGATCCCACAGAGGTGGATCATACCCTAATTATGCTCATTTATGTGCATTGGAGATACTTTACTCGAGTTTCCACTTAAAAAGGGTACTTTCTCTTTCTAGAAGTACTTTCTCTCTTTAGAAGTACTCTCTCTTTCATCATACTAATGGTTGATGGTAACATTAGATTAGATCAAGTTGGATAGAGTCATTATGACTAAAAACATCATTCTCATGTAATTAGGGTTTGAATTGAGCAAGGTATAACTTAATTGACCCTTCAGGGGTATTTTGGTAATTCACCCCATTGATCATCATCATGGTCAAAAACCTTAGTCAAATAACCCCTTACTATCCTAGATTATCATTAGGGTTTGATTTGGGAAACATTGAACCATTTATATCATCATTTGATTTAATGAAGTCAACCTTGAATCACATTGATTGATTTCAATCATTAATCATCAATTGAATTGAGACCGATTGAAAGTGTTGACCGTTTGCCCACTTTGACTTTCCAAGACCGCGAGCCTCCTTCTAACTCCAAGACCGCGAGCCCCCTTAGGCTTCAAGACCGCGAGCCTCTTCAAGGGTTCAAGACCGCGAAGCCTCCCATTGGTTCAAGTTAATGTTGAGACCGCGAAGACCAATTTGAGTTGAGACCGCGAGGGTCATGAAGACCGTTTGCCCTTCTTTGACCTCAGGACCGCGAGGCCCTTCGCGGTCTTGAGACCGCGAGCCTCCTCTCGGTCTTGAGACCGTTTGCCCAAAAAGGCAATTTCAGACCGTTTGAAAATCAGCAATTAATTCATTTAAAGTTGTGACTTAAAAAGGTCATATCTCCCGATTCCTTTGGAGTTAGTCTCCCAAAGTTTGAGGGTAATTAGCCTATATAATTAGGAACAGATTTCTTATACGGTCCACGCTCGGTCAACGGGGCCAAACGGTCTTGAGACCGTTTGCCCTGTCGCGGTCTCGAGACCGTTTGCTCACCTCGCGGTCTTGAGTCCGAGAGAGCAAACTGTTAGGACCGTTTAAGGAAAAGAAAAGCGGTGGGTTTTCCTTGGAAATCACGCCTTCATCTTCTAGCTCAAGAACAGTACAGATATCCCACGGGTTTGCTTGCAAAATAGTAGGGAAAAGTAGGGAAATACTAAGAGCTATCATTAAAACGCATATAAAGATGCACATAGTAAAGCATGGGTTTAGAGTTATAAAACCCGCCTAAAGCTTGCTTCTTGAGCTCCAAGCTTTCAAGCTCCAATCTCTAATGGCGTCCTTGAGTTCCCACAGGTTGGCCAAGGTGAAAACTCCAAGGAAGGATGAAAAAGAGACGGCTAGAAAGGTAGGGTTTCAAGAGTTAGCCATGAAGATGACCTTGAATTCAAGTTTTAACCATGGAATTAGGCAAGAAGAGGGGTTTAGACCTACCTTGCACCCCTTGGTCGTCCTCCTTAGCTCCAAGGCAGTCCTTGGTCGTCTTTGGTGAAATGAAACAGTAAGGGAACGAAGGGTGAGTTCCCTTGCAACTAAGGGAAGGAGAGCTTATATACATGGGGTAGGATTTTCAACATTAGTTCATAAGTTGTCCATAATTCTAATTAGGTTCCTCCTTCTTTACTTGATCGTCCCTTCCTCTTTATTATAAGGACAAACCTTCTCTTAAGGTCTTAGGAAAAGAAGGTAAAGGAGAGCAAGCTAATAATGAGGTACATACATAAAGAAATATTACACATATACCCTGATTATTCAATCACAAGGCATGTCTCATAACTTGATAATTCAATTGAGGTGACTTCCTCATCATTTCTTCTCTAAATGATGGCAAAAGTCTAAAAAGATACATTAGATGACATATTTCACAATTTGTATCCCTTAATTTGGGTAAATTGCATTTTACCCCAATTTAAGGTTTCAAGCACTGGGATTGCTTCCACAGCTGCACCTTGGTGCTCTAGCTTGGGAAATCCCTCAAACTTTGCTAAAAGATTTCTCATGATGTCTCATCATTAGAGGAACATCTCATCATGTGCAAATTGCAAGCTAACCCTTTTAACTGGGTAAATTGCACATAGGTCCCTGTATATCAAAACAATGCTACTACTTTAAATAAAAAGGAGCAAATACTGAGATATACGTTTCTAAGAAACTTAATTACATGCTCAGAGTTAATCACAAAGATTTAATTACATATTTAGGCAAAACACCTAGGGTTAACTCATAACCCAGGTCAGGGATGTTACACATACGATGTGAATTAAAACTGCTAATGTGCAAATCTAAACCTAATTCCACATACGCCGCAGGCTATTGTTTTTGACGTTTTGGACGGGGTCAACTATGGAAAATAATGATTTTCCTAAGTGCACAGAAGTGAAATTCCGTAGACCTTTCAGGGGCTCTGCCCCTGAGACCCCGCGAGGGTCGGTCTCCCCTCGACCCTCGCCCGCTGACCAGGCAGCGAGATCCCCGCACAGGGGCGCTGCCCCTGTGTACCCCACATAATCTGCGTGGAAGTCAAATTTTTTTAATGGGGAATGTTCCACATTACAAGTGCTGCAATTTTAATATGTATATACGTATATGTAGATATACCTATGATATCATACACGTCCCCTTTAAAATCTATTTTATGTGGTGAATGCATGCATAGTTATGGCTTAGTATCCCCTTTTCTGAATGTTGTGAATGTATGTGGATGTCGATCTTTATATGTCTATTTGTGAATGCTATGGATGTATAAAGGTTGCATATGGATCCTTTGTATAAAGTATTTGGCTTGCATGTCGAGCCTCATCTCTTATTTCAAAGTGTAATTAATTCTTTCCCTTTATATTTGTACTCATATGATGTAATAGAGATAGGATTAGTTTTAGTCTTTGTAAATTTGATGTAAGGAGGAAACCTGAAGATCCAACTCCAAGGAGTGTCCATGGAGAAGCACCATGAAGATCTAATTCCAAGAAGCAACCTAAAGATCCAACTCCAAGGAGCGTCCATGGAGAAGCAACAAGAAGATCCCATTCCAAGAAGCAACTTGAAGTTCCAACCTCACGAAGCATCCATGAAGTTGTTCATTGTAATGTCGATCATTACAGGCTTACAGGTTGATTCACAGGTGTTGCATGAGATGCATAAGACCATAGGTGGACCGTAATCCTTTGTTGCTCCAAAGTATTACAATAGTATGGCCATAATTGATGTATTTGTGTTTGTGATTGCATGTCTATCGTTTGTGGTTGTGGATATAGTAGTATATGATATGTACTATAAGTATGTGGTGTTTGGATATGTATATGTATTAACAAAACCCCTCAATTAATAATATTAAGTTTTAGTTGCCTTCCATAAAGCAATACACATGAAAAGCTTGATCGACTATGTGTGGGCACGCCTCCACGTGGTACACTATCTATCTCTTGGAAGTGTGATGGTGGGTGTGTGGGTCTGCCTCCGCAGGGTGCACACTCATTGTATTGGCTTATGGGTTGGACTTAACTAGGGAACCTTGATAGGATCAAGTACCTAGGGGCACACAGATGCATCATGGCAAGCAGTTGTGTATGATTATCTATCCAAGAGTTGCATATGATGCAATTGGCAAGAGTTGCCTACCTTAGTATTTGGTCTTTGACGCCGACGTTGGCTGGGCATTGATCCAATTATTTTGGGTCTTGGCTCACTAGAAGGTTGTGCGTTGCAATCTTCTGAGTTGATAGTGAGGGCTATCAATTTGAATAAAATAGTGGGAGCATAATTCATTAAAAGCCTAATTAATCTCGTTTATCAAATCTTTACAAGTCAAAATGTTTTAGACTAAATGCAAATTTTTCTTTTGTAGCAATCAAATGGCAAACAACACTCACACTTTCTCGTTGCGATCGGTCCTTGAGAAGGAAAAACTTACCAGAACCAACTTTTGAAAACTAGTTTAGGATGCTGAGAATTGTTCTCACACATGAGCGTAAGCTCTATGTCCTTGAAACACCAGAGCCAGAGAAACCCGCCGTAAATGCGCCCAAGACTGAAAAGGATGCTTACAAGAAGCACCTTGATGATGCGTTGGATGTCAAGTGCATGATGTTGTGCTCAATGAACTATGAGTTGCAAGAGCAGCATGAGAACATGAATGTCATGGAGATGGTAACACATCTCAAGAACATGTATCAACATCAAGCAAGATAGGAGAGATATGATGTCTCAAAGGCTTTGTTCAAAAGCAAGATGAAAGAGGGAGACTCAGTTGGCACCCATATACTCACCTTGATTAGGTACGTGGAAATCCTATCCAAGCTGGGATTTCCCCTAGGTCAAGAGTTGGCCACTGATGTGATTCTACAATCGTTGCCTGAATCATATAGTCATTTTGTCATGAACTACAACATGAACAATTTTGACAAGCCGTGTCAGAATTGTTGGGCATGTTGAGGACAGCTGAAGCACAGATGAAGAAAGACCAGCCCAAGTCTGTGATGATGATCAGCAAGACAAAGGGAAAGTCAAAAGGCAAAGGCAAGGCTAAGAAAAGTTCTAAAGCCGGGCAGAAGCCAAAGTCATCCACGCTCAAAGCTAAAGGTGGGATCTCCAAAGAAGGCAGTTGTCACCATTGTCACCGGCTTGGACATTAGAAAAGAAACTGTCCTCTCTACCTGGAGGAACTGAGGAAGAAGAAGCAGGGGATAGAGATCTCCACTTCAGGTATATACATTATTGAGATAAATTTAAATACTTCTTCATCATGGGTACTGGATACCGGATGTGGATCTCACATATGTTCTAATATGCAGGATCTGATAAGAAGTAAGCCTTTATGAAAGGGCCAAGTCGAGCTGCGGGTCGCTAATGGAGCAAGAGTTGCTGCCACCGCAGTTGGAGTTATTAGTATCTTTGCCTACGGGCCTTGTAATAGAATTAGAGAATTGCTATTATGTACCTGCCATTAATAGAAATATTATTTCTGTATCTTGTATGGATAAGAGTGGATTTGAATTTCACATTAAGAATGGAATTATTTCTATATCTAAAGATGAGATCTTTTATGGCAATGCCCCTATGTCTTATGGTATCTACTTGTTAGAACTTGAGACTAGCATATATAATGTAAATACTAAAAGGTTAAAACTTGACAACTCAAACAAAACATTCTTATAGCATTGTCGTCTTGGGCACATAAACGAGAAGTGCATATCTGGACTCCATAAGGATGGTTATCTAGACTCTTTTGATTTTGAATCATTGGAGACATGTGAGGCATGTTTATTAGGGAAGATGACCAAGACTCCTTTCACTGGACACAGTGAGAGAGCCAATGATCTGCTAGGGCTCAAACATACTGATGTATGTGGACCTTTTAGATCAAATGCTAGAGGAGGTTATCAATACTTCATTACCTTTACTGATGACCTCAGTAGGTATGGCTATGTATATCTTATGAAATACAAGTCAGAAACTCTTGAAATGTTCAAGACTTTCATGAATGAAGTAGAGAAGCAACATGGTAAGAGTATTAAAGCACTCCGTTCAGATCGAGGTGGTGAATACTTAAGCCAAGAGTTTGAGGACCTTCTGAGAGACTATGGTATTATATCACAATGGACTCCACCTGGTACACCACAACATAATGGTGTGTCAGAAAAAAGGAATCGTACATTATTAGACATGGTACGATCAATGATGAGTTCATCCAAACTTCCAATATCGTTATGGGGATATGCTCTTGAAGCTGCAGCGTTTACACTTAATCGTGTACCTTCCAAATCAATTCAAAAGACACCATATGAGATATGTAATGGGAATCATCCCAATTTGTCTATGTTAAATATTTGGGGATGTGAAGCTTATGTTAGGAAACAATTTCCTAAAAAGCTTGGACCCAAATCAGAAAAATGCTATTTTGTTGGATACCCCAAGGAAACTCGGGGATACTACTTCTACACACCAACTGACAACAAAGTGTTTGTTGCTAGGACTGCTGTATTACTTGAAAAGGAATTTATTTCCAAAGGAATTAGTGGGAGGAATGTAGAACTCAAAGAAGTTCGAGACCAACAAGAAAGCAGAGAACCTGAGGAGGTACATAAGGAACATGAAAACTCACAAATTGTTGTGGAATTTCAAGTTCCAAATGTAACACAGGAACCTCGTAGGTCTAGTAGGATACGACTTGAGCCTGAGAGATTTGGATTTCTCGTGTCTCAAGATAGTGACGAATTGGGCATAGAAGATGAGCCAACTTCCTATCTAGAAGCTACTAAGGGACCAGAATCTGAGAAATGGCTCGAAGCCATGAGATCTGAGATGGAATCCATGTACACCAACAAGGTATGGACCTTGGTGGATCCACCCAAAGGGGTAAAACCCATAGGGTGCAAGTGGGTCTTCAAGAAGAAGACTGACATGGATGGAAATGTTCAAACCTATAAAGGTAGATTGGTTGCGAAAGGATTCCGTCAAATTAAGGTATTGATTATGACGAGACCTTCTCACCAGTTGCCATGGTTAAATCCATCAGGATCATGCTTGCCATTGCAGCTTATCATGACTATAAGATTTGGCAGATGGATGTTAAAATAGCATTCCTTAATGGGAATTTACTCGAGGATGTGTACATGACACAACCTGAGGGTTTTATCGATCCAAAGGAAGCCAATAAAGTCTGTAAGCTACAAAGGTCAATCTATGGATTGAAGTAAGCATCTCGGAGCTGGAATCTACGTTTTGATGAAGTAGTCAAAAAGTTTTTCTTTAGTCAAAATGAAGATGAACCTTGTGTTTATAAAAGGGTTAGTGGGAGCATAATTGTATTTCTCATATTGTATGTGGATGACATACTATTGATGGGAAATGACATCCCTACTCTTTAGATAGTAAAAGATTGGCTAGGGAAGACCTTCTCTATGAAGGATTTAGGTGAAGCATCCTATATACTAGGGATCAAGATCTATAGAGATATATCTAGAAGGCTTCTAGGCCTAAGCTAGAGCACATACATTGACAAGGTGCTAAAGAGGTTTAGCATGGAGGGTTCTAAGAGAGGTAACTTGCCCATGTCCCATGGGGTTACGATCTCTAAAGCCCAGTGTCCTAGTTCATGTGATGAACGGGCACACATGAGTAAGATTCCATATGCATCATCAATTGGATCTATCATATATGTGATGTTATGTACTCCTCCTGATGTGTCGTATGCTTTGAGCATGACGAGCCGATATCAGTCAGATCCAGGTGAATGTCACTAGACAGCCGTAAAGAACATCCTAAAGTACTTGAGAAGGACTAAGGATCAATTCTTGGTATACGGTGGTGAGGAAGAGCTCGTGGTAAAAGGTTACACCGATGCTAGCTTCCAAATTGACAAAGATGACTATAGATTGCAATCTGGATTTGTGTTTTGCCTGAACAATGGAGCTGTGAGATGGAAGAGTTCCAAGCAAGAGATGGTTGCGGATTCTACAACAGAGGCCGAATATATTTCCGCATCTAATGCTGCAAAGGAAGCTGTGTGGATCAAGAAGTTTATTTCTGAACTTGGAGTGGTTCCAAGCACTGGTGATGCAATTAAGTTGTTTTGCGACAACAATGGAGCAATTTCACAGGCTAAAGAGCCAAGATCACACCAACGTTCCAAACATATTCTATGACGGTTCCATCTCATACAAGAGATCGTACAACAAGGAGATGTGAAGATTTGCAGAGTACCTACAAAAAGCAATGTGGCTGACCCACTCACAAAAGCACTTTCACAACAGAAACATGACGGACACATGTTTGATCACTTGGATAGAGATTCATGAGTGATTGGGTATAAGTGCAAGTGGGAATCTATTGGTATGTATGCCCATAGAGATTATCATTCGATGATTGTAATGGGATACTATGTAAACGATTTGTAATACTACATTGATCATATCAATAAAGGCAAGCTTCCAATCTATATGTTTGTGTTTTATATTGTGAGATGACCATAAAACTTATAGATGTCTATAGAATGATATACTCCATGACATATGTCTTCGGGTTGATGACCTGAACAGTGAGATCATATGTATGCTAAGAGTATGTATTCTTGTTTTGTCTCTAATCGGTTGTTATTGTGGAAATATCCATAGACATCAATAACACATAAGATTAGAATGTATGTTGGTTGATGGAAGAATCTCATTATCCATGATATGGAGATATCAAACCAAATACATAGATACTTGTTAGAGAATAGTGTATCGGATAGACCCATCTTGAGAGTGACACATGGATACCATGATTGGTAGTTAGAGTCACATCTCATAATGATGGTGGTGATTGTGGTTCTTAGACCTGAAGTCACTACACTTATCACATGTCATTCGGTGTACTTTGACATCATCCACTGTGGTCCTGAATAAGGATTGCCATAAAGATGGTGCTTGGGTGCACTGTGACACATGGGGATGACTGTGAGTGATGTAGATGGAATTTGTCCTTCCTACGGGAGTTTGATATTCCGGCCACTTGATAAGCGAGACTGAGAAATGCATGGCCATGCTGATGTAAGTCAATATGTGATATTGAGCTTACATATATCTCAGACAATCTGCTCTAGTTCAAGGAACATGGATTGAACATTGAAGAGGATAACAGTTCCATGACTTGAGTTAAATCAGGATATCAGTGACAAGGGAACTATACAATCACTGTAACTCCAGTCATGAATGATAGGTTAAGTTGTTCTCCAACTTCTCCAATTACTTGGGTGGCAATGAAGTCTTGCTAGATACCAATCATTGCTTGTGAAATCATAATATGATTATGGATATCAGTGCCAACGTAATTTGGAGCCTACCGGGTCACACGCATAGGATGTGTTGGAATAGGAGTATAATTGTGGATTTGATTGGAATTGCTTTGAATCACATTGATTACTAAAATGTTTATGTAATCGATTAGAATAATATTCGAGTGACTGGATCTAAGTGCAAGTGGGAGTTTGTTGGCGTATATGCACATAAAGCCATCCCAAGCGATTGCATGGAGTCATATATTAATTAATCAATTAATGTGATTATTTGGTTAATTAATGAATTCTGGAATATTCTAATTAATCCACGAGCATTTTAATTAACACAACGTTTCTGTTTACCTATGAGTTTAGGAAACCCTACTTCCCTTTGTATCCTATTTAAAGGAGGATTGACGGTCGATATCTATATAAGATAGAGAGAAGCTTTTCTGTTTACGCTTACGTACGTAAACCCTAGACGTCATCGTCCTTAGGAGAAAGGAGAGAAACGCACCGCTAGCATGCCGCCGCAGATATGACTCCTTCCTGCTGGCTTGGGAAGCCCGATGTGGAGTTCCGTCCATCCACGTGGATGAAGTAGAGATGCAGACGCCTTGACGTCTGCGTTCAGAGGACGTCGACAACCATCTGTACGAGCTGCATACGGCGTACATCACTGCCGGAAAGGAGCGTCGCCGGATCTTCCTACGACAGTGAACGGGAGAGAAGTTCCGTCCGTATAGATCAACAATGTTGTATCGTCGTGCAGTGGGACATCACCGAACTTGCTCCGTGATAAGGTATATCCCGCAAACACTCCTTCCAAATATGTTGTTGTCGACGAGATCCTATATCGGGTTGCGTGGTTTTTTTTGCTTCCACCGCACATGTTTTCTCCACAAAACCCAACAGTTTCACCATAGACAACACTAATAATCGATCTCACACATGCTAACATCTATTACCTCAATCCCTGGATAAGGAGCCTGTAGCCAGAATTACTTGCTCCCATAGTGTAATTCACTACCTAATCTAATGCCAATCCCACTTCTGTAGTTATTGGTTGATTAGTTAGATGTTATATAGTTATTCTCTCAGTTTCTCCTCCCATTTACACTCCACTTTTCCTGAAGGACATAGTAGATGGGTAACTCTATGCTCTCTAACCCTCAACCTCTCTCCCGAGATGAGTAAGCATATATCTATCCACTCATGGTGATCAAGCATAAGTAGAAAATAAAGCTTTCATAGATTTATATCTAGTAAAGAGAGATAAATATGATATTAATGCATGGAAATCTATCACAGTGTATATCTGGGCTACTCCCAGATCCTAAGGAATAAAGGTTTTTAGCCTTGCATAGTTTTCATTGATGAATACATGGGAGGGAATAAGAAAAATGTGGGAAATATGAAGAAACTAAAGTAACCCCTGAATCTCTGCTCGTCTGAAAGATACCCTCTGTTGTGCAAGAATTATACTGTCTTCCAGCTACAAAATCATCCTCCAGAGGTGTTTGGATCTCCTCAGTTAAAGCTTTCCGTCATTAGTTCTTCTTTTCTCTCTTTCCAATCATCGTGTAATAAAACTGACAGTCTCCCTCTCTTTGGTCGTCATCCCCCTAAGTCATAGGAGGCACTTAGGGTACAAATTAATGTCTACCATTGAATTAGAGATAAATATGTGGCTAACCTGATTGGGCAGACTCGGTATTAATAACTAGGTGAGTTGGTAGTATCGAGTCACTTAGGTTTGGTCATGCAATCCCGATCCTGTCAGTACTATCGACTCGACTCGATAGCACCGAGTTTTGTGGTTTTTGAGCTAACTCTATGACGTCAACTTGGTAGTATCGAGTTGGAAACTTAGTAGCATTGAGTTTTCTTGATTCATGTCGGGGCTTGCTGATGCTGAATCGATAACACCGACTTCAGTTGTTGATAGCACTGACTCGGGGTGTTATGACCGCATCTGAGCTTAAGTGGTAAACTAGGGTTTACCTGGATGATTACATGCTTAATTGGATTGATCATTTCTTAAATCTAATTAATGATGATAATTCAATTATGATTTTTTAAACCTAATAAGAACTTTAAGTGTGCTTTTACTTTGAGAGATTAGGGTTTTGAGAAATATAACCCTAATCGGCCCAAATTAGGGTTTTGATGATATATGAATACATAATTTGATAAGTATAGTGTCTCACTAAATGATTTTTAGTATTTTATGTGTAACTCTAATTGAATTCAAATTTGGATATAATTTGTATATCTTAAATTTGAACACTATTTAAAAAATCATAATTTTTGGAGAATGTTCTGACCTATTTGTTGGTCAAGTTTCAAACTCGACTGACCATGCTACTGACTGCAATATAATAGTGTAGTATTTGATTTTTATTTATTTATTAGTAACTTCAAATGATCTTAAATTTTTATTGGAAATCTAAAAATCAATCATAAACAACATATAAAATTTTAAAAAATTTTGGATCGTCTGTTAGCTATTCAGTAGATGAATTACAATAACATTTGTATGACAGAAAATTCAGCTGAAATAAGAGAAAATATAGTGAGGGGTCAATGTGCAATTGACCCAAGCAGCTCAATTGCTCTATATGGTCAACCCAACACACTAGGATCTCTCATAATTCATGATTCAATCTATAGAAATGAAATCCTAGAGAGAGAGAGGGAGAGTTAGGGTTTGAGAGGAGAAAGAGGTGAAATTGCTGATTTTGGGTTTCTCTATCTGATATATGATGAAATCAAGCAAGTTTTGCTTCTTTACATTGAATTTAATGATGAATCTTCTCTCACATGTCAATATTCCATCGATCCTCTAATTTGATCCAAAACGGTATCAAAACTTCCCCTTTTCTCACTCTTTCTTCATAATCCCTCATTTTTAGGGTTTCCGAGTTGAAAGGAAGAAGAATTGGGTGAATTGCTAGGGATTTGATATGAGATCGAGATTTTTAGAGATGAGATACGTTTTTAAGGTGTTTTCACACCTTAGGGTGAGTGGTAACTTCCTTTAAACAATATATTGCATGAAAATTGGTTAAATCATCCATAGTCTTCAATTGCTCAGTATGCGATTACAAACCCTGAATTGTCTGTTTGATTTAAGTTGTTGCAAAATGATATGAAATGGAATCTTCCTCTATTTGAATGAATTTTAGATGATAAAATCATATTAGAAATGTATACAATGCATCCTAATGAGAATTCCCTAAGTATTCATAGAGGTTATAAGAGTAAATTGAAATATAGGGAATTTGTCTATGACTGAAATTTGTTGTATAATTAAATAGAGAAATTTGTTTATCTGGATCCCCTTGGTTATGAATGATTGTTTATCTGAATTCATACTACATATATGTCAAATACTATCTTGTATTACATTTAACATGAATAGTGTTTGTTTGATATCTCAGTAAAGAGGGTGAAACCCTAGATGCGAGGAAAGTTGGATATTTACGAATAGATATCGTGAAATCCATTTGAAGGGGTTTTCTTGATATGATAGATTTTATATATTCAATTTTATTCTTGATGCATGATATCTCAGTGAATGGCATAGAAACCTAAATTCAGCTCAGTTCCAAGGTTCCATACATATATTAATTGTATATGATTTAACCAGTTTTTATTCAGTGAATGTTTATGTCGTATGAAATCCTTATGAGAGCCATGTGATAAGTGAATGAGGTAAATGAAACCCTAAGGATAGGGTGTCCAATGAATCAATTATTGTGATATCAATGTTCTCAGTATGAGATGTGGTGATGCTTAACAGTTCAATTGCATGTTTCTAGTGCATTTAATTCTACAAGTTTGATCTCTTTGATTTGATATATAGACAATAGAGTTTCTGACTTTCATAATACATATCTAGTGAATAGAAAGTAATCAAGGATGGAAACCCAATATAGTATGCTTTTAAAAGTATACATATCTAATTTAGCATTAAATGTCTGATTGAAATGATTAATGTGATATTGCAGGTTTTTAGCTGAATATTATCTTATATGCATGTATGATTTGTTTATGAGATCCGGATTATCTAATTCAAATATTTGTCATGAAATGATAAGTTATTATGTTGTTGCAAGCGGAGAGATATGACATGACCTAGATAGGGATGTTATTGATGCCAGGCATATATGTGTGAAATGTTGAATGAGAATACTTGTTTAGTAGACATGAAATATGTTTGAATACATGAGAAATTCTATATGTGCATGTGTAAGGAGAAACCCTAAGAAAATGGTAAACAATATGTTAAGCATTCAGTTCAGTAGCCTGAGTAGTCAGTAAGATACAAAGTTAAAAGAAATCAATCTAAGAGAAAGATATAATCAAAGTTATAATACACTTAGGGGCTCCGAACACCGTAGAACCCCTCTGAGAGGTCTACACCTTAGGGGTGAAATGACCTAACCCTGGAAGTGTCCAGTATATGGGGGTTAGAACGTACTACCAGGTGGTATGGGTGACGAAGCCCTAGTGGAACTCTCCTAAAAATATAGTATGTAGTGTCCAACATCAACCAGAGATCCTGGTGGAACTAGAGTATAGAAAAGCCAATAGGTGGCTTGACTCTCTGCCTGTGTGCTCAAGTTAGAGGAGGAGTCCAGTTTTACGGCCCACAGGTGTGCCGAGGCCAAAGTGCCATTACACTATTGCAGACCAGTGATGTAGTCAGGCTTAGCAATCTCGGGGTGTCAGCTAAGTCTTGTACGATGTAATCGTAGTGCACTATGAGTCTTCATATATAGAGTACACTGCATATGATTAGGGCATAAGCTAAAATATGATCATATAGGTTAAAAGAGTTTCTTATAAATAAAAAGAGTTAAGAAAGATTTGAGTACAATTTTGTAGTAGTTGTTCTTTAAATGCAATATTTGCATTCTCTATTATTTTAACGGTATTGTTTTAGATCTGCTCAGTGTAGTAATTATTGTTGTTATAATTGATATCAGTTGCTCAAAGGTATATCTGTAATTATATTAGTGCTTTAGACTATTTCTTTGATGTACTCATTCACTGAGCGAGTAGGCTCACCCCTCTACTCAAAATTTTTAGGGAAACCACATGGACTTGAAGAAGGTCAAAGCATTAGAGTAGATCTACCTCATGAGTTAAGTATGAGATTAGTTAAGTTTAGTCGGTCCCTGTCACTCTAGGTCCTTGTATAGATGTGAGAGAGTTATAAATGAGGTTTTGTATCTTTGTTTCCTTGATAAGAGAGAATGTATCTAATTATCATGTCGTATGTACATGGAAGTGTGAGAAACAAAATGAATGTATGGATGTGTATCATTAATGTTGAGATCATATTAGAGTAAAAAAAAATTAATTCTCTTGTGAAGTTTGTTTATGTGATTGAATGCGAGAAAATAAAGAGTTTGAAATAAAAGGAAAACTCGGGAGTGAACTTTGTAGTAAGTGTAATCCTCATAGTGATGCCCTAATCTCATGATTAATGGTGACTATGGGATGTGGGTGTGACAGCTTGGTATCAGTGCTTAGGCTGAGTCATCAGGGACCATTAGGATAGAAAGTTAGAGTTATAAGTGTGGAAGATAGGAAGTGATGTGTCTATAGCTCTGGGAAGTCTGGGTATTTGGATACCATGGCCCGGTATCTGAATACTTAGATTGACCAGTATCAAGCTACTCTGTCTATTCTTCTCTGGATGCCCTGGCCAAGCATGCAGTGGGAGAATAGGCTAGAGAGAAACCCTAGAAATATTAGGGTTAGGAGACTAAAAGTAATGAAGGAGTAAGAGATTAAACATATAATGTGATACAACTCTTGATTTATATTGCTTCTTTGATTGGAGATCAATAAAAATGCTCTTATATATGAATTCAAATTATCAATTTGTAGAATATATATGGTTCTTTTATAGTCTTGTGTATCATGAAGTGATTCAGTTATTGTTTATATTCTTTATATTAAGTAGACCAGAAGTTATGTTTAAATGAGTTTGCCCTAAGTGGATATTCTTTCCACATGTTTGACATTAATAGGAGTTGGTTAATCCTGAGTAGCTCTTTGCTTCAGGACTGTAGGTTCGGCCTGGTCTGGCTGGAAGGATGTGTTACTAGGATCTAATGACTCCTATTGAAAATATAATAAGAGTAGACTCTGGATAAAATAAGACCCACATCATAGTGGGAATGTACATACACTAAGATGTTGAAACATATGGGAAAGATATGAGAAAAGTATGTAAGGGCCAAGATAGTAAGAATCCATCATGAGGAATGGATCGTATAATCGAGTA
Source organism: Alisma plantago-aquatica (assembly GCA_963693085.1). NCBI lineage: Eukaryota > Viridiplantae > Streptophyta > Magnoliopsida > Alismatales > Alismataceae > Alisma > Alisma plantago-aquatica. The sequence goes on from OY856415.1 coordinate 168,665,183, forward strand.
TAATGCTTTTATGTACTCTAAAGCAAAGGCAAAATAGAATAAAAGAGTTGAGTATACAATAAGTACATAGAAGTGAAGAGTCTTTAGAAGAGTTAAAGTAAAGAGAATTGGATGAACATGTAAATCATAAGACTAGAACAACAAACTTAGTTGAAACAAAGAGAAATGTAAAAATGATGAGATTGATTAAGGAATGAGCGTTATGATATAATTTATAGCATAGAATGTATACCTTTATTATAAATCTTAATACATTCATCCTTATTAAATTTGGATTTCAAGTCTCTGTAGAACAACAAACTAGTTTCTAAAAGAAGAACAAAAGTGTAGCTTAACAAATGAATAAGTCATACAAAGGTAGACTATATTCAGGAGGGAAAAAACTTGATTGAAAGAGATACTAAGTTTGACCCATGCACGATCCGTTTAATTTAAAATGAAGGATATGTAATGTATTAAACATGAGTTGAAACTAGTAGAGAGGTTATTGATTTAGAATTTCAACTTCACATTAGTAGAAGGATATAAAGAAATATGTGCAACATGGTATACATGATCATACACATGAATAATCAACATGGTCATAAGAGAAAATTAGAAGTTAAAGATGACAGGTGGAAGAGTAGTATATGGTAAGGAGTATTATGGAAAGTAAGGAAGGGTTTGAAACATGATGGAGTAATATAGATTATAAAAGAAAGAAGTTGTGAGATTCAAGCAAGTGCTAATTAGTCAAGTATCCCTGTTGATAACTAATTAAACCTACATACGAGAAATGTGTTAAGGGAATGTTTGAATATATGAATTCTAAGTCTCAGAATGATCTTCTCTTTCATATCTTCCTTAATGAGAGCAAGGTGGGAATGAAGTGATAAGAAAATGAATCATATGGATGCATAACCACCATGGTAGAGACATCTAGTGAATGTAATAATGACACACAATATGATGATGAAACCCTAGCAGGGTAAATTGAGAATGTAATCTATCTAAATGTCCAAGTAAGAGAAAGGAAATTCAATTAATAAGATAAGGAAGACTTTAGTAAAACTTGTGAGATCCAAAGTTTAAATTTCAAATTAAGGGAGCAAAGTCACATCATAATAACGTCATGCTTCTAGTAAGGATGAAACCCTAGAATGTTTAGAGTTGTAGTAGTTCAAGGGATGTCACTAGTGATTTGACCTTGAATACTAGCATCTCTATAAAATAAGATCATGAAATTTGCACTATGAGAAGTAAACTAGAACTGATAGTAATCCAAGGTTTAAAGGTAGCTAATCTGAAAGGTAGATAAACAATATGGAAATGATTCAGAGCAAAGGATAAGAAATAGATTTGAAATATAAGAGGTGTGTTTTGAACAAAAAGATAAATACAATATGAGTGAAGTGTGATATGAAATAAATTCTTGCAGTGATAGCAAGAATAATGAATAATCTATTCGTATCTTGTATGTTTCAATTTTAAGGATGTTTAATATACATGATTAAAATGAGAAGGATATGTAGCAAAAAAAGTAAGTAGTAATGAATGAAGAGAGAGATAAGAGAAAACAATGGCTTTTAGCAATATGTGAATTTGTTTCTAGAAGTATAATATGTTGAAGGTATATTAAGGGATGTAAATTGGTTCTACGTATGATTTCAGTGTACATGTGCAAACAATATGTTAATCAAAGGTGTATGATAGATGTAGTCATTCATACCAGTAATCCATCTTAGTATTGTACAATTGTGGTATGGTGATATGAATTGAATGATGATAGAACAAATGGAGGGTTACCCTTAATAATGTAGTCCTACCTATTCACTCATATGAATAGAAGGGATGATAACCATATTGTATTGATATGTAACCCTAATGAGGTATAGATTATTATACCTAGCTTTAATATAACTAAGTGATGATAATTGGGTATGAATAGTCCTTGAATGACTAATACAATCATGGAGTACTCTGTTACTATTGTTGAAACCCTAGTATGCGATAACCTGATGGTTACACCTTGAATTATGTGTGGGTTCATACTTGAGGATAGTATGGAATGTGATGGCAATGCTTCACCTTATGCATCCATGATCCAATGGAGATGCCATGAGTGGTATTGTACAATTGTTGTTGAATCTAGTCTTCCAACTCAAGACTGTTTTGCTATTTGAGTAGCATAATAGTAAAATTCAAAACAACATGGTGAACTCTCTTTTGTGGCTTAGAGGTAATACATAACTATAGTTATATTGAGCCGTATGAATTGAGATATCTGGATCAGATTATCAATGTTCAGGTAACACCTCAAGAGTATGAAAATATTGAAATGGTTGTTTATCTCTCTATCCTATGATTGACTGCGGCATAGAGAATTTGTTTGTTATCATTGAGAACTATTTTAAATATGTTGTGATTCAGTGAAGAATTAAAGGACTTAATGTTGAAAACTGCATTCAAGTATGAAATACAAAAATATAATGACGTAAGATTTCAGAAGCTTAAAATAAACCTTGAATGTACTTTTCTTGCACGTTTATGTTTCGAGGATGAAACATTTTAGGGGGGGGACAAAATGGTTATGACTGCATCTGAGCTTAAGTGGTAAACTAGGGTTTACCTGGATGATTACATGCTTAATTGGATTGATCATTTCTTAAATCTAATTAATGATGATAATTCAATTATGATGTTTTAAACCTAATAAGAACTTTAAGTGTGCTTTTACTTTGAGAAATTAGGGTTTTGAGAAATATAACCCTAATTGGCCCAAATTAGGGTTTTGATGATATATGAATACATAATTTGATAAGTATAGTGTCTCACTAAATGATTTTTAGTATTTTATGTGTAACTCTGATTGAATTCAAATTGGATATAATTTGGATATATTAAATGTGAACATTGTTGAAAAATATCTGAATTTTTGGAGAATGTTCTGACCTGTTTGTCGGTCGAGTTTCAAACTCGACCGACCATGTTGCTGACTGCATTATAGTAGTGTAGTATTTGATTTTTAGTTATTTATTGGTAACTTCAAATGATTTGAAATTTTTACTGAATATCTAAAACTCAATCATAAACAACATATACAATTTTCATAATTTTTGGAGGATCTGTTAGCTATTCAGTAGATGAATTACAGTAACATTTGTATGATAGAAAATTCAGCTGAAATAAGAGAAAGTATAGTGAGGGGTCAATGTGCAATTGACCCAAGCAGCTCAATTGCTCTATATGGTCAACCTAACACACTAGGATATCTCATAATTCGTGATTCAATCTAGAGAAATGAAATCCTAGATAGAGAGGGAGAGTTAGGGTTTGAGAGAAGAAAGATGTGGAATTGTTGATTTAGGGTTTCTCTATCTGATATATGATGAAATCAAGTAAGTTTAGATTCTTTGCATAGACTTTAATGGTGAATCTTCTCTCACATCTCAATATTCCGTCCCTCCTCTGATTTGATCCAAAATGGTATCAAAACTTCCCCTTTTCTCACTCTTTCTTCATAATCCCTCATTTTTAGGGTTTCCGAGTTGAAAGGAAGAAGAATTGGGTGAATTGCTAGGGATTTGATATGAGATCAAGATTTTTAGGGATGAGCTGCATTTTTAAGGTGTTTTCACACCTTAGGGTGAGTGGGAACTTCCTCTAAATAGTATATTGCATGAAAATTGGTTAAATCATCCATAGTCTTCAATTGCTCAGTATGCGATTACAAACCATGAATTGTTTGTTTGATTTAAGTTGTTGTAAAATAATATGAAATGGAATCTTCCTCTATTTGAATGAATTTTAGATGATAAAATCATATTAGAAATGTATACAATACATCCTAATGAGAATTCCCTAAGTATTCATAGAGGTTATAAGAGTAAACTGAAATATAGGGAATTTGTCTATGACTGAAATTTGCTGTATAATTAAATAGAGAAATTTGTTTATCTGGATCCCCTTGGTTATGAATGATTGTTTATCTGAATTCATAGTACATATATGTCAGATACTATCTTGGATTGCATTTAAGGTGAATAGTGTTTTTTTGATATATCAGTACAGAGGGTGAAACCCTAGATGCGAGGAAAGTTGGATATTTACGAATAGATGTCGTGAAATCTATTTGAATGGATTTTCTTGACATGATGGATTTTATTTATTAAATTTTATTCTTGATGCATGATATCTCAGTGAATGGCATGAAAACCTAAATTCAGCTCAGTTCTAAGGTTCCATACATATATTGATTGTATGTGATTTAAGCAATTTTTATTCAGTGAATGTTTATGTTGTATGAAATCCTTATGAGAGTCATGTGATAAGTGAATGAGGTAAATGAAACCCTAAGGATAGGGTGTTCAATGAATCAAGTATTGTGATATCAATGGTCTCAGTATGAGATGTCGTGATGCTTAACAGTTCAATTTCATGTTTCTAATGCATTTAATTCTACATGTTTGATCTCTTTGATTTGATATATAGATAATATAGTTTTTTATTTTCATAATACATATCCCGTGAATAGCAAGTAATCAAGGATGGAAACCCAATTTAATATGCTTTTAAAAGTATGCATATCTAATTTAGTATTAAATGTCTGATTGAAATGATTAATGTGATATTGTGGGTTTCTAGCTGAATATTATCATATATGCATGTATGATTTGTTTATGAGATCCAGATTCTCTAATTCAAATACTTGTCATGAAATGATAAGTTATTATTCTATTGCAAGTAGAGAGATATGACATGCCCTAGATAGGGATGTTATTGATGACATGCATATATGTGTCAAATGTTGAATGAGAATACTTGTTTAGTAGACATGATATATGTTTGAATACATGAGAAATGCTATATGTACATGAGTAAGGAAAAACCCTAAGAAAAGGGTAAACAATATGTTAAGCATTAGTTCATTAGTCTAATTAGTCAGTAAGATACAAAGTTAAAAGAAATCAGTCTAAGAGAAAGATATAATCAAAGTTATAATACACTTAGGGGCTCCGAACACCGTAGAACCCCTCTGAGAGGTCTACACCTTAGGGGTGAAATGACCTAACCCTGGCAGTGTCCAGTATATGGGGGTTAGAACGTACTACCAGGTGGTATGGGTGACGAAGCCCTAGTGGAACTCTCCTAAAAATATAGTATGTAGTGTCCAACATCAACCAGAGATCCTGGTGGAACTAGAGTATAGAAAAGCCAATAGGTGGCTTGACTCTCTGCCTGTGTGCTCAAGTTAGAGGAGGAGTCCAGTTTTACGGCCCACAGGTGTGCCGAGGCCAAAGTGCCATTACACTATTGCAGACCAGTGATGTAGTCAGGCTTAGCAATCTCGGGGTGTCAGCTAAGTCTTGTACGATGTAATCGTAGTGCACTATGAGTCTTCATATATAGAGTACACTGCATATGATTAGGGCATAAGCTAAAATATGATCATATAGGTTAAAAGAGTTTCTTATAAATAAAAAGAGTTAAAAAAGATTTGAGTACAATTTTGTAGTAGTTGTTCTTTAAATGCAATATTTGCATTCTCTATTATTTTAATGGTATTGTTTTAGATCTGCTCAGTGTAGTAATTATTGTTGTTATAATTGATATCAGTTGCTCAAAGGTATATCTGTAATTATATTAGTGCTTTAGACTATTTCTTTGATGTACTCATTCACTGAGCGAGTAGGCTCACCCCTCTACTCAAAATTTTTAGGGAAACCACATGGACTTGAAGAAGGTCAAAGCATCAGAGTAGATCTACCTCATGAGTTAAGTATAAGATTAGTTAAGTTTAGTCGGTCCCTATCACTCTAGGTCCTTGTATAGATGTGAGAGAGTTATAAATGATGTTTTGTATCATTGTTTCCTTGATAAGAGAGAATGTATCTGATTATCATGTCGTATGTACATGGAAGTGTGAGAAACAGAATGAATGTATGGATGTGTATCATTAATGTTGAGATCATATTAGAGTAATAAAAGTTTAATTCTCTTGTAAAGTTTGTTTATGTGATTGAATGCGAGAAAACAAAGAGTTTGAAATAAAAGGAAAAGTCGGGAGTGAACTTTGTATTAAGTGTATCCTCATAGTCATGCCCTAATCTCATAATTAATGGTAATTGTGGGATGTGGGTGTGACACTGGGTGAGTTTTCTTTAGGTCTATGATGTCAAGTCGGTACCACCGACTGCTGCCAGGTCGGTAGCATCGAGTCTGTGGCTGTTCCTTGTACTTGAAAACACACAAAATCATCATAAGCGATTGGGATTCATACAATATTACATAAAATAGTAAAAACAATATAATTTGATGCATTTAATAGAAATATGTAGCATAAGTCATTTTATTCATAATAAATCAAATAAATGATTAATCTACACATGAAATCAAAGAAAAATATGCCTGAAATAATGACTAAAAATACATGCATCATCCCACATTTTATGTATTGGGGAGTTTGATTATGTGCCATTCTCTATCTGATTTCAAATTTATGAGGCTTGGTTTTATATTGTTCTAATGCTATGTTTATCTCATATACATGCATGTTCTTAGTATAATGATAGGTTATGTGCCCAAAAAGATTATGTGTGCTTTTGTGGCACCATTTTATTATTGTCTTGATGGAAAGTATCTCTTTTATTGTGACTCTTTTCTTTTATGCATGATTGGGTAGTCTTTTTCTCTTTTATGGGAAGTCTTTATTTTGATGTCCTTTATTCCATATATTTCTCAATTTCCTTTTTAGTATGCACATACCAGACTTTGTTGATGTCTTCTATTTTTCTGTTCTTACTGGGGTATGCTTCCAACCCTATGTGAAGGACAAGGAGGACATGGCATGAAGTTATGGACTTAGATTAAGGAGTTTAAAGCTTAGAGACATACTTGTTATGGTCTAGATTTCCCTCTACTTAGATCCATATGTTGTATCTTACATGTAAATCCTATGTGGGAGATTATGATGTACTTTTTTAATCTTGTTGGGAAATTGAATATAGTCTTTATTCCACTGCTACACTTTGGTTGCTTTGATTATCATTAATTAAGATTTGAAAATTTTACACCCACTCCAAGATACCTTTTAGGTGTGTTTGGATTGGAGGTTCTATTATTCAAATTTTTAGTAGGGAGTGGATCCCCTCTGTGTCCTACTCTTTACAGCCTAAGAATAATTGCTTTAGTTTCACGGAACTTTCTCAAAAGATTTGCCACATGGATTGGAAATAAATGCTTGCTTGTTTATTTAATTCATGCAAACTATATAGTCACTATGGCTATCACATTATATGCTCGTAACTTGCTCAAACCCCGCATACCAACTTTAGATGGAAAAAATGAAAAGTCATGGTGATGACTAAAGACCAGGCCCCAGATTGGGAAGGTCATATTTGGTCCGACCCCAGATTGGAAAGACCAACCTACACCTACACTCCAGAATGAGAAGGTGTTGACACCTGGGCTCCAGATTGAGAAGGTTGCCTTTTTGTCTGTTGTAGGGATAAGACCCTGAAAAGGTATTCTAGAGGTTGAGTAACAACAAGTTGACAGGTTATGAAGAAAATGAAAATATTAATTCTATAACAATAAATGTTGTGGTTAAGTTGTTACAGCTAGATGTAATATTTTATTTACCACACATACTAGTATAACTTGTTATATCGATTGCAAGCTTTGATTCTCAGTGTTTTAGGATAAACTGTTGATATTCTGTCATTATGATGGAAACAAACATTCAAGAAAGAAGACACCAACATGAACATACAATAATGAAATCATGGAGGTTATAGATAGTTTTAATTTCTTATCCCAAACTTTATAATGTAATTCCTTGGTGGAAAGTTATTTGTATCAAACTCCTTTTGATCTAGTAAAATTTATTAATTATTTCTGGTTATTTGATAAACCTTAGGTCATGTATTAGAGTAATGATGATTGCTCTCTCGGTCTGCGTAAATAGGGGATAACAGGGGGAGGGGGTCATTACAAGATCTTCCACAAAAAAAGGTTGCTATGGGCCTCATGTTTTCCTATTCTATAGGCAACTACCTAAGTAAATTTACCGCATGTTCTTTTATTGTGTGTTCACAAAACAATTGTAGTCACTTTTTTATTTAATCCACTGACAATGTGAGGAATTTTGATTGTACCCTATATGTATCATGCAATAAAGAGTCATGCCTCTATGTAACTATTAGAAATAACTCGAAATAACTCTATCTCCTTAGATTCCCACATCTTTTGGCATATATGGTAGGAACATAATCATCATTTAGAAATAGTGATATCCAAATATAATACTTATTATTGATATTTGTAATTCCTTACCTGCTAGGTTAAAATTCAGATACAAGGTGACACATCCTCAACCCTAAAGGTGAAGATTGATCTACAAGCCTTCTCCGTTTTGCAAGATGAAGATAGATCCACTCCAGTGTGTCTAATAATTTTTGAGGCTGATGATCAACAAGTCACTCTAAGCGATGACGGTATGGCTCCATGAAGTGTTCAAGTCTTCCTAATGTTATAGGTTATTTTTATGACGGTCTAATAGGTCTTGGGGATGCCTTGCCAGTATGTTCGTTTAAGTAGGTCTGTATTAAGGGGAGTACCCCCCTCCCCCCAACATTTGTCTCAAACATTATGTTGGTCTACTAATCTTTTGGTTCGAGTGCTCATTTACCGACTTGTGAGTTGTTTTATAGGGTGGCTTGCTTCCTTGGGAAGTGCTGCTCAAAAATGAAATTTTGCCCATAGTATGGCCGGCTTTTGCGCGATTAATTGAGACGATTTCTACGGGGTGAGCATATCTCTGGGTTTGTATTATTGATCTATCATTATGGTTAGGCTGAATATCCGGCTTGAATAGACGACTTAAGAAGGATAACTACCTGCGAATAAGATATACCAAAACACCTTAAAACATGATGCTGCTATCCCAGCAAATGATAACTGCTAATTTAGGATTCAATTTTTGTTGTAGCATTTGTGATCGAAAGTAACATTTGCACGAAAAATCGTCATTTAGTGCGCAAGAGCAAGAAGCGCAGCACCACCATTTTGCTAATTTTTGTGCGCTAAAAAGAGGGGGGAAAAGAAAAAATCTACACGAGACCATTACCGGGACATACCGGTCTGCGCGCACGTTTCGACCAGACCACGCTGACCGGCGGCCCCCGCCCCCGCTTTCTCAGTGGCTCACCCTCACCCGCTCCTCACCTACCCCAAGAGGCCTGTTGTGATCGCCGGCGCCGCCCCTATACCTCCCACCAACCCAAACCAATACCCACCCTTGACCTTCCCTTTCCTTATATCATTCCCCAACCCCTCTCACACAACCAGGAACCAAAAGCGTAGGGAAGCAGCGGGCTCAGTAGTTGTCAGCAAATCTCCTCGTTTTCTCCGGGTCTAGTCACAGGTAAGCAGCTCTGGTCCTCCCTCTTCTTCCTCTCCAGTCTCCACTGTTTCACACTGCTTGTCGATCCTTTTTTCTGCCTTTTTCCTCGTTCCTGAGTCGCTTGTTCCTGAGTCGAGTCAACACGCTTTGGTCGGTAGACAATGGAAACTTCTATTCAGGGTTCCGGTGGAATTTGCCCCTATATATTAGGAACAGACCGAACCTTCGATCAATCCATCTATAAGTCTCTGCGTCCAATTGTACAACGCTCTCTTCACTTCACCGGGTTCATCGTCGCTACAGCACTCTCAGTTCTCATCAGGTCCCCAGTCTTCTTCTTTTTTCTTCCCACTTACAAGCACTACTCTAAAGGCTTTTACATAAGCTTTCTGCGTCTCTGGTGCTTCTTACCGGTCGGTTTTTTTTAGATCTGGTGCTTCCTCCCCACCTTGATGGTTTGATGGAACGGTCGATTCGCTTAATTCGTCATCGAATTGTCTAGACTGTTAGTAATAGCTGGATCGGCGTTAATTTCGAGTAGATTTGCCTGGAAATCTTGTTTCTCTGGTGTCTGTCTGATTGTGTTCTGATCTCGATATCCGGATTTCTTGAATCTTGGTTTACTGCCGCCACAATTCAGGTGGAATGGTCCTCGCTGCTCCTCAACAGACCGTTCTTTTTCTTTTAGTTTATCCTTGTGGATCTGAAAGAATTCTTTCAGTCCTTCGTTACTTACCATTTTCTAGGTAGTTAGAGTAGTGACGTAGTGGCTTACGTTACTGGCCGTGTTTTACAGTTGTTTCGAGTTCCTATAATTTAATCTCATTTAGTAATGTGGTTTCTCAGGCGTAGAGGAAATTAAGTATGAATGTGAATTATAAACTAATCTTATTTCCACGCATATACATCTCACAATTGCATAAACTGTCACCTTTGTATTGGCTTCATGCATCATATTTCTATCTGATCCTTGAATATCTTTGCATCAGGAAACAACAGAAGCAAGATGGCCGTTCCTCTCACCAGAATTGGGCTGGCTGGCCTCGCCGTCATGGGTCAGAACCTGGCTCTGAACATTGCCGAGAAAGGCTTCCCCATATCTGTTTACAACAGGACTGCCATAAAGGTTGACGAGACCGTGGAGCGCGCAAAGGTCGAAGGTGATCTTCCTTTGTATGGGTTCCATGACCCCAAGGAATTCATCCAGTCCATCCAGAAGCCTCGTGTTGTCATCATGCTCGTGAAGGCAGGTGCTCCAGTGGACCAGACCATCGAGACACTCTCTGCTCACATGGAGGAAGGGGATTGCATCATTGATGGTGGCAATGAGTGGTATGAGAACACCGAGAGGAGGGTGAAGGCAGTGGCTGAGCGCGGACTCCTGTATCTTGGAATGGGTGTTTCCGGTGGTGAGGAGGGTGCAAGGAATGGGCCTTCTATGATGCCTGGTGGATCCTTTGAGGCTTACAAGAACATTGAGGACATTCTCCTCAAGGTGGCTGCTCAAGTACCTGATAGCGGTCCTTGCGTTACATACATTGGGAAAGGAGGGTCAGGCAACTTTGTGAAGATGGTTCATAATGGAATTGAGTACGGTGACATGCAACTTATTGCTGAAGCTTATGATGTGCTGAAATCGATCGGGAAGCTTTCAAATGAGGAGTTGCATCAGGTGTTCACTGAGTGGAACAAAGGTGAGCTACTCAGTTTCTTGATTGAGATCACTGCGGATATTTTCTCAATAAAGGATGACAAGGGTGAAGGGCATCTGGTGGACAAGGTGTTGGACAAGACAGGGATGAAGGGTACCGGTAAATGGACAGTACAACAAGCGGCTGACCTGTCTGTTGCTGCTCCCACAATTGCTGCCTCACTGGATTCTAGATTCATTAGTGGGCTGAAGGATGAAAGAGTTGAAGCTGCAAAGGTATTCTGCTTCGGTGATGTCTTGACCACTGATGGTGTGGACAAGGAGAAATTGATCGATGATGTCAGGCAGGCTCTTTATGCCTCAAAGATCTGCAGCTATGCACAAGGAATGAACCTGATCCGTGCCAAGAGCAATGAGCAGGGATGGGATCTTAAGCTGGGTGAACTTGCTAGGATCTGGAAGGGTGGTTGCATCATCCGTGCCATTTTCTTGGACCGCATCAAGCAGGCCTACGACCGTAACGCCGAGCTCTCAAACCTTCTTGTTGACCCTGAATTTGCAAAGGAAATTGTGGAACGTCAGGCTGCTTGGAGGCGTGTTGTCTCTCTTGCCGTCAATTCTGGTATAAGCACCCCTGGTATGTCTACAAGTTTGGCTTACTTTGATTCGTACAGGAGGGAGAGACTCCCTGCAAACCTGATCCAGTCCCAGAGGGATTACTTTGGGGCTCACACTTATGAGAGAACGGACATTCCCGGCTCCTTCCACACTGAGTGGTTCAAGATTGCTCAGCAGTTGAAGAAATGAGGATTTCTAGTGTTTTTCACTGCTGTGGGGTGGAACTGAGAATAAAATTACTCCGAGGGGTTGACAACATATGAGTATTTTACATTCTGTCCTTTCTGTTTAGACGGGTATAGATATTTTCTTTGAGCATAATGTATTAGTTGAATTATGGAGTTTTGATTTTTGCTATATTCAATAATCTCGCCATTAAAGTGTATGAACTGTGTCTCCTATGAAATTGTTTACTGAAATTGTAATTGTCATTACAACATCTCTTCCTGACCAATGGCATTCTGTAATTTGATGCTATTCGTGAATCATGATTGTGGGATATTTATGTGCATCCTGAGTTAGTGCAGATTTAGATTTTTGATTTTTTTTCACAAAGAACTAAAGCACTATCACTATTTTGTGCTTGTCTCCTTATTTTGTAACCAGCACTACCGGAAGCACTACTGTGATTTTGAGCTCATTTCTTTAGTTTATAACCGGTATCCATTGTCATGCTCTTCGTTTCATTAAAAATTACCTCTCAATCTGTAGATATATGTTATGTTTTTTTAGCAGCTTCCGCTGCTGCTTAGCTTAACTACTATTACCTTGTAATCTGTGATTCATCCTCTTTATATCACTTTCACCTGCACGATGTAAGAGTTGATACAATTGGTGTTTTATTTTCTGTCATATTTAATAAGGTCGTCGCCAAAGTGTATAAACTACATCTCCCTCTGGAAATGTGTACTGGAACTGTAATTGTAGGTTACAACATCTATTCCTACATATTTAATATGTCCGATTGGACGTGATTTTGGGGTGTTTTTATGCACACGGAATTCGTGTGCTTTTAGAATTTAGAATTTTTCTTACCAACAACTAAAGCACTATTTTGGGTTTTGTGCTCGAGTCCTTATTTTATAACCGGCATTACCAACAACAAAAGCGCTATTGATTTTGAGCTTATTTCATTATTTTATAATCGAAGTTTGTAGTTGTGCTCTTCTTTTTCTATATTTGAATTTTATCCCAATCAATACGTTTTGTGGTATGTTTATTAGCATCTTCGTCAGCTTTCTTCCAATATTTTCGTGTTAATCTGGTGATTCCACCCGCTTCCCATATCAGTGTCATCTGACTCGAGACTACAGTTGACGTAGCTTTCTTTCATGTTAAAAGAAACTTGCATTGACATAGTGTTTGCTATGGCGGCTACGGAGTGGACTACCATTTACGCGTCACTCGGTTAAAGAGTTTTCACTCTCCCGTGATGTCATTGTACTGACAAAAGAAATCATATAATAGTTCAACTCTAATGGGAGTGAACCTTATCGTTTCAGTTTGCACCACAGTCAGTGTCACGATTGCATCACACCGACATATTTATTAGAATATGCTATGTGAACAAAAAATTAAACACGAAACTGGACACATTTTGTTTTTATGTATGTATACAAATAATTGTAGTGATTAATTTATTACCTTCCTCATCTTTTTCATCTGTATGTATAAATATTAAATAAAGACAAAATGAGTGCAATCTAGTTTTGTATCCACATGATCACCGAAGACGACATAAATCATATTAGACACATCGCTATCCGCTCTGGCGACCCAGCGAAGCGCCTAGGGCTACTCCGACGCACGGTGGCTGGCTTGGGGGAGGGGGCCTTGGCCGCCGGTGTATACCACCCCACTCCCCCTAGGCCACATTCTCGCTCGACAGCTTGCAGGTTCTAGCTTCAGGAGGTGTGAGCGTTGTTGATCTCAGCTGGTCACCTGGGCGTCGGCGGCCTCAGATCTGCGGATTTGGTCCTCTAGCACTGTTCAGTGGCAGATCTGAGGGGCTTCGACGGGCGGCGACAGTTCTCTAGCCGCCCAACACAGCTCCCTTGGAGGTTTCCACGCCCTACTTTCCAGCTGCTAGCCCCTCAACCACGAGTTTCCCTTCTCCTATCTCGTTTTTTTCTGTTCCCCTTTTCTTCTTTCCTGTTTTAGCTTTTAGGTTGTTGTCGTTCTTAGGTGGCTGTTCTCAACCTTTTTATATGTCCTTCTTTCAGAGTTGGTTTGGTGTGTGTAGTTCCTCTCCTTCGTGAGAGCGCTGATGCAACAAACTTTTTCTTTCTGGTCTCCTTCTCTTGTTGATCTGGTTTCCTTTTTTGGTCTCGGCCTGCCTGGTCTAGGGTGCCCCCTTTTATCTTGACTGGCGTTCTGTTGGTGCAAGGGAACCTTCGGGGGTTCTTGGTTGTATGATAGAAACCTGCATCTGTGTTTTGGCCCCTTTTGTTACTCGAGCTTAGGCTTGAGTAGGGGGAAATACACGATGGGTAGGTTGAGGTGGGGGTTTTCCCCGAACAGTCCCCCCCTTTCTCTTATCATCAACTTGTTTCTGCACAAGAAGATCTGCAATGTCTCGTTTCTCTGGGCTTCACCCTGTGGCCATGATGCCAATTTTCTGGTTGTTTTATCTACTTTGTTTTGTTCTTGTAGTGTGAGTTGTGTCGTGTGGTTACTTCTGTCTACGTTTGTGGTCGGAGCTCTCCTTAGAGCCTTATGTGTGGTGAGTGGCATTATGCTGTACTCTTGGAAAGCTGGCGGTATTTATCAGGTTTCTTATTCTGGTGATTTTGATCTTAGTTGTGGGGTTCTGGTTTATACATGTGCTACCCATGATCATGGAGCGATTCCGTTTGAATGCTTCTTTGTCCAGCATATTGGGGAGGAATTCAAGCAGAAGTGTCTTATTTTTATCCGATCAAACTTGTATTATGACTTTGTAATGCTTGCTACTTTGTGGTCAAGATTTTCTAGATATCTTGTTCTTGTAGATGCCGAATGGCTTTTCTTATTATAATGACCATTCTTACCTTAAAAAAAAATAGTTTTGTATCCATATAACACATCCCATGTCTACTTTGAAAATGAACATTGCTATATGACATACAATTATAACTAATTTGGGGACTCAAGTGAGGGCCCTGACTAGCTGGTAGTTGCTAGTTGGCAAGCAAATGAGATATGTTGACAATTGATGGGACAATCCATCATAGAGATAGGGGAGAGAAAAAGGGATATATGGATAGAGACACTTATGGAGTTGGTGAGATAAGGAAATGTGAGAAGAACATGAGTTTTCTCTCATTTTTTGAAAAAGAGAAAATACAAGAAGAGAGAAGTGTTGATGTCACATAATTATTTATTATCTTAAGTCCACACTCATAATGGCTACATAGGTAAAGAAGAGTGGATTTGGGCGTGACATATAATTTCACACGAGCAATATATATATATATATATATATATATATATATATATATATATATATATATATATATATATATATATATATATATATATGAAAAGGGAAATAACAAAACTAACAAAGATAACAAGATACTAATATGGAGATAGAGACATGTACCCCTATTTCAAAATATCCCATTTGTGTTTCATTTTAAAGTTTAGAGTCTTGAGTGCAGCTGACCATCAATTGACAACTAAAAGTTCAATAAAGAAAACATATTAATGAATAAGCATTAAATATGATATGAAAGGGCAAGTAAACACTGTTTAAAAGTAAAATAAATCTTTCTCGGCTAGAAACATGATAACAAATGAGAAGTAGAAACAATATGAGAACACTTGACTATATTCTTTTATACAAAGCTTAATTTTGGTTTCTTTAACCATTATATCAATATTAGGTCATGCCATGTGCCCTTACCCCGAGAATTCAGAAAGGTACACAATGGTTATATAATGGGTTTCTCTATATTATGTTCCAGGATTGTCAATATATTATAAAAAATCATGAAAGTAGTATTTATAGGAACAATAACTCAATCAAGTAAGTAGCCAAGCATTGATACAAGCATACATACGAACAAGCCAATATCATAGTAGGGTTAAGAGATAAAACATACCTTGTGAGTAGAAAGCAAGTTATGATCCATGAGAAAGATTGCTAGAGTAGCTCAAATCAAAATGGACCTAAGATGTAAAATTTCATATATGGGTTCTTAGATCAGTAGGGTTTTGTTAAGTTAAAAAAAATATATGTCATGTTAATGTTCTCATAGATCTAAGTTTCAAAAAGATCAAACATAGTCTCCAAAGTTCCAAACATGCATGCAAATGCTCAACACAATCCACGTATCAATGTTATACCCTAGGTCTAGATAAGCCATCCACATTAGGAGTGATACAAGATAATGATGATCTCAATTTAGATGTAGAGAAAATATGAGGTTTATATTTCCATCAAGGTTTAATTGTATAGGATCATAAGTAGTCACACTAGATCAATTACATGCAATCAGGTCACATTTCTAAGGCATATGATCATGAAAGAGAATAGGATAGATAAAGTGGGTATTTTGTGCTGCAAGTAAGATAAAGGTACTGATTTAAGGTCATAAAGATAGCTTGGATACCATTAGGGCATGATCTAGCAAGTTTAGAGTCTAAAATAAACATATGCCTTTACATTACATTAGGTGGAACATATATGTCACATGTAGTCATAGGTACATATGAGTGGGTTACATATAAATTTGAGTTACAAAATAATATAGGGTCTAATTTCAAAGTGGTAAGATCATGTAATGATCAAAAGACTTGAGATTCAAGTCGTGATTAGGTATCATCATGCAACTAACATTAAAGATATACTTTTAGGTCAAGATAGTCATTAAAGGCACATCAATATTATCTAAGGCATCATTTACGTCCCAAGTATAGTAAGTTACTGATTTAGTGATATCAACATGTCTTGGAACATAAATGATTAAGATTGAGTACCTAGTAGCCTTAAACATCTTCAAAAGCTTCAAAGCAAGTATATTTAGAAAAAAAATACAAGTAGATTATTATTCCAAAATTAACTTTAATGGATAAATCTCATCAAGACGATAAAAATTCATATATAATATTCCATATTTTGTCAAAGGGTGTCTAAGATATGATTTTTTTAATCTTTGCATTGAAACTATAGGAGAACAAGATTTAGGAGTCACCAAAAGATTTATGGCCAACAGAGGCCCTCAGGATATAAGATATGTGGCCGGATAGAGCATCCACAATGCCGATGATTTTTGGCCTGGTTTGACAGTTGACCCAGGTTGCCCACAGACTCCAGTCGCTCCTAGCCGACTTGGGAGTTGGGGCTCATGATCTACGGTCCTCTCTCACCACTACGTAGTTGTCCTCTACTGCCACTGCACGCATGGGACAGATGTGAGGTGGAGGCCTACAAAGTGTCCGATCATATCCTCTGGCAGTAAGACCCACTTTATCAATGGATCTTGGGGTGACTTTTTCGTTGGGGATCGTGCTCGCTCAAACCACAACTCCGTTGAGGACGTGACGTGAATTTTACTACGCGCTTAAACGCAAGTATACGCGTCGAGTAATATAGGCCTTTGTGAGGCCCAAGTCGAACTCAGGGACACGTGAATTATTGGAGACTTCTACTAACTAATCACAATCAGCTAGGTCGAATAACAAAGTAAGGTTTGTCGTCAAAATTCAAAGAAAATAAAATGAAACAAAGAAAACAATTAATTAAAGGTTAATTTAATCAATTCAAAAGGATATCTTTAGGATTGCGGTTTCACCGCGGGTCAACATTGTATTAGGTTTTATATAATTCCTCACTCTTCTCTCTTTATCCGGGTAGTGGCCTGAAAACAGAATTACCCACTGTCGTGGTGTAATTCACTACTTAGGTCTAGGTTGATTCCACCGTCGTAGTAATCATTCCCTAGACTAAGCGCATTAAAAACGGTCTCTCAGTTCCCACCATTAATTTTACAACTCCTTTGTCAAGGATTTTATTGATTAATGTAGGTTTCGTCT
Source organism: Alisma plantago-aquatica (assembly GCA_963693085.1). NCBI lineage: Eukaryota > Viridiplantae > Streptophyta > Magnoliopsida > Alismatales > Alismataceae > Alisma > Alisma plantago-aquatica. The sequence goes on from OY856415.1 coordinate 168,682,852, forward strand.
CTTTTCAACCGTTAATCCTTCTGTCGAAGTGATTAAGGGCATTAAATTATTATTATGGTGATCAAGCATAACAATATATATGGAGAAAACGAATCTATACCACGGATTTGAGAGAGAAAATATGAATTATCAATATAAAATTGTCATACAATGCAATCCCGGGCTACTCCCGGTCCTAAAGATGGAGGGTTTTAGCCTCTCATGTTCATCTCGCACGAATACATGGTAGAAATAGGGGAATTCATAAGAAAAACGTGAAACAAGTGGGAAAACCCCTGAATGGAGAAGAACCGATAGATCCTTGGCGTAGAATACGAGCTTCCCCGTCTGTCGGTGGTGGAATTCGTCTTCAGCAGCGTCCGAATCACCCGGGATGAGCTTCTGGCCTCCGTTCTCCTTTTTCTCCTTCCTTGGCACTCGTGCAATGCGATATGAGATCTCCTCTCATGTGGGCGGCCGTCATTAGGTATAAGTCCCTAATTAGGTCATCAAATAACAACAGTCGTCCGATCGAGATCAAGACAGATCCAACGCATATCTGCCGGCGTCGATACCATCGACGCGGGTCGATGGTATCGACCCAACGTATTAGCGACAGCTTTCTTTTCTTTTGATGTGAGCGCCTGTGGTCATCTCGATACCATCGACTTGGGTCGATGGTATCGACTCTCTTTAGCGTCGGTTGTTGTCGTTTAGTAACGCTGTAGCTCTCCATGTGTCGATGGCATCGACTTGGGTCGATGGTATCGACAGTTTCCTCACCAGCAACCTGAAGGGATCTCGATACCATCGACTTGAGTGTCGATGGTATCGACTCTGTGCTGCTCCTCTCGGCTGGAAACCTGTGGCTTGGTCGATGGTATCGACTTCCGTCGATGGTATCGACGGAAGCAAATACTTGTTTTTCCTGAAATTTCACAACAAGACCAAGTAAATCCACACAAATAATAATATTATGATAAATAATGCTCAAAATAGTAAAACAGAGGGGATTTGACATAATATGAAGGCAAAGACCGAAATGAGTGAATTATGCAATATTATCCATAAAAATGAGTAATTAGAGCACAAAACACATATGAAAAAGGTCTATAAATGCGACTCAAAATCATCGCATCAGGACGTCCTCTCTAGAGAAAAGGGTAAGGTGATTTAGGGTTTATAGTCATCAGTTCAATAGAAAGGAACTAATGACATAGATATATGTCTTCATTTCTATGCAAAGAAACTGATATTACATACCGAACCATTATCGACAATTTTTCTAAAATAACCAATGTTGTACTTCTTCATCAGTTAAAATTTTAACTTATAAGGACAATTGTGTCTTCGGTTTTGATGGAAAACCAAAGATACATTTGTCCTTATCACTAAAAATTTTAACTGATGAGGAAGTACAACATCGGTTAGAAAAACCAATGAGGAACAACTTCAATGTCAATTATTTTATACCAACTACTGTATACATATGGTTTTTTTATATACCAAGTATGTGAATTGTTGTCTATCTATTCAACAGGATGCAAAACCTATAATTCATTAGAACAACATGTTTCATCCTATGTTTAGTTTAAAAACATTCCAACACACCTAGAATACCTACAATGACAAATGCATACAAGATTCCACATCCACACAATTCATTCACACAAATGAATTTTATTGCCCATCAACACTTAATTCTATTCTAATGCACATACTCAATTTAGAATACACACATGCAATTCTATTCTCCATTTCCATTATGATCACATATAGAAATGCAATTCTCATTCTATTCATTCATTTTCACATCCATTCACAGACATATGCATATATTGTTGGGAAATAGAGGCGTAGATAAGGCAGTGAAAATAAAAAATATTGTCATATTCCCATGAACACTAAGATCGCGTCAACAACTATGTAACACAAAGGATGGTTTTTAATGAGTTCATACCTGGTCTTGGAGCAAGTCCAGTGACTACAACTCATTGCTAGTCGTGCAACTATTTTCTTATTGCTCTTGGATGGCATCTGTGCAGCTCCTAGTTTTCACCACGGATGACAGATTTGAACATCATCTACATCAACTCCTGGTCTCACCACGTACTGTAGGCTGACGTTGTCCTCCAAGTGACAGAAAACAAACTCCTCGTCTCTAGAGAAGTCCACACAGACCAACTAGAACTCATGTCTGTCTACTAGAATAGACATGAAGGAGTTGTCCCTCCTATTGGTGTACTAGTCACCAACTTGCTCTCCCACAATTGTTTCTCCCTTGCTATCCCTCCCTTTAGTGGGTAGGACTTGTTCGGGCTCTCTATTGGCTACCACAATCAGAGGGGACAACAATTGTCAGAGGAAATTGAGTTGTGTTCTGAGAAGCTCTCAATACCCCTCTATTTATAGGAGGAGTTAGGGTCTGAATTCCAGTCTATCTGGGAGTGGAAGGGACCGGAAGTTCATGAATTTTCACAACTTAAGAGTGTTGAGCCGGTCGGTTCACATGTGAGTCGATTGGTTTGTGTTGTAAACTAGTCATTCCATCATGTTTCCCAGTCACATATGAATTTTTCAATTCGAATCAAATTAATGCATAACATAACGTCAACACTAATCCTTGATGAAATCAAATTTCTCCATGAGTTGTGTGTCTTGCTGTGCGATTTGATCATATCATGACCCCAACCGATTAGTTAATGATCCAAGCTGGTTGGTTCACTAAGTGAACCAGTCAGTTCGCTCCTCAAGTTAGGAAGAACATTGCCAATTTAGTATCAAATCAACTTGACACTCCAACCGGTCATTTCATCACATGAGATGATTGGTTGGGAGTCCATTCATCTGATGTGTTTCTTGAATTGAGTACCTAAACACTTTAGTAAACAATCCAATTATCATTCATGATTAAACCCCTCTTCTATTGAGTTCCTATTTGTTTGACCCTATAGGTCCCATATCACGTTGGTAGTCAATATCCATAACTAGCTTATGACATCACAAGCAAAGAGTGGTGCCTAGTCACATATCATTTCTACCCAAGTGAATGGAAAGTTGGAGAACATCTTCAACCTACAATCTATGTAAGCTATCCTAGTGATTGTATAATTCCTCTATCTCTGATATCTAGAAAGAACTCGAGGCATGGAATTGTTATCCTCTCAATGTTCAATCCAAGTTCCTTGAACCAAGAGCAGACTGTCTGAGATACATGTGACCTCAATATCATATATTGATTCACATGTGCATGCAGATGTGTTTCTCAATCTCTCTTATCAAGTAGCCAAGAAATCAAACTCTAGTAGGAGGGACAAATGTCATCTATATCACTCATAGTCAGTCCCCATGTGTCACAACTACCCAATAATCACATTTATGGAAATCCTTATTCAGGGTTATGTTTGATGATGTCAAAGTATACCGAACGACATGTGAGGAGTGTAGTGACTTCAGGTCTAAGAACCACAATCACCACCTTCACTATGAGAGATGACTATGACCACCATATATAGTTTTCATGTGTCACTCTCAAGGTGGGTCTTTCCGATGCACTATTCCCTAACAAGTATCTATGTGCTTGGTTTGATATCACATATTATGACTAATGAGATTCTATCATCAACCAACATACACTCCAGTCTTATGCGTTACTGTCTATCTACCTTCCATAGTAACAATCGACTAGAGACATAATTAGAATGTACATACTCATAATCATCCACATGATCTCATTGTTCAAGTCACATACTTGAATACATACGTCATTGAGTAATAGTCATTCCTTAGACATTCATTATGTTTCCTCATTATCTCATAACTGAGTGTAACATAATGAATTGGAAGCTTACCTTTATGATTATTATTAATCAAATCCTTTATGTTATATGCCATGTCAATCATCATATGATTGGCTCTCTGGGCATACCATACCAACAAACTCCCACTTGTACTTAGAGACAATCACCTACGAATCATAATCTTAGTGATCTAAACATGTCCACCATGTTTCTATTGTGCAAGTGCTAATCCACTGGGTTAGGGACACTTTGGTATAGTTGGTATATTGCATGTTCCTTTATCTCATCATTGTACAATTTCTCATTTGAGACGGAACTGCCATGATATGGTATCTGATATTCCTTTCCTAACTAGTAGTCTCATTGTTGTCACAGTATCTCTACTATGTCATCAATGGTTGGAACATCTTTAAGTTCATCCATATGAACTTCTATGTCCATGATACTCAACTTCTATTGTATAACTGAATTACTGGCTTGTAGTTCAGAACCCTTCTGACTTACAACTCTTTTCTTTAAAATTGAACATATTTTCTATTGTGATCGCTTTTGTCATTCTATAAGCTTGCATTGGTGTAACCCTTTACACCCAACTCTTCCTTGTTGCTTTAATCTAGCAAGCAATCCTTTTGTACTTTTCAAGTACTAATGGATTTCTTAATGACATTATTGGAATCTACTATCATGTTGTCATGCCCAATACATACAAGATTATGGGATGAGGAAATTCATATCATACATGATAGATCCAATTGTTGGTGCATATGGCATCTCACTCATGTCTTTCCATTCTTCACAAGAATCAGAACTTAAGGTTCATGAGAACTAGTACAAATTCTCTCTCATTGAATCCTTTTTATTGATCTCTTTCAACATCTTGATATAGTATGTGCTCATATTAGGTTACAAAACTTTTCAGGTCTATCTCTATAGATATCAATTCCTATCACATAGGATGTTTCACCCAATCCTTTATTGTTGAAGGTGTTTTCCATGCGAGGTCTCAATATTTACAATATTGTGATGTTATCTCCCATAAATATGTGAAATATTTATATACAATCCCCCTAAATATTTGTAATCACAAATTTCATCTTTTATATTGATTCAAGTCAAACTATTTGACTATCTTGTCAAGTCAGAAGATCCCATCTCTGATATGCTTGTTTCAAGCCTTTTGATTGAACTTTGTAGATTATAGACTTTTTTTGTATGACATTATAATACCTTTAGGTTATGTCATGTACACATCTTCTCAAATTTTTCTTTTAAGGAATCCAATTTAAATCTTCATATGCCAAATCTTATACTCTATACAAGTTGCAACAACAGGCATGACAATTGATAAAGGAACTTCTTCATGTTCAACAATTTGAACTGATTTGAAATCTTTTCAACTAATTTGTCCTTTTAGGTTATCCATTTAGGTCTTCCAATGAAAACCCAACTTCACCCTTTGGGTTTTACCCCTTGAGGTGGTACTAGCAAGGGCATTCCTTGTTAGTGTACATGGACTCCATAATGGCTTTAAACTATTTCTTAGATTATGGTTCTCTTTAGCTTCTCGTTGATTTTTTGGCTCATCGTTTCATTACCAACCTATCTGAGTTGTCTAATTTACAACATTTCAAGATCATATGTGTTTTACTAGAATTTACGAGGTTCTATGTTACATGAGAAACTTAAGATTCCACAACACCTTTTGATTCTCATTGTTTTCATTATACCTCCTTGTTGATCTCAAACTTTTTGAGTTCTATTTTTACTCCCAATGTTTCTTTTGGAACTCAGTTACCCCGACAATGAAACATTTTTGTTGTTTGGATTAGGATTATAGGTAGTATTCATCAATCATGGTTTATGGATAGACCTTTTTAGGAAATTATTTTACTTATGTATGTTTCAACCCTTTGGACATATTGGGATATTCCCATATCATATCATATCATATCATATCATATCACATATGATGTCCTTTAAACCATTTAATTTGATACTTAGTTTTAGTATAAAGCATGTATTCATGAGGAGATTTAAAGATTAGATTAATATGATAATCACATCATTATCCATAAAGATGCAATTCCTTCTTTCCGACACATCATTATTTCAGATGGATTTGACTTGTGATATCACCATATATCCAGAAGGTTTTCAAAATATTGATAGAAAGTATTTCAACATTTGATCATATTAGAGTTTCTTAATACTTCATTATAATCTTCTTGAAAAATTCAAAAGATTCATGTTTGCAAATCCTATATCAACTAATATCATCAGTGAATATAATTAAGTGCAAACAATTACCTTTTTCATTTATTATATAAGATGTTCATATATCAACATGTGTAAGACCTAGTAGGATATTTATCCTCCCACTACATTTAGTGAAGGATGTTTTGTCATGTTGTGCATAACTAAGACTTGCATGGCTCTTATTGGTTCAATAACCAAAAGAGTCTAGATAAACATCAATATGTATTCTAGATATGCATTTCTCCTATATGTGCTCTATATGACAATGCTATAGATTGTTTGAGTTATCAGTTATAATCTGTTACATATTAAATCATTCATATTTTGATTTTTACAAATAAAGATCATTATATATTTAGGGCATTGCCATTCAAGATCACATCTTTGAAATAGAAACATTAATAACTCTTTATTCATTATCATCCTTATTATACAAGATGCATAAAGAACAATATTTTGATTTATTGGCATAATGAAATAGCAGTTCAACTAACTCTATTACATGCCCATTGGGCTAAGATAAATGTAGACAAAGTTGTAGCAACTCTTGCCCTGCATAGTACATCTTTGCCCTTTCATAAAGGTTTTACTTCTTGTCAGATCCTACACATCACATATGTCATGTTTCTATCTGGTATCACATACAAAGATGAAGAAGTAATCAAATTGTTTTATAGAGTTTATACCTAAAGTAGAGGCCTCAACACCTTCCTTCTTATTCTTTAGTTCCTCCAAAAAAAGAGTGCAATTCCTTTTCCAATGTCCAGACTGGTGACAATCACCTCTTTTCTTTACTCCTCCCTTTTCCTTAAGATATAAAGACTTGGGCTTCTATCCAGATTTAGAAAACTTATTAGATTTGCCTTTTCCTTTAGACCTTCCCTTTATCTTGTTAATCATCATCAAAACTTGGGTTTGTCTTTCTTCATTTATGCCCCAGCTGTTCTTAACATGCCCAACAACTCTGTCAATGGCTTGTCAAATTTATTCATGTTGTAGTTCGTGACAAACTAACTGTATGACTCTAGTAGGGATTACAGAATCACATCAGTGGCCAACTCTTGATTCAAAGAAAATTCCAATTTAGCCAAGTTCTCCACATACCCAATGAGCTTGAGTACACGAGGACCTACTAGATCTCCTTTTTCCATGGAGATATCAAATCTCTACTGTCTTGCCTGATCTTGGAACATGTTTATAAGATGTGTGGCCATCTCAATCACATCCATGTTCTCATGTTGCCTTTACAACTCATAGTTCATGGAGCATAACATAAGACACTTGACATCAATGATTTGTTCGATATGCTTCTTGTAAGCATCCTCCTCAGCCTTAGGTGCATTGGGAAGAGGTTTAACTGGCTCTGGTGTCTCTAGGACATAGAGATTGCACTCCTGTGTGAGAACCATTCTCAACGTCCTGAATCAGTCATGGAAGTTGTTCCCATTTAACTTGTCCTTGTCGAGTACCGATCGTAGAGAAAAGTGGTTGTTTGTTGCCATTTGATTTTACAAAAGAATTTGCAAATTTGTCAAAAACTCATTTTGATTTTATTTGATATTTTGACAATATTAATTAGGTCTTTAATTACCGCCACTCTCATTATTTTGATCAAATTGACAACCCTCATTATCAAATCAAAATATTATAGTGAACAATCTTCAAATGAGCCAAGACCCAAAATGATCCAATTATTACCCGACCAACACTAGCGTCCATAATCAACCGTGGCACATCAACAAGGCCGTGGTGACCAACCAACCCTAACCTATTTTTACACTGATTTTCCTATCCTACCCCTACTTACCCTAGTGCTTCCCCACCACCTATATATACATAGGTGGAGGATGGGGAACAAAGGTTAGACACCCTACAGCTGCTCCTAGCCTCCATTACTCCTCCTTGAGCATTTAGTGCATTTCCCTTGCATTTATGCTCTCTGCCCACCATTTCCATTTCCATTTCACCTTGGAAACCTAATTTTCTAGGTTTTCCACCATAATCCCCCATATCTTCATGCTCATCTACACCCTTGTAGGAGAGAGGATGTCCCCAATAGCAAGGAGGTGAAGAAGAAGGATACTTCCCTGAGCTCCATGGCATTTCTTCCCCTTCTTCCCATTTCTTTTGCCATTTCTTTGACTATGTGTAGCTAAGCCCCTAGTGGTGGATTTTTTGGGGATAAAATGTGACTTTGATACCATGTTGGGGAAATTTTGGCTTGTAATGAACTCATTTTTATCTATGATGATTGCTCCATGCTTTTGTCTCTTATCCCATTGCCATGCTTGTGATTTATGCTTTTCACTATTAATTGCTTGTTTGATAATGATTGATGATACCATGTTTATAGGAGAATTGGGATGCATGTGGCAATCTTAGGTGTGACTCCTAGGTCCTAATATGGGATCCCTACCTAGTCCCCTTTGTTCCTACATGCCTATCTCCTCTCCTACTACTTGGTATGAGACCTAAGTTACTAGTATAAGTGGGATTGATGTGATTGACTAGGGTTTTCTAAAGGCTAGAATGGCTAGTGGCATGAGGCCAACTACCTCATCTCTACTCCCATATCTACCCTCAACCCTCAATTTCTCAATACCACTTATCCTAGAAACCTAGATTTGGCTAATCCCATTAGAATTATACCTAACCCTAGTCTTCAACTAGTAGTATAGGGTACATTATAATAGCATTTTCCTTATTGTTTGGTTTGGTAATCTAGATGTAAAATGAAAACCATGCTTGTCTAATAACTTCCCCCAACTAATATCAAGGTTACATCCTTAAATGGCCCACCTACCTTAATCATCTTGTTAAAACCTAACTTGCTTTGCTTGCTTGTTCATGCTAGTCTAGTTTAGTTGTTTTTGCTTAATCTAGTTAATTGCTTAGTTTTGCTCTTTAGTGTTAACTTAGGTTCTTTCTCTCTCTAGTGATTCACTTAGCTTCTAAATTGCTTCTTGCTCTTCTAGTGTAGTGTAACTTACCTCTGCTCTTGCTCAGTTAGTTGGTTAACCTAGATTGTTGATTTGATTATTTAAGATACCTTAGGTTTAATTCTAGTTTTCTTACCTGTCCACTTAGAGTAATCACCAAACAAAGCCTTTTGAAAACCCTTCAACCCTAGACTCTGCATTTGGAACATAGCCATCGCTAGCCTAGATCTAGTGCCCCCTCTATCCCTAATGACCGACCTTTTACTTGACACCTTCCTATGCTACGACACGACCCCGTGCGCTTGTAGGTGTACTTTTTCTATTATGAGCATGTGTTAAGTTAGGTTATACAAATTTTGAAAGTTCCCGCACGTGTGTTCGAGTCCCGTGGAGTGCATCTAGCCACCTTAGTTGGCTAGTGTGTACGCCTCTGGCTTGACGCGCCATGCTTTCTTGCACCGTTGTCGGGGATCGTGGCTCTCGGTAGCTAGTTAGTGTAGCTTAGCCTTTCCTTTTGCCCTCATCATTGCTATTCTTTATTATTTGTTCATTTTTGCATACTGCCATTCTAACTTGGTTTCTTGTTGTTTGTTTGTGTATTGTGTAGGTGACAGCTGTGCATACGCCACACACGTTCCACTTGTAGCGACTTGGTATTGTAAGACCCTGAGATAGGTCAAAGGAGATGCCAAAGTCACTGCAACCAACTCCAAGAAGCCGAGATGGCAGACAACAACCCTCCACCCACTACTACAGAAATAGCATTCAGTGTCGCTTTTCTGGGCGTCGGTTATTAAGGAAAACCGACGCCTATCATATAAGGCGTCGGTTGTTTAAGAAAACCGACGTCTATATTCGAAGACCAGCCGGACACGGGTACCGCTTTGTATTAAGCGTCGGTTGTTTATAAAAAACCGACGCTTAAAGTCGCCCGCGAAATCCATTTTTCGATAAAAAAAATAGTGTCATTGTCAGCGTCGGTTATATACCTAGAAAACCGACGCCTATGTGCGATGAAAATTTGCGCGGAAAATGTCACTTTCAGCGTCGGTTATCCTTGTATAACCGACGCTGAAGGTGGTTCCCGCCAAACATTTTCATGAAAATATCATCCAATTGGACGTCGGTTGTTGCAAACAACCGACACTAAAGATGTTTAGGCGGCGGTTTTTGTAAACAACCGACGCTATTTGGGAACTTCATACGCCCGACTCTTCTCCTTTCTTCTGTTTCATTGCGAGCGATTTCTCTGCTGCGGCGATTTCTCTCCGACGATTTCTTCTCCAGTGCCATTTCTCCGGCTAGTTTCTTCTCCGGCGCCCCTCTCCGGCGCCCCATCTCCGGCGCCCCCTCTCCGGCGCCCCTCTCCGGCTAGTTTCTTCTCCGCCTCCCCTGCTGCCCGCCCCTGCTGCTCCAATCACCCTGCGCCGCCGCCACGCCTGAGAACCGGCGCCGCCGCCATGCCTGGTGCCGTCGCTCCGCGTGCCTGCCCAGTGTGCCGCTGCCTGCCCACCTGCCAGCTTCGTCCAGCGTCACCCGCCACCCTAGCTCCTTTCTTCCTGCTCACACCCGGCGCCACCCCCTTCTTCCTACTTCGACCACCACTGCTGGGAGCTCGCCTATTTGTCCGCCGCCGCTAACGAAAGGTATGTAAGCTGAAATAATTGGGTACTGCTGTAATGCATCGAAGTAAATATCCTATTGCTCTTATATACTAGTAATGCATGATTTGTTTTACTGATTTCCTTGCTGCTTTCAGTGATTAATGATTGTTACTACTGGTTAGTATTACTTTAGTGATTACTTTAATTCAACAATTCATAGTTTGTTATTTACAATTACTGATCTGCTTGCCGATTTTAATGATTAGAGATACTGATTAATAGTAAGTATTGATGAATACTTAGTTAATTACTGATTTGTTGATTAGATATGTATAGAAGTTCCTTATAAATATATTTTTTATATACACATACATGTAATTTTGTATAAAATACATGATGTAGTGTGATCTTAAATCCTAGAGTGTACCCCTTTTGTTCTATGATGGTACCTATGACCCTAAATACATCCATAAGGGTCTATTGTATCCTAAAGAAGATTTATTTCTTCCTTCTGCCCTAATTTTTATATGGATCTTAATCTTATATCGCTTACTCATAAATAAGGAAATATCCTCCCTTATGACCACCTTGATGTGTATGTCCCATATAATCCACATGTTGGACCCTAATGATACAAATTTTTTATGTTGAAAATGAATGTTTGTTTCAAGTGTTGAACCTAATGTTGGACAATGTGTTTGTTATAGGTGGTACACATTTATTATATAAGAATGACATCACATGTGTTTGTTGGCCTAGAAAGTCAACAATCATTGTTCTTTATATTACTTGTACATTGGTATAAATTAGAATGAACAATCACTAAATTATATACTATTTGTATGGAGTCCAGCTTCATTGTAGATATCTATTATTGTGTTTGTTGGCCTAGAAACCCGTCCAAGATTGACTCATTAGGAGTAAATCTTGGATAGTCCCCGGTTTGGGACTGTTCTTGAACACCTAATCTCACTTAGGATGTAAGTGTATAATGTGTATTGGGTTTTCGAGAAAATTTTGGTAGCATTTCCCCGTTTGTTCTCTAAGTACATATGTACTTAGAGAACAGCGGGGAAATGCTGCCGAAATTTTCTTGAAAACCCAATACACATTATACACTTACTAGTGAGATTAGGTTTCAAGGATGGGATAGGTGGTACACATTTATTATATATAAGAATGACATCACATGTGTTTGTTGGCCTAGAATGTGAACAATCATTGTTTTTTATATTACTTGTACATTGGTATAAATTAGAATGAACAATCACTAAATTATATACTGTTTGTATGGAGTCCGGCTTCATTGTAGATATCTATTATTGTGTTTGTTGGCGTAGAAACCCGTCCAAGATTGACTCATTAGGAGTAAATCTTGGATAGTCCCCGGTTTGGGACTGTTCTTGAACACCTAATCTCACTTAGGATGTAAGTGTATAATGTGTATTGGGTTTTCGAGAAAATTTTGGTAGGATTTCCCCGTTTGTTCTCTAAGTACATATGTACTTAGAGAACAGCGGGGAAATGCTGCCGAAATTTTCTTGAAAACCCAATACACATTATACACTTACTAGTGAGATTAGGTGTTCAAGGATGGGATAGGTGGTACACATTTATTATATATAAGAATGACATCACATGTGTTTGTTGGCCTAGAATGTGAACTATCATTGTTTTTTATATTACTTGTACATTGGTATAAATTAGAATGAACAATCGCTAAATTATATACTGTTTGTATGGAGTCCGGCTTCATTGTAGATATCTATCATTGTGTTTGTTGGCCTAGAAACCCGTCCAAGATTGACTCATTAGGAGTAAATCTTGGATAGTCCCCGGTTTGGGACTGTTCTTGAACACCTAATCTCACTTAGGATGTAAGTGTATAATGTGTATTGGGTTTTCGAGAAAATTTTGGTAGCATTTCCCCGTTTGTTCTCTAAGTACATATGTACTTAGAGAACAGTGGGGAAATGCTGCCGAAATTTTCTTGAAAACCCAATACACATTATACACTTACTAGTGAGATTAGGTGTTCAAGGATGGGATAGGTGGTACACATTTATTATATATAAGAATGACATCAAATGTGTTTGTTGGCATTTCCCCGTTTGTTCTCTAAGTACATATGTACTTAGAGAACAGCGGGGAAATGCTGCCTAATCTTTTCCTAATATATACTAGTTTCCTAATATATACTTGTTTTCTCTGATCTTAGAATGGATAGATCATGGATGTCCATTCGTAATCATTGCACCCCAAAGTTTATATCTGGTCTTGATCAGTTTATTAGATTTGCCGAGGAACATAGGAAAAAACCTACAGATAGGTTCTACTGTCCATGTAGGCATTGCGGTAACAACTTGAAAGTCAACACTGGTGAGGAAATCAAAAGTCATGTCATGTGAAACGGGATTGTACAAGGCTATGGCACTGGCATGGAGAGATTTCAAAATCGAAACCAGTAGATGTCGATAGCAGTGCTTGGGTGGAATAAGAAATTGCCTCCGATGACGTAAATGTGAACGAACCAGTTCCAACAGACATCGTTGATGCGATGCTGGATAGTTGTAGGGTAGAGCACACCGATCCACCTCCTATCTTTACAAACATTGTGCATGATGCTGAGATACCGTTATACACAAGCTGTGCTAAGTTTACGAAGCTTAGCACTGTGTTGAGATTGTATAAAGTCTTACATCAACTATCTCAAACACCAAATGATATTACAGAAACTATCAAATGCCTCGCCTTTAAACCAAAACCGAATGTTATGTCTTATGAAGGGTTTGACATTAATGGATTCACATATTACACAAAGCGCCAAGATGATAAGAGTGTCGTCCAAAATAGTGGGGTCACTCTTCAAGCGTCGACTATGTACTTTGCAAGTGCAAAGGATAAGAGTCCACGTGAAGCTAAAATGTCATATTACGGTGTCATTGAGGACATTTGGGAGTTTGACTACATAGATTTCAAAATTCCGCTCTTTAAATGTAATTGGGTTGATAACACCAAAGGAGTTATAGTGGATGAATTGGGTTTCACTTTGGTGAACTTTGAAAAGATTGGCGAGAAGGGTGAACCATTCATATTGGCATCACAGGCGAAACAAATATTCTATATCGATGATCCTACGAATGATAAATGGTCGGTTGTTCTTCATGGTAAAAGACAGTTCATTGAAGATCCTATAGATGAAGAAGAGTACTATGATAAGTATGATGACTCCAGTCCATTCTCAGTTGGGTTGCCCACTCCACAAAATATTGAAGCTAATGATGACTTATATGTGCGCGGAGATCACAATGAAGGATTGTTAATTGATAAAAGATCACAATTTTAGAGACATGTATGTTAATACAAATGCTAAATGTTTGCCTTTTTCTAGTTAATACAAATGCTAAATGTTTGCCTTTTTCTAGTTAATACAAATGCTAAATGTCTGCCTTTTTCTAGTTAATACAAATGCTAAATGTTTGCCTTTTAAATGACATTTTCAGATGGCTGACCATGATGAGCATGATGTCCATGATGAGCATGAAGTCCATGATGAGCATGGCGAGGATACTAATGTAAGTTCTAAAAAAATGAAGGATTGTTAATTGATAAAAGATCACAATTTTAAAGGCATGCATGTTTATATTTTTTTATTGAAGCTAAATGTTTGATTTTTTAATATCAATATCATTATCTTCTAGTTAATACAAATGCTAAATGTTTTCCTTTTTAATGACATTTTCATATGGCTGACCATGATGAGCATGATGTCCATGATGAGCATGAAGTCCATGATGAGCATGTTGTCCATGATGAGCATGGCGAGTATACCAATGTAAGTTCTAAAAACATATCCTGTATTTCTATAAAATTCATTATCTTCTAGTTATGTCATATATCCTATATTTCTATATTGGGCTAATTTAGTGTGTTTATTTTTGTCAAATTTTAGGTTGATGCACATGTACCCACTGAAGCACTGGAGCAACTTGATGCGCAACACCAAACACTTAACAAGAAAAGGGGCATCACTCTGTTGAAGAAGTTATTAGCGCTAAGTGGTAGTGGATCCAAATTGGTGGTGGAGTTTGATAATGGAGGAAATCCAATTGGAGTGAACCGCAATAATTTTGTAAACTATCTTGGGTGTACCACTCGGAGCCATTGTGGTGTTAAGTATGATAATTGGCATAAAGTTCCTCAAGGGAAAAAAGACTTGATATGGACGGATTTATGCGTGAGTTATTATTATTTGCAATTCTATTTTGTAGATTACAAATTCTATTATTTGCAATTCTATTTTGGATACTAGTTAATAACATTTCTATTTTACAGAATCTGTTTGTATTGGATGAGAAGTTGCATCGTAAAAATGTGATGCAACGCGCTGGAAAGATGCTTAGGAATTATAGGACAAATCTGAATAGAGAATACATAAAAGAGGGTGATAATAAGAAGAAGTCAGCCCTTGAACAATGGAACTTCTTGGACAAAGAAGATTGGGACAATTTTGTTGCTTCAAAAAAATCTGAAGAATTCAAGGTATTAGGCGTCACTCCCAATTTAATTAATATACATTGTATTCACCTATTCAAGATTAACATTTAGTGCTACTAACCAAATCATTAATGTGCATACTAACTAGGCCCTCAGTGACACACAAAAAGCAAGGCGTGCACTGAATGTGCATGACCACACTATGGGTCCAAAAGGCTATGCAAGCGTTCGCCAAAGACTACAGGCGGAGTCTGCGGCTACTCAGGAGTCTGCTCCTACTCAGGAGTCTGCCACACCCATGCCTCACCATGATATCTGGATAGCTGGCAGGCAAAACAAGAAGGGTGAAATAAAGAAGCCTGTAACTGCTGAGGCGGCTGCAAAAATGGTAAAATACAACTCTTAGAGAAATCGTTTGAATATTGATTATTTGTGGTGTTAACTTACCAATTTCTGTTTATGGTGATTAGCGGGAGCTGCACGAGTAGAGGAAACAAGGCACGTTCATCCCTCAGGGCACAAGGGATGAATTGACAGTTGCTCTGGGTAACCCAGAGCATCCTGGACATGTTAGAGGTGCCGACGCTGGTGTTGGCATCAAAGCATTCTTTGGGCCATCCCAGTGCAAACCCAGAGCGGGACTTTCTCAAGAAGAGGTAACCTATTCTTTTTTTAGAATGTTACTGCAAAAGGAAATTCATTAATAAGAAGCTAATGTTTCTTTTATCCATGCATAGGAGAATAAGAGAGTTGAGGATTTAGTTGCTAAGAAGGTCAATGATGTAGTTGCTGAGAAGGTCAAGGAAGAATTGCTGCGGTGGCAGGCATCTCAGGCTTCCAATACGCCTATGGCGACCCACTCTTCTCCTGATGCACAGACTGCGAGTAATCCTGGAGACCCATCGCCTAGCACGTCTGCTGTAAGTATTGTTTATGACATTGTAGTTAGTCTTTTCAAGTTGTTATGTTTTCAAGATGATATATATATATATGTATAATATTCTTTACGTAAATTTGTAGGCATTGAAGCCATGCCGCTTAAGAATGCAAGACTACGTTGTTGCAGAGGCGCATGCTTACCCGTCCCTTCCTAGGGCAATGTTTCACGGGACTCCAATGCCACAGGGCTACGTTCGTGTGAGCCCGATACGTGTGTTACCCGATTGGAGAGAAGCTACATTGCCATATCCCCACCCAGATATTGATAGACTTGCTGATGCAGAAGGCGGGGTGATATTGTGGCCCAAAGCAGATGTCGTCTACACGACTGAAATTGTAAGATAAATTTACATTGATTTAGACTGTTAATGTGTATATATGATGTCAACTGATATGAAATTATATGTACAGGTTAAAAAGAAGAAACCAGGAGCACCTAGGCCTCCACTTCCACTTCCCGCATTACCCGATTGGGTTCCAACTAACCTAACATACCCGTTAGGTCCTGCTTGTAGGGGAATGGCATGTTGGCTACGGGCACATAATGTACATTGCCCTATAATTATTTCTTTAGATGCAGATTATGCAGGTCAATCATACGATAGCTCTTTATTTATACAAGATATTATTGAGCTGTTTATGTATGATTGGCTGAATACATCAATGATAGAGACATGGATAAGGTGAGATCTTGTTTATACATCCATATACCTTGTGTAAGATCTGGTGATCTGGTTTCTTATATATTAATGCATACGCCTATATGTTTTGCAGCTACTTAGTCGAAGATCATTGCAAACAATTTGCATTTGATCATTTGGGATTTTTGATTCCATCATTGATTAGTTTGGTAGCTAAAGACCCTGATAATGTTCAACAATACTGTATAGATGCTTTTACAACTTTTGGTCAGCAAAAGAAGACGATAATAATAGCTCCATTCAATGTCAAGTAAGTTTACTTTATTTATAATTTGGACTTAAGAAAATTCCATTTTTATTTTGCATTTTGAGTTATTAATTGTTAACTTCTTACCTCTAGCGGTAGACATTGGGAGTTACTAGTTATTGTCCCCGGGACATTCACTGTTTATTATCTAGATCCTGCGGGGAGTACATTGAACCCTAAAATTGGACACGTAATGAGAATGCCATTATTCTGGTGAGAAATATTTCATTTTTATATCCGTTAACATCTTTTATTACATTACTATTTACTTATGCAATTTACTGTGTTATATTAACATGTAGGGGTTTAGATGCATTCAAAAAGGCTGGAGGAAAGGTCCCAAGGAAAAAGAACCAGCCAATAAATTGGGAGAACGTACAAGTAAGTTCCCGACTCCCCGACTCCAATGTATATATCATTGATGTGAATTGTGCTTAGTTGTATTATTTTGTATGTTTCAATTTATAGTGTGCTACACAAGACAATGGCTGGGCATGCACATACTATGTGATGCGATTTATGCAGATGATTATCAAACATGCCGCATTGGACATCGATAGCATACATGAGGTATTATATATAGTCTCATTAGTTAGTATGAAATATGTCAATCTTTTTTTTATATTATTACTTATATATACATCATTCTCTTTGCAGGTGTTTAAAACTGACCATACTATAGGTAAACACTTAAAAAATATACATGCTCCATATACGATGGAAGCATTAAATGAAGTAAGAGAAGAATGGGCAAAAGCCATACAAGCAGTGGCAACTGTAAGATATAATTGGGATGTTGATAGCGATAATGAATGATACTTTGTAAATGAATATTTTTGAATGTTAATACATTTATTTGAATGTTTCTATATGTGTGAATGTGAGAATTGAATTGATGTATGAATGTATGTACTTGTGTGAAATTTTCCTTGTGACTTTTGCAGGTTTGCGGCCTGTTTGTAGGCTGATATCAATGGATGTCGTAAACCTGCAGTTCAGAAAACTGAACTGCAGGTTCTCATCCTGCTGACCAGCCACAGTAGGCCTGCAAACTGATATGAAAAAAAAAATATAAATAGGCGTCGGTTATTAATAGAAAACCGTCAGCAAAGACCTACAGCGTCGGTTATGTATAGATAACCGATGCCTGATGTGGCCAAAGAAGTCCTGGAAATGGCGTCGGATATTCGTGTCGAACCGACGCCTATTTAAACAACCAGGCGTCGGTCTTTTGGTATATAACCGACGCCAAAAGAGTTCACGCCACAGAAAACGACATCATCTAGGACACTTTATGCGTCGGTTATCTACTAAAAGACCGATGCTACATGGAATATAGGCGTCGGTCTTTTAGTAAATCACCGACGCAGAAAGTGCCCTAGATGACGCCGTTTTCTGTGGCGCGAACCCTTTTGGCGTCGGTTATCTACTAAAAGACCGACGCCTATAGGTTAAATAGGCATCGGTTAAAAAACCGACGCCGAAGTGTTCGACCTTTAGAGGCGCCCACATAGGCGTCGATCGGAAACCGACGCCAAATGGGGTTAAAAGACCGATGCCAACGGCCGTTTCTGTAGTAGTGACCTCCACCGCAGCCCAACCGTCCACTTTACGAGTACTTCACCGTGGGGAACTACAATTCACCCATTGCCACCATAGTTGACCAAATGCTAGGTCAACAGTTCTCCATCCCACCTGCACTCCTTGGACTCCTTCCCACTTACTATGGGATGGAGAATGAGAATCCATATCACCACATCGATGTGTTCCTTGAGACATGCTCCACTTTCCGTACCCCCGCCGCCACTGACGGCTCCATCAGGAGAACCCTTTTTCCGTTCTCCCTAAAACAAAAAGCTAAAGAGTGGTATGTGTCAAAGCCAGAGCTGGTAACTTGGAGTGAAGTTAAGAATGAATTTCTCAAGAAGTTCTTCTCGATTGCCAAGCTAACCTACATGAGAAACTACATCACCTACTTTGCCTAGAAAGAGAATGAGCCCTTCCACGAGGCGTGGGAGAGGTTCCAAAAACTTCTCCATGACTTCCCCCACCATGAAGTGCCACTGTGGCAACTAGTTCAAGCCTTCTACACCGGGCTTGAAGAGTTGAGCCAAAACAACTTCGACTCATCTTGCGGGGGCACTTTCATGGAAAAGTCACCCCAGGAGTCATGGCCTCTGTTCGAGCATCTTGCTGAAAATTCCCGCCATCATGTTTCTATAAAAGGGGGGCTTTGCAACTGAAGCTACATCTCTCCACCTTCCTCCATAGCTCCAACACGCAACATTGCTGACCCCAACATTATGAAGATGATGGCAGATATGATGAAGATGATGAAGAACCAAGCCAGTGGTTCTCCTAGCCAACCCACCATGGAAGTCAATTCTGTTGATGAAGAAGTGCATGCCTTGCACTCCTTTGGCGGCCGAAGCAATCAAGGCCCCATGTCTAACACCTATACTCTCAAGTGGAGGAACCATCCAAATTTCTCTTGGAAGCAACCAAATGAGGATGGGCAAGGACAAGGCCAGCCAAGGCCAGGTACAACTCCAAATTTGAAGATGGAGTGCTCGGGAGGTTGAAAAATTTGAATGAGGTAAAGAAAGAAGTGTCCTCCCAAGGGCATCATATTAGCCACCTTGAACAATGACTTGATCAAATTTCAATCTCACTTGCTCACCGTGAAGAAGGAAGACTCCCATCTCAACCCATGGCAAAGCCGAACAACGATGGTGGTTATGTAAATGCTGCACAAGGTGCATACATCCCACCGCAAGGCCAAACACCCCACTCCCCCAATACCAAGGACCACCACATCCATATGCTCTGCCACCTCACCAACCCCCATTTAACTATCAATATCCCTTGCCGCCTTCACATACCTATCAACCCCCACCTCTACAATAACATCCACAACAACTGACTTGCACTCCAAAATCCCAACTCGACTAATCAAAGGCCGCCACCACCACCATCTTCACAAGCTCCTCCTTCCTCCCACAAACAAGTGAGTATGGTGTCTATCATATGGGGGAGAGAAGCTATTTAAAAGCTTGAGAAAGGGGAAAGGAAAGTGATTGAATTTGATGAAAAAAGCTTGATGCTAGAAGGGGCTAGCAAAGATCGTGAAAGATCTAGAGAATTTGCTGCTCAAGTACTGCTAGAGAGTGCCGAGTGCACCCAAGTTTCTGCTGCTCCCGATGTGAATGTAGAAGAACTCTCACTTGTCCCACCCTCTCTTAGGAGTAATGAAAGTGCAAGAGATATGGTTCTTTTGGCTGTTTGTGACAAGGTCATGTCTGTGGCCCCACAGGCCATTGACATAGCAGTGCTTGAAGCAATACCTTTATGGGAGACAAAACCTCCTCATGAGATGAGGATTGCTATCATCCCTCCTCAAGGCCTAATGAGTGTTGTGGAAACATTTGATGTAGGTGGAATGCAATTCCATGAAGTTCCATCTCCTCAAGAAAAGGGCAGTAGTATCATGAATCTCCTGGGATCCTTGAAGCAAGGAACGACAGGCATCGAATCATTCTTTTTGTTGGTGAAAGATGTGTGCATGGGGAAGAGAAAACTAGTGCTACTACTTCCCAAGGAAATCATTGCTACAAAATCAGTGAATTTCATCTTCAACCTTAGTTTTCCAGAAAAAAGGACGATCTGGGAGTTCCTCTCATTACATGCTACATCGGTACACAACTTGTTGAGCACGCTCTCCTTGATTTAGGTGCAGGGACAAGTATCATGCCATGGAGCATGTATCTATGACTTGGCCTCAATAAAACGGAACCAGTGGATTGTGTCCTTGTCCTGGGTGATGGAACTAAGAGGAGGCCCTTGGGAATATTGCAAAACACAATAGTAGCAATGGATCAAAGGATAAACATTGCGTATGTGACCGATTTTCTGATCGTGGATTCTGGACCTATTGATGGAAAAGAATACCTCATATTTGGGAGACCCTTCTTGTCCACTGCGGGTGCAAAAATCAATGTGTGTACGAGCACTCTGACAGTCATGTATAAAAGGAGAAAGTTCAATTTCTTTATATTTACTGAAGAGGAGAGGTACAAGTTGGGAAATGAAGACTTCGGTGAGAGTCTATGCTACTATGATCCCTTCGAGCCGTGGAAATCAAGTCCATACTTTTGTTCGATGCACACTCCTTGGGATGAAGCACATGTCATCAGAACTATGGAAAGGATCACTGTGGAAGAGAAGGAGGACACTGTGGGTGTCAATACCTAGTACGAAGAGAAACAAGCCCAGTTGAAGGCTATAAATTT
This sequence comes from Alisma plantago-aquatica, assembly GCA_963693085.1. Classification (NCBI taxonomy): domain Eukaryota; kingdom Viridiplantae; phylum Streptophyta; class Magnoliopsida; order Alismatales; family Alismataceae; genus Alisma; species Alisma plantago-aquatica. The sequence continues at coordinate 168,704,103 of OY856415.1, forward strand.
AGCGCTTGTGGGAGGCAACCCACGTGGTTTGAGATTCTCGAACCCTGTTTATCATACTTTCTTTTATTTTCCACAAATACACACACACTTGTGTTTGATAGTTTTTCTTTGAGTTTTGATGACACGACATGTGTTAGGCACTAGAGAGAGAAGGGATAAAAGTTGAGTCATGGTCATTATGACTAATTTGTGACAGAATGCCAAAGAAGAATGAAGTGCTTGATTTTGAATTGAGAAAATTGAAGGATTGCCCCCAACACGACTGTGGAGCTCGACCACAACCATGTCACAAGTGGCCAAACACAACTGTGGCCATCTGCCACGGTTGTGGGTTTTATTTCATCAAAGTGGCCAATATGCCAGGGTTTTTTAGATGAATGGCCACGGCCGTGGGGAACTACCACAGCTGTGTTGAAGATGCATGGCCACGACTGTGGGCAGCCACCACGGTCGTGGGTTTTATTTCATTAAAATTGCAGGAGATGTCAGGGTTTTTGGGGTGAATGGCTACGGCCGTGGCCATCCGCCATGACCGTGTTCAAGATGCATGACCACGACCGTGGCAACCGACCATGACCATGGCAAGGTCAGGTTGGAACGTTCTTCATCGAAAACATGACCATGGCACCCACCACAGTTGTGACACCAAGCCCTGGCCACGACCGTGGACGAACCTGGTTTAGGAAAAAATTATAGCTTTTATACATTAACCCAACCCCCACCTTCATTTCTTCTTCTTCTTCTTCCTCAAGTGCACGACTGTGGCGATGCACAACACCTCCGACCTCCACCATTCTCCACCTCCAACATCTCAAAACACCCCCAATCAACCCCCAATCAATACCAAATCATTCCCCATCCATCCCCCTTCCATTTCCACCACCTTTTCTCTCTCAATCGACCCTCCATCTCCACCTACATCTCCAATCTGCCCAACAACCCCCTCCCCTAAACCTCCACATAAACCCTCCATTTTTCACCCAAATCCACAACAAACCCCACATCCACCATCTAAACCTCCTTCTCCTCCCATTCTACACCTAAATCCACATCCATATCACCCTCTATACCAAAATCTGAATTTCACCCTCCATTCCCAGCCTAACCATGAAGAATTGGGAAGGCAATCACCAAGGGGGCCAATGTCATCACTGGAGGAAAGTGGCATTCCAAAAATGCCTCCTTTGATGTTTCCATGCCCTCCCATACTCCAACCCCAACAAACTCCGCATCCCACTCCCTCTATCGCTCACAATCGGTGAGTGCATCCCACTCTTGTTCATCCAACAGCCACCACATCACCAATGCCACATATGAGGGAGAAGAAGAAGAAGAGGAGGAATCCGAGGAGGTCGACTTGGATAACATTATTGATGATGTTGAGCCGGTGGCTTCCAAAAGAAGCCAAAGATCAAAAGCATCACCGTCCTCATCAAAGCTCCCGCCAAAGCCTACTCTAGCGTGCCATTCGACATCTCACATGGAGGTGGAGCATAGTGAGCAACCACAGTCTACGCAGCAATTGCATTGGGATGAAGATCGGTATGCACATTGGTACAACCTTGAAACAAGTTTGGGGTCCCAATATTATAGAATGGAGGAAGATGAAAATGACAGTGATGAGGAAGAGGTAGAGTTGATGCTTGAGGAAGATGATGTTCTAGAACAGTTGGAGGCGGATAGATTAAAGTCCTTAGGAAAGGCCCCTGTAGGAGTGTCCTATGGAAGAGGACATAGGCAAATAAAGATCTCTCTCACATACCCAGAGTGCATGATAAGAAGAGTCATCTCCACTAGATATGGTTGTGAGAAGGTCATTAATGATCTAGGAATCAAAGAAGCAGTGGAAGGAAGTTTGAAGGCAATGGGGCTGTGGAACGTCCTTTTCACACCCCAAACAACTTACCTTGCTTTGACTCAGGAGTTCTTTGCCACCCTGGAGAAGACAAAGGTGAGAGGTAGTGAAGCTATCAAGTTTGCCATGATGGGAAACATGAACACCCTCATAGCTACTGAGTTGAATTGTGTTTTTGCTGTAAATCCTGAAGAGGCCAATAAGATGGATGACGGCCTGCTTGAAAAACATGTAGATTTTGATTACGCACATAGACTCTAACAGGAAGTGGTGATTGCAACACAGGGAGGTCCAAAACCACCAATATAAGCAACACCCTAATTCATTATGTGCAGAAGGTCTTAGCAAATACCATTATGGGACGATATGATAACCAAGGCTCCATCTCTCAAAAAGATATGTTTCTCTTGATGGAAATGAACCACAAATGATATATAGACATTGGAGTGCTACTGATTGATCACATGAGGTCCATACCCTTCAAGAGAACAAAACCCTTTGTTATGGGAGGGTTTGTAACCTCAATTGCACTCGCTTTGGGGTATGATCTTTCTGGGTTTGAATACCCTCAAGTTGTCATTCAGAAGACACAAAGTGATATGTAACTGATCCAGCAATACATGTGGTAAGATCAATGACAAATGCACCACCAAGTCAGCCACTTGTATCACTACCACCATGCCCAAGCAGCAAGAAACCCCGAATGGGGTGGAGATTTTTGGGGTGGCATAGCTGGATATCTAGAGACATACCCTCCACCCCAGGATGACTAATGGGGACATTACTACCAACATCCTCCTATAGGCTCAACTCCTCCCTTAGCTCCTCCTCCAAATCCTCCTCACTTGTCAGACCAGCCACCACAATAGCCATGACACTTCCCCTATCTACCCTACGTGATAGTTTCATGCTGAGGACATCATGATTCTAAAGTTTGGGGTGGGTAGGGCGGTATGCACCACCCTATCTCTCTTTTAGTGATTTTGTTCCACCTTTTCCATCTAGTTTAGTTTTCATGTTCCTACTTTTTTTATTGCATTTTTGCATAGCATATAGTTAATTTGATGCATTTTTTTGCCTAATTTTCAAAAAATTTGCTCCTTTTTGCCATGCATTGCAATTCATGTAGATTTTCAGTAATTCTTGCATGTTTTAGCTAGGACTTGCTTGCTTTACTATTTTAAGTTCAGTAATGTAGGTTTAGATATGATTTAAGGGAAATTGGCACCATTTTGGCCAATTTTGTCCAATCTTGAATGTTCTTGCCCAAAAAGAATATTTTGACTTAATCTCCACTGTTTGAAATGAAATTTTTAATCATTTGACAAATGCATGCTGTTTTCTTAGATTTGATTGCTATATGGTCTTGATTGTTAACTTTTTACATGTGCACCACTTCTCTCAAGATTGTGAAAGTTTTTGGTTGTTTTGTGAATTGAGCAAGCTACAAATGCTTAAAGCCTATGGAATCACTTGGTGGTAATGTGAATGTCATGTTGTTCTATCATGTGGTGTGATACTATATGATGAAGTGTTGGATTAGCTTTCATATAGGAAATCTTATGTTGATGACTATGCTAATAACCCCTCTTTGATCCGACTATTCTTCCACCATCTTCATACCTCTCCGCCTCATGAAAAGATGCCAAAGTGCACATAATCAGCCTTGGCCACGTCTAAAAGTTTGGGGTGGCCATATCTTTATCTCCTCACTTCACTCTATCCACCATATGCCCTATCTACACCAAGGGAAAAGAAAAGAAAAGAAAAAGAAAGCAAAAAGAAAATAAAAGGATGCTCTTGTTTAAGAGCATTCAAATAAAGAAAAGATGAGTGTGTAAAAGCACTCCAAATCTTACCACATTCCTTTCTTCCTTTTTCACACCCATTGAGCTAGAAAACATCAAATCTAGATCACTTTACCCTTTTCTACAACCAAGTGGGTCTTCTAGTGTGGTTTGAGGTATAAGAGTGAATGCATGAAAGCAGAACAATACTCCTAGTCATCTTTGATTAACACCAACATGAAACGGTCTACCCGGAATGACATGAAGGATATGTGGACAACTTGTGTTTCTATGCTTTATATTTGAATTTTGTATGCTCAGTGCTCAGGTCATGAATGGCATGTGAAAGAGGAAAGGAGAGAGGTGGAACACATGCACTTAGTCACTTCCAAGACCATGTAGTCAATGATTTTTTGTTTCTATGCATTTTCCATTCTTGTGTATTGAATGAAAAATTGAAAAGAGAGATTAAGTTAGATCATACTTGAGGACAAGTATGTTTTAAGTTTGGGGTGGTGATGTAGCCTTATTTTAGGGCTCCATCTTGTGCCATTTTGTACTTTAATCACATCTAGACATGTTAGATTACAAGCTTTTTCCCCTAATATGTTTATCATCACCAAATGCCCTTATGGATGTTCTTTCCATCATTTTTAGGTACTTGGACCATGATTAGGGTGAATGAGAGAGAAGGAAGGAGTCATAGGGTTCCTCCACTCATGGAGGGGTACAAAGAAGGCCCTAAAAGCTCCCTCAAATGACCTCCATTAGCCAAGAATCAACATCAAGAAAAAAAATCCATGAATGATGAAGTTTGAAGTTCAATTGCCTATTGTAGACCTCAACACGGACGTGGGCACAACCCCACAATCATGTCATTCATGATGAAGAATCCTTGAAATCAACAGGGAATTGCACCCAAATTCCCACGACCGTGGCAATCAGCACGACTGTGGCCCACTGAAGATACCACGACCGTGGCTACCAGGACGATCGTGGCCAGCATAGTAAAAGATGACCGTGGGCATACCCCCACGGTCATGTCATTTATGATTAAGAATCAACAAAACCAATAGGGATGGCCCCCAATTCGCCACGACCATGGCCAACCGCCACAACCGTGTCCAGTGAAGATCAACTCGCCCATGCTGACCAAGTCCTCCTCCTCCAAAATGGTCGTGTTACTCAACATAGCTGTGGTGCTTCTCACCCAACACGACTGTGGCACTCCACCACGGCCATGGCCACCTTCTACTTAGCCTCTTCACCACCCTTTCCATACCACACATGTGTCCCTACTCCAAGACCATCCCTTACCACCCTCACCACGACCGTGGAACATTAACACGACCGTGGTGACCAACCAACCCTAATGTAACAACCCTGCCTCCTGGTAACCCCCAATTAAGGGAGACCAAAAGGTCAGAGCCATTATCCAATAACCCGAATCAAAGGTTCGACAAAAAATCAATAATAATTATGAAATTCTACTAACTAAACTGAAATCTGGTAGAAAATTAAAACTTTGCATACCTTTTAAAACTTTGGAAATCTATCTATCCAGAGCTTGAATTATTCTATCTAATCCTCCTTGTACTTTATTTCTTATTTCCACAATGTGTCACTTTACTGTTTGTTCTTTCAATTGTTGTTCCTAAAACACTGACAAACAAAACGTCGGTCAGTATATCGAAATATACTGGTATGTGGGAACAACAAAATATTGCAAATATGGCTAACAATTTAATAATCACAATCAAATTATTTAACAAGCCACTTTACATTTTCAATGTGTCATTCTCCACCGCTTTTGCCCTAACCCTGGCATACCCCTCTAGGGTTTCTCTTTTGCCATTGACTTAAGGACACCTTCTCAATCCCAAGCTTGGTGCCTGGGATTCACCTCTCACGGTGCTCCATAGTCATGCATCATAGACCACCTTCTCATTCACAAGCTTGGTGTCTGAGAGTCACCTCTCATGGTGTTCATGGGTCTACCCTCTTGGGCCTGACCTTTATGGCATCTTTCATCAGGGTGGCATGTAGGTGCGAGAATACACATTTCTTTATAATTGTGATAACCATAGTGACTTTATAATTTTGCAAGTATGAACATCCAACTGTTTAGATTGCATTCAATACAAGGAAACATTCGGAAAACCCTCAGGAAACTAATGCAATTAACTATAATTAACCACATACCTGTCAAGCTGATGTGAGACAGAAATAATCCAATCAACAATAGACAAGCAAGCATTCAATAAGATCCTGAAAAAATTATACAATTCCCTTTTATTACTCATGTCATCGAGATCTATTAACTCTAGCTCGCTTCCTAGGGTTTCTAGTCCACTTTTAGTGTTTCATTAGAAATTAGGGTTTTTACCTCCTCTTTCAACATTATGATTCTTAACTTATCAAAACTACATTAAACCCTTAATTTCTCAACATCTAATTCTCAGTTTCAGATTAAAGGCATAATTAACCATTAAATAAGTATGATAAACCTCTTTTCTTTAAATCTACCATTTTTATCCTCTTTAACCCATGACAAAGTCATTATGCTCATTTATCATCAATTCAAAGTTCATTATAGTCTAATTTGTATATGAACTTGATTTACCATTAATTCCACCTTTTATTCATGAGAAAACCCTAATTACTACATTTAGGGTATTTATCCAAAAATTAGGAACTTTAATGCTCAAAATAGCTTATAACCATGAAAACTCAGTTCTATACATGAAATCAAATAATTAAAGCCATTAGTAGTCCTAATTACCAACATTAGGGTTTCAAGGCCTATTAAAGCCTATTAATGCACAAAACTCTAAATTAAGTTAATTACATGCAAAATTCATCTTTTTCTATCTTAATGTATCTCTTTATTATTAATAGGTTAATATCAATTTTATCCATCAAATAAACCCTACTAATCACATTAATTACATCAAAATAGGGTTTCCTAGCCATTAATTCATTAAAGTTGATACATTACACTACTTTTCGAATTTCAAGAGGAATTAGGCTTTAAATATATTTTTATTGCATTCCTCTCATTTTTCTGAGCAAAAATCATGTATAATGCGCATCTATCCAAGCTATGGTTGAGGAGATATGAATTTAACAAAATTGACTTACTTCAGGCCAATGGGATTGCGCCACGTCACTTTACCCAGGCAACGATCTCGCGAATTTGGAAAACATTTTGAAAAGACATCCATGCCCTTGGTTAAATCAGCCGCTGCTTCAGCCCGCGAAGGGCAAAACCGTCCAATGCCTATCTAGTCTTCTTCAACCTCGAGCAGGTTGAATTGCGGCCGCCCTAGCCGCCGATCTTTAGCTTTTGTGCGGCTCCGACTTCCCGTTTTGGACCCAACCTTCACCGGAAGTTCATCCCCTACCTCTGCCACCTTCATGCACGCATGGGACGCCAACAATCTGCAGCCAAGGGGGCTGGTTTCATGCTCCTTAAGCCAAACACTCGCAGCTGTCACTGCAGCCCGACGACTGCGGTTATGCATGACCCAGGGCACGGTCCTGATGGCTATGATGATCCTTGTCTCCGTGGTATACTAGGCTATTATCAAAACCCTCTGTTGGCTCCTTGTTGTTTCCTAGTTTCTCTATTCTCCCATGCTTAGGGTTTGTACAAACAAGAAGAAGATGGGAGACATGGGTTCTCTCTGGAACTCGACCAGAGGGTCTACCCCTTATATAGGGGTGGGTATGAAGCCCTAAGGCGTGCCTCATGAGGACTCAAGTCCCAACTCTAAAGGAAACATACTTTCCTTGGTTGTGAAGCAACCATCTCTCTCTCTCTCTCTTCATTATCTCCTATTTCCTTGATATTCCTTGTTGCATGGATATTTAGGAATTTGAAATTCCTCTCCCTTATCCTCTTTAATCTTGTCTTTTAATTCATTGGCCTCGAATTTATATTCTCCTCAAGTAGGAAATATCCCTTCTTAACAAAACCACATAATTCCATTAATTATGTATTCCCATTATCCTTATTTTGCAATTTTGGTATTTTCTCTTTCTTTCCTCTTCATTGGGACTCCTTGGATCCCAAGAAACCCTATTATTTCGAAATCATTTTATTGGATACTCATTATCCTTCTAGATGCATCTAAATGCATTATTCTTCATTATCATGTGTGTTTCTTATTAAAATATTTCTTTTTGAGGATTTCTCTTTATTTCTCTTTTATTTTCCTCATTGGTATTACTTTCAACATTAGGAATCCTTGGGATACAAAATTCCACCAAGGATTACTCAATTATACCTCTTTTCACCTATTTTTCACATTTCATCAATATTTTCAATTTCTTTCTTAATAAAGAAATACTTAATTGATCTTTTCTTTTCTTATTGCACTCTTTATGTAACTTTGGACTCCTTGGAACCCAAGAGGCACGAAATCCTTCTTTGGATTTGCCTTATAGAGGTTTCCACATTTTTCTTTTCTCAACTATTCAATTATTCATTCACTAATTGAATTTTCTTGTTATTTGGGCCCAATAGCCAATAAAGCCCACAACACAATCATCAATGCTATTGTAAACGAAATCCACTTATTCCAAACAAATTATGTCATTTGTTGTTCAAAAATATCTTTAATATGAGAAATTACATTCCTCACCAAATGAACCAAAAATTGGGGTTGTAACATCCTTCCCCTCTTATAGGAATTTTGCCCTCAAAATTCCATCAAGCAAACAACAATTCAGGATAAGCCTTTCATATGTCCATCATGGATCCCATGTGGCTTCACCCTTTCCATGGTGCTTCCCAAGAGCCTTCATCATCTCATATTCTTCCATATGAGTTCTTTCTTACCTTGGTATATCATACCCTCATAGGTGACTCAGGACATTTCAGCCTCTCAAAAAGCTGAATAGGTTCAGGGCTCAGCACATGGCTTGGGTACCTCACATAGTGCTCTAGATCGGACTCATGTAACACATTATACATCATGTTATCCTGAGGGGCAAGGCTAAACATAACCATCTCCACCAATCCATCTCAAATGGACCCATATATCGGGGACTCAGCTTTCTCAGCTGTATCTTAGAGGGGTCGGATTTTCACATCACATATTCTCCCATAGTGAACTGCATGTCAGTCTTCTTTGCATCAACTCGTGACTCATGTCACCCTTGGGCTCTCTCTCAGCCATTGTATGATCAAGCGACTTCATCTGCACACACTGTGGTTCCTTTTATGACCTTTACGAGGCCTCTTTCACCAACATTGTCATAATGAAGTGGTGACCGACACAACCTCCTTATAGAACTTCTTGCATCCCGATAAAGGCTATGGTGGTTAACATCACATCTTAAGAACTATCTCTATGTATCACCCTGAATGAGCACACATGCTCTCATCAAACCCTCTAGTCTGGATCATACTGTCCATTAGTATGGGGTGATAAATTGTACTATCATCGAGTTCTTCATGTATCCACTTCCACCTCATGGAAGGGAACCGTGGTCATACCCAAGAACTTTTGAACTCGCATCATGATGTGGTTGAACCATCTTTCTCTCTTAAGTAGTTCAACCAAAACTATCCTGTGGTAGTACTCTTTCTTTCTCATGTCATCTTGATGAGGCGATCTACCATAACCCCTATTGCATCTTGACCTTCCTTGGTCTAGGGGAAACTCACAACATCCATAGTGATGTCCCCCCATTCCCCCTCGGGAACTCTTTATACTTTATATCCATGCATTGGGTTACTGATGTTCGTCCTTCACCTCCTGGCTTGCATGGCCACATGCTACATGTATCAGGCATCCAAAGCTCTACCATCACTTACTATCTTTGTAGTTTCATGGTGTATGGTGATCATGATTTCCTGTATGTCATGATTCCTCAAGATCGATTCCTTGGAAGCCCTAACCCACTCTCATCAGGGTTTTATTACCTTCCCATCCAAAGAAGTGTATCCAAGGTTCTACAACCATCCTTCTACCACATCAAGGACTAGGCTAGCTATTCAAACAACCACTAATCTTGTTCAAAAGATCTCATTATATCTGAGTGTTAGCCCAAACTTATCTCTTTTTCTCAACTTAAGGTTAGCCTAACAACCTCAACTTCTTCTAGCTTCCAGCTAAAATAGGCACTATATCTCAACCAGAGCATTCATTACCACTTCTTATCCTTAGGTGTTAGGTAATGTCGAAGACATACACTTCCATGTATTCCACTTATCATCTCATCTCAAACTCTGAGTCTATCTTCATCAGAACACTATGAGCTCATCCTATTGATTATCAAACTCAACCTTGTATCACCTGCAAATTTCACATAGCTCATGATAAAACCTCCTCACAAGATGATTTCCTTAATACTCTTAGTGTTTGTAAACCATCCATGTATCATTCGTTCCACAAAGGTATGTTATCATCTCTATCCTCATACCTTATAGCAACGTTCCAACTTCCATCATCTTTTATCCTTGGTGTAAAGCATGCGTACTGTCCTATATCTCACTCCCATAACAAGAAGAAATAAGCATTTGGCGGCCGTCCAAACACAAAGTTCTTCCTGTTCCAAGAGTAGAGATGATACATCCCACATTGCCAGTACACCTTCAAATTAAAGTTGAAACGTGTAACTTATGTCTCTACTTCACAATCATCTTGATATCACAGATTACTTCCATGGAAAACTGGTCTGAGACCTATTTCGGTCACCACACAATCCTTGGTCATCTCCTCTAGGTCTATAGGGTGCTGGAACTTTTGGGGTCATCCCTCTTACCTCATGCATCAGAGAGTGCCCTACTCATCTGCCCTTTGGGTCCCATGAGTTCATGAAGGTGATCAATCTCCTAACCCATGGCCCTCAGACAATGATAGTTGTTACCTCCCGACCCTATGGTCATGTGCAACTATGGAATTAGGCAACTCATACTTCCATCAGTCTTAACCCTACCTAACCCTAGGATAGACTTAGGATTCTATCATAGTACATGTTCAACTTAGAACCTTACCCAATCCTTCATCATCTCTCTCTACATTCTTGGGTTGTCTTTCATCCTTTCTCAGGGATCATAGCGACCTGCCTACCTTGGTCAGGCCCCATACTGGTTACCTCCATGGTAACACCTCCACATGCACATAGAGATGGTTATCTATGGGTCTATAGGTTCATTCTCATGCCATGTACTCTTTACTTAGCTTCTCAAGATCCTATGAGACCTCTTTCGGTTACCTCAAAACCAACAAAACTGATATACACCCTACGAAAGGGTCCCTCTCCCAGGATGGGAGGAAACTACAACTCTTGACAACAAGGTCACAACCGTCCTTAGGGTTTACCTTGACATGAGCATGCCTAACCCATCAACTACTAAAGCACAATCAGACCACCTATTAAACCATGCTAGGTCATACTTGTTTTCTTTCCTCAACTTTGGATCAACTTAGTTGTGAGGGGTTCATCAAACATACCCTTAACTTAAGGGGTTTCCTTTACCTCTACGCATGAGGAGTACCATGCTCAAAACTATAGAGACTCAAATCTCATTATGATCATTGGGTACACTGCTTCCCCTCTTAGGCCTAGGAACCCTAGGTTCAACTTTGGGAGTCCAACTACATGTTCAATCTCTTAACCACGAATCAAGCATATCCAAGGTATGTCATGTACTCCCATGATCCTTTTATATAAGTAGCACCTCAGAGTTGAGTCCTCCTCAAGGACAACCAACTAGGTATAAAACCCCACAACAGGTTACTTAAACCTCCTCAGGGTCTAAGGCACTCTTTGTCTCATCTCAGTAGGTAATACTTATACCATAGGCATATAAGTACCAGAAGCATCAACCTCTCTCTAGGGTTTGGTTCCTCTAAAGGAAACCAAGATAACATTAGCCTCCAGGGATCAGGCACGAGGCAACCACTATCATCCACTTAGGTCGCATCATCCTCAACTCCCCACTATTCCTCATGTCTCAGAATCTAAACCTCCAACCTTCTTGCTTGATTCCTGCTTTCTCTTTATAGAGCTAACGCCACATCCAACCTTACAACTAAAGGTTCCCTCTCCATGAAGTTGGATCAAGCTCACAAGCATATCACTTCCTGGTGAAACCTACATTCACGCTTATGTTTGCTTCCAAATTATCTTTAGTTCTTTATGCTTATCACATATGCCATCCATCATGCATACTGGCCAGGGTTAAACCTACTGCCGTCCACTGATGTAATCTGGGTGCAAGCTATACCCTACCTGCATACGCCCATAAGGTTTCTATAGTTTCTAACCTCATCCAACATGCACGACCCTTCCCAGGGTTGGGTTGCCAAAGGTGCTAGTTCATCCAACCTCTCATGGCTTGTATGGCAATCCAAAGGCATGTCCATCCAAACACCCAGTCTGCCATGACATCTAACTCATCATGTCATCTCTCTCTAACCTTCACTTAGGGATAGGGTTAACATCATCCTCAAAGGATGTGCTAGGTCTCTACCTTCAATGGAGGTCTCTACCTCCAAGACTAACTCTCTCTACTCATCCTCCTAACAAGGAGGTCTATCCTCATGTCTCTCCTGAGGGCAATGACAACTTGTGTCATACGACCTAAGCATGTATCTATTCTTTAGTTTGCGCTTAATCTATTAAGCTTATGTCCATGACATCTTATTTACATGCTTTTCATTAATTTGGTGGAGAATTCCTCAGACCTTATTAACCTTACCCATACCTTAAGAGGGTGAGGAGAAGAGAGAAAACCCTAATCCTTAAGGTGCTTAACAAAATTTGAGTGGAGAAGGGATGAACAAGATGAGAGAGTCCTAAAGGTAACTTATTTCGAGTCATATCCTAAGACATCAGCCAGGCAATCACACAATCCGGGAGTCCGCGTATTCCGACTAGCGATGCGGAGGAAAATATTGCCAGCCCCCAGACGTGATCCTTTTCTGGACACCTCAATCTTTCGGACAATCCTCTAATAACTCCCTCGGTTCTATGTAATTTGTAAAATTTAATAATTATTAATGATTAAATGAGGAACCTATGCTCTGATACCAATTGTAACAACCCCACCTCCCGGTAACCCCCAATTAAGGGAGACCGAAAGGTCAGAGCCGTTATTCAATAACCCAGATCAAAGGTTCGACAAATAATCAATAATAATTATGGAATTCTACTAACTAAACTAAAATATGGTAGAAAATTAAAACTTTGCATACCTTTTAAAACTTTGGAAATCTATCTATCCAGAGCTTGAATTATTCTATCTTATCCTCCTTGCACTTTATTTCTTATTTCCACAATGTGTCACTTTATTGTTTGTTCTTTCAATTGTTGTTTCTAAAACGCCGACAAACAAAACGTCAGTCAGTATATTGAAATATACTGGTATGTGGGAACAACAAAATATTGCAAATATGGCTAACAATTTAATAATCACAATCAAATTATTTAACAAGCCACTTTACATTTTCAATGTGTCATTCTCCACCACTTTTGCCCTAACCCTGGCATACCCCTCTAGGGTTTCTCTTTTTCCATTGACTTAAGGCCACCTTCTCAATCCCGAGCTTGGTGCCTGAGATTCACCTCTCACGATGCTCCATAGTCATGCATCATAGACCACCTTCTCATTCACAAGCTTGGTGTCTGAGAGTCACCTCTCATGGTGCTCATGGGTCTACCCTCTTGGGCCTGACCTTTATGGCATCTTTCATCAGGGTGGCATGTAGGTGCGAGAATACACATTTCTTTATAATTGTGATAACCATAGTGACTTTATAATTTTGCAAGTATGAACATCCAACTGTTTAGATTGCATTCAATATGAGGAAACATTCAGAAAACCCTCTGGAAACTAATGCGATTAACCATAATTAACCACATACCTGTCAAGCTGATGTGAGACAGAAATAATGCAATCAACAATACACAAGAAGCATTCAATAAGATCCTGAAACAGTTATACAATTCCCTTTTATTACTCATGTCATCAATATCTATTAACTATAGCTCGCTTCCTAGGGTTTCTAGTCCACTTTTAGTGTTTCATTGGAAATTAGGGTTTTTACCTCCTCTTTCAACATTATGATTCTTAACTTATCAAAACTACATTAAACCCTTAATTTCTCAACATATAATTCTCAGTTTCAGATTAAAGGCATAATTAACCATTAAATAAGCCTGTTAAACCTCTTTTCTTTAAATCTACCATTTTTATCCTCTTTAACCCATGACAAAGTCATTATGCACATTTATCATCAATTCAAAGTTCATTATAGTCTAATTCTCAAATGAACTTGATTTACCATTAATTCCACCTTTTATTCATGAGAAAACCCTAATTACTACATTTAGGGTATTTATCCACAAATTAGGAACTTTAATTCTCAAAATAGCTTATAACCATGAAAACTCAGTTCTATACATGAAATCAAATAATTAAAGCCATTAGTAGTCATAATTACCAACATTAGGGTTTCAAGGCCCATTAAAGCCTATTTATGCACATAAACTCTAAATTAAATTAATTACGTGCAAAATTCATCTTTTTCGATCTTAATGTATCTCTTTATTATTAACATGTTAATATCAACTTTATCCATCAAATAAACCCTACTAATCACATTAATTACATCAAAATAGGGTTTCTTAGCCATTAATTCATTAAAGTTGATAAATTACACCAATTTTCAAATTTCAAGAGGAATTGGGCTTTAAATATATTTTTATTGCATTCCTCTCATTTTTCTGAGCAAAAATCATGTATAATGCGCATCTATCCGAGCTATGGTTGAGGAGATATGAATTTAACAAAATTGACTTACTTCAGGCCAATGGGATTGCGCCACGTCACTTTACCCAGGCAGCGATCTCATGAATTTGGAAAACATTTCGAAAAGACATCCATGCCCTTGGTTAAGTGAGCCGCTGCTTCAGCCTGCGAAGGGCAAAACCGTCCAATGCCTCTCTAGTCTTCTTCAACCTCGAGCAGGTTGAATTGCGGCCGCCCTAGCCACCGATCTTTAGCTTTTGCGCGGCTCCGACTTCCCGTTTAGGACCCAACCTTCACCGGAAGTTCAACCCCTACCTCTGCCACTTTCATGCGCGCACGGGGCGCCAACAATCTGCAACCAAGGGGGCTGGTTTTGCGCTCGTTAAGCCAAACACTCACAGTTGTCACTGCAGCCCGACGACTGCGGTTATGCATGCCCCAGGGCACGGTCCTGATGGCTATGATGATCCTTGGCTCCATGGTATACTAGGCTATTATCAAAACCCTCCATTGGCTCCTTGTTGTTTCCTAGTTTCTCTATTCTCCCATGCTTAGGGTTTGTACGGATAAGAAGAAGATGGGAGACGTGGGTTCTCTCTGGAACTCGACCAGAGGGTCTACCCCTTATATAGGGGTGGGTATGAAGCCCTATGGCGTGCCTCATGAGGACTCAAGTCCCAACTCGAAAGGAAACACACTTTCCTTGGTTGTGAAGCAACCATCTCTCTCTCCATTATCTTCTATTTCCTTGATATTCCTTGTTGCATGGATATTTAGGAATTCGAAATTCCTCTCCCTTATCCTCTTTAATCTTGTCTTTTAATTCATTGTCCTCGAATTTATATTCTCCTCAAGTAGGAAATATCCCTTCTTAACAAAACCACACAATTCCATTAATTATGTATTCCCATTATCCTTATTTTGCAATTTTGGTATTTTCTCTTTCTTTCCTCTTCATTGGGACTCCTTGGATCCCAAGAAACCCTATTATTTCGAAATCCTTTTTATTGGATACTCATTATCCTTCTAGATGCATCTAAATGCATTATTCTTCATTATCATGTGTATTTCTTATTAAAATATTTCTTTTTGAGTATTTCTCTTTTATTTTCCTCATTGGTATTCCTTCCAACATTAGGAATCCTTGGGATACGAAATTCCACCAAGGATTACTCAATTATACCTCTTTTCACCTATTTTCCGCATTTCATCAATATTTTCAATTTCTTTCTTAATAAAGAAATACTTAATTGATCTTTTCTTTTCTTATTGCTCTCTTTATATAACTTTGGACTCCTTGGAACCCAAGGAACCCAAGAGGCACGAAATCCTTCTTTGGATTTGCCTTATAGAGGTTTCCACATTTTTCTTTTCTCAACTATTCAATTATTCATTCACTAATTGAATTTTCTTGTTATTTGGGCCCAATAGCTAATAAAGCCCTCAACACAATCATCAAGGCTATTGTAAACGAAATCCACTTATTCCAAGCAAATTATATCATTTGTTGTTCAAATATCTTTAATATGAGAAATTACATTTCTCACCAAATGAACCCAAAATTTGGGTTGTAACACCTAACCTATTTTTACACTGATTTTCCTATCCTAACCCTACGTACCCTTGTGGTTCCCCACCACCTATATATACATAGATGGCGGCTGGGGCACGAAGGTTAGACACCCTATAGCTTCTCCTAGTCTCCATTACTCCTCCTTGAGAATTTAGTGCATCTCCCTTGCATTTATGCTCTCCACCCACCATTTCCATCTCCATTTCACCTTGGAAACCTAGTTTTCTTGGTTTTCCATGATAATCCCCCATATATTCATGCTCATCTACGCCCTTGGAGGAGAGAGGACGTTCCCAGTAGCAAGGAGGTGAAGAAGAAGGCTACTTCCCTGAGCTCCATGGCGTTTCTTCCCCTTCTTCCCATTTCTTTTGCCATTTCTTTGACTATGTGTAGCTAAGCCCCTAGTGGCGGGCTGTTTGGGGATAAAATGTGACTTTGATACCATGTTGGGGAAATTTTGGCTTGTAATGAACTCATTTTTATCTATGATGATTGCTCCATGCTTTTGTATCTTATCCAATTTCCATGCTTGTGATTTATGTTTTTCATTATTGATTGCTTGTTTGATAATGCTTGATAATAACATGTTTCTAGGAGAATTGGGATGCATGTGGCAATCTTAGATGTGACTCCTAGGTCCCAATAGGGGATCCCTAGCTAGTCCCCTTTGTTCCTACATGCCTATCTCCTCTCCTACTACTTGGTATGAGACCTAAGTTACTAGTATAAGTGGGATTGATGTGATTGCCTAGGGTTTTCTAAAGGCTAGAATGGATAGTGGCATGAGGTCAACTACCCTCATATCTACTCCCATCTCTACCCTCAACCCTCAATTGCTCAATACCACTTATTCTAGAAACCTAGATTTAGCTAATCCCATTAGAATTACACCTAACCCTAGTCTTCAACTAGTAGTATAGGTTACATTCTAATAGCATTTTCCTTATTGTTTGGTTTGGTAATCCAAATGTAAAATGAGAACCATACTTGTCTAATAACTTCCCCCAACTAATATCAAGGTTACATCCCCAAACAGCCCACCTACCTTAATCATCTTGTTAAAACCCAACTTGCTTTGCTTGCTTGTTCATGCTAGTCTAGTTTAGTTGTTTTTGCTTAATCTAGTTAATTGCTTAGTTTTTATCTTTAGTGTTAACTTAGGTTCTTTGTCACGCCCCATTCTCATATTAACCACAAACCACGAAATTAGGACGCGACATGATGGGATTTACGCATAAGCCAACCACTCTTCACTTTTAAAACATTTTAAAGACATTAATAGGATAATCTGATTCATGCGGTAAAATGAAACTAAACAAACTGCGGAAGCATCTTTATTAACTGACTAGCAATATAAACAGAGTCTACAACATTCTACATTGTTTGACATAAAATAAAGCGAAATAGTTAATTTACATCTTTGTACACATTCTCTCTCTCACTCACACCTTGTCCCGAAGATAGAGGGGAATGGACTAAGAGACCTCTAACTAGACTAACTACGTATACCTTCTACAGACTAAGCGATAGGATGAAAGGATCCTTCAGATTTCCTGCTGCTGATGATAACCTGAAAATGTTTTGAGTAGAGGTATGAGCCTACTCGCTCAGTGAATAGCATTTCACTTAGCTATCACTAAACAACTCATCAGGTTTATTAACTGAAAATAAACAGATATACAGTTCAAACAGGGCAATTCTATTGACATAGCAGATATACAGATAATAATCACATTTCTAAGCATCAACCAGTATTTCAGGTAAATGAACAGTTATATAAATTTACTGTGAACCTACTTGATTATTTATTCATTTTATTATTATGCCCAAAATATATGCAGTGTACTCTGCATATAAAGATCCACAGCAAGTTCATGCTACGGTCCCACCGTACAAGACTTAGCGACACACCCGGGAAATGCTAAGTTTGACGCCAGCCCTGCTCTGCTACAGGACCCCAGGCTCCACGGCCTCAATGCACAACCACGTGTGCTGCACAACCACGTGTGCTCCAGACTCCTCCTGACCTGAGTACACCGACGGAGAGTCTCACAGGGTTACCTTCGTGACACAAGCACGAATGGTGTTGGATAACCGTGTTTTCTTTTTTTCCCAGTGCCATCGTGACACAAGCACGATTGTTGTTAGACACTGTCTCTCTTTCCTCGTTTGTCCGTGACACAAGAACGGATGATGTTGCAACACGAGTTTCACCCCTAAGTTGCAGATACCTCTTAGGGGTTCTACGGTGTTAGGGCACCTAAGTCTAATAATTAATTAACAAATAAACATTTAAACAGGAATATCACATTTCATGCATATTGCACAATCTGAATAACACATGAAGCAAATATATACCCTTTATCATCATTAAACATGATTCAGTATCATTTATCCACTTTTGATGCTAAACATCTATTTTTAAATCAGCAAATACATTGCAACCATAATACAGGAAATTTCATCATTTTCACTAAGCATATTAAGTATTTCAAGTTCCAATGAAACTAACATACTCTATTATATGTACTACACTATTTAAAAGTTATACTGACTAATACAGAAGCAATTAAACATTTAAATTGAGTTAAATAATGATTACTGAATGAACTACTACTCACCCACTTCGGTGTGTTCGTATACACCGAAAAACGTCCACAACCACGCCTAATTCTGCCTTTTACAGCAGCGTGCACGCTGTGCACCTGAGCTGCACGCCGTGCACCTTCAGTGCATCTTTGTTCTACTTTTCTGCAACCTTGCACGCCATGCACCTGGGCAGAAACTCGTTCCACTATCTGTAACTTTGCACGCCATGCAATTTAATTTGCACGCCGTGCAACCTGCGCAGAGACGGAAATCTCATTGAAAATGAACTCGATCCAAAACTAAGTCTTAAGTTAACACTACGAATTCATGATCAAGACCTTATGCCGAAGTCAGAACTACCTCTTTTAATACCTTTTACGCCCAGATTGACTCTAATCAAGCATGCTGCTGCAAGCAGCAGCTCCTTCACGCCTTGGTTCAGGTTGGAGAAAAGCTTCGATTGGTGGATGGAGTTTGGCTAGGGGCTCTGGATTCCGGCGTGGACCTCAAGGCCGAGGTCAAAAGCGTCAACGGAAGGTGATAGTCACGCCCAAAAGAGCGCCTAGCTGCTGCAGCAGCTACTGGCCTCCGGCCGCTCTTACTGCTAGGGCCGCAGGGGCTGCTAGCTGGAAGGGAAAAAGGAAGGTGGGAGGTGGTCGGACTTGGTGGCGGTGTCAGGGGAGGCTGATCCTCGCGCCCAACGTTCCAGGCCGACGAACTACTGCTGGCCAGCCACTGCCGTTGGGCGGCTTGCTGCTGCTCATGCTGGGCGGCGCCCTAGCAGATAGTTGGGGAAGGAAGGAGGAAGGGAAAAGAAGAAGAATGGAGGAGGAAGGGAGGGCGGAGCTTGATGGCTAGCTAGATCGCCCAAAACCGCCCACATAGCTCCCCTCTGCTAATCGCTTGTCGGGCTGGATGGGAACCACTGTTCAAGCGGTCGCTTCCTATTCTATCCACCGCGTGAAGAAGAAGGGAAGATAAACGAGAAAGGAAATAAAGGAAAAAGGGAAAAGACTAATAACCTAAAATTGGAAAAATTGCATCTAAGTCCAAGAAAACTAAAAATAGCATAAGTATTGCCTCGGAGGTCCAAATTGGATGATTTCTTTTGCATCCACTCAAGCACAAACTCCTCTACCAACTCAAAGCATGAAAACATACTGATTAGACTGCTTCACTAGATCAAAGCTCTAAATGTGACTGTGATTACTTGATTCAACTTAATGAACTAAATAATCAACATTGATATCATTAATTGCCTCAGGTGATTCAAACTCAGCTATTGATTCACATATTAGCTTATTTTGATTATCTATGATGTTTAATTTGATACTCAACACTAATTGAGGTGTTTCACGTAATTTGAGGTATTTATTGACTAACCCTGATATGGGTCGTAACAATCTCCCTCCCTTATAAGAATTTCGTCCCGAAATTCCTAAAAGAGAAAAGGAAACTTGTTATGCACATCTATCCCAAAACTCCCATGTGGCTCCCTCTAGGTTGTAGTTTCTCCACCAAACCTTCTCTAAGGTATCTCACGATTCTTAAGTTTCTTGATCCTCAGATCAGCTATCTGTATAGGTCCCTTAACCTAGGACACTTCTGATCTGATTCCAGATCGACCCATAAAACATTGTCTTTCTAGAACTGTTATAGCAGCATCTCATTTTATGGTAATTACCAAGAAATTATTATACTATTCATGCAAACAAACTAAAATTCTTAAATAAACAGAATGCATGTCAATTTGGTACTAAAATAAAATCATGCAATTTAACTGTTAAACATCATCACATCTCATAATGAAAATTGATATCAAAACACTTGATTCATCGTACACCCTATCCTTAGGGTTTCATTTGCCTTATTCATTCATCACATGCCAACACCCTACTCTTAGGGTTATCTCATTTACTAGTCACATGGCAACACCCTACTCTTAGGGTTTCCGTTATCTCATCTGTTTGATTGCAGTTCAAATCACAATACGGTATCATTCTAGAACTGGCAGAGCATTATATTCAAAATCATTGTAATTACTGAGTAGTCTTTATATCATGCATGCAGGCAGATTAAAAATTCATAAATATTCCAAACTCAAATAAATTTTGGCACATACATACTGAATTCATGTAATTGAACATCTTATTACACCAATAGGTGTAATTTACTTCACCTATAAGAAACCATCTGTAATATTCTTCAATTATCTAAAATTTCTCGAAGAACGTGCATATTAACCAAATTCCTGGTTTGTGCATCACATAACTCAATTAAGAGTTGCTTACAACTCATAACACAAATAATTAATAGTACTTGAGAATTTCTAATAATATCTCAAAAACGTGCCAATTCATGAAAATGTTAAGTCATACCCATTAACATAACAGGAAGCATGCAACTAGGTTTATTTGCATATTTAAATGCTATCTTACTATCTTGAAATCATGCACCTAATGGTTTACCAAATTTGTATTTCCTGGGTTTATAATCAAACTGTACCATTATCAGTTGTGTATTTCTAATCTCAACATTCACACTAAGCAAACTCTATAAGACTTAAATATTCTTCCCAACTTCCACTGAGATGCATAACACATGCTCTCAGCATGTCCTTAAGAGTTTGAATGGTTCTCTCAGACTGACCATCCATCTGCGGGTGAAAAGATTGTACTGAATCTTAACTTTGTGCCCGAAGCACGATGCAACTGTTTCTACAATCCTAAATGTGAACTTAGAATCTCAATATGATATGATTGAAACTGGATTACCAGGCAACCTAATATTTCATCCCTGTATATCATAGTCAAGTTTCGAGACATCAAAGGTTGACTTAATATGAAGAAAGCAAGCAGACTAAATTAGTCTATTCACAATCATTCATATCAAATCATAACCTCTAGGTGTATTGGGCAACCCTATCACAAAATCCATTGTGATATGTTCCCATTCCCATTCAGGCATAGAAAAAGATTACAAGGTAGCTGTAGATTTCTAGGGTTCAGCCTTAACCTACTGGCACACACTACTTCTAACCACGTACTCAGCTACATCCTTCTGCATATCTGACCACTCGTTTCAACTACTTGAGATTTATATACATCTTAGTGTTTCCTAAAAGCATAGCATACATCGATATATGCACTTCCATAAGAATCTTTTCTTTCAATTCACCATCTCAAGGTACACACAACATGCCATGCTAATACAACACCTTATCATCTTAAAAACTTAAACTCTGGTCTCTTTTCCTCTTATCATGTCATGCATGGTCTGGTTTAACTCACTATCACCCTATTGTAGTTCCTTAATCTGATCATAAGAAGTAGGCTTGAACCTGCATCTGTACAATCAAACCACTTTGTGTTGTCACCCCTAAGTCTAAGTTCAACTCCCACATTTCTACTAACAGGTCTTTATTGAAACCTGCCATAGAGAATGCATTAGTGGTTGAACTTGACTTTCTGCTGAAAGCATCAGCCACCAAATTCTCCTTACCAGGGTGATAATCTATTGTCACATCATAAAGATAATGACACCATGTCTTAAAAACATGAACTACATCAGCTATCTGCAGATCATATATCGGGTAATACTCCGCATTCTATGCTACTTTCTTATTGTTACATTTCAATTTTATGTTTTACTCTTTTCTCTAAGTCCTTTCATGTTGCTCATGTACCGTTCAGATTAACTATCTTAAAACCTTAAGTCACTATCAAAGCCAGTATACTTTACATAGAACAAATCTCAAGGTCTTATTTTACAAAGTTACTAGTATTCAAGGTTTCATCACTAATGATATCCCTTAAACTACTACAACTTTAATCATTCTAGGGTTTGATCCTTAACAATAACATAGCGTTATTGTGTGCGGGTGTGGTCGATTATATAAATCAATTTGAGTTGCTTGGGTCAATAGCATATTAACCCATCACTCAACTTTAATTATATGGCTGAAAATTCAGTTTTCACAATAGTTTCTGTAATTCGTTTATTAACTAGCTAACAGAAGCTCCAAAAATTCTGGAAATTTTATATGTTATACCTAATGAAGTTTCAGATCTTCAGTAAAAATTTCAGATCATTCCAAGTTACCAATAATTAATTAAAAATCAAATAGTGCACTGCTATATTGCAGTCTGCAGCAGATTCGGTCGAGTTGTAATCTCGGCCGATAAACATGTCAGAACATTATTCAAAAATTCTGATATTTTCCAATGTTGTTCACATTTTATATATCCAAATCATATCCAAATTTGAGCTAAATAAGAGTTACACATAAAATACTAAAAATCATTTAGTGAGACATTCTATTTATCAAATTCTGTATTCATATGTCATTAAAACCCTATTTTGGGCCAATTAGGGTCTATGCTTCTCAAACCCTAATTCTCAAGACAAAAGAATATTTAGACTTCTTATCATAATTAAAACATCCTAGTGTATATACATTCTCACTATGTTACGGGTCTAATTCAACTAGAGTCTATTCTTATTTTACTGTTAATAGGAGTCATTAGATCCCAGTAACGCATCCTGCCAGCCGGACCAGGCCGAACCTGTAGTCCTGAAGCCAAGAGCTACTCGGGATTAACCTACTCCTATTAATCTTAAACATGTGGAAAGAATATCCACTTAGGGCAAACTTATTTAAACGTAATTCCGGGTCTACTTTAATACAAAGAAAACAAACACTAAACAATTCACTTCATGACACAACAACATAAAAGAATCATATTTACTTTACAAACTGAAAAATCTAATTTCATGCATATAAAAGCATTTCTAGTGATCTTTAAATCAAATAAGCAAAATCAAGTAAGAGTTATATCGCATCCTATATTTAATCTCTTATTTCTACATTAATTTCTTATCTCATAACCCTAAGATTTCTAGGGTTTCTCTCTAGCCCATCCTTCCTCTGCATACCTGGCCAGGGCATCCAGAGAAGAACAGACAGAGTAGCTTGATACTGGTCAATCTAAGTATTCAGACACCTGGCCAGGGTATCTAAACACTCAGACCTCCCAGAGCTAAAACACATCAGCTATTACTTGCCTCACTTATAACTTTATCTTGTGACCTTAATGATTCTAAACAACTCAACTTAAGCTCAATACTTGATTCTCGTGACCACATCCTTTTCCTGCCATCTATAATAGTATAACAGAACACTTCCTGTTAGAAAATTACAGACAGAAGAAAAACTCTTAAACCTTAATCCTATTGGTCTCTTATCATCCCCTGACCTTGACTTAGAGTATTCACATACTCAACCTATGCTCTGATACCAAAAATGTCACGCCCCAATCTCATATTAACCACAAACCACGAAATTAGGATGCGACAGGATGGGATTTACGCATAAGCCAACCACTCTTCACTTTTAAAACATTTTAAAGACATTAATAGGATAATCTGATTCATGCGGTAAAATGAAACTAAACAAACTGCGGAAGCATCTTTATTAACTGACTAGCAATATAAACAGAGTCTACAACATTCTACATTGTTTGACATAAAATAAAGCGAAACAGTTAATTTACATCTTTGTACACATTCTGTCTCTCACTCACACCTTGTCTCGAAGATCGAGGGGAATGGACTAAGAGACCTCTAACTAGACTAACTACGTATACCTTCTACAGACTAAGCGATAGGATGAAAGGATCCTTCAGATTTCCTGCTGCTGATGATAACCTGAAAATGTTTTGAGTAGAGGTATGAGCCTACTCGCTCAGTGAATAGCATTTCACTTAGCTATCACTAAACAACTCATCAGGTTTATTAACTGAAAATAAACAGATATACAGTTCAAACAAGGCAGTTCTATTGACATAGCAGATATACAGATAATAATCACATTTCTAAGCATCTACCGGTATTTCAGGTAAATGAACAGTTATATAAATTTACTGTGAACCTACTTGATTATTTATTCATTTTATTATTATGCCCTAAATATATGCAGTGTACTCTGCATATAAAGATCCGCAGCAAGTTCATGCTACGGTCCCACCGTACAAGACTTAGCGACACACCCGGGAAATGCTAAGTCTGACGCCAGCCCTGCTCTGCTACAGGACCCCAGGCTCCACGGCCTCAATGCACAACCACGTGTGCTGCACAACCACGTGTGCTCCAGAAGAGTACACCGACGGAGAGTCTCACAGGGTTACCTTCGTAACACAAGAACGAATGGTGTTGGATAACCGTGTTTTCTTTTTTTCCCAGTGCCATCGTGACACAAGCACGATTGTTGTTAGACACTGTCTCTCTTTCCTCGTTTGTCCGTGACACAAGCACGGATGATGTTGCAACACGAGTTTCACCCCTAAGTTGCAGATACCTCTTAGGGGTTCTACGGTGTTAGGGCACCTAAGTCTAATAATTAATTAACAAATAAACATTTAAACAGGAATATCACATTTCATGCATATTGCACAATCTGAATAACACATGAAGCAAATATATACCCTTTATCATCATTAAACATGATCCAGTATCATTTATCCACTTTCGATGCTAAACATCTATTTTTAAATCAGCAAATACATTGCAACCATAATACAGGAAATTTCATCATTTTCACTAAGCATATTAAGTATTTCAAGTTCCAATGAAACTAACATACTCTATTATATGTACTACACTGTTTAAAAGTTATACTGACTGATACAGAAGCAATTAAACATTTAAATTGAGTTAAATAATGATTACTGAATGAACTACTACTCACCCACTTCGGTGTGTTCGTATACACCAAAAAACGTCCACAACCACGCCTAATTCTGCCTTTTACAGCAGCGTGCACGCTGTGCACCTGAGCTGCACGCCGTGCACCTTCAGTGCACCTTTGTTCTACTTTTCTGCAACCTTGCACGCCGTGCAAACTGATTTGCACGCCGTGCACCTGGGCAGAAACTCGTTCCGCTATCTGTAACTTTGCACACCGTGCAACCTGCGCAGAGACGGAAATCTCATTGAAAATGAACTCGATCCAAAACTAAGTCTTAAGTTAACACTACGAATTCATGATCAAGACCTTATGCCGAAGTCAGAACTACCTCTTTTAATACCTTTTACGCCCAGATTGACTCTAATCAAGTATGCTGCTGCAAGCAGCAACTCCTTCACGCCTTGGTTCAGGTTGGAGAAAAGCTTCGATTGGTGGATGGAGTTTGGCTAGGAGCTCTGGATTCCGGCGTGGACCTCAAGGCCGAGGTCAAAAGCGTCAACGGAAGGTGATAGTCACGCCCAAAAGAGCACCTAGCTGCTGCAGCAGCTACTGGCCTCCGGCCGCTCTTACTGCTAGGGCCGCAGGGGCTGCTAGCCGGAAGGGAAAAAGAAAGGTGGGAGGTGGTCGGACTTGGTGGCGGTGTCAGGGGAGGCTGATCCTCACGCCCAACGTTCCAGGCCGACGAACTACTGCTGGCCAGCCACTGCCGTTGGGCGGCTTGCTGCTGCTCATGCTGGGCGGCGCCCTAGCAGATAGTTGGGGAAGGAAGGAGGAAGGGAAAAGAAGAAGAATGGAGGAGGAAGGGAGGGCGGAGCTTGATGGCTAGCTAGATCGCCCAAAATCGCCCACATAGCTCCCCTCTGCTAATCGCTTGTCGGGCTGGATGGGCGCCGCTGTTCAAGCGGTCGCTTCCTATTCTATCCACCGCATGAAGAAGAAGGGAAGATAAATGAGAATGGAAATAAAGGAAAAAGGGAAAAGACTAATAACCTAAAATTGGAAAAATTGCATCTAAGTCCAAGAAAACTAAAAATAGCATAAGTATTGCCTCGGAGGTCCAAATTGGATGATTTCTTTTGCATCCACTCAAGCACAAACTCCTCTACCAACTCAAAGCATGAAAACATACTGATTAGACTGCTTCACTAGATCAAAGCTCTAAATGTGACTGTGATTACTTGATTCAACTTAATGAACTAAATAATCAACATTGATATCATTAATTGCCTCAGGTGATTCAAACTCAGCTATTGATTCACATATTAGCCTATTTTGATTATCTATGATGTTTAATTTGATACTCAACACTAATTGAGGTGTTTCACGTAATTCGAGGTATTTATTGACTAACCCTGATATGGGTCGTAACATTCTTGCTCTCTCTAGTGGTTAAATTAGCTTCTAAATTGCTTCTTGCTATTATAGTGTAGTGTAACTTACCTCTTCTCTTGCTTAGTTAGTTGGTTAACCTAGATTGTTGAATTTGCTTATTTAAGATAACTTTGGTTTAATTCTAGTTTTCTTACCTGTTCACTTAGAGTAATCACCAAAAAAACCCCTTTTAAAACCCTTCAACCCTAGACTCTGCATTAGAAACATAGACATCGCTAGCCTAGCTCTAGTGCCCCCTCTATCCCTAAGGACCGACCCTTTACTTGCCACCTTCCTATGCTACAACACGACCCCGTGCACTTGCGGGTGTAGTTGTTCTAGTGTGAGCAGGTGTTAAGTTAGGTTATATAAATTTCAAAAGTCCCCACACGTGTGTTTGAGTCTCGTGGAGTGCATCTAGCCACTTTATTTGTCTAGTGTCTATGCCTCTGTCTTGACGCACCACTAGGTCAACATCACATCACATGCAAGAACATGTTGTTGGTGTAGATATGTGCTTGCCAATCTGGGTTGATCGATTCAACTCTTGAACTGGTCGTTTCACCTCTTGTCCGTTCGGTTGGTTACCTGAAATGATCGATTAGCCTCCTATCAAACTAAAATCTAGAAACCTACATACTGTTGGTTGGGTCCACCAACCGGTCGGTTCGTTCCTGCAGTCTATCCTCCCTGGTCCTCCAGCCGATCATCTCATCATGTGAAATAGTCGACTCACCTGAAACTGATCCTCATCTTTGTCATTTGTAAGAAAAGAAACTATCCTATTGTTATTTAAACTTATCACATGATAAAGAGACACCTGTAGTTACATTAGAGGGGAGAAATGGTAGGAAATAAATAACTTTACATTAGAAAGAAGGAGGTAGAGGCTTGGTAAGCAAACCAAGATAAAACATGAATAAAATCAAACCATCCAAACACACCTAGATATTGGGTTATTGGCCATAACCATGCTATACATCCACCATCAAAAACTCACTTTTAGAGTGACGTGTGTAAATTGCATATACATCATATATATTATACATTAGTTTGGGATTATATGTTGTCTGAGATTGGATACACATATAGAATAGTTTAAGCATTCACATCATATGCAATAAATAAACTATGAAAACCAAAATCCGATCATATCGATTGTCTCAGAACACAATTAATTGGTGTAGATATGATACTACTATAGAGAAATACCAGTGTAGATAAGGCAGTGGAAATAAAATTTTCTTACCACATTCCAATGAACAAGAAGATTGTGTCAACAATTATGTAATGGAAAGGATGATTTTTTATGAGTTCATACCTAGTCTTCGAGAAAGTCTAGTGACTATAACACATTGTAGTAGTCGTGTAACTATTTTCTAGTTGGTCTTGAATGACGTCTGTGCAACTCCAGGTCTTTACCACGAACGACAGACTCGAACAATGTCTGTAGAAGCTCCTGGTCTCACCATGGACTGGAGGCTGACATTATCCTCCTAGTCACAAACAACAACATTCTCACTTCTAAAGAAGTACACACAGACTATCTAGAACTCATGTCATTCTATTATAATAGACATGAAGGAGTTCTTCCTCCTATTGATGTACTAGTCACCAACTTACTATCCTATAGTTGTTTCTCCCTTGCTATCCCTCCCTTTAGTGGGTAGGACTTTCTCAGGCTATCTATTAGATACAACAACAGAGAGGACAGCAATTGTCAGAGACAATTGAGTTTTGTTTTGAGAATTCCCAAATACCCATCTATTTATAGGAGAGGTTAGGGTCTGGGTTCCCAGTCTATGTGGGAGTGGAAGAGACCAGAAGATCATGATTTTTCACAACATGTGAGTTTCGAACCGGTCGGTTTACAACTGAGCTGGTTAATCCACATGTGAGTCGATCGGTTCATGTTGCAAATCAGACATTCTATCATGTATCCCAATCACATATAAATTTTACAATACGAATCCAATTGATGCACAACATGACATCATCAGTAATCATTGCTGCAATCAAATTTCTCCACGAACTGTGTGTCTCACCCAGTGAGCTTATCGTCTCACGACCTAAACTGGTTGCTTGGTGAGATGAGCCAGTCGGTTCACTCCTCAATTTAGGTAGAACATTTCCAATTCAATATCCAATCAACCTGACAATCCAAACGGTCATTTCATCACATGAGCACTTTGGTTGGGAGTCCAGTCAGGTGATTTGTTACTTGAATTGTGTACCTAAACACTTTAGTAATCAATACAATTATCATTCATGATTAAACTACTCTGCTAGATGATTTCCTATGTGTGTGACCCTATAGGTCCCATATATCGATTGTAGTGAATTTCCATAACCAACTTATGACATCACAAGGAAAGAGCGGTGCCTAGTCACACATCATTACTACCCAAGTGAATGGAGAGTTGGAGAACAACTTCAACCTACAATCTATATAAGGTGTTCTAGTGATTTTATAATTCCTTTGTCTCAGATATCCGAAATAAACTCGAGGCATGAAATCGTCATCCTCTCAATGTTCATTTCAAGTTCCTTGAACCAAGAGCAGACTGTATGAGATATATGTGACCTCAATATCATAAATTGATTCACATGTGCATGCACAAGTATTTCTCACTTTCGCTTATCAAGTGGCATGGATATCAAACTCCAATAGTAGGGACAAATCCCATCTACATCACTCACTAGCAGTGAGCACCGGTCTAGATCTGAACCAGACCGAGGACCGACTTTGTAAGAATTTATGGACTATAGACCATACCGTTTTGAGGTAGGACCGGGCCCGACGGGATCATTTGGACAATAATCAGCCTTTTTACATTTTTCACAACTTATTTAATTATAAAAAGTAGATAATATTAGTTACTTCTAACAATTATATAACATTAATAGCAAACTGTTACACTACTAGTGCTGATATGTGTACTTTATTTGTACTTGTTACATAATATACTGACAAATATACATGCATTTTATATAAAAGTTGGTCTGCAGTCCAGTCCACGTTCAGATCAATTTTTGGAATGGACCGGACCGAAGACCAAACTCACCAAAATTTGCAGATTGCAGATTGGACCGAACTCATAATTGACCAAACCGAACTGACTACTCTGGTCTAGTTTTGTGGTCTAGACCATCATTTGCTCACTCCTATCACTCAAAGTCACTCCCCATGTGTCACAACTACCCAATCATCACCTTTATGGCAATCCATATTCAAGGTTTCATTTGATGGTGTCAAAGTGTACCAAATGACATGTGAAGAGTGTAGTAACTTTAGGTCTAAGAACCACAGTCATCACCTTCACTATGAGAGATGACTATGACCACCATATATGGTTTCCATGTGTCACTTTCAAGGTGGTTCTATACGATCCACAATTAACTTATAAGTATCTATGTGCTTGGTTTGATGTCACATATCATGACTAATGATATTCTATCATCAATCAATACACGCTCCAGTCCTATGTGTTACTACTATCTATCTACCTTCCATAATAACAACCGACTAGGGACATAATAAGAATGTAAATACTCTTTATCATATGTATGATCTCATTGTTCAAGTCACGTACTTGAAGGCACACCTCATTGAGTAATAGTCATTCTTTAGAAATTTATTATGTTTCCTCATTATCTCATAATTGAGTGCAGCATAATGGATTGGAAGTTTGCCTTTATGATTATTATCAATCAAATCCTTTATGTTATATTCCATGTCAATCATCATATGATTGGCTCTCTAAAAATATCATACCAACATATATACACACATCATTCACATATGAACCAACAATTCACTTGCATCAAATTTAACGTTGGAAAAAAGTTCATAACTATCACATGTATATAGAAATAATGACAAAAAAGTTTAGAAATGCATAATTTGTCCCAATCAAATGCAAAGTTGACTTCTTTAATGGTGAAATGTGCCCACTCTTCTCACATATCATTCAAATCTCCTTTTGTATAGAGTTTTGTCATGTCAAATATCTACCAAGAAAATGACATCATTTAAGAGTTTGATTTGATTTTTTTATTGTCAAATGAGACTATTTACTTATGACGGTCAATTAACTATAGTATATAATGGATGCCTTATGATGCCTGTTTGACAATCTAGTCCATACCACATGACTTACGATCCACATGCCCAATTATTATTATTTTTTATGGGAAATTATAAGTTTACAATTATGTGAAACGTTAATAAATAAAAGTAATAATAGTTGGCATACACTACTACAGAAACATCATTCAATGTCGCTTTTCTGGGCGTTAGGTATTTAAAAAAATCGACGCCTATAATATTCAACGTCGGATATTTAGGAACCCCGACGTCTATATTCAAAGACCAACCAGACACGGGTACCACTTTGTATTCAGCATCGGTTGGGTAAAACAAACCGACGCCTAAAATCGCCCGCAAAATCCAATTTTCGAGCAAAACATTTTTTGCCCCAAAGTATCACATACATCGTCAGTTTTTTAACTACAAACCGACGCCGATATAAGATGGAAATTTGCGTGAAAAGTTCCAATTTAGGCGTCGGTTATCCTGTGATAACCGACGCTAATAATGGTTCCCGCCAAATAATTTAGGGCAAAGATTGTCTAATTGGACGTCAGTTTTTTTAATATTGACCGACGCTAAAGGGTAAAAGGCGTAGGTTTTCCAGATAACCGACGCTGTTAACAAACATAATAGACCCGTATCACCGGGCTCTTCCCGTTCCTATTTCATCGTGATAGTTTTCTACTGTGATCGCTGCTCGCCTAAAATCGCCCGACGACCCCCGCTGCTGCTTGCCGCCGCTGCTGCTGGTGCGGCTTTGCTCGCCGCCACCGCCGTCGTGTCCTCTTTCTCCTGCTGTCGCCGCTGCTTGCTGCCACTACTGCTCACCGGTCTGCTCTGCTCTTCTCCTGGTGCCACTGCTGCTCGCCGCTCTACTCTGGTCTTCGCCTGCTCGCCACCACTGCTGCCGCTGGTCGCCGCCGCTCTTCTCCACGCTAGCTCTAGGTAGCTCTAGCCTCTTTACTTCTTTCTCCGTAGCTCCTTACCAACAACAAGCACGACCGTGGCTGTGTTGGCCTACCACGGCCATGCTGTCCAACACGGCCGTGATAGGCCAACACAGCCACGACCGTGCTTGCTGTTGGTAAGGGCAAGCACAGCCGTGGCTGTGTTGGCCTACCACGGCCGTGCTGTCCAACACAGCTATGGTAGGCCAACACAGCCACGTGCGTGCTTGCTGTTGGTAAGGATATGGATAAATCTTTATGTAATGCTTTATGTAAATCCTAGGATACGAACAAATCTTTTTCTTGCATATATTTGTGTTTCTAATCCTAATGTTTGACCTAATTCGGTAAATTTTGATGCATGTTGAAATAAGATTTAAACTTGTCCATTCTTGCATCCTAATTTGATTTGATTAAACCCTAACATTGATGAAACCCTAACATCAATTGTGATGAAACCATAACATTAATTGTGATGAAACCCTAACATGTACCTATCTATTATTGTGTTTGTTGGCCTAGAAACCCATCCAAGATTTACTCATTAGGAGTAAATTTTGGATAGTCCCCGGTTTGGGACAGTTCTTGAACACTTAATCTCACTTAGGATGTAAGTGTATAATGTGTATTGGGTTTTTAAGAAAATTTCGGTAGCATTTCCCAGTTTGTTCTCTAGTACATATGTACTTAGAGAACAACGGGGAAATGCTACCGAAATTTTCTTGAAAACCCAATACACATTATACACTTACTAGTGAGATTAGGTGTTCAAGGATGGGATAGGTGGTACACATTTATTATATATCATAATGATGACTTATATGTGCGCGTAGATCACAATGAAGGATTGTTAATTGATAAAAGATCACAATTTTAAAGGCATGCATGTTTATATTTTTTTATTGAAGCTAAATGTTTGATTTTTTAATATCAATATCATTATCTTCTAGTTAATACAAATGCTAAATGTTTTCCTTTTTAATGACATTTTCATATGGCTGACCATGATGAGCATGATGTCCATGATGAGCATGAAGTCCATGATGAGCATGTTGTCCATGATGAGCATGGCGAGTATACCAATGTAAGTTCTAAAAACATATCCTGTATTTCTATAAAATTCATTATCTTCTAGTTATGTCATATATCCCATATTTCTATATTGGGCTAATTTAGTGTGTTTATTTTTGTCAAATTTTAGGTTTATGATGCACATGTACCCACTAAAGCATTGGAGGAACTTGATGCGCATCACCAAACACTTAACAAGAAAAGGGGCATCACTCTGTTGAAGAAGTTAATAGCACTAAGTGGCAGTGGATCCAGATTGGTTGTGGAGTTTTATAATGGAGGAAATGCAATTGGAGTGAACCGCAATAATTTTGTAAACTATCTTGGGGTTGTCACTCGAAGCCATTGTGGTGTTAAATATGATAATTGGCATAAAGTTCCTCAGGCGAAGAAAGACTTGATATGGAAGGATTTATGCGTGAGTTATTATTTTTTGCAATTCTATTTTGTAGATTACAAATTCTATTATTTGCAATTCTATTTTTGGATACTAGTTAATAACAATTCTATTTTACAGAATCTGTTTGCATTGGATGAGGAGCTGCATCATAAAAGTGTGATGCCACGTGCTGGAAAGATGCTAAGGAACTATAGGACAAATCTCAACAGAGAATACATAAAAGATGGTGATAAGAAGAAGAAGTCAACCCTTGAACAGTGGAACTTCTTGGACAAAGAAGATTGGGACACGTTTGTTGCTTCAATAAAATATGAAGAATTCAAGGTATTAGGCGTCTTTCCCAATTTAATTAATATAGGTTGTATTCACCTATTCAAGATTAACATTTAGTGCTACTAACCAAATCATTAATGTGCATACTAACTAGGCCCTCAGTGAGGCGCAAAAAGCAAGGCGTGCACTGAATGTGCATGACCACACTATGGGTCTAAAGGGCTATACAAGCGTTCGCCAAAGACTACATGCGGAGTCTACTGCTACTCAGGAGTCCTCTACTACATGTGCCACACCCATGCCTCGCCTGATGTCTGGATAATTGGGAGGCAAAACAAGAAGGGTGAAATAAAGAAGCCCGTAACTACTGAGGCGGCTGCGAAAATGGTAAAATACAACTCTTAGAGCAATCGTCTGAATATTGATTATTTGTGGTGTTAACTTATCAATTTCTATTGATGGTGATTAGCGGGAGCTGCACGAGCAGAGGAAACAAGGCACATTCATCCCTCAGGGCACAAGGGATGAATTGATAGTTGCTCTGGGTAACCCAGAGCATCCTGGACGTGTTAGGGGTGCATGCGCTGGTGTGGGCATCAAAGCATTCTTTGGGCCATCCCAACGCAAACCCAGAGCGGGACTTTCACAAGAAGAGGTAACCTATTCTTTTTTTAGAATGTTACTACAAAAGTGAATTCAATAATAAGAAGCTAATGTTTCTTTTATCCATGTATAGGAGAATAAGAGAGTCGAGGATATAGTTGCTAAGAAGGTCAATGATATAGTTGCTGAGAAGGTCAAGGAAGAAATGGTGCGGTGGCAGGCATCTCAGGCTTCCAATCAGCCTATGGCGACCCAATCTTCTCCTGATGCATAGACTGAGAGTAATCCTGGAGACCCACCGCCTAACACGTCTGTTGTAAGTATTGTTTATGACATTGTAGCTAGTCTTTTCAAGATGATATGTTTTCAAGATGATATGTATATATGTATAACATTCTTTACGTAAATTTGTAGGCATTGAAGCCATGCCGCTTAAGAATGCAAGACTATGTTGTTGCAGAGGCACAGGCTTACCCGTCCCTTCCTAGGGCAATGTTTCATGGGACTCCAATGCCGCAGGGCTACATTCGTGTGAGCCCGATATGCGTATTACCTGATTGGAGGGAAGCTGCATTTCCATATGCCCACCCAGATTTTGATACACTTGGTGAGGCAGAAGGTGGGGTGATATTGTGGCCCAAAGCAGATGTCGTCTACAATAATAAAATGTAAGATAAATTTACATTACTTTAGATTGTTAATGTGTATATATGAGGTCAATTGATCTGAAATTATATATACATGTTAAAAATAAGACACCCGGAGCACCTAGGCCTCCACCTCCACTTCCTGCATTACCAACTTGGGTTCCAACTGACCTAAAATACCTGTTAGGTCTTGCTTGTAGGGGAATGGCATGTTGGCTACGGGCACATAATATACATTGCCCTATAATTGTTTCTTTAGAAGCGAATTATGCAGGTCAATCATACGAAAGCTCTTTATTTATACAAGATATTATTGAGCTGTTTATATATGATTGGATGAATACATCAATGATAGAGACATGGATAAGGTGAGATCTTGTTTATACATCCCTATACCTTGTGTAAGATCCGATGATCTGGTTTCTTATATATTAATTCATACGTAATACATGTTTTGCAGCTACTTAGTTGAAAATCAATGCAAACAATTTGCATTTGACC
Organism: Alisma plantago-aquatica; assembly: GCA_963693085.1. Taxonomy (NCBI): domain Eukaryota; kingdom Viridiplantae; phylum Streptophyta; class Magnoliopsida; order Alismatales; family Alismataceae; genus Alisma; species Alisma plantago-aquatica. Next base: position 168,739,326 of record OY856415.1, read on the forward strand.
ATGTGGGATTTTTGATTCCATCATTGATTAGTATGGTAACTAAAGACCCTGATAGTGTTCAACAATACTGTATAGATGATTTTACAATTTTCGGTCAGCAAAAGAAGATGATAATAATAGCTCCATTCAATGTCAAGTAAGTTTACTTTACTTAAGATTTGGACTTAAGAAAATTACATTTTTATTGTGGATTTTGAGTTATTAATTTTTAACTTTTTTACCTCTAGCGGTAGGCATTGGGAGTTACTAGTTATTCTCCCCGGGACGTTCACTGTTTATTATCTAGAACCCGCGGGGAGTACATTGAATACTAAAATTGGACACATAATGAGATTGCCATTATTCTGGTGAGAAAATATTTTATTTTTATATCCGTTAAAATATGTTATTACATTTCTATTTATTTATGCAATTTACTGTGTTACATTAACATGTAGGGGTTTAGATGCATTCAAAAATGCTGGAGGAAAGGTCCCAAGGAAAAAGTGCCAGCCAATAATTTGGGAGAATGTAAAAGCAAGTTCCCAACTCCAATGTATATATTATTTATCTGAACTGTGCTTAGTTGTATTTTTTTAATATTTTGTATGTTTCAATTTATAGTGCGCTACACAAGACAACGACTGGGTATGCACATACTATGTGATGCGATTTATGAAGATGATTATCCAATATGCCGCATTGGACATCAATACCATACATGAGGTATTATATATAGTCTCATTAGTTAGTATGAAATATATCAATCTTATTTTGATATTATTACTTATATATATACATCATTCTCTTTGCAGGTATTTAAAACTGACCACACTATAGGTAAACGCTTAAAATATGTACATGCTCCATATACGATGGAAGTATTAAATGAAGTAAAAGAAGAATGGGCAAGAGCCATACAAGCAGTGGCGATTGTAAGATATAATTGGGATGCTGATAGCGATGTTGAATGATATTTTGTAAATGAATATTTCTAAATGTTTATACATGTCTGAATGTTTCTACATGTATTTGAATGTTTCTACATGTGTGAATGTGAGAATTGAATTGATGTCTGAATGTATCTACTTGTGTGAAAAGTATATTTGTTGATTTTGCAGGTTTGTGGCCTGTTTGTAGGCTGATATCAATGGATATCGTAAAGATGCAGTTCAAAAAACTAAACTGTAGGTTCTCATCCTGCTGACCAGCCACAGCAAGCCTGCAAATGGATAAGAAAAATAAAATAAAACATAGGTGTCAGTTATTTATAGAACACCATCATCAAAGGCTTACAACGTCGCTTATTGGATAAAAACCACCGCCTAATATGACAAACAACCCGACCGTGCAGGAAAGCACGGCCGTGGCAGAAACAACGTCAGTTATTAGTATAAAACCGACACCTCTAGTACTAAACACGACTGTGTAGGGAAGCACGGCCGTGGCGTTTGGAAATATAGCGTCGGTGTTTTAGTTGCAAACCGACGCAGAAAGTGTCCTAGATGGCGCCCTTTTTGTGGCGCGAACCCTTTTGGCGTTGACTTACTATACATAACCGATGCCTGTCTGTGCCCTTCTGGTGCATTTTTGGTGGCGCGAAGCCTTTTGGCGTCGGTTATAAAACTGACGCCGAAGATTTCGACCTTTAGCGGAGCCCACATAGGCATCGCTAGAGAACCGTCGCTAAAAGGGGTTAAACAACCGACGCCAACAGCGTGTTCTGTAGTAGTGATATATATGAATTGGAGTCAGAATATTACCTAATCATTTTTCCAGGTTAATACTTTCTTTTTTTATCTACTTTTCCTTCATCTTGTTTGAGTTCTTTTATGTCCCTATAAGTTAAAGTCATACATTTAATTAAATTAGTAAGGAGTCATGTATTGATGTAGACATGAATATATGCTAATGGTTAATGAAATTTACTTACACTACTAATGTCATTTTCAATGTGTGTCTCCACTCGCCATTTTTCTACCAGAAGTATCTTGATAATATGCATATAGGATCTCAAGAACAATATCAAAACACTCCCAATTCTTATTACTAAGTGAAAAGAAAGAAACCAAAAGGAAATACAAATTACAGAATGAAATATAATTCATAAGTAAAGTTTATAAATAAAGTGCCCAAAACTTACTCAACATTAAAAGCAGCTATGTTCACGCTCTTTCTGACAATACCAAAATATTTGAATGTGATGAAGTAGTAATAACTAATAGATGTTTGGTCTCTATCTACACATCTAATCAATGACAGATCAGTATATAAGTAGCTATAATATATATACATATATATATAAATATATAAGAAAACAAATAACATATATTTTAAAATATATAGAACGAGGTATTTATCTATAAGATATCACAATATTGAAAGGTCTATCACGGTTGTATTCAATCAATTATATGAAAAAAATCCACAATATCTATTAAGAATACACTATTATTGTGATCTTGACCTGCAACATCCTCCTGGATACGAACCATCATACTCAACCCTTCTTTTAAATTATGTAATCATAGTTCAGACCCCCTATACTTATGACTTAGATATTTAATTAGGTCGTTTGCAATTAGAGCAGGTAATTGAGGAGGAACTGGAGAAGGAATTGTAGGGGGATTCTTAGAATCTACATGTATTCTCATACCAGCTACCAATTATATAAACAAATAGAAAAGAGTCACAAATAAAAATTCAATGTAAACTTATCATATATTCTAATAGATAACTATGAGTTTGGAATAGGTAACCACATCACCTTCTCTATCTCCTATCGTGTCATGATCGAGGTGGTCACATGGCAGTGGTGTCTGTCTCTGCTTAGGGTAGGCAAGCTTGCTAGTCATATAAATCACATTGTCGAGCATTGGATCACCATAAGTTGTGTCTCCTAGAAGGGTGGGAAAGTGTCTCCTGATGTAACCGTGTAGAAACTATATTCTAGGAATGCAAGATGACCTGACATCAAAACCTGCAATTTTGTACATAGTGTTGCATATACCCATACACAACATATTATAAATTCCCCTGAAAGACTATCAAATCACAACACAAATTATGTCGGGCATTCCTGGAGGGTCCATGTGATTACTCCCAACCAACTTAGTCTGAGGAAGTTCCACCTCCCAAGAAGATTGGCACGGATGGGGTACTATCTGAGGAGGTTGAGACTGATAAGCCTGAAACTATTTCATTATTTCTTCTATCTCTTTGAACATGTCATCTCGCTCCTCTTGTATCAATCTATCTTTCTTGATAGATCTGTTCTTTTTTCTCTGATGTGCCAAAAAGGATTTTATACCTACACCAACCCTAGAGGACCTAACACATCTAGGATTCTCTAGAGTACGCAGAATTGTGAATTTTTTTGGCCCTAAAGGATCAACTTGCCTTCTTTTCTTTTCTCGTAGAGCTCTCCCTAATCATCACCAATAATATTTGGTTAGTAAAACATAACCATTAAGGTCAAAATAAAGATGCACTATGAGGGTTAAGGTTTTCCATTTTCATAGCCACCTCAGCAGTTGTGCGGTTCAATTTCTCCAGAGCAGCGTGTCCTCTCATCTATCCATGACTTGTGACAAGATAGAGGTGTAGGAGTAGTAGAAATATTAGCAGAACTAGGAGTAGTCTTCTTAGTAGAAGACACTTGTTGTCTCTATTGCAGACGCCAAGTATAACCACCTGGACCCAACTTGTGATTGTGCACATTCTTTGCATGGATTTTTTTTCATCATGTAAAATCCTATTTAATGCAACATATATGTTAGTTACGTAATATATTGAATTCTTATGATAAATCATAAGAATGTATATTAAAGAAGGCTTGAAACATTGGATTCACCAGTTTCTCTTAAAGAAACAAACACTTCCCACACATTCTTGACAAGATATGCCAATGGCTCAGTGACAAGCTTCTTTGTATTGTCTCTTATTAAGTATTTTGTTGTCATATTTGTCTTATAATTCCTCAATATCCCCCTCACCATGTTGCAACACATTTTTATGACGCAAATGTTCATCAAGGTCAAAGTTTCTCTACAAAAGATCACATAATTTCAACTATGTTCTTCTATATGAGGTCTTTAACGATAGGATCAACTTTATGTCATGATTCTATTCTTATTTCCACTTTGCTATGAACAATAACCTCTATATATTGCCTAAAAAGAATGTTGATTCTTTCCAACATGATTTCCTATTTCATCAAAGTCAATGGCTAGCTTTAGACCTTTGCCCTTTTTATCTACTAACTAGTTCATCAAAGTGATGCCTATTTTATGTGCACGATGATGCCTCTCCTTAATAAACCCAACAAAATCCTTAGTGTGTACGTCCTTAGGCTTCTCATCCTAAATGGTTAAGAAACATATATAAATGATAAAAATGTAACTTATAATTGTGATAGAAAATTTAAAATACATATTTATGTAAATAAATTATATAACTTACACCAGAGTCAACCTCACGGTGCATATCATCACCGTGCTCATCCTCATAGACAAACTTCATCTAAAAATGCCATATTAAAATAGTTGAAGAATGAAATATAAGTGATAAAGAATATAAAATGCACATGTAGCATATGAAATATATATAATTATAATAAAGAATGTAAAATGCACATCTAGCATACAAAATGTAATATGCATACCTCTATTATTGGTTGGATAATTGGTCAATTAATATTCCTTTAGTATTATATCCACATGTATGTTCATCAGTGTTATATTTGACATTTACACTTGGTAAGCCAATTGAGAATGCACTAGAGTCATCATACATGTCATGGTACTCTTCTTCATCTATATGATGCAATGAACTGCCTTTTCCCATGAAGCACAACCTACCATTTTTTATTTTTAGGATCATCAATGTAGAATACTTGATTTGCCTATGATTCCATTATGAATGTTTCATCATTCTCACCAATCTTTTCAAAATTCACTAATGTGAAACCTAATTCATCTAGTATAACTTCTTTGTTTCTAAAATGCAAATTCCACCTAAAGATGAAAATTCTAAAATTAGTGTAGTCAAACTCCCATATATCTTAAATGACATCATAATAAGACATTTTAGCTTCACAAGAACTCTTACCCTGTACACTAGAAAAATACAATAAAGATGCTTGAAAGGTGACCCCACTGCTTTAGATGACACCCTTATCATACTGACATTTGGTGTAATACGAAAATCCATTTATATCAAACCCTTCGTAAGATATAACATTCAATTTTGGTTTTAAGTTTAGCCATTTTATTTTGAGATAGTTGATGGAAGACCTTATCTGCAAGTTACCTAATACATATCATATTATGCTCTCTAGCTAGACAAACTAGCTCGAGGATATTTTGCCTTGATAAAATTGGTATGTTCGAAAATATATATACCCACTTCATGGATGTTGTTTAAAACATACAATTGTTCTTGTTCCCACAATTCATGACTAATTACTTTCACTCGTTCTCCTAAATTCCCTTTGTTGGAATAAACATAAATATTTTTGCATTGGTTGGATATTCATTACAACTCAGAAAGTTATTACAAAAATTTATAATCTTTGTAACCACATAATACTCAATAATGCTCCCTTCAGGTGGATAATGGATTAGAACATCACCTTAAAAGCACTCATGTACTGTTCAAGAGGATACATCCAATGGAAGAAAACTAGATCTAACATTTTCACTTCCCTAGTCAAATGGACAACAAGATGTACCATGATATCATAGAATGAATGAGAGAAATACATCTCAAGCTGGAAAAAGGAAATAGCCACTTCTCTTTGAAACTTATCAAGATTATCAAGATCAATAATTTTTTTGCCTAGAGTGTTGAAAAATAAACAAATTTTGGTGATTCGAAAACTTACATTCTATGGTAGCATAGATCGAATATCCACATACATATTTAGTGCATTAGAGTGTGACAATCATGAGATCTAATACCTATCAACCGAAGATCCTTCATTGATATAAATCTATGGATATTGGAAGAGTATCCTGTGGTACTTTAACATTAAGAAATCAGTCAAAAAAAGTTCTCTTCTCCTATCTAGACAATGTGTATCAAGTAGGATGCAAATTTGTTTATTGATCACTTCTAACTTCTTTTGTTAATTCCTTCCTCATACCCATTTCACATAGGTCCATTATGGATTTTATGCCATCTTTAGTCTTACCTAGTATATCTAACAGTCAAGTAGATGGAAACCATTAATGAAGGTCTAGAAAAACATCAAGGAGTTCAATGACACTATCACAAACATTTTTCTCAACATGCATGACATCGATACAATGGCTAAGTGCCAAAGAACACCAATAAGAAAAATCCTAGAATATTGACATCTTCTTGAACAAATAGTTTACACTCTGTGTGGGAATAGTACATTGTGATTTTTACCAAATGCATTGTCAAAGTCTTTTAATGTTTCATAAACATTCTCCCTTGATACAAGTTTAAGGGCACCTGGTTCCTCTTTTGAGTCATTGAATGCTTTACAACCTTCTCTAAGGATGTACTTTTAGAAGAAACATCGATGACCATGATATTCAGTCTTTCTTCCATGTTTCATTTGTATTGAGCCAATGTTCTCCTCACATATAGGGAATGCTTTGGATCATTTTACATGTAACTAGGCAAACTCCTATATGATGGGAATTGTTTATTACTAAAAAAAATAGAATGCAAATGAAATGTCTCCCTATACCATGCATCATAGGTAATCACACCTTCTTCCTAGAGTTTCCTTAAGCCATAAATTAGAGGACAAAAAAATCAATAACATTGCCAGGTTGTTTGGGGCTTTATATCAACAAGGAAAGTATGACATACTCATTTTTCATACACAACCAGGGAGGAAGATTGCATATAACAATTGTAAAATGCCACGTTATATGTTTTCTTTCCAAAGTGTTGTATGGATTCATCCTATCGATACAAAGACAAAGCCTTATATTCTTGATTTCTTCACTAAATTCAGGTTACAATAAATTAATTTTCTTCGATTGTGGGGAATAAAATCCATGCCATAGGATCCCATCATTTTTTTACCTCTGCATACTAAGATAAATTCCACACACCCATGATTTTGGAAAACAAACATTAAAACTGTAGTATTATAGGTAGATATCACATCACCTCGAGAGGAGACTTGTTATGGCCTTACCCAAAGTCATCCTTTTGACCTTGACACCCTACATTTTGGACAATCTTTCAAATCAATATAGTCCTATTAAAATAACATATAGTCTTTTGGGCATGCATGTATTTCAATAGCCCCCATTTCACCTGGACATATCATTTTCTTTGTTTTGCACATTGAGATTCTAAGCTGGCTTCTTTTAGGAATAATTTATTTCAACAAAGACATCAAATACATGAAGCTTTTTTCGCTCCATCTATTGCTAGCCTTTAGAGTATATGATCTCAAGACAACGTTTTGCTTCTTAAACTTAGTACAACCTAAGTATTAAATTCTTTCCGCATCATGCACTATTTTTCTAAATAATAAAGATGGATCGATATGATTTACCCACAAATATCTAACATCATATCAACCATGTATACCGAAATTGATTCATTCACATCAACATCGTCGACAATGTTTTCTTTAACACAAGTACTATTATTGACGTCTATTGTTCTGATATTAGTAATCTCTCCATGTCAGTACCTTTTTGTGTACCATTGTACAATCCTGTTTACACATTACATGACTTTTTTTTATTTTGACAAAGGTGCCCAATTTCAAGTTGTTAGTTAAGGTACTATATGGACAATAGAACCTATCTCCAGGTCTATCCTATGTTCTTCCACAAATATTGTAAAATGATCAAGATCATTAATAAATTCTAGAGTATAATGATTTTCAAATGGACATCAATGACCAGTCCATCCCATTATCACTGAGAAAATAAGTATTATGTCATGTGTTTAGATGTTTGGACTTTTAGGATTTCTAAAGGTTTGGGTTTTGGATATTTAGGTTTATAAATTAGGGTTTAATTATAGGTTTTAGAATTTAGTGATGAATGTTTACCACTTATCCCATTCTTGAATACTTTTTTTCATTCTTGAATACTTGATCTCACTAGTAAGTATATAACATGTATGTAGTTTTCAATAATATTTTGGTAGAATATCCCCATAGTTCTCCAAGTACACCAATGTATTTGGGAAAATACCCCCCCCCCCAACATATGTACTGCTAGAGTAATCAGGGTCAATTCAGTAGCTGAGGTTGAGATTAGAGTCATCCAGTTGGTAGTGCAAGTTAGTAAGGAGAAGCAATACACACATGTCGTTATTCAATTTGATAGCTCAACTATGATCGTTGCCACTGAAAATCTGGTGAATCAAACACATGCACTACAACAATGGGTGAACTCCATTAGGAGAGGTATGGATGATATTGAACATGCATAGATCATGAAGGAGAACAAGAAGTAATGGTTTTGGATGACTCTCTCGCAAAGTACCACCTAAAAAATTCCAAGAAGGACAAATTATACTCTGATCCTCCTCTCAAACATGTGGCTCTTTCCCTCCCTTTCCCTCTGTGTAATGGTAGAAGTTATACCAAGTTTACTATTTCAACATGAACAACATGTAACTAGGAGGGCAAGTCAAATAAGATGGGATCCTGACTTCTACAAAGAAAGAGAATGAATTGGGAATTGCTGAAGATACATTTCGATAACCAAATACACATTATACATCTACATACTAGGTTGCATTAAATGTTCAAGAACATTCCCAAGCTAGTGATTGTCCAAGATTATGAGTAAATATGTGACATTTTTCTAGGTGAATGCAATGGTTTGGAAATTAGGGCTTAGATATTAAGGCCAGACTCTATGCCACACATTTATTGGTCATTTATCAATATTAATCATCAATAGGTTGGTGGTTGGTCTTACAAACAATTCTAGACATAATTTTCATACCAAATATGCATAATAACACCAAACATAATATTTAAAGTTTCTATGAATAATTCCAAACAATTCAAAAAAAGAACTATACATGTAATAATCAACCATAAATGCATGTCCATAAATGGATGTAGTCAAGAATGTAATAAACAAAAAAGTTCATCCCTAACACAAAAAATCAACAATATAGAAAAAAAGAAAAAAAATTAAAACAATACACCTTAGGTAGATTGAAGAGGTGAAGGCGGAAGCAAGCATCTCAAATAGCAGCAACAACTGTCATGGTGGTGGCCGCTCAAGCAACAGTAGTAGTGGAGGTAGTGTTGGATGGAGGAGAGCATGGCAGTGTGGCTCTTAGATGAGCAGTGATGGCAGAAACAATAGTAACAATAGCATAGGAGGAAGAAGAATTTGAGACAATGAAGGTGACAATGATGCAGTAGCAGTAGCCTAGAGAATGGAGGCTACAACTGAGCATTAAAGCATGATCGTCAAAGCTCTAAGGCCTGATCACATGATTAAACAAAAAAATAGGGAATTTTTTTCGGTGTTGTTAAGTAGAACTTAGTCATCGATCAATGAAAAAATAAATGACACTAAGACCTCCATCATTGGTTTGGTCAGAAAAACCCACAATAAAGGTTAAACACTATCGTCAATTGGATGATGACCGATCCTTATCCTTGATAAAAATGTCAAAATCACCAAGGACTTAGTCGTCGATTTGGTTAGAAAAACCAATGATAGAGGTTAAAATCCATCATAAGTTAGAAACTTAGAAATTAACGATGGATGTCCTTATCCCTAATAAAAAAATGCCAACCTATGTAAGGACTTAGTCTTAAGTTTGTTCAGCAAAACCAATGATAGAGGTTAAACTATATCATCATTTAGACACTTGGAAACTGATAACATATGTCCATATCTCTAAAAAAAAATGTTGACCTCAATAAGACCTACCTCATCCGCTTAAAAACTAAAACCAACAACATAACCCAATCTGAAGGTAAATATTTTTCATGGGGTACGTGACACGAACTTGATATCATCAATTTTGTAAGAACAAACTGACACCAACGTCTTTTTAGAGGTATTTTTTTTTGCAGTGGAAGTGACCTATGATGTTGGTTTTTATAGAGAATAACCGATGAACAAAGGCTTTTTGGAGAAAAAACATTTCGTGTGAAGGGATGCGTCATCAATTTCTATATCACCAACCCTAAATGTCTATATCAAAATTGTTTTCTAGAAAAATGGATTTTGCAAGCTGTTTGTAGCGTGGGTTCTACCCCAAGAAACCGATGTTACGATAAAAGAGGTACTCGTGTTTTTTCTAAATCATCAAGACTTGCTTAATAATAATGTGTGTCCTTTACCAACCAACAATATTGGAATGTAGTGTCAGTTTCCTATGGAAATCGATGTTAAGAAAAGTGACATCAGAGGTTAAATGTGTCCTAGTGAGATCTTGATGTTGAAAATCGCACACCATAGATCTATTTTTATCTTCTTCTATGATCATGGCATTATTTCTGTCTTCCCTTATTGTTTCTATTTCTCTTGTCATGAACGATCCGTCCTCTCTCTAGGGTGTGGATAGTGCCCCCTTCCTGATTTTGTTCTCTTTATTGCAATTATATTCATACAAACTGTTATATATTTAGAATTAATAGTTTTATGCTTGTATGATTGTCTGATCAACATGTATACATGCTTTTCATGGTCTTGGAAGTAGATAACTTTGAACCCAAGATCTAAGATATCAATTGATTCTAGTTGAATCCTTGGTGAGAACTTCAAACATGTATTTTTTGAGGCAATATATGTATGATCTCTAGGTAACATAACAATGAGCTTAGAGTGATATTTGTATTTGTTTTAATCCTAAAACCAAAAGGGGGATTTTTTAGGCCACAACATATATGTTTTCATCCTTAATATGATGCAATGAGAGAGTGAAGATAGGTAAAAGTAGTGAAACCCATTTCACCCAACTATCCCCTTACATTTATTTATTAACCTTCAATTCAGATCTTTTATTTTACAACCTTAATATAATCAATGAACTACCATATTTTGTTAAATAATAGTTCTTGGGTGGTTACCTTGATCTGTTAAACTTTGAAAAATATTGTCCATTGGGTTTGATCATGAACTACGCTTCAGAAAGATCTTCCCTCTTGTGGGTGGTGATTGTTGTATGTAAGTTAAGGCAAACTCTAGGGATTAAACCCATATCTTCGATTGATACCATTGAATATCATGTTGAATCAAACTCATATTCAACCATATGAACCTAGTTGTTTGCACTCCTTAGGAACCATTTCTAGTGCATGCGACACTCTTCTAGTGTTGGTCAAAGACTAGATTTCAATCTTGATAGTGTCACATGCACTAGAAATGGTTCCTAACCATTTCGAACAGATCTACCATAGGCTCCTTCACGTGCACCAAGTTAAGATGGCCGAAGAGGAGATCCCAAGTCTTGCTCACCGTAATGAGATAGGATCTTGGCTGAAGGTAGAGTAGTAGAGCAAGAAGAATTATGACCTGTAGATAAAGCCAAATGACAAAAAGAGCAATGACAATTATCTATACCAAAATATGATGAAATATACAATCCCAATATCCAACCATCTATCAAAGCTCAAAACTTTGAAAATAAGACACAATGGGTAATAATGATGCAAAATAATAGTTTCACATGACGAGCCAGTGAGAACACACATGACCACTTGTAGAAATCCACAAACCTATGTGGGCTAAGCAAGCAACCTGGCATGTCAAAGGAACCTACAAAGTTGAGATTATTATATTACTCCCTCCTCAACATAGCTAGGGTGTGGTACTGTCACATAAATATTTATATCCCTAAGTCTACACTCCCAATGGATACCCATCCAAAGGCAATTGGACCTGGGCACTATCCTTAGAATGGATCAAATAACATATGCATGAATAAAACCACAAACAATAACATATAAGAACAAGGTAAGAGATAACATGGCATATCTAAAGAAACTAAACCAGTACTTGATATTAAGATCTTAGACCCATTGGTCAACCTATGTAGATTTCATTTTCATGTCATTATATGATTCCAATATAGTAATACCATTAGATTATCATGATATAGCAGAGACAATAATCATATCAAGTGCCATGCTGTACTTGCTATATAAAATTATAAAATGGGTACATCACAACAGTGTTGAGTATGCTATAAAATACAAAAAACTTGTAGGTTTAAGAGAACATATATGCTTGGGAAAAACTTAATGTAATAGCAAGAAAGAAATAAATAACATTAAATATTTCTTATTAACAAACAATTGTGTTTTAGATGCAATTCCATTATATCAAACAACATTTTATGTCCATTTGACTTTCTTTCAAAGAAAGGGTTCATGAGGGGCATTTGAGACCCATAGTGTAGGTTCAATGGGCTCTAGAGGGGGGTGAATAGAGCTAAAAGTAGTTAATCAAAATTAATTAGACCTTCAAGTTACTTCAAGAGATAATATTGCCAATATATAACTTGATGTGCAACTAAGCATACATACCAAGAATGAGATAGATTAAATGAGATCAAGAACAATCTATGTAGAGTGGTTCCAAAATCTAAACTAGGAGAATGTAAATCCACTACCTAGAGAGGTCAAGCATTAGGACTTTGCAACCATTGCATACTTATATTCCATTACATGACATACAAAAGGCCTTCCTTTTGTAGGGAAAGGATACCTAGCCTTCCTTGATAAGGATCAAAAGGATCCAATAAACCTTACAAGGTCTTACCTATCCTTTCAGAAAGAGTCATCAAACTATACAAGGGCTTACCCACTTTTTAAAGGAGCCAGATGCCTTCACCAAGGAGCTCCCCTTCTTGCAACAATTCTTCCACCTTCAAGGAATTACCCACTATTCTTAAGGATCTTCAACCTTACCTTCACCTTCTCCTTCACTAAGGAGATGCTTTCACCAACTTTGCTTGAAGAAAGGGATTGGGGACAGAGAATATTGAGAGCTTCACAAGGATTACAATGAAGTATTTCTCTTATAAATACATATCTCACTCAGATTAATTTTTTTCTTAGTAAGAAAGAGAGAGAAAGGGGCCCTATGTGGATAAAATCACTCAACTATAGCTAGGATCAAGGTAGGCAAACTTAGAATGAAGTCCAAGGGTCCCTATTTAAAGTAGGAGGTGTCCACTAGCAAGTAGAAATAGTTAGGAATGAATTCTAGCCATTTAGGGTGTTGTAATAGATATAATTTTGATTTTTGCAACACTCCAATAGTTAGAGATACTTTTTCTGCACATTCCGTACAATGCAGTCAGTCATGTTTCTATACATGTAACTCAACCTATTGCACTATGCTACAAACTAAGTTTGAGTTTATCCTGGATGAAACTTGACCAATGACTTAAAATCACTTTGTTTGTGCAAGGTCTCAGTCGAGTTTATCCTAAGGTAAACTCATCCAAATCTACAAGTTTCTAAGACCCATCCTAGGCATTGGTCGAGTTTCTCAGAGGGAAACTCAGACAAATAGAGTGTTTGTGATGCATTTTGGAATTTGTCATTAAGGTGCGTAAATGTTCAATTTAAGTGTTCCTGATTTTTCCTCATCTTAATTACAAGTCATAACATCAATACAAATGATTACAAAAATTGTCTTAAGTTGTTTAGGGGGTTTTCCACAAAAGTGCAATTTTCATTAACTTTTTCTTGTATTTGATCAAGCCAGAGCTGGATTGAATTGATACTTTTCATGTACCTTATCCATGAAATCAATCTCGAATAGACATATTAGATACATATGAATGGAATGGAAAAGTCATCATTACAATATGTACAATGTATAACAGTTAGGTCAACATTCTCCCCATTTTTGAAGATGAAAAACCATTCCTCAACATATTGAAAAGGACTTAGAATTTATTTTTTTATCATGTGCATTGTAGAGGGATACATGAAGAACAATAACAATTTCTTCCCCTCCATTCATGCTTACCTTTGCATTTATGGTTAATTTCTCCAGAAAGCATAACCATATCACATATATTCTATTGAGTCCACTTACAAAGTCACATAATATTTCAGAGAATTACCTAGAAAAGGATCAAAATTCAATAATCCAATATGTACTGATCTCACTTCTGCCTTTTCTCATATAAAAAAGGCAGGGGGTATAAGAGCTAAAACAATGGTCTTATCCATAGGCACAAACTACCCAAGCAATCAACATAGCAAGACACCAACTAGAAAATTAGAGAGAACAAGCATACTAGAGTCATAATCAAAATATGGAAGCACATAACCAAAAATCATAAGATGTAGCAAAGCATAGAGTTAAGGTACATAAGATCAGATTACAACAAAAGATATGTCCTCTCTAGATGATAACTACAAAACAGTGAAAAAACAATGAGATATGAAAATAGAATGCCTCAAATATAGTGACAAAATTTCAATACATGAAAGTGTACAAAAAGACATATAAGTATGAGCACCCTATAGAATAGGAACTAAAAATTTCATAAATCTAGGTCAAGGTCATCATCATCGTCATCTGACTGGTAGTCTTTATATCCATTTGAAGGTGCATCAGGGCATGAGATGTAGCTTCACCACCATCTCCATCATCATCTGGCCATAATCACCATCATCACCATCATCCTCATCATCAACATCATCATCACTAGATTCATCCTTAACATCCTCATTATCCATCTCTGTGTCCTCCTTAAGAACAAAAGAGAGAGGACTATGCCATTTGTGGTTTTCTCTTCCCAGGAGATTGCACACTCGAGTAGTGCCTTAGCTTGCTCATAGTTGGGTATAGAAACCCAATCATAGCTAGTAAGAAAGGTGGCAACAGTGACAACTAGAAGAACAAGAGGGTGAGAGGTAGTAGGGGTAGGTCTACCATTAGAGTTAGGGGGTACAGTAGAAGCAGTAGGCCAGTGGGACAAATAGAACTGATTTTATGCAAAGGAGGTATATCCAGCAGCTGGGTAGGTCTGGTAGGTGGTAAGGATGGGTGCATCATTAGTTCATGTTAGACATGATCTGAATTAAATCATGGTAGATGTGCACTGGACCTGTAGGTTGTATGCTTGTTGGTACATCATGGAGCCCATCAGGATTTCATTTGATAATGAGAACAAGGCATGATTAGATCTAGAAGGAGGTGGAGGGACATAGGTGGAGGTTGAAGAATCAGGTGTGGGTATGGAGGTGGGATGAAAAGACTTTTTGACCGTGGTTTCAATGATGTAAACATGTTTCCTACTTGATTTGTAACCAAGCTCATGGAAAGGTGATTTCTCAGTATGATGAGCAAACAAACCACAAATCAAGTAGGTATAAGGTGTATGGGTTCCACTGGTATTCTTCCCAGAGTCAAAATAGGTCGTGCGATGGAGAATGTAACAAGCCCATTTGACTTTGACATCACGTAGGAGACAGTACATTAGCATAGTAGCATTTGTTTCAACATCTATTTTATTTTTCATTGGATGGATATTACAGTTAACTACTAGTACAATGAGGCAAGTCTTGATGTCAATAGAGGAAGAAGGAAGAATCTCTTTCTTCTGATAAGGAACCTAATGTTTCTTTAGGAACTTATGGATATCAGGTAGGGTAAGCTTGGGGTCAAAACCTTAGTACACCTTCTCAGGGTCGATCTGATCAAGATATTGGTGATGGTGGCCAACCATGTATATGTGGTAGAAGTATCATTCAATTAAGAGTTCAATGAATCTTCAAAGATGGAAAACTTAGTACCCGCAATCATGGAGGTAAGGATCACTTGAGTGTTAGGGGTGGCAAAAGAGAAGTGTTGTTGCATGTGATATTGGCATAGAAATTGTGGACAACTTTTGTGCTAAAAAGAGAGTTCCTGTAGCACAATTTCTGTACACAAAGTGCACTAGGGTGTTGTGCATTGAACACAACAACAACCTCATTCATGAACTCACTTCAAGATGCAAGCAAAGCATGAAAAGGGAAATGATTTCTAGGAAGAAGCTCCTTATACCTTTTTATAGCTAGAGGAGAGATGAAGGAGATTCCATCAAAGGAAATGACCCTAGAAGCAGCAGAGGATGAGGGTACTCTAGTTGGTCCAGTTCTTTTCCATTGAAAGCCTTGGAGATGAAAAGAGAGGAAATGCCACCAAAATTAGGAAGAAGACAAGTGTTGCAGGCTTCCTAAGCTGTTGGGTCAAGGTGGACAGTCTAGGGTAGGTGATCAGGGTCTATAGAGGGTAAAGGAGAGGATTTGGTAGCCCTAGGGTTTAAGGATGAGCTAGAGAGAAAGACTATCAAATGACTTAGATCTAGTTGAGAGGGAGAAAGTCGAATGATTTCCTATGTATTTTTCCGCCCAATAATATTTTTAGTCAAGTTTGAGGTTTGGGAAACTCAGTCGATTCTATGGTTTTGTTAAGTCCTAAGCCTGTTGTCGGTCGAGTTTCTCCCAGGTCAAACTCATCCGACAGATCAATCTTTTGAAAAGATAAGAAATTTAATTGTAGGTCACTAGAGTGCTATATAAATTTATTTTTTTATCCTATCATGTATTGTGAACATGTTCTAGCACATTACACTCATCATTGGAAACTAATTTTTGGTATAAGAAGCATTTGTGGGAAATAGCCAAAACAAGCAAAACCAGACATTAAGACTAGGAAAATGTAGCACTAACAAGTATGAGAAGAGTAATATATGAGAAAAAACATATAGGTATGAGAACATCTATCTAGAAATCAAATCAATATTATCAAGTAATAAGCAATTTCGATCTAATAAAAGTAAATTTCTCTCTAGCTAGAGGTTTGGTGAAAATGTCTACAAGTTGATTTTTTGTATGCACATGTGTGATACATATATCCTTTTCGGCAATGTGGTCACAAAAGAAGTGATGGAGGACCTCTATACTTTTATCTCTACTATGCAATATAGGATTGTAAGAAAGATTTATTGCACTAGTATTGCCATAATAGATAGGAGAAACATCATAATGAACATTGAAATCTTGAAGCATTTGCTTCATCCATAGGACTTGGGTACAACAACTCCCAGTTGCAATGTATTTAGCCTCGGTAGTTGAAAGAACCTCCTTCTTTCTTAGAGAACCAAGAAACTAAACATAGTCCTTGGAGGAAGAAAGTGCCACATTTGCACTTTCTATCAAATAAGCACCATACATCATCCGCATCACTATAAGAAGTAAGAGTAAAGTTCCTTGAATTTGGATACTGTTGGGTTTTAGAGGAGACAGGAAAGGCAACGGAAACAAAAAATTTTCTCTCCCCATAACCCAAAATGAAGGAATCTTGTCAACGTCTATACAGTAGGAAGGATGGTTTGTAGAGGCGTACCTTGTCCCGAGGCTTGCTCGTCGACGTTACCTCGCGGCTTGCGTAGTCTTCACCTTTGATCTTGGATGGTGTTTGCGCAGCTCCTGGTCGCACCGGGACTGTCGAGATTGACAACTGTCCTCTGACTGGCAGAAGTCTCCCGCCTCTGAAGTAGTCTACACGGACCACCTGGAACTCCGATTTCCTTGTCCCACAAGGAATCAGAAGGAGTCACACCCTCCTGTCAGTGTACTAGTCACCAACACACTCTCCTGTAACCAATTTCCTTTCTGCAGTTGTCTTTCCCTTATTGTGCCTCCATTATCGGGTAGCACTTGCTTGGGCTCTCTCGGTTACCACAACCAGAGAGAATGACAACGTCAGAGCAACTGGTGTTCTGAGTTGTTGTACCTGAGAAGCCCCACCACCCCTATATATATCGGAGGGTCATGGGATAAGGTTCTCTACCCCGGGCAATGCGTGATTAAACATGAGTAGAAGGGTTTGAGATTTTCCACAAAAACAACCAACTGCGCCACCTGAACCGATCGTTTCAAGCATGAAATGGTCAGTTGGGGAGGTGAGCCGATCGGTTCACACCTCAACTGATCGGTTGGGGCACCTGAGCCGATCGGTTCGTGGTCCTGATCCAACTCAAATTGACTTTTGAATTTATTTCCGATTAATCAAATATTAATCCTTGTCCAAATCGAATTTGTACAAGTGAAACAAATTGTATTTGCAAAATAGTCTTCTGACTTTCCAAACGATCTCGATTGGTCACATGAATCGACCAGATCAACAATTGAGCCGATCGTTTCTTGACACATGAGCCGATCGACTCACACTTGAGCCGAGCGATTCAACAACCTGAGTCGATCGGTTCATCTCATGAGCCGATCGGTTGGGGTAGTAGACTTGTGCAAATCAGTCAATCACAGTTTTAGTCAATCCGATACTCTAATCAATCAGTCCAACTCCTTGAACACTATGATACTGAGCTATCAATTGATTGAGTGTTTAATTGAACTACTAAACTCCTTTAGTAATAAATCTAAACATCATTTGTGGATAAACTCCTCTTCCAGGTTAAATCCTATGTGTGTGACCCTGCAGGTCCATTTCACATTGGCAGTGAAAGTCCATGACACTTATGACTTCACAAGCAAAGAGCGGTGCCTAGTCACACATCAATGCTACCCAAGTGAAAAGGAAAGTTGGAGAACAACTTTCAATCCTACAATCCATGTATGGTGTTACAGTGAATGTATGATTCCTTTGTCACTGATATCCCGAATGAACTCAAGGCATGGAACAGTCATCCTGTCAACGTTTACTCACTTTCTTGATCTTAGAGTAGATTGGAAGAGATATGTATGACATCAATATCACATACTGATTCACACATGTGTGCACACCTATCTCAATCCTACTCATCAAGTGGCCATGGATATCAAACTCCCTCTGGAGGGACAAATCCCATATCTATCACTCACCCCTCAAAATCCCCATGTGTCAAAGCCACCCAATCATCACCTTTATAACAACCCATGTTTCAACTGCGTTTGATAATGTCAAAGTGTACCCAACAACATGTGTTGAGTGTAGTGATTTCAGGTCAAAGAATCACATTCACCACCATCACTTGTGAGAACTGACTGTTACTACCATGTCATGGTTCCATGTGTCAAACTCACGGTGGGTCTTTCCGGTACACTTGTTCTCTAACAAGTACCTATGTGTTTGGTTTGATATCTCCATATCATGACTAATGAGATTCTATCATCAACCAACACCACAATCTAGTCTTGTGTGTCATTGTTGTCTATCTACCTTCCACAATGAAATCCGACTAGGGACATAATAAGAATGTACAAACTCTTAGCATCCGTATGATCTCATCATTCAGGTCCTAAACCTAAAAGCATACATCATTGAGTACTGTCATTCTCTAGACATTCAATCTGTTCTATCATTATCTCATATGATTGAACTAGAAAGAATTGGAAGCTTTCCTTTGATGTTTATCAAATCAATCTTAATGTATCCCACCAATCATCCCATGACTGGCTCTCAGGGCATGCATACCAACAAACTCCCACTTGCACTGCGAGCCAAATACCCTTGAATCATATTCATAGTGATTTTCAAACATGTCCCACATGTTACTGTGCTCTAGTGCTAACATAGTGAGTATGGAAACACCTTACCAAAGTCGGTATTAACTGCATGTCTCTCATCTCTTCACTGTACGTCACACGTATGAGATGGAGTTTCCGTAATATGCGGTCTAGTATTCCTTTGCTAACCTTTAGCCACATTGCATGACCAAGTACTCCTTACTTGTCATCAAAGATTCAAATATATATAAGTTCATCTCATGAACTTCCAGATCCATATAGTATTCCCTAATGTTCTTTAACACACATATACTCGACTTTTTCCTTTTAAATGGCTTTATTGGAACATTTCCATTTCTCAACATTCACTTTTATATATCCCATATATATTTTGCGATTAATTTTCTGTCCTTTTCAGAAGTTCTTATCAGTGTAACTTTTACAGTGAACCCTTCCTTATTTCCATAGAACTAGTACTTCTCAAGTACTTATCAAGTTCTCATGGTATTCTAATAGCCCTTACTGGAACAAGACAGACATCCACTCGTCATGTCTCACATACGAGTTATCGGGATGAGCATATCATATTGTCATGTCCTACATACAAGATGATAAATGCATTTCGTTCTTGCCATGTCCATACATTCAAGGTGATGGGATGATTTCATACATGATAGATCCATATCTATTCTTCGTGTTCCCATTCTTCATAAGAATTGGATACTTGGCCTTGGGATACTAACTCCATGTAACATGGACAAGTTTTCTCCCACTGAATCTGTGTATACTAAACCCTTCAGTATAGATTGCCAATGTATGCTTTCTCTTTTCAGGTCAAGAGGTTTTTGAGAACTATCTCTATTCCTATCACATAGGAAAAAAATCTCTATCTTCCTTAAAGATAATTTCCACTTTGGATTTCCATTCTAGAACATCTCCATTTCACATCAACATGTGGAATGTGAATACGCTCCCACTAAATCATAGATCTCTCTTTATCTTTGACATATCAATCAAACCCTTTGACTATATCATCAAAGTGAAGATCCAGCTCTGAGTTGCTTGTACTCAATCAATCACATTGATTTGTTCATTGTAACTTATAGACTTAATTTGCATTAATG
Organism: Alisma plantago-aquatica; assembly: GCA_963693085.1. NCBI lineage: Eukaryota > Viridiplantae > Streptophyta > Magnoliopsida > Alismatales > Alismataceae > Alisma > Alisma plantago-aquatica. The sequence goes on from OY856415.1 coordinate 168,759,870, forward strand.
GATTCATAAACCTTATAGGTTGTGTCACGTACACATCCTTGTTTTATTCCTCATAGGAATGCAGTTTTAGTATCTGTATGCCAAATGTCTTAGTCATTAAGTTGCAATCAACAAGCATCATCCTTCTCAAAACGTTATTTATGTGTCTTAATACTTAAGACTCATTTGCACTTATGGATTTCATCCCAATAGGTGCTTCCATTAAGGTCATACCTTATGGTTCACATGGAATTCATTTAGGATGTAATGGTTATAAACCATAAGTCATAATCTGGTTCCTCATATTCATCTAGATAGTTGATTCATCACATGACCAACTCATCACATAGATAATCGAGGTGTATCTGTCAAGGATATAAGAACTCACAACCCTTTGTGATTATTAATGTCCTTTATTAGTGTAGGGTATTCTTTATTTAAGAAGAAATTAGTTATTTGATAATCATTCTCTATCTCCTTAGAGTATGACTCCTTATTGATTTAGACATCTCCATGCCTTAAGTTCACTATGATACACTATCATAATCACTCATAAGGTTCTCAAACATTTGGTTCAAGTATTTCATTCCTTAATCTCATCAAGAATTAATACTTTACCAAATTCGTACTTCATCTATGATATTCTTGAACACTTCAAGATATTCATATTGGTATTTCTCTAAACACCATTTGAAGTATTAGCATTAACTCTAATAGGTATGTAAATACATCACATGCATTATACCTAATAAGATAATCATTATCCCACTTCCATTAGTGAAGATTGATTAATCATGTCCAAGAGATTCATGTCTCTTACTGGTTCTCTAACCAAAAGAGTCTAGATTTATCCATCATATGGAAACTAGAAATGAATTTCTCGTGATTTATGCTAATTTGATTGTTTGAGTTATCAATAACTTTTAGGTATCATTTTATCTTATGCATACTAAGGACCACAAGATAAACAAGGCATTTCCATAAAGATCATAGCTTTTGGAATTGAAAGATCAACTTTATATCATTATCATACAATATGCAAAAATTAAAGTGTTTCTATTCATTTGGCAAATATGAAATAGCAGTTCATAACTCTATTACATGCCTTTCTGCTGAAAATAAACTAAAGTACTCCCATCTTTGGCGGCAACACTTGCCCCATTTATTGAGTGCTTTACATTTCATATCTTGGTATCATATACCTCAAAAATGTTACAAGTTTATTTCATGACACCTTCAGGTGGAGACGCCTGTCACCTCCTTCTTCTTTAGTTCTTCCAGATAGAGTGGACAATTCCTTTTCCAATGTCCTGGCTTTTGACAATGGTGGAAATTGCCTCTTTTGGTCACGCCTCCCTTGGCCTTGAGAGTTGAAGTCGACTTGGGCTGCTGGCTAGCATCAGAACCTTTCTTAGCTTTGCCCATGCCCTTGCATTTGGACTTTCCTTTCTTGTCGCTGATCATCATCACAGACTTAGGCTTGTCCTTCTTCATCTATGTCTCGGCTGTCCTCAACATGCCCAATAACTCTGTCAGTGGTTTGTCAAAGTTGTTCATGTTGTAGTTCATCACAAACTGACTGTAGGATTCTGGCAACGACTGCAATATCATGTCAGTAGCCAACTCTTGACTCAGGGGAAATCCCAGTCTTTTCAAGTTCTCCACATACCTAATCATTTTGAGCATGTGAGGACCAGCTGGATCACTATCTGTCATGACACACTTGAACGGCGCTATGGAGACATCGTATCTCTCTTGCCATGCTTGATCTTCATACATGTTCTTGAGATGCTGAATCATCTCAATGACACCCATTTTCTCATGTTGTCTTTGCAACTCGTGGTTCATAGAGAACAACATCAAGCACTTTGCATCAATAGCATCATCAGAATGCTTCTTATAAGCATCCCTTTCTACCTTTAGTGCGGTAGGGGCAGGTTCCTCTGGAACTGGAGTATCCAGGACATAGAGCTTTCACTCTTGAGTGAGAACAATTCTCAATGTCCTAAACCAGTCGTGGAAGTTAGTCCCATTCAGCTTGTCCTTCTCAAGGATCGATTGCAAAGAAAAGTGATTGTTGTTTGTTGTCATTTGTACTAGAAAAAGGAAATATATGCAGTTTATTCCAAAACTAAATTTTGACTTATTTGATTGATTTGAAAAGGTTGACGGTATAATTAAGACTTTAATTAATTATCACTCCCACTATTTTAGTTCAAATTGATAGCCCTCACCATCAATTTAGAAGATTGCAACGTAAAATCTTCTAGTGGGTCAAGATCCTGAAATCCTTTGAGTCATGGACCAGCTAGGGCTGTCACCCAAAACTTAGATCTTCCAGGTAGGCAACTCTTGCCAATTGCATCATATGCAACTCTTGAAAGATGTCATATGCAACTCCTTGCCATGATGACCTCCATGCCTCAAGGTGCTAGATCCTATCTAGGTCACCTTGTTAAGTCTGAAGCAAAGCCAACACGATGAATGTGCACCTTGCTAGGGCAGACCCACATATCCATCCTTCACGCTTCCACGAGATAGACGGTGCACCACGCTAGGGCGTGCCCACACTTGGCCGATCAAGCTTTTCACGTGTGTCGCATTTGGAAGGCATCTAAAACTTTAGTATTTAATGAGGGATTTGGTTTTATAGGTACATATACATATCCAATCACCACAATACATAGTACATATCATATACATTCTATATCCCACAGAAAACATGCGAAACGATAAAAGCGATGATTATGGCCATCCTAATGTGATTCCTCAAGCTAAGAGGAATCACGGTCATCTAGGTCTACATCACATGCAACCTGTCCATGATGAAGTGCTATAGCCGTCCGATTTGATCAACTCATCACATGAATGACCTGCTCACCCTGGCCGGTCGTCTGGGTGCCACCAACCGATCGGTTGGCTCCTCCAACCGATCAGTTCGCCCAATCGTCGTGCATCTCCTCATGGCCGCCACCCGATCATCTCACTCCCTGAACTGGTTGTCTGGATCGCCAATCGATCGATTCACTCCTTGAACTGATCGTCTAAGTCATCGTCATATTGTCCTCCATTCTTTGACATAACAAGAAATAAAAAGATCTATCCTATTTACATTTGAAAAGGGAAGCCCCGAGTTACATTCGGGGGGAGCAAAGGTAGGAAAGAAATCTCGAGTTACATTAGGAATAGAATATAGGGAATCAGTGTGCAGACCGAGATGCAAGTAACCACATACAACCAAGCACACATTCATATGGTTTATTGGTCATAACCACACTATACATCCACCACAAAATTCGTTTAAGGACGACGCGTATCGAGTGCATTTATATTACAAATCATATATGAATATTGGGATTTGTGGATTTAGGATTGGACATGCATAAAGCCAATTTTATTCGCATCGTATGCAATAAATAAGGTGACAAACCAAAATCGATCACATCGATAATCCTAAAGCATAGAGCAGTTGACGTGGCTTTGATACCACTGTTGGGTTTTAGAGGAGATAGAAAAGGCAGCAGAAACAAAAAAATTTCTCTCCCCATAACCCAAAATGAAGGAATAGAATCAACATTTATACAGTAGGAAGGATGGTTTTTAGAGGCATACCTTGTCTTGAGGCTTGCTCGGTGACGTTACCTCGCAGATTGTGCGGTCTTCACCTCCGGTCTTGGATAGTGTCTGCGCAGCTCCTGGTCTCACCGGGACTGTCGGGATTGACAACTGTCCTCCAAGTGGCAGAAGTCTCCTGCCTCTAAAGTAGTCCACACGGACCACCTGGAACTCCGATCTCCTTGTCCCACAAGGAATCAGAAGGAGTCGCACCCTCTTGTCGGCGTATTAGTCACCAACACACTCTCCTGTAACCAGTTGCCTTTCTACAGTTGTCTTTCCCTTACTGTGCCTCCCTTATCGGGTAGCACTTGCTCGGGCTCTCTCGGTTACCACAACCAGAGAGAACGACAACTTGCAGAGCAACTTGTGTTCTGAGTTGTTGTACCTGAGAAGCCCCCACTACCCCCTATATATAGGAGGGTCATGGGATAGGGTTCTCTACCCTGGGCAACGCGGGATTAAACAGTAGTAGAAGGGTTCGAGATTTTCCACAAAAACAACCAACTGCGCCACCTGAACCGATCGTTTCAAGCATGAAACGGTCGATTAGGGCACCTGAGCTGACCGGTTCACTTCTGAGCCGATCGGTTCGTGGTCCCGATCCAACTCAAATTGACTTTCGAATTTGTTTCTGATTAATCAAATATTAATCCTTGTCCAAATCAAATTTTTACAAGTGAAACAAATTGTATTTGCAAAATAGTCTTCTGACTTTCCAAACGATATCGGTTGGTCACATGAATTGATCGGTTCAACAATTGAGCCGAACATTTCATGAAACATGAGCCGATCGACTCACACTTGAGCCGACTGGTTCAACAACTTGAGCCGATCGGTTCATCTAATGAGATGATCAGTTGGGGCAACAGACTTGTGCAAATCAGTCAATCGCAGTTTCAATCAATTCGATACTCTAATCAATCGGTCCAAATCCTTGATAATTGAACTACTAAACTCCTTTAGTAATCAATCTAAACATTATTTGTGGATAAACTCCTCTTCCAGGTTAAATCCTATGTGTGTGACCCTGCAGGTCCATTTCACGTTGGCAGTGAAAGTCCATAACACTTATGACTTCACAAGCAAAGAGTGGTGCCTAGTCACACATCAGTGCTACCCAAGTGAAAAGGAAAGTTGGAGAACAACTTTAAATCCTACAATCTGTGTATGGTGTTACAGTGAATGTATAATTCCTTTGTCACTGATATCCTGAATGAACTCAAGGCATGGAACAATCATCCTGTCAACGTTTACTCACTTTCTTGATCTCAGAGTAGATTGGATGAGATATGTATGACATCAATATCACATCTTGATTCACACATGCGTGAACACCTATCTCAATCCTACTCATCAAGTGACCATGGATATAAAACTCCCTCGGGAGGGACAAATCCCATATCTATCACTCACCCCTCAAAATCCCCATGTGTCAAAGACACCCAATCATCACTTTTATAACAACTCATGTTTCAGGACTGCGTTTGATGATGTCAAAGTGTACCCAACGACATGTGTTAAGTGTAGTGATTTCAGGTCAAAGAATCACATTCTCCACCATCACTTGTGAGAACTGACTGTGACTACCATGTCATCGTTCCATGTGTCAAACTCACGGTGGGTCTGTCCGGTACACTTGTTCTCTAACAAGTACCTATGTGTTTGGTTTGATATCTCCATATCATGACTAACAAGATTCTATCATCAACCAACACCACAATCTAGTCTTGTATGTCATTGTTGTCTATCTACCTTCCGCAATGACATCTGACTAGGGACATAATAAGAATGTACAAACTCTTAGCATCCGTATGATCTCATCGTTCAGGTCCTGAACTTGAAAGCATACGTCATTGAGTACTGTCATTCTCTAGACATTCAATCTATTCTATCATTATCTCATATGATTGAACTAGAAAGAATAGGAAGCTTGCCTTTGATGTTTATCAAATCAATCTTAATGTATCCCACCAATCATCCCATGATTGGCTCTCAGGGCATACATACCAACATATACCATATTCCAAAATTTTGGGTTTTGGCTAAGTACCTTAGAATCCTCTTAACCACTATAAGATGGGATTTTCTAGGTCTTGATTTAAATATAGCACACAACCCAACACTAAAGATTATATTAGGTCTAGAGGTAGTTAAATATAACAAGCTACCAATCAGACCTTTATAGAGCTTCTCATGTACCTTCTCACCTTCCTCATCTCTATCATGTTTGATAGTGTTTGACATGGGGGTGCCCATTGTCTTGGTGTTCTCAATCCCAAAGCGCTTTAAGAGTTCACTTGTATACTTGCCTTGGTTGATGAAGTTCCCTTCCTTTGTTTGCTTGATTTGAAATCCAAGGAAGAAAGTAATATCTCCCATGATACTCATCTCGAACTCACTCTACATGAGAACTAAACTCCTTGCAAAGATCAAGATCACTTCTGCAAAATATGACATCATCAACATATATTTGTATAATAAAAAATGTGTTAGAAGTGTGTTTAAGAAATAGGGTAAAATCAACTTTGCCAATGACATACACATTGTCTAACAAAAATTTCTTTAATTTCTCATACCAAGCTCTAGGGGCTTGTTTGAGTCCATAGAGAGATTTTTCAACAAATAAACATGGTTAGGAATCTTGTCAAATTCAAATCCTAGAGGTTGAGCCACATAGACTTCCTCCTCCAATGTACCACTAAAAAACACACCTTTAACGTCCATTTGGTAAAACAAGAAATTTTTATAGCTAGCGAAGGAAAGTAACATTTTAATAGATAAAAGTCTAGCAACAAGCACATAAGTTTCATCGTTGCCAATACCTTCATGTTGATTGTAGCCTTGAGAAACTAACCTCACATTGTTCCTTACCAAGTTTCAACTTTCATCTAGCTTGTTGTAATAGATCCACTTGGTACTAATGATCTTCCTATCATTTGGTCTTCGCACTAAGGTCCATTCTTTGTTCCTATAAACTTCTCTAATGTCTCTTGCATAGATAGGATCCATTCATCATCCTTAAGAGATTCTTTGACGTTCTTTGGATCAAGTTGTGAGATGAAGGCAATGTCGGCTCGTTCTTTGTTGAATGCAACCCTTGTCTTCATCCTTTCAAAAGGATTTCTTGTGATGATCTCTTTAGGATGATCTTTAGCAAAATAGGGAGTTGGATCCTTCTTTTCTTCCTCTTTGTCTTCTTCATCTAAACCATATCTTTTCCTTTTTCAGCAATGTTGAGCTTTTTTAATCGAGGAATCACCTCATCCACAACATCATCATTTATAATATTCTTTGAAATAGAGGGGTTAGTTTCAACAAACTTAACATTGATAAATTCTTCAACTTTAGACAATTCATGTTAAACACTCCATATGCTCTACTAGTAGTGCTATAGCCAAGAAATAAAGCGTTGTAGGATTTCACATTAAATATGTTGAGAGAATCCTTGGTGTTAAAAAGAGAACAAGGACAACCAAAATAAGAAAGAAACTGATAGATGGATTTCTACTATGCCATAACTCATAGGGGGTTTTCTTTAAAGAATGATGCGTGATGATGAATGGATATTCATCTTCATTTTAGTCACCATTTATGGCCCATTTTTGTAGTGAAAGCTATCATATACCCCCCTAAATCTGCTCATATATAATTTTCCTTAGTTTCATATGATTATTTAAGGTTTTGAAAAAATCTATTCATCTCCATTGTAGGGTTAAGCATCACACTATGTGCACCAGCTTAGTAGATGATGGTTCCACTAATTGACCAACAAGCCCAAGAAACTTTGATAATTTGGACCCCATTTTTGATGTCTATTCCCTTCATCAAAAAGCATCTATATTAGTTAGAGGATTCATCAATGTAGGGCCATCGACCCATAAAAATACTCCCCTCCCCGCGGGGGTGGGTTTGTTCCATGAGTGTCACGACCGTGACCAAAAGGATGTTGCGATCGCAACCAAGAAGAAAATGTCGCAACCGTGACATGGGACACGACCGAGCCCAGCTCGACACGGTCAGGTCGAGGCCAAGGTGTAACAACCACTTCAAGGGTCATGACTGACACCCCAGTGCGACCACGACACACCAGCGTGACCACAACACACCAGCGCGACCACGACATCTCAGCAATGGTCGGGCACACCTCGAGACGGTCGTCTCAAGGAGTACCATAGCGACTGCTATTGAAGGTCATGCCACGATAGCTAAGTCAGTGCTCTTTAGACCTGCACCTATAAGTAGATGACCCCTTCCTTCATTTGAGGCATTGATTTCACTCCACGATTCCGAGAGGTTGTTGCTTTGTACCCAGCCAAGGAAGACGATCTTCACCACCAAAGACTGCCTCCATGGAGTCCTCACTACTCTACCATCTCCACCCCATCCAGATCTATCTTTTGGCCATGAGAGTGGTGGGATTTCAGATCTACAACACCATCCGCCATCAACCATCCACCGTTCCATCTCTTACAAGTAAGAGAATGAGAAGAGAAGGAAGAATGAGAGAGAAGATCATCCTTGTCTATTTGGTGTTCTTCCCCTCCTCGTCCAAATCTACCCCACCATCGTGTAGAAGATCGTTTCTCCACTGAGTCGCGACCATCTTCTTCACCATGACCTTGGCAGAATCTTCCCCCTCTCTTGATCTTTTTGTTTATATAATGAGGAGAGAGTAGTCCATTTTGTTGAGGTGCAGGAACTAGCCTTGTTGCCCACACTTACATGTTCATCTTATAACATTCCATGGTTTGTATATAACTTTCCATTTTGTTGTTAATCGTTTAATGCATGTTTTGTGGATTGATCACCTGCCTTGCATGATCTATTAAATTCCTTTGTTGTGAGAACTTGATACTTAGGATTTGAATATCAATTAAGATGGTTGATGCCCAGATAAGAAATTCTAAAGGGATATCTCTAGAGTAGTAAGTGTGTGATCTATGGGTAACGAGACATCGAGCTTACTCATATGCTTCTGCAAACTCTATTTCCTTATGGACGATTTGCTACTACATTTGGACAGTTGTATCTTGCCTGGATGTGTTTAAATGTGTTTGCATGTGTAGTGGTGGTTAAGCATGGTTCCACCCCAGTGATCCCCATCATCAATCTAAAATCAATTTTAATCATGCTCTTTTACTTTCCTTACAATTAGTTTAAATCAACCCAAATCAACTCTCGGTTCTAAATATTAGTCTTGATTCAACTATATACGACTAGCAAGATTCTTAAAAATGTTGTCCCTTGGGATTCAATTCTTTACTATATTGTGATACGACCTGTCTGCTTGCGGGTGGTACTATTGCACAAGGTTTTGGTAAAAACTTAGGGATTTCATCCCTAGGTGGATTTGTTAGTGTAGTAAAAACCACGTCAAATTCTAGCGTCATTGCCGGGGACCACAAAATCATCTAGTTAAATCTAGTTCTATTGAGACTAATCTAGTGTTTTACTTTCACTTTTGATACTTTTGATCATATACTTGAATTTGATTCTACTCCGTCCACCTGAATCCCGAAAGATCTTTCCATCCCAGGTACCCCCAAAGACTAGTGCAACCACTCTTCAACAACACCGTCCTTGCTTCTAGCTTTGACCCTAAGATAGAACGAACCTTTCATCATCAGAGTAGAGAGAACCAAGACAGGATGGCACAAGAGGAGAAAATTGCCCGAAGGGTAGCTCTAGCCCTTAATGTACAAAGAGAAAGGCTCATGCAAGAAGCTTAAGATGTGGTTCAAGAGGAAATCCAGGAAACCCAAGTAATAGCTCAACAAGCTGAGTTACAAAAGGACCTTAGAGAGTTCTCAATACCTAAGGCTGCTGACATTCAACACCCTATGCAACCTCCTCCCATCATTGCTCTAAACTTTGAGATCATGTCACATTGGATTACACTGCTTCACAACAACCCTTTTGATGGAAAGCATGGCAAGGATAGTCAAGAGTATCTTCTGAGGTTTATAGATTTATGTTCTATGAAAAATAGAATGGAGTTATAGATGACTCCATCAGACTCTATCTCTTCAAATATTCCCTTGCAGATAGAGCCATGAGTTGGTATAACTCCTTGCAATGCAACCCCATCACCACTTGGGAACAATTCAAAACATGTTCTTAGAAAAAATCTACCCTCCTTCCCTCACCTATGATATTAGGGGCCAGATAACACAATTTGTTCAGGTCTCTGGAGAAACCCTGGTAGAAGCATGGGAAAGATACAACGAGTTACTATGCAAGTGTCCACACCATGGCATACCTAAGAATCAACTCATTGAAATATTTTATAGGGGTTTCAATGATGATATCGAGAATTTTTTAGACTCCTCATCGGGAGGAAACTTCATATGTCAAAGTTATGATAGCGCATGGAAGGTTGTCACCCTTGGAGCTGAAAATCAAGCCAACTGGGGTAGATCCATAGGCAAAGTAGTGTTGAAGGTAGCGATGGAAGATAGTAGTCCTAAGTTCAAGTCTATCACTGAGTCTCTAAAGCTACTAGTTGCCAAGAAAGACAACCCCAAATCATCTTTCAACACCTATGAAAGGAGGCACTTGCCCCCTCGACAAAAAGAACAAGTCAAGTCAGCTTCACCATTTTGTGAATCATGTAAAGACACTGATCATTCTACACTATCCTGTAATATTTTCTATGATGTCATTCTGGGCAATGCTTGTTCCCAAGGAGGTAATGGTCAGAAGAAAAATCTGAATGCCATCCACACTATCCTTGGTCAAGGGTATTATATTCCGAATCACAATAGGAACCATCCTAGTTTTCAGTATGGAAATTCTTCAGGAGCGGAAATCTCACAACAACTCACTTCAGATAATCAACAATGTGGCCCATTGAGATTCTAGTATAATCAACAAAAAAAATTTAGGAATCAAGGGAACTTCAGGGGTAACATTCAGAACATAAATTTCAACCAGTATCAAAACACCTCTCAGTTCGAAAATATCAACCAAGTCCCGCATCGACAACTAAAACAAGGACAACAAGCTGGTACCGTCACTTCTGACAACAAACTGCCATCCATTGAGAAGATGTTACAGTCACAACAAACTATGATAGAAAATCAGCAAGCCCATCACAAGGCTATTGAATCCCAACTAGCTCAACTTTCAGCTAGCCTCAAGCCACCTATTGGAGCTTTTGCTGGCCAACCAGAGAACAATCATAAACATCTTGAGCAACTAGAAGTAGTTTACACTTGACCTATAAAGGACTATTTTCATCCTCCTATCAAGACACCAATGGTAGTTACAGATGAGGATGACTTGGTGATTGTCCAAGACACTGAAGTACCTGAATCTCAACCGAAAGAACCACTGATCATTGATAAGGTAGACAAAGAAAATTCCAAGAAACCTATCATTCCAGAAGAAGGAGACACGCCTGGGCCAGTTATACCAGTATGCAAGCCACATTCTCCTTTCCAAGCTCATCTAAAGAAGACACGGCTTGACAGTCGTTTCATGAAGTTCAAGGAAGCAATGAAGAAGCTTCATGTTGATATACCCTTTATAGATGCGCTGGATGAGATACCAACCTGGAAGAAGTACTTAAAATTGCTCCTTACAAGGAAGTATATAACTAAGGAGTATGACACAGTCAAATTAGCAATAACTACCTCTGATATTATTTAGAGAAAAATGCCCAAGAACCAAAAATAGCTAGGCTCTTTTGGGATTTCATGCCATATCTGAAACTCCACATGTAAGAAGGGACTAGCGGACCTTGGTTCTAGCATCTCGATCATGCCAATTAGCCTTTGTAAGAGGCTAGGGTTTGTAGAACTTCTCCCAACTAGAATGACCATACAACTTGCAGACTATTCTATGACTCTCCTTTTGGGAATCAATGAGGATGTCGTAGTCAAGGTAGGTAAAGACTCTTATGTCCTATGTGACTTTGTAATTATGGACATAAAAGAGGACTCCAGATACCCTCTTATCTTTGGTCGTCCATTCCTTTCCACTGCGAGAGCTTTGATTGATGTTGAAGCAGGAACCTTGCTCCTCAAACTGGGAAAAGAAATAATCGAGTTCAAAGTTTTTGAAAGTATACAAAACCAAGCATGCAAGAAGAAGTCTATTTGATTGATTGCATAGAGAAAAAGTCACCCTCACACAAGAGAATCACGATTCAGATGATCCTTTAGAAGTTTATCTAACAAACCCAATGACTGATGACTCCATTGACAAACAAGTAAGGAATTGTGTGCTTCACCACAATTCTGCAGAAGAAGATCTTGAAGCTAAATTCGAGGAACTTAAAGTGGTTCATGTAATTGACGAGCTATGCGAGAAACCAGAGGACCCCAAAATGAAGCCCCTACCCAAGGGACTAAAGTACGTGTTTCTAGATGTTCTCAAGGTCTTCCCAGTTATCATAAATTCTAATCTAATATCCGAACAAGAAGATAAACTCTTGACATAATTAAGGGAAAAAAGAAGGGTCCTTGGCTAAAAAATGAGTGACCTCATCGGGGTTAGTCAAGCACTTTGCATGCACAGAATCCCCATGATGGAAGAACGTAAGCCGACTATTGAACATCAACAAAAGCTGAATCCAAATATGAAAGAGGTAGTCTACCTTGAAGTCATCAAATTGCTCACTACAGGAATCATCTATCCTCTATCTAACTCGCCATGGGTAAGTCTAGTACATGTTGTCCCAAAGAAAGGTGGAACTACCGTGATACATAATGAAAATAATGAACTCATCCCTCTGGAATGATTACTGGATGGAGGATGTGTATCGATTATAGGAAATTAAATAAGGCCACACGTAAGGATCATTTCTTGATGCCTTTCCCAGACTAAGTCTTAGAGCGATTGGCTCATCGGGAATATTTTTTCTATCTCGATGGATAGTCTAAATTCTATCAAATTCCCATACATCCAAATGACCAAGAAAAGATGACATTCACTTTCCCCTTTGGGACATATGCCTTTATAAGGATGCCTTTTGGACTTTGTAATGCGCATGCCACTTTCCAGTGTTGCATGACAACCATATTTGCTGGACTCGCTGAAACCATTATGGAAGTTTTCATGGATGGTTTCTCCATTTATGGGAATTCATGTGACTCATGCCTGAAGCACCTATCCCTTGTCTTCAAACGATGCGAACAAGCACATCTAGTGCTAAATTGGGAAAAATGTCATTTCATGGTAAAACAAGGCATTGTCCTCGACCATAGGGTCAGTAATTGAGGGATCAAAGTAGACAAGGCAAAGATCGAAGTGATTTCTAAACTTAGTCTCCCAACTAATGCAAGAGAGATCCGCACATTTCTTGGTCATGCAATCTTTTATAGAAGGTTTATAAAGGATGTATCTAAGATAACCAAGCCTATGACAAAGTTATTACTAAAGGATGCTGATTTCCACTTTGTTGAAGAATGCATCAAGAGTTTCAACAATCTTAAGCATGCCCTTACATCAACCCCAATCATCAGAGCTCCAGATTGGGAGCACACATTTGAAATAATGTCTGATGCTAGTGATTACACAATCGGCCCTGTTTTGGGCCAATATATAGAAAAGAATCATTATGTCATCTACTATGCATCTAAGACCCTTGACAAAGCTCAAAGGAACTATGCAACTACCAAGAAGGAACTTTTAGTGGTTGTGTATGCCTTTGACAATTTTAGATCCTACCTCATTGATTCCAAGGTGATTGTCTACACAGATCATGACGTAATTCATTACCTCCTAGAAAAGAAAGATGCAAAACCCAGACTAATAAGATGGATTCTCCTCTTCCAATAATTTGATCTTGATATAAGAGATAAGAAAGAAATAGATAATGTCATGGCAGACCACTTGAGTCATATCCACACTCTGGACAATAAAAAGATCCCAATTAATGACTCTCTTCCATACGACCAGCTCATGAAATCTTCAAAGCCATCCCATGGTATGTGGACTATGTGAACTACCTTGTGGCTGGTGTCATCCACCCTGAGTGCAACGCCATTGCACTAAAGAAATTCATGCATGATGTGAAGCAATATCATTGGGATGAGCCGTACCTCTTCAAGATCTGTGTTGATGGTCTCTACAGACATTGTATCGTTGAGGAAGAAGCTTAGTTGGCTCCAGATAAATGCCACTCTGGCCCCACTGGAGGCCATATGAGTTCCAAGAAAATTACTTTGAAGATTCTGCAATGTGGCTACTTTTGGCCAACCATATCCAAGGATGCCTACTACTTTGTCTTTGCTTGTGACAAATGCTAGAGGGTGGGTAAAATAACAAAAAGATATGATATGCCCCTTAAGCTCTAGCGGGAGGTTGGGATTTTTGATGTTTGGGGAGTGGACTACATGGGCCCATTCCCATCCTCATATGGATTTTGTAACATTCATGTTGCAGTGTATTATGTCTCTAAATGGGTGGAGGCCATACTAACTGTCACTAGAAATTCAAAACCTATCATCAAAACATTTAGAGATATTATTTTTCCCCATGTTGGAGTTCCACACACGGTGATATCTGACGGAGGTTCTCATTTTATGGAAAGAAGTTTCGAGTCTCTATTGAGAGAATATGGTGTAACACACAAGGTAGCTTCCCCCTACCATCCGCAAACAAGTGTACATGTAGAGGTGTCAAACCGTCAACTTAAAGCTATCCCAGAAAAGACAGTAGGCCACAACCTAAAGGATTGGTTAGTAAAAATCAATGACACCTTGTAGGCCTACATAACAGCTTTCAAGACTCCTCTTGGAACAACACCCTTTAGATTAATCTATGGAAAATCATGTCACCTGCCCATAGAACTTGAACACAAAGCTTAGTGGGCAATCAAACAACTAAATTTCAACATGAAGAAAGTTGGCCAAGCTAGGACTATATAACTTCAGGAGTTGGAAGAACTTTGTATGATGGGTTACGAGAATGCACAAATCTACAAAGAACACACAAAATTATGGCATGATCATCATCTAAAAAGGAAAGACATATAAGTGGGAGACCAAGTTCTACTATTTAACTCAAGACTAAAATTGTTCCCAGGGGAACTCCGATCTTATTGGTCTGGACCATACACTGTCAAAAGCATCTACCCACATGGTGCCTTCATTTTATGGAGTGAAAAGTCACAAGAATTTGTGGCTAATGACCAATTCTTGAAAAGATATTTCACCACAACTGACATGAACATTGAAGGATCACTGTATCTTTCCAAACTAGTTTATCTATCAAAAAATTAAAAGAAGCATGTTGAGCTAATGACTTAAAACAAAGGCGCTTGTCAGGAAGCAACCCAGTCCTTACCTTATTTTTTACTTTTAGTTTTGAATTAGAGAATTTTGCACCCAGTAGATATCACATCGCAAGATGAAATCTTAAGTTATGATAATTTTCTTTTATTTTAGATTTCAGATGGAGGACACATTACTGATAGGAACATAACCACACCTAGTGATCCAACCGGAACGATTTTTTCCTTCCATCTTAGATTTAGAGTTTGCCTGAATTGAGCAAACTTCTAAGTTTGGGGTGGAGGGTGGGTGGTATATACTCTATTTTCCACCCAGACCTATCTATTTCAGACTCAAGATTCCATTATTGCAATTTTGAAGCAATTCTGATCAAAATTTCTAAATTTTGAAAGTCATTTGTATAGAAATTTGATGAAGTTTTGATGTTGTTATTTCAATCAAAGCCTTTACCTAGCCGGCTAGTTCTTTTTCGATGCAATTTTGCATCATCATTCCCTCCTCATTCGAAGCAAAGCCTCAAGAGGGACAATTTCTAAAACTAACCAATGGGTAGAAATCATCATGTGAAGCTTATGAATCCTAACATCATGATCCTTTAGTAAAGATGGCAAGTATCTTTCGAACTGAGAGGGATCAAATACATTGTGCTTCCTAACTGACTATTGGAACAATAACATGGAATATCCACAGAATACCATCAAGTCATTATTTAAGCATAGTATGATAAGGAGAACAACTCAGCACACTAAATTGTAAATCAAGTTGCAATATGATCTGAACTCTCTTCTACACTTCTTCGACTATATTCATACCCCTCCATTCATAAAAAAGAAACAAAATCCATAAAAATAGTGTCAAACCCTAAGTTCAGGGTGGCACACCACCCCTCTCTTTATCCTCTTCTTCCATGCCCAACTCTATGTAATAGGGACGTATCACCAAAATGAAAAACAAAAGATTCCAATGTGCACAAAAAAAAGAGTTGCAATCAATGTAATTGCAACCATATAATAAAAATCTTGAGTCGAATAGAGGAGAGAGTTACTACTTCCTTCCATACCCTCCTTCATTCCCTTTTCCACCTATAAGCAAAATGAATGCCTCATTTTTCCACTCTTTAATAAAACACCAGTGTCAGATCAGATGCACCCTTATTGTTCTGCGGTCGATATCTCTGGACTCTTACGAAACTCTTAAACATGCTTGATGTTGGAGCTACTTGGGATGAAGTGCTTTTGGGAAATGAACTTGAGAATGCAGATATTGCAAGATTTGTTCAGTGATCTCAGGATGTTGAGATTCCCAGTCATACAAAGCAAAAAAGAAACAAACGTGATGTGAAGATGATGCAATCACAAGTGTTGAAAGTACTCAATTGGTGACTATTTTAGATTTTGTCTTACTCAAGGATGAGAAACATTTAAGTTTGGGGTGTTTTGATGAGTGCATATTCATCTTCATTTTAGTCACCATTTTTGGCCTAGTTTTGCAGTGAAAGCTCTTATATACCTCCTGAATCTACTCGTATATATTTTTCCTTAGTTTCATATGATTGTTTAAGGTTTTCATCAAATCAATTCATCTCCATTGTAGGATTAAGCATTACACTATGTACACTATCTTAGGAGATGGTGATCTAACTAACCAATTAGTGGGACCAAGAAACTTTTGATAATTTGGACCCTATTTTCAATGGCCAATCCCTCCATTAGAAAGCATCCTCATCAATTAGAGGATTCATCAACGCAGGCCCATTGACCCACAACAATAGCCCCCCCCCCCCCCCCCCCCCCCCGCGGGGGTGGGTTTGTTCCATGAGGGTCACAACCATGACACAAAGGATGCCATGACCGTGAACTAAAAGACAATGCCATAATCGTGACACTCGACACTACTGTGCCCAGCTTGGCATGATCTGGCCAAGGCCAAGGTGTAGCGACCGCTACAAGGGTCATGACCGACACCCCAGCACGACCACAAAACACAAGCACAACCACGACGCTGGTCACCAGCACGACCGCAACATCCCAGCACAGTCGGGCACACCTTGGCATGGTCGTACCAAGGAGTATCATAGCGACCTCTATTGAAGGTCATGACCATGGGTGCTAAGTTGGTGCTCTCTAGATCTGCACCTATAAATAGACGACCTCCTCCTTCATTTGAGGCATCACTTCCGCTCCACATCGCCGAGAGGCTGCCACTCTATGCCCAACCAAGGAAGATGATCTCCTCCACCAAAGACTACCTCCGTGGTGTCCTTGCTACTCCACCATCTCCACTCCATCCAGATCTATTTCTAGTCATGAGAGTGATGGGATTTCAGATCTGTAGCACCCTCTGCCATTAGCAATCCACTATTCCATCTCCTGTGAGTAAGAGCATGAGAAGAGAAGGAAGAAGGAGAGAGAAGATCATCCTTGTGTGTCTTGGTGTTCTTCCCATCCTCGTCTAAATCTTCCCTGCCATCGTGTATAAGACCATTTCTCCACCGAGCTGCGACCATATTCTTCACCATGACAATGGTGGAATCTTCCCTCTCTCTTGTTCTTTTTGTTTCTATCATGAGGAGCGAGTAGTCCATTTCACTAGGGTGCGGGAACTTTCCCCGCTACACGTGCTTACATGTTCATCTTATAACATTCCATGGCTTGTATATAACTTTCCATTTCATTGTTAATCATTTAATGCATGCTTTGTGGATTGATCACCTGCCTTGCATGATCTATTATATTCCTTTGCTGTGAGAACTTCAATACTTAAGGTTTGAATATCAATTAACATGGTTGATTCTTAGATGAGAACTTCTGAAGGGATATCTCCAATGTAATAAGTGTATGATCTGTGGGTAACGAGACATCGAGCCTATAGATATGCTTACACAAATTCTATTTCCTAATGGATGGTTAGCTACTCTATTTGGATATTTGTATCTTGCCTAGATGTGTTTTGGGTGTGTTTGTAATTGTTGTGGTGGGGGAATCTGATTCCACCCTAGTGATCCCCATCATTAATCTAAACTCAGTTTTAATCTCACACTTTTACTTTCCTTGCAATTAGTTTAACTAAACCCAAATCAACTCTCAATTCTAAATATTGCCTTGATTCAACTAGATACAATTAGAAAGATTGTTAAAAATGTTGTTCCTTGGGATTCGATCCTTAACTATACTGTGATAAGCCCCATTTTCTTGCTGGTGGTACTATTGCAAAAGGTTTTGGTAAAAAATTAGGGCTCTTAGCCCTAGGTGGATTTGTTAGTGCGGTAAAAACCATGTCAAGTTACAAGCCTATTTTGCAAAAAACATGAAGTACTAATAGATTCTGCCCAAAACTTCTTTGGAGTGTCATACTCTAGAATCATGGTCCAAGACATTTCCTATAGAGACCTATTCTTTCTCTCCGTGACCACATTATTTTGAGGTGTACAAGGAGAAGAAACATTGTGTGCATAGCATGATCTCTCACAAAACCTTTCAAACATATGATTTTCAGATTCTCCCCCATGGTCACTTTGGATAGAGACTATTTGACAAGAGGGTCCAACTAAAGTGATAGAAATAATTGAAACTAAGAGGGTCCAACTAAAGTGATAGAAATAATTGACAATCAAGAGGCAATACTTGCTACCATGAAGCGATTGAGTTCTAGTCAATATATAGGAGTTTGAGTTCTCTCTTGGTACTAAGGACTCCTTTGGATTAAAATGAGGATTTGTTTTGCTTTCCTTGTGTATAAGGTTGGCATTTCTCATCCTTCTCAAAGTCCAATTTAGGAAGTCCTTTGACCAATTCATTTTTTCTCAACTTCTTCAACTGATGCATATTCACATGACCAAGCCTATGGTGCCAAAACGTTATGCCACTTTTATGAACAACAAGACATTTACCAATAATTGGCTTAAGAAATCAAGAAAAATAACATAAATATTTCCATTTCTGGTTTCCTTATATATGCCATTGTAGGATAGGGAATATAGAAGCAGCCATTCAAGTTAGGTAAATAAAACATGATAACCATTATCACATAATTGGATAACACTAATTAAATTGTGATGTAGGCCATCCAAAAGAAGTGCATTCTTAATGCATAGTGAATCACCTGTATCACCCTCAACTATAACTTTACCTTTGTTGTTATCACCAAAAGTCACTGATCCTCCTTTCTTCTTTGTGAAATTGTTGAAGTGGATTATCTCACTGGTCATATGCTTGGAGAAACCACTATCGATAGTCCATTTTCCTTTTTCCCACAAGAAAGGAATATGTCAGTGCTCAATTCAAACCTTAGGATCCATAGTTAGTTTAGGGACCCATTTCATCTTTGGGTTGGTCCCCTTCTCTTTGTATGGACAATAAGTAGAATAATGATCATTACTCTTGCAATGTGCACAAACCATAGGGTTCCTAGAGACGAATGACTGTCCAAGGAAGATAGGAGGCTCATTTCTCTTTTTCTTACCCTTGCCCTTGCTCTTGCTCTTGGGAGCTCCCTCAAATCCCAAACCACTTTTACTATTTTGTTTGATAGAGTGATCTAGAACTTCATTGAGGGGCTTTTTCCCTTTGAGGAACTTTTACATGGAAGCTCTAAGATTGTGATTATCATCACCAAGAGTAATGACAATAGACGAAAGACTAGATAAATCATCTTGAGCATGAATCCAGTTAGCCTCTAGACAGAGGGCTTTAGTATGTTAAGAATCTCTGTCAGAAGTTATATTACCTACTTCATTACTTGACAATAATGATCTTGAAGAAAGATCATTAATTTTAATAAGAAATCTAGCATTTTCAGATCTAAGAAAAGTAAGCTCATCAAGATAGATTCTATTTCATCCTTAAATATTATCACAAGCATGTCTAAGATCATTGAACTTGGCAACAAGTTTATCATTTTTTGTTCTAATCAAAACAAGCTCATCAAGGAAATTTTGGTTCTCGTCTTTAATACTATTCATGTTCTTAAGATAAATCTGATTCTCTACCTCAAAGATATTGTATTAAAAATCATGCTCAAGAAATTGACCTTGCAAAGAATTGATACTATCAAGATGAACTTTCTCATTTTGTTCAAGAAAACAAATTTTAGCTTACAAGTCATCAATGACTTTCCCTAACCTCTTATTCTTGGATTTGCACTTAGAATAAAAAAAAGGGAAGCTTTAAGCATGTTGATGAGGGTTTCTTTGGATAATTCATTTAAAATTACCTCACTTACTGGACTTACCTCACTTACCTCACATATGTGTCTACTAGTTGAGGCCATCACAACAAGGTGGCATTCTCCTTCATCTGAGCTAGAACAAGAAGACTCCTCCCATGCAGCATGGACCACATCCTTGCTTCTTCTTTCCTTCTTGTCCTTCCTCTTATACTTTCCTTCCTTCTTGTAGTCCTCCTTTTTCTTGGAGCTTCTCTGGTGGTAGGACTTCTTTGCCTTGGGGCAATCATTTTTCAATGTCCCTTTTGGCCACACCCATAGAACCTTAGAGTAGAGGAGGAGGAGGGCTTTCCTTTGAAGTTCTTTTCCTTGGAATAGTTAGCTTCATGATCATTAGGGGATTCATCTTCAATGGAGGAGGGAGTATCCCGACAAGCAAGTTCTTGTTGGAGAACAATGGCCTTCACTTGAGCTTTGAAGGCATTTTCCTTCATCTTCTTTGACTCCTTCTCTTCAAAGTTTTCTTCTTCCTCTTGTCAAATCTTGGATCATAGGGATGAAGGTTTCCAATGAGCTCCGCGGTAGCTGTCTCACCAAGGATTCTTGTTTCTTCAATTGAGATCACCTTGGATTGCCACATTTTAGGAACAAAGCTAAGGATCTAGGAGTTGATGGTGCCTTGATCCATGGGTTGGCCCAAAGAAGCAAGTCCTTTGATGATGGTGTTGATCCTTGAGTACATCTCATCCACTCTCTCCTTCTTACCCATTTTGAAGTTCTCAAGGATACCTTTGAGCTTGTAGACCTTGGACTCCTTGACTTGCTTGGTCCCTTCATAGGTAATGCATAGTTTTTTCCATATCTCATGGGTTGTCTCCCAAGAAGAGATCCACTTGAATTCGGTAGGCATGAGGGCTGCATAAATGATGCTTATAGCCTTTGCATTCAGTTGTGCCTTCTTCAAACTAGCTTCATAACAAGTGTATACAACTCCTCCCTGATCCTTGTAGGGAAGGGTAACAACTTTCCACATGTCATAACTCATCCCTTACAAGTAGAACTGCAATCTCCTCTTTTAATAGAGGCAGTTTGTACTATCAAACATTGGAGGTCTTATGGAGAATCCACCCTCCAAGTTGAGAGAACCTAGAAGGTTTTCACCCATCTTCTCGTCTCATGGGAGATCTTTTTGGAGAAAACTGTGGCTCTAATACCACTTGTTGGGTTAATGGGCTCTAGAGTGGGGGTGAATAGAGCTAAAAACACTTAAACAAAATTCGTTAGACCTTAAAATTACTTCAAGAGATAATATTGCATTTATGGAATTTGATGTACAACTAAGCATACATAGCAAAGATGAGAGATATTGAAGGAGATCATTAACAGGCTATGTAGAGTGGTTCCAAAATCCAAACTAGGAGAATATACATCCACTACCTAGAGTGGTCAAGACCTAGGATTTTACAACCATCACATACTTATATTCCAACATACAATAAGATCTTCCATTTGTAGGGCAAGGATACCTAGCCTTCATTTTTAAGAATAAAAAGGAGACAATAAACCTTAAACAGTCTTACCTATATTTTGAGCAAGAGTCTTCAATCTATATAAGGGATTTCCCACTTTTACGAGGAGCTGGACGCCTTCACCAAGGATCTCCCCTTCTTGCAACTAGTCTTCTGCCTTGAAGGAATTACTCACTCTTCTCAAGGATCTTTAGCCTTCACCTTCTCCTTCACTAAGGAGATGCTTTCACCAACTTTTCTTGAAGAAATGGATTTGGGAAAGAGAAGATTGAGAGCTTCACAAGGATTATAATGAAGTATCTCTCTTATAAATACCTATCTCAATCAGATTGACATTTTGATCCATAAGAAAGAGAGAGAAAAGGGATCTATGTGGACAAAATTACTCAACTATATCTAGGAGTATGGTAGGAAAACTTGGAATGAAGTCCAAGGGTCCCTATTTATAGTTCGGGTGTTCACTAGCCTATAGAAACACTTAGGAATGTATTATATCTAGTAGGGGTGTTGCAAAAAATATAATTTCATGTTTTGTAACACTCCAATGGTTAGAAACACTTCTTGCACATTCTGTATAGTGCAATATGTCGAGTTTAAATAAAGGTAACTCAAATGATTGCATTGTGCAAAAAACTAATTTTGAGTTGTCAATTGAGTTTGTCCAGGATGAAACTCAGCCACTGACTTAAAATCACTTGACTTATAATGACCTTCCTTTTGCAGGGCAAGGATACCTAGCCTTCCTTTATAAGGATCAAAATGATCCAATAAAACTTACGTCTTACCTATCCTTTGAGAAAGAGTCTTCAAACTCTATAAGGGCTTACCCACTTTTGAAAGGAGTTGGATGCCTTCACCAATGATCTCCCCTTCTTGCAACAATTCTTCTGCCTTCAAGGAATAACCCACTCTTCTCAATTAACTTCAACCTTCACCTTCTCCTTCACTAAGGAGATGCTTTCACCAAATTTTCTTGAAGAAAGGGATTGGGGAAAGAGAATATTAAGAGCTTCACAAGGATTACAATGAAGTAGTCCTCTTATAAATGCCTATCTCACTCAGATTGATGTTTTACTTAGTAAGCAAGAGAGATAAAAAGGACTCTATGTGGACAAAATCACTCAACTATTGCTAGGAGCAAGGTAGGAAAACTTAGAATGAAGTCCAAGGGTCCTTATTTATAGTAGGAGGTGTCCACTAGCTAGTAGAAACACTTAGGAATGAATTCTAGCCATTTTGGGTGTTGTAATGGATATAATTTTGAATTTTTCAACACTCCAACAGTTAGAAATACTTTTTCTGCATATTTCATACAATGCAGTTGGTCAAGTTTCAATAAAGGTAACTCGACCTATTGCACTATGCTACAAACTAATTTTGACTTGTTGGTTGATTTTCTCCTGGATGAAACTCGACCAATGACTTAAAATCACTTTTTCTGTGTAGGGTGTTGGTCAAGTTTATCCTGAGGTAAACTCAGCCAAATCTAGAAGTTTCTAAGACCCATCCTAGGCTCCAATCATGTTTCTAAGAGGGAAACTCAGCTAAATAGAGTGTCTATTATGCATTTTGAAATTTTTCATTAAAGCGCTTAAATGTTCAATTTAACTGCTCCAGATTTTTTCCTCATCTTGATTACAAGTCACAACATCAATACAAATGATTAAAAAATTGTCCTAAGTCATTTGGGGCATTTTTCACAAAAGTGCATTTGCATTGACTTTGTCTTGTATTTGATCAAGATAGAGATTGATTGAATTGATCCTTTTCATGTACCTAATACCTAAAATAAATATCAAATGGACATATTTGATACATATGAATGGAATGGTTATGTCATCATCAAAATATGGTAAATGGATAACTGTTAGGTCAACACAAAGTCTAAATCATCACCATGTTTCTACGTGAGGAACATCAAGACCACAATCAATGAGCCAAACCTATTCCAAAATGCCTTGTGTCCTTACCCTGAGAATACATGCAGTTGCACAAGGTTTGTGTAATGGACAAGTTCAATTATGTTTAAGGTTTATTCAATGTATCTAAAGCAAACAAATGTACTAATCGTAGGGAACAAGTATCTCAAACAAGTATATATAGTCAAATAGTTTAAGCATGCATACATACAAGCAAGTTTAATATAACTAGTACGGCCAATAGGAAGATAAAGTGTATGTTTATTGAGAACAAGATTAACAACTTGATTTAGAAAACCATCTACAGAAATCTTGACTAGATCATGTAAATTAAGTCAACCTATTGATCTTGAGATTACACATAAGTGTAATTGAATTAATATGAACATCTTATATCACATATCATGTCAACATTATGGCATTTCATCACCTTAGGGCATACACATGACCCCTGAGGTATTTGGGTGCAAAAAGCATGATAAGTTACTAATTTTGAGGTCCACATGATCATTATGAACATAAAAGACCCACATCAGAGCAAGGCTTGAGATTCAACATCAATGTAACCACATAAAGCATGTTTCAAGGTGCAAAGTACATCATTTAGTCAAAATAGGATGATAATTTGAAAAAGTCCAAATCTTAGTCTAACATATATTATAGATTACTGGTTTCATCAAACATCAGGATTTATCGTACATTCAAAGATGATTAGGCATTAAATAAGTGATCTTTAGCATATAGGTCCATTTAAGGTCATTAAAGAAACATTAGGTCATTTAGGGGTACAAAAGTAGACAAAATTCGAATCTTTATGTCATATATGTTCAAGTGACTGATATTAGGATAGCATCATGTTCAAGGGCATACAGATCAAACTTGATCATTTAATTACAATATTCATGCTAAAAGACCTCAATGGTAATAATGTTAAGATATCAAGAGAATTTAGAGAAATAACATTCCTTAAGACTATTTTAATGGGTATATCTCATTTTGCTGATCAAAATTGTATATTGGAAGCCCTATTTTGGAGATACCATCATAAGTTACAAATTTTCTGATATTTATCTTGAAATATGGCCATGAGGACCATTAGATTCGAATTCAATGGTTGAGAGAGGAAGATTTAAGCAGCCCTTGACGATTTTGGGCTCTTATGGGCATGGTTCTGCATGACCTACAACACCTCATCCCAATGATGCACTTTCAGCAAATTGCATTCGCCTGATGCTACCATTCACTCCACTGATATTCGGTTGCTCTCGTAGATTCTGTCCATTTGCCCACGTAGGAATTTGACCCAGTCAAGCGGTGAAGGTGGGATGGACCTAAGCCTTACTCACTAGGTGTCCTAGGATTAGGGGCCCGACAAGCGTCCCTTTCCCCGAGCTACTGGTCTATGTTCCATATTTAGACACGGTGGTACATTGTGGCACAAGT
The DNA here is from genome assembly GCA_963693085.1 of Alisma plantago-aquatica. Lineage (NCBI taxonomy): Eukaryota > Viridiplantae > Streptophyta > Magnoliopsida > Alismatales > Alismataceae > Alisma > Alisma plantago-aquatica. The sequence continues at coordinate 168,784,761 of OY856415.1, forward strand.
CACTGGAGACCAATAAATGTAGGTGTCTAGAGGTAGTCGAGCCACATGAGTTCACCGTCGGGGCTAGAAAGCTCCTTGTGGACCCATTGGCAACCACGACATGTGTGCCCATGCAGTTTGACTACACCTCACTGGAGTTGCGGCGTGAAAGTTGTTAAGGATGAATAAAAAGGTTGGAAGTAGGAGTTTTGGAGAATGGATAGCAAATAAAAGAGGGTTCAAAGGAAAGAGTAAGAAGAAATAGGAAGGAAGGGTTATGGGGTTCGGGAATTGGGATGTCTGGATTGGCCATTGTGAAAACTATTGTACCTTATCCAACACAAGGTAGAAGAAAACATGGTAGCCATTAGATGAGGGATCCATCATAGACCACAGGTCGATCTAAGGGATGAAAGAGTGGATCCTTCATTTCAAAATGGATCATTCTCATTGGCCTAGAAGGAATGTCACAAATGTCTAAGTTGTTTAAGTCAGTTCAACAGTGTGTTTCTTTGGTAATATTACAAAATTCTTCTCTTGCAAATCATGTCCAATTTGCATGAAATTTTCACCTTTCATTTAAAAAAAATCTTCTTCTTCTTCTCATGTTGATGTTTGAATCCCATATGATAATTTCTAGGCCACACAATTTTGAAAATTTACTTTTAAAGTGCAATTATGCACTAAATTGTAGTCAATTTGGCAAAATGTGATATTTATTCAATTCCATTTTATCAACTAAGTATAATGTGATTACAAGTCATCTAATGGAGAGAGTGAAGGAGGATATTGAGTACAATAACATCTAATAAGTCAAGATGTACATTAATTGAAAGAGAGATAAAATCCAGATTATTACATCCTCCCACCTTTAAAGGAAATATTCCCCAAAGTTAAATCACTCCATCAACTGAGATTGGGAGTTTCATATTTCACATCATAATCACTTGGTATTTCTTTAGTAATCAACACTATTTCAAAATTGACAAATCAAGCAATCGTGCATCAAGGTCAAAGCATAGTCACATTTATCATAATATTGAATAGATCATCATACTAGCCACAAGTTTGGAGACAGAATCCTATAAATAAAAAATTTGGAGAGATCACATTTTAGGTCAAACTAATAGAGATCTTTGAATCAAGAGTAGAACTTGACTTCCATTCACAATATTCAGAGTCCTAGCTTCTTTATTGTCCTAGGTGGGGTTATGCATACATGATTGAGGTTTCATGTCTTTCAATAATTTAAGACAAAAGTCATATTTCACTATTATGATTTCATGCTCAAAATCAATTGAAGGTCCAGCCCTAGTACACATGAAAGCTCACCTCTAAGTCATAAGTAGAGCAAATCAACATAATCATATTTCAAATTTTGAGACTTGGGAACATGAAAGTCATATGTCATATATCGAGGGTAATCTCTAGATCCAAATAGGGTGATCATAGGAGTCAACTCATTATCAAGATAAATTATCATGGGTCAAGATTTGATACATTAACACCAAGAATCAAGTTTGGACATCAGAGTCATAGGTCCAAAAATTTCAAGTATGGATTTAGGTTCCTATTTAGACCTTAGGAGTGATCATTCATCCATATACATTAAGCAAGAAACAATCAAGAAATATTTTGAGCATATTATTCAAGCATCACTTCCTGATATCAATATCGATTTCATTTTTGTTGTATTCTAGGTTTATGAATAACCTAGATCTAGGTCTTTCTATGAATTAAACCAAAAGCTAAAGTCAACATCATCCTATTTCAAGATCATCATCAAATTGAGATTCAAGATCAAGTATCAACATCATCTTCAATTTGACCAATTAGAGATTTAGGTCAATAAATCCAAACTGAGTGGAAGGAGCTACCTTCCTGAACTCTAAATAATCAACAAGATGAAAATTTAAAGACATCCATAATAGGGATGTGGCTGAGGTTAGGGGAGTCATAAGGCAAGTACCACCCTAATATGGAAATTTATACTACATTTGTCATGAGTCATCAAGCATATCCAAATCAGGAGAGTTTCATTTATCAAATCATACTTCATAGGGTCATGATATCAAAGATGAAGATCATAATAGGGCAATCATAATTCAATATTTTTCTAGATCAAGGTCATAGGGTGTATTTTGGAAATTGGGAAGTCAAAATGGAAACTCTAAGAGTTAAAGGATGATAGGGAAACATTGAGATCCCTATCCATCATGTCATTCAAATTGAGATTATCAAGAGGCTTATAAATCAATACGGAAATGTCTATTGTATAAAAGTCTTTCATCATGATGTTGAGAGTCTAAGAGCATAGTCATCCCAAAGCATGATCACAATACACATAAATAAAGGAGAAATAGTTTGTTTAACTATGTTTGAGGTTTAAATCAACAATAGGACAACATGGACTTGATCAAATATGCACTTCGTCAACCATGATGTGTAATTTAAAAATCTTCCTTATCTTATTATATCAAGATTATTATCATTTACTATAAACATATGAAACATGTAGTCTAGATTTGGTGAAGTTGAGTTAACACAATATGAGGGGTCCTACATGAGTACTTAAATCCAAGAGTACTTTTTAGTTCTCATAATCTTGTTTTCAAATTAAAGTAAGATCATGTCATCATTGTCATTTTACTCAAGTGTTAGCAATTCAATCAAAATTTGTTTACCCATAACCCATAATTGAGATATTATGTGATTAATTGTCATGATAGAATAATCACATGAGGATATGAGAGACTAACTAGTCATCATCTAATGGGTGGCTTGGGATAGTCCTTAGAGAATATATGAGATGATAGAAGATTATCTAAGGTTGATGGAATTGAGTTATTAAACATGCATAGAGGATATGTGATTTCTCTAATACCATTAGTCACAAAACTATTTTTTACCCTAAGGCCACACTCCTAATTGCTTCACATCCAAGTGTGACTAGACCTCGACCTTTGTCGGTAGAATAAATCACATAACATAAGCATGAATAAAGCTACCACAAACAATAACATAGAAGAACAAGGTAGGAGACAACATGGAACATATAAAGAAACTAAACTAGCACCTAAAATTAAGATATTAGACCCATATATCAACCTCTTTAAATACCATTTGCATGTCATTAGATGATTTCAATAGAATAAGAGCATCAAATTATCATGATATAGTAGAAGAAATGATCATAGAATGAGTCATAGTGTACTAGCAACCTAAAATCATAAAATGGGTACACATCAACACAATTGTCTTGAGAATGTTATAAAATACATAAAAGTGCAAGTTTAAGAGAACATAAATGTTTAAAAAAATTAATAAATAGCTATAAAGAAAAAAAACATGAAGGCTCCAAGATAATTACATTAAAATTTCCTATACTAGCTACTTAGATCTCTCACATAGGTGTAGGAGAATTAATTGAGTGTAGGAAGGTGAATATCTAACTATGGATCCCTTAATTGGATTTAGGAACAATCTACAAAAAGAGCAACATATAAGCAATTTTCCTGAAATCAAAGTGATTTCAAGAAAAAACCAAAAAGCAGTTATGGGAAATGAGATAGAAGTATAACATAATCATTAGCAAATAAAATTACAATGTTTACATATCACTTTCCCCCAACATAGTATCAAAGTAATAGTTTTGACCCCAAACAATCAACCTAAGGGGCCTAGCTACTCATAGAACAAGAAAAAAATGGAGAAGAAAGAGGTACAAGTAGCCATGGAGCTCAGTGTAGATGAAGAAATCCTCCTCTCTAGCTACTGCAAGGGCGTCCTCCTCCCTCCTCCAAGGTAAAGTGGCATAGAAAGATGGTGGGAAGTGGTCAAAACCCTAACAAACTAGGGTTTTGGTGGTAAAAGTCATGAAATGGTGGTGGAAGGGAGTGGGAATGGAATGGAATAAGATAGAATGGGATAGAGTGGCTATAGGAATAACTAACCACATGCTAGAGCTACCACTTAGGTATATATAGGTGGTGGGTAATCATTATGTTAAGTAGGGGAAATATGGGTAAAACGGTGCAAAAATAGGTTAGGGTTGCTAGCCACCATGACCATTTTGGGTCACCATGGCCGTGGTGGTTGTACGGAACATGGTCGTGGTGTATGGGCACTGGAGATGTGAAACATTGATGAAAAAGTCAGATATATTTACAATTCTGGAGGGGCAGTACCACGACCGTGGTGGTCACCGTGGGGGTGGTGGGTCTTGGTCACCATGGGGGTGGTGGGTCACCACTAGGGTGGTGTCTAGCAGCTTCAAACTTTTGCTTTGATTGTGACATGGATAATTTGTACCACAGTCATGGCCATGCACCACGCTCATGTTGGGGTTTCTACCTTGCCCTTTGACCTATAACTTGCTCATCTTTGATGCTGCATGCTTTGGGATGATACTTGACCACTTGAAATAGGTTAGAGTAGATTTTGGACTCCCTTCAGGATCCTTCAAGGGTGAATAATCCCTTGGATACTCCTACTTTTCTCCCTTCCATTCAAATCATGGTCAAAGAACATGAAAATCATACAAAGAACATCTATAAGTGCATTTGATAAAATATGCATATTGAGGGAATTAAACTACATTCTAACATATTTAGATGCGAATGAAGTACAAAATGGCACTAGATGAAGCCCTATGAGGGTTGCATCACCACCCCTAACTTAAAACATACTTGTCTTTAAATATTTTCCAACTCAATCTCTATTCCATTTTTCAACAAACAAGGAATGAAAAATGGATTGCAACAGAAATATATTGACTAAATGGGCTTAATAAGTGCATGAATTCCCCGTGTCTCCTCTCCTATTTCACAAACCAATCATGATTAAAGCACTGAGAATACAACTTCACAGATAGAGCATAGAAAATACAATCAATCCATATGATTTTCATATAACTTTGTGTAAATTGTTTCATGGTGGTGAAGATAAAAAATGACTAATTTTGCTATTTTACATTCATGCATTCAATCACATATGTCAATCCACACTAAGTAACCCATGTGGTTGTATAAAAGGGCAAAATGAGCTAGGTTTGATGTTTCCTATCTCAATGGGCATGCAAATGGTAGAAAGGGTTGTGGTAAGAGTTTAGTGTGTTGTTACATAGGAGCACTCGTCTTTTCTTTGTTTAGATGCTATCACAAAGGGGCATCTTTTATTTTCTTTTTTCAATTTTTTATTTTTCTTTGCTCTTTGTGTATATAGGGCACGTGGTGGTCAGAATGAAGTGGTAGAATATAGATATGGCCACCCCAAACTTTTAGAAGTGGCCAAGGCTGAATATGTACACTTTGGCATCCTTTCACGAGGCGAAGAGGTAAGAAGATGATAGATGAAAAGTGAGTAAAAGTTACTAGTATGGATTTCAACATGAGGTCTCTTTCATGAAAGTTTCTCCAACAATTTCATTAAGTAATGAAACTCCACATGAATGAGAAATATTGAAGCCGCACTTCTATCATGAGATTCTACAAAACCCAAAGCATGTGTGGCTTGCTTAAATCACAATTCAACCAAACAATTCACAAGCATGAAAAATGTGGTGCACATGTAAAAAAGGCAAGCATTGATACTATTTAGTAATAGCATGTAAAAAATTCAACATCATCATTCTCAATTTAATCTGTAGAGATTGGGTGAAAACATGCTTTTAGGTAATAAGTTCTACATTAGGGAAAAATTGGTTAAAATGGTGTCAAATCACTTTCAATCACATTTAAGCCTTCATTATGCAAAATAAATAAATAAACAAATAGATTATAGCTAAAAACATGCAAAAATTATGAAAAGCTTCATGATATGCAATGCATGGCAAAAAGAGCAAACTTTTTAAAAAAATACACAAAAAATGCATGAAGTTGACCTATATGATATGCATGTATGTAAAGTAAGCACACAAAGTATGGATACACAAGTATGAGATATGGTCATACTATTTGATCATCTTGAGAAAAAATCCAGACAAGGAACATAGAGGAAAGTGGGGTAAAGAAAGGGTTACTGCCCTACCACCCCAAACTTTTTAAACTATGTTGTCCTCAACATGAAATAGAAGTCTAGGATGATAGGGTAGTGAGCATGGATTTGTGGTAGACAGATGTCAAGAGGGGAGAAATCTCAAGATTTCAAGTGAGCAAGGTAGAGTTCCCACAGCTGTGGTGCCCACCACAGTCATTTTGTATTGCCTACACCATGGCCATGCTAATCTCCTTCCTGTAGCTTTTCTACAGATTTGCAATTTTCTCTTCAATTTAAATCTTATCGTTGGTGATATCATCCATGCATCCTGCTCCTTAAAATGTACCTTCCCTAACATGATTCACAAACAACATAAACCATCAAGCATAAAGTGTGTGTGTGTTTTCTTGGAAAAGTGTAAAAATAATAAAAAATGAATAAAAAATGAAGGTTGGGTGAAAATTTTTATAATTCTTCAATCACTCAACCATTTGGCATCACCACGTGTATGCTCTTACAATAGATTAACTTCTCATTTAAATTCAAAATATGTTCCTTGTCCCATTGACCACGAAATCTATCATCAAGTCTTCCATCTGGATCTCCTTTTTCCAAATGATCATTCAGACTCCTCAAGTGACTGTGAATAATATTCTCATCTTGGTGTCTCCGGGATGGGGTCTTGTACATGTTGATCTTTATCTTCATGTCCATGGAAGAAACTATCAGTGTGCCACTACACACATGTATCTCAGAATCAATTATAGATAAGAATGTCCTCCCCAAGATGATGGGAATCTTAACAATGAAATCCTTCAAGAATTCTGCTTCCATTTCTTCATCTATTATCACCAAAATGTCAACCACTCTGCCTCTAGGTACCTTGATGGAGCGATCTGCCAATTAGAGAGTGTAATGAGCCGGTTTCAACTTGCCCAACCCCAGCTCCACATAGACGCTATATGCCATCAAATTCACACTAGATCCCAAATAAAGTAGGGATTTGTTTATGCAATGTCTCCCTATGTATCTATGTATGAGTGGCACTCCTGGGTCTTTCCTCTTTACAGGATGTTAGTGTTGGAAGATACAAATCACTTGTTTAGTTAGCTTGATTTTCTTAGGCATTCTCAATGTTGACTTCCTCTGCACTGTACACAGGTTCTTGAGAAATTTGGCATAAGATGAAATCTGCTTGATAACATCCAACAATGGAATGTTCACCTTCCCCTAGTGAAAGTCCTCAAGAATGTCAACATTGTGCTTTTGCCTCCTTTTTGCTTTTGCGGATTCATCCAAGGCTTCAGGGAATGGTGGATCACTAGCTTTTGATACACTTGAATCAACATGATTTTCTTGTGTCATCACATGAGATGGAACATTAGGAATCACAAGTGAAACAATAAAACCAAAAAATGGAGTATAAGGCGAAACATATGGTATAACCTGCTCAACATGAGGTGTCACAATATCATCTTCAGCAATTTCAATCACAATATCACCACTTGGCTGCCTTTGCTTTGCTTTGTCAAAATTTCTTTGACTTACAGATTATCAAGAGGTTTTTCACTCCTTAGAACTGCCACATCACTACCTTGCTCATGGTGGAGATGGGGTGCATGCTTTGGCTATGGAGAAGGTAGAGGTCACTTGGTATTGAAATTAGGGTGGAGGAGAAAATTGAGGTTGAAAGGTGAAGTGGTGGGTAGTTATGGTGACAGAGGGGGAGGAGGTATGTAAGGCTTTGGATGGACTTGGAAATGATAAATGGGTTGCACTTGCATTGGAGGTGGACTATAGAAAACTTGAGTGGAATGCATTGGTCCACTAGTTTCATTGAAACTCATTATGGGTTTTGAAGACAATTTTTTCTCTTAGAGAACAAGTATGGAAGATAGTTATTCTATCATTTCCTCAAGACTTGTAACATTGTTTTGAACATCTTTAAATCTTTTCAACCTATAAAGAACTTCATCCACAAACCTTGAGCTATATATTGGACTTTGTTGTTCCGGGTAGCTATAAGGATGATGTGTCTTCACTCCTTCACTAAAGGACTTAACAAAATTAACCTAGTGACAAGGAACACTTCCCCTTGCCTTTTCATGAAGCTCACCATTTATCCAAGAATCTTCATCATTTGTGGGCTTGAATCACTATGAGCTGGAGATGTCACACCAAAGGGGTGGTCACCATCATTCATTAAGCTAGAAACTCACATCCTTGAACATTCTGCCAACTTCTCAAATAAGGGCTATGTATCCTCATGTGGCTTAGCCATAAAATCTCTTCCTCAAGAAGAATCCACTGTATCTTGACCCATGGGATAGAGACCACAGTAGAAGGATTGAACCAACTATCATAAAGGAGTCTCATGGTGTGGGAATTCTCTCAACATCTTTTGAAATCGTTCCTAAGCATCATGTAACCACTCATTATCCATTTTACTGAAACTCACTATGGCCCACCACATTTGTGTTAACCTTGCAATGGAATAGAACTTCCTTAAGAAGGCATTCTTCATCTCTTCTCAACTCGTGATGTCTCTTCTCAAATCATACCAATCCTTGGATTTGTCTTTGAGGGAGAACGCGAACAAGGACAACCTGATTGTGTCATCACTGGATGTCGGCATCCTGAAGGTAGAGCAAACTTCAAGAAAGGAGTCAAATTTCTTGTAGGGGTTCTCATTCTCCAAAGATGTAGAAGGTGGGCATGATCCCAAGAAGACATGGAGGGATGGAGAATTGCTCCCCTGGCATTTGATCAACATTATTAGCAATTGGCGATTTGTAGTTTCTAGTCATGAAGTACTCTTGAAGTGGCTTGTGAGGTGCATTTAGGTCCTCCATCTTATCTTCCTCAGGTTGTTGTCACATGCACTAGGCACAACCAAACAAAAGTGGACAACTTATAAAACCAATATGCACAAAGAATATAAAGAATAAAGAATAAGGATAGAAATAATGAGGGTAGTAGGAAAAGATCAAAGAAAAACTAACTAGCTAGGTCGAGTACCTTTCTCCCCGACAACGATGCCAGAAAGCTTGGCGCATTTTGCCTTTAGGACCATACACTAACCAATTGAGATTGACTAGATGCAACCCTAAAGGGGTTTTGAACAGACTTGGAATCTTTCAAATTTATAAAGCCCTAAGAATTGGACACACTCACATAAACTAACACACTTACTTGCAAGTGCTCGGGGTCGTGTTATATTATAGGATGGAGGCAAGTTTTGGGTTGAAACTAAGAAAAAAAGGGACACTAGAGCTAGATTAGTTTTGTCTAGGTTTCTACTAAAAATTCTAGGGTTTAAGGGTTTTATGGTTGATTTGTTGATTAAACTAATGGGGAACAAGCAAGTAAAGGAGAACAAATAGGAATCAACACCTAAATTACCTTAGACAATTAGTTCTAATGAGAAAAGAAAGATGAGCTTAGCAAAAAAGTGGCAAGATGCACTAAGACAAGAAAACTAGAGATCTATGCCACACTAAGATAGAAAACTAAGAAAAAGAGAATTTAAGGACCTAAACAAGCAAGAACATGGAAAGAGAAAAAAAAAGAAGTTAACTAAGAAATTAAAGATCTAATTAAGCTAACACTAACTAAATAAGAAGGGAATCAGGGTTTGAATGTGATCAAGAGAAGTGTGGTCTATTTCAAGGATGCACTTTTCAATTGGGTTGGTGGTGATAACATGTATACATTATTATTTCATTTATATTACCAAATCAAATAACAAGTTAAATAGTAATCAATAGCCCTAAACTACTAATTGGCCATGGATAGGGTAAGTGCGAATAGGGTAACTAATCCCTAATACATCTTATCCACCCTTACAAAGCTCACTTTGATTAGGGTTTAGGTGTAGTTCAATTAGGATCCAACCAAACCTAGGTTTATAGGATAGGAACTCTTAGGGTAAGTATGGGAGGAGCATAGTAATAGAAGGTGGAAGTGAGGTTTTAGACTTCACATCACCTACATTCTAGCCTTGAGAAGGCTCCAAGATAATTACACTAAATGTTCCTATACTAGCTAATTAGATCTCACACATAGGTGTAGGAGAATTGAATAACATGTAGTAAGGTGAATAGCTAACTAGGGATCCATTAATTGGACTTAGGAGCAATTAAAAAAAAGAGCCACATATACACAATTTTCCTAGAATCTAAGTGATTTTAAGAATAAACCACAAAGCAATTTATGGGAAATGGTATAGAAGTAGAACATAATCATTAAAAATGAAATTACAACATTTACATATCACTTCCCCCAACTTGGTATCAAAGTAGCATTTTTGACCCCAAATAGCTAACCTAAGGGGCCTAGCTACTCATAGGACAAGAAAACACAAAAATAGAGAAGAAAGAGGTAGAAGTAGACTTGGAGCTCGATGTAGATGAAGAAATCATCCTCTCCATCTCCCTCAATGGCGTCCTCCTCCCTCCTCCAAGGTAAAGTGGCATGGAAAGATAGTGGAAAGTGGTCAAAACCCTAAGAAACTAGGGTTTTGGTGGTGGAAATAGTGAAATGGAGGTAGAACAAAGTGGGAATGGAGTGGAATGGGATAGGATAGGCTAGAGTGGTTGTAAGAGTATCTACCCTTGTGCTATAGTCACCACCTAGGTATATATATATATATATATATATATATATATATATATATATATATATATATATATATATATATATGGTGGGGAAGCATTAGGTTAAGTAGAGGAATTTGGGTAAAGCAATGGAAAAATAGGCTAGGGTTGTTGGCCACCATGACTGTTTTGGGTCACCACAACCATGGTGGTTGTAGGGAACATGGTTGTGTGATTAATGCATATTCATCTTAGTTTTAGTTGCCATTTTTTGGCCTAGTTTTGCACTGAATGCTAATATTCACCCCTTATATATGCTCATATACAATTTTCCTTAGTTCCGTATCATTATTTTAGAGTTTTGGACAAATCTATTCGTCTCCATTGCAGGATTGAACATCGCGCTTTGTGTGCCAGTGTAGGACGTGTAGGGGACGGTGGGCCCAAGAAACTTTTGATATTTTGTACCATTGTTCGATGTCCAGATCCTTCATCAGACAGCATCCTCAGCAGTCAGAGGATTTATCAATGCAGGCCATTCGACCCTCAGCAATAGCCCCCCCGTGGGGGTGGGTTTGATTCAGAAGGTCCGCGACCGCGATCCCAAAGGAGGACCGCGACCACGACCCCAAAGAAGTCATTGCAACCACAGAAGATCGCGACCAAACACAAATTAAAGTGCACCATAATCGAGGTCCACACTTGCTCGACCGTGACCATGATGCTAGAAGATGCCTACACCTTGAGCTGCATGTGGATCGCGACCTGAAGAGAACCACATTCACGATCAGAGCTAACCGTGACCGCGATTAGAGCTAAACACGATTGCGATCAAGCTACACCGTGGCCATAGTCAGGTCGCGATTATTGCCGAGACCCCAACTGTGGCCAGTACCTCATCCGTGACCAGTACCTCGACCGCAAAGTTATGTCGGTGGCCTGTAGCTATAAATAGGACACCCACCCAACCTGCCAAATCATCTCTCCCACGACGCCGGGAGGTTGCTGCTCTGTGCCCAACCCTCAGGAAGATGATCTCCACCGCCAAGGACTACCTCTATGGAGTTCTTACCTCTCCTCCATCTCCACTCCATCCAAATCTATCTTCTAGCCACGGAAGTGGTTGGTCTTCAGATCTACAGATCTACTTCGACATCAACCACCTATCGCTTCTTCTCCTGCGAGTAAGAGAAGAGAAGAGAAGAGAAGATAAGGAAGAAGTTGAGAGAAGATCTGCCTCGACTGCCTTGGTGTTCTTCCCCTCCTCATTCCAAATCTGCCCTGAGATCATGTAGAAGACCATTTCTCCACCAAGTAGCAAACATCTTCTTCACCATGACCATGGCCGAATCTTCCCTCTCTCTTGTTTTTCTTATTTCCATCATGAGGAGCGAGTAGTCCTCTTCACTGGGGTGTGAGGACTAGCCACGCTGCCCATGCTTACATGTTCATCTCATAACATTCGATGGCTTGTATATAACTTTTCATCTCGTGTTAATCGTTAGATGTGTGCTTGTGGACTAATCACCTACCTTTCATGATCTATTATAACCCTTTTTTGTGAGAACTTCAACACTTAGGTTTATTAATGTCGTTTAACATGGTTGATGTCTTGAGGAGAACTTCTAAAAGATATATTTGGAGTAGTAAGCATGTGATCTATAGGTGATGAGACATCTGATGCCTATAGGTGATGCTTTCTCGAACCTAACTTCTGTACAGAGGGTTTGCAACTCTATTTGGATGGTTTTATCTTTCCTGGATGTGTTTTGGACATGTTTGCATGTGTAGTTGTGGTGAAACCTGATTCCACCCCAGTGATTCCCATCATTAATCTAGACCCTATTTTAATCCTTCTCTTTACTTTCCTTGCATTTAGTTTAACTAAACCCAATCAACTCTTTGTTCTAAATATTAGTCTTACTTGGTCTGGGTCCGACTAGAAAGATTCTTAAAAATGTTGCCCCTTGGGATTCGATCCGTAACTATACTCTGCTAAGACCCATCCACTTGTGGGTGGTATTATTGCATGAGGTTTTGGTAAAAACTCAGGGATTTTTTCCCTGGGTGAATTTATTAGTGTAGTAAAAACCACATCAAATTCTGGCACCGTTACTGAGGACAACATAATCATCTAATTAAATCTATTTCCATTAAGGCTAATTTAGGATTTTGCTTTCACTTTTGATACTATTGATCATCTACTTGAATTTGACTCTATTCTACCCATTTGAATCCCAAAAGATCTTTCCATCCTAGGTACCCCCAAAGACTAGTGCATGCACCGCTCAAATAGTTCCGACCTTGTTGCTAGATTTGACCCTAAAATAGAAAGAACCTTTCATCATCAGAGTAGAGAGAACCAAGCTAGGATGGTGCAAGAGGAGGAAATTTCCCGAAGGGTGGCTCAAGCCCTTAATGCGCAAAGAGATAGTCTTATGCAAGAAGCCCAAACTGTAGTTCAAGAAGAAATCCAAGCAGCTCAAGCAGCAGCTCAAGTAGTAGAGTTACAAAAGGACCTTAGAGAGTTCTCCATCCCTATGGCTACTGAAATTCATCACCCAGTACAACCTCCTCCCATCAATGCTCCAAATTTTGAGATCAGGGCACATTGGGTTACACTGCTTCCGAATAGCCCTTTCTATGGTAAGCAATGAGAAGATAGTCAAGAACATCTTCTAAGGTTTATAGAACTATGTGCTATGACAAAGAAGAATGGAGTCACAGATGATGCCATTAGACTCTGTCTCTTCAAATATTATCTTGTCGATAGATCCATGAGTTGGTATAACTCCCTGTAATGTGAACCCATCACTACTTGGGAACAACTTCAAAATATTTTCCTGGAGAAATTCTATCCCCCTTCCCTCACCTATGAAATTAGGGGCCACATAACACAATTTGTTCAGGCCCCTGGAGAAACCCTTATAGAAGCATGGGAAAGATACAAAGAGCTTCTACGCAAGTGTCCACACCATGGCGTTCCTAAGAATCAGCTCATTGAAATCTTTTATAGGGGTGTGGATGATGATATCAAGAAGTTTTTAGACTCCTCATCTGGAGGAAACTTCATGTGTCAAAGCTATGATAGCGCATGGAAGGTTGTCACACTTGGAGCTGAAAATCAAGCCAACTGGGTTGTTGTGGCAAGAATTTGATCTAGAGATAAGAGATAAACCCAATCAACTCTTTGTTCTAAACATTAGTCCTACTTGGTCTGGATCTGACTAGCAAGATTCTTAAAAATGTTGTCCTTTAGGATTCGATCCTTAACTATATTGTGATAAGACCCATCAACTTGCGGGTGGTATTATTGCACGAGGTTTTGGTAAAAACTCAGGGATTTCAGCCCGGGTGAATTTGTTAGTGCAACAAAAACCACATCACTGTGGTGAATGGACACGGGCCAGGTGAAAATAAATGAAAAAGTTAGATATATTCACAATTCTAAAGGGGTAGTACCACAACCATGGTGGTCACCACGAGCATGGTGGATTTGGGTCACCATAGGGGTGGTGGGTCTTGGTCACCACAGGGTGGTGGGTGTTGGTCACCATAGGGGTTGTAAAGAAGTGAAAACACCTCTCTACTAAAAATTTGAACAATAAAACCTCCAGTCCAAACACACTTAGAAGATATGATGGAGTGGGTGTAAAATTTTCAAATCTTTATATAATGGTAACAAAAGACCAAAGAATAGCAACGAAATAAAAACATGGCTATATTCAATTATAAAACAAAGGGTTACAAACTTACATCACAAGGATCCATTTAGAGGAAATCTAAACCACCTCAAGATTGTCTCCAAGCTTTAACTTCACAATCTAAGTTCAGGTCCACATGTCAAACCATCCATGTCCTCCACCTAGGGTTGGAAGCATACCCCAGCAAAAGAGAAGAAGCAAAGAAATACATCAGCAAAGGCTGGTATGTGCATACTAAAAAGCAAATTGAGCAATTTATAAAGAATAAGGGACATCAAAATAAAAGGCTTCCCATGCAAGAGATAAGGACTACCCAAATAGGGCATAAAAGGAAAGAATCTCAAACATATGATAAAAAGAATACTTGCCATTATCAAAACAATAAAGTAGTGCCACATAAGCACATATCAAGATTTGGGCACATAACCCATAAAAAATGTGGGCACATAACCCATCATAAATTTCATCAACCTGAATGCATGTGAGATAAGCATAGCCCTAGAACAATATAAAAACAATTGGCGGCAAACACTCATAAAGTTGAAACCTGATAGAGAAAGGAATACTACCAATCTCCCAATATATAAAGTTGAGCATGGATTACTACCACACTCGGTTATAAAGGAATGATATACTACCACCCTCCGAATAAACAATAGGGGAATAGTGCCCCAAACCAATGTAATTACACTACGCTAGTGCTACTGAATCACATATAATGTAAAATGTAGAGGAAAGTAGAAAAGTATAGTCAGAATTATACAATGTTTCCATCACACAATGGACAACACAAACAAATAAACATCCACTTCAAAGTGGTCACATAACATTATCTAAAACCAACATGCACCAAGGCACAGGGTATGATATCAAGAGAATATCAAAGTCCATAATAAGCAAGATAGTTCACACGAACCATGATAACAAGAGATAAGAGCAATGTGTATAGGATATTGTCCATAGGACCAAGAGAAAGAAGGAAGTAGGCTAATTGGTCAGTAAGAATAATCAGGGATGCATACATACCTCACTTTAGAGTCGAACGATCTAAAGCCACCTCTAGGTCCAAGCCTAGTCATCCAAAGCACCTAATAGCATATATGTGGGATTAGGGTTAGATTTCCATTAATTAACCAAAACCTAAAAACACCTTTTTATTATTTTATGAATTAGGTTTCCAAAACAATGCCATATTTTAGATTATGTTATTAGGATTCCAAAACATATTTTATTATATTTTCCTGACTTATAGATAATTAATTATGAATTTTGCAAGTTAATTCATATTTAATTAGATTTATGAAAACACATGTCATTAAACATTGGATTTAGCTATCAAAACTGATATCATTATATAGGGATTATGTTTCTGATTCCAATGAGTATTTTCCCATATTTTTCTGATTAAGAGATAATTAGTTATCAATTTTCAAACTTCGGCCAATCACAAAATTACATGTCAGTAAATTAAAGGTGAGAGAAAAGAGAGAGAGGGAGAGGACCACATGGACGTGGCCGGACAATCACAACCATCCATGTCAGCAGGGCACTCATCCAACTTAGCAAAACCAGGCACTAAACAGAAGAAAAAGAAACACATGAAATGACCATAATAACCATCTCTAAGAACAAAACGAAGAAGTGAAAACGGAGGGCACAGGGGAGAAAACAAAACTATGGATCTACCCCGTTCTCATCTCCCCAATAGAAGCCATGGCTTAGGTCTACCTGATGCCCAAGAACAAGATCGGAGATTGGGAGCTGAGCAACAACAATGAAGACTGCCACTGTCTTCGCGGTCACCGGCTAGATCCAACGACCAAAAAAGTAGAGAAATTGTTGAAGGAAAGACCGAATGAGAGACCTTGGTCACAGGTGAAGAGAGAGGGATGAAAACCTTGAAGAAGGTTGCAAAGCTCCAAACCATACGCACAGGCAGGCGTGAGGAGAGAAATTGAAATCAAACAACCACTTACCAGGGTCAGCACGACGCTAGAGCTCCAGGACCACAAGCTTGATGGCGGCACCAACTCCGGAGTAGGGGAGAGAAAACCATGGTGCATGAGGCAAAAACAAAATCCACAATAGCTCTGTGAATGCCAAATATCAAGCAAGCATGAGCAATTGAAGGCAAAGGGTCCCAGTAGAGGGCAGAGGTCGCCGGAACCAGAGGAAGAAGGTGGACCTAGTTGGGGAGGAACGATGGACGTCGGGGACAATTAAGGGAAAATGAGGTTCGGTTTGGGGTCCAGGGTGCTTCGAGCCCGACCATATATATAGGATGGAGGGTATAGAGAGATGGGAAAACTAGGGCCAAAGGAGGAGTTTTGGGGGTTTCAGATTGGGAAAGCTTTAGGTAGGGAATGTTAGGATCAAACGATGCGGAATGATCTCCCGATCACAAAGGGACAAGAATCTTAGAGAACGGTGGAGGAGAGAGAGAGCAATTAAATCAAAGAATGTGCATACATAGCAACCCGATTTGGGCTCCTAGTCAAGGTAGGAGATGACCAGATGTCGTCCAAAATTGATCTGACGGTCACGATTGATGGGTGCATTAGTAAAGCGCGTGACAGCTTGACCAAAGACGAAAAAACAGGAAAATAAATCGAATTAACCAAAGTGAAATCCAAATTAATACATGCATTTTCTCTTTCCTCATTTAAGAGTCCAAAACTTATCTAAATTAAACCAAACTTTGCATACAAGTTAAGTAGATTTTGAATCTTCAATTGGATTTTACTTTTGGCAATATAAGATAGGTTATTTAATGTATTCTTTGTTTCTCTTTCTTGATGCATTAATGACACATAGATTATCCAAATTAGGTGAAACTTCATCCATAAGTTAACTTAAGTGTATTAAATACTAATTTGCCTTTATTTCCAACTTTTGGGGCCAAGAATTATATTTATTTATTAGTTACACCTTTTAGGCAGTTTTCTCTCTCCTAACATACCATGTTATATCAAGGTTGTCCAAATTAGATGAAAATTGACATGTAAACTTATTTTGATGTGTAGATTATGAATCTAAGATTATTTTCCTCTTTTGAAGTCATTTATTATTTTATTTGATATTTTGGGAAAAAGACACATCTTCTATTCCAATTTGAATTAAATGAATTATTATGATGTGAATAAAGTGAAACTTGAATCCCAAGGTAATTGGGACCCAAGGAACATGATTTTAAACTTAGATTTCACTTTTGGGATTTCGTTTTATGAGATATGACATATGGCCCATTAGTGGCCCATTAACTTATTTACTTATTCAATTAAGTTATTTATCATCTTATTATCACCAAACAAATTATGTGGCATATTAGATTACATTATTCATGCATTAGATTGTTAAGATCATCCTAACCTCAACCTTGTTTTGTCAAACCCAAAAGGTCAAACTACTAGGGTAGGGTCCAAGATTCGTATGTTATAACACTCCACCCCTTAAAAGGATTTCGTCCTCGAAATCTATAGATCCAAACATCAACTATCAACTATACTACACCCCTTAAAAAGGTTCAACCTAACATGTCAAACTAAACAACTTTTAGATCTACTCACATCTCTTAGTTAGGAAAGTTTTTAGAGTTTTATGTTTCTCATGTATCCAACTATCAAGTCACCATCTAGGGTTGAGTTTTATAGGTCCTCGAGTCTCTAATCTATCAACCCTACATGAACATCCAAAAGTCATAGGGTCGGTCAACTACACCGTTATGTCATTCCTAGTTATAAAACTAGGGTTAGATTCTACTCAAACTAGAGTTTCTCTTCATTGCGACTTAGTTCAATAATACTTCGATGAAATCCAGGGAAAATATTTTATTTTGTACATATAGTATTATATGGAAAATAATTTTTTGTGAAAAACTTTTGCGATTGAAAACTAAAATTTAGCGCCCAAAATCAAAGCAAGAAACCAAGTCACAATATTTCCATAACAAGATCACCTAACATATTCTCATACTCAAAACAAACCTTGTTTCACAAAAGATCTTCATTGATCAACCCTAGGGTCAACATCTCACTTAGAGGTAACTAAATAAGTCAAGGGTTCTATTAGTGAGACAAAATTGAAATAGTCATATTCCAACTACCATGGGCTCTGATACCATGCTGTAAAGAAGTGAAAATACCTCTCTACTAAAAATTTGAAAAATAAAACCTCCAGTCCAAACACGCTCAGAAGGTATGATGGAGTGGGTGTAAAATTTTCAAATCTTTATATAATGGTAAAAAAAGACCAAACAATAGTAGAGGAATAAAAACATGACTATATTCAATTATTAAACAAAGTGTTTCAAACTTACATCACAAGGATCCATGTAGAAGAAATCTAAACCACCTCAAGATTGTCTCCAAGCTTTAACTTCACAATCTATGTTTGGGTTTTCATGTCAAGCCATCCATGTCCTCCACCTAGGCTTGGAAGCATACCCCATCAAAAGAGAAGAAGCAAAGAAATACATCAGCAAAGGCTGGTATGTGCATACTAAAAAGCAAATTAAACAATTTATAAAGAATAAGGGACATCAAAATAAAAGGCTTCCCATTCAAAAGATAAGGAATACCCAAATAGGGCATAAAATGAATGAATCTCAAACATATGATAAAAGGAATACTTGCCATTATCAAAATAATAAAGTAGTGCCCCATAAGCACATATCAAGATTTGGGCACATAACCCATCAACAATTTGGGCACATAACCCATCATAAAGTTCATAAACCTGCATGCATGTGAGATAAGCATAGCCCTAGAACAATATAAACACAATTGGCAGCCAACCCTCATAAAGTTGAAACCTGATAGAGAAAGGAATACTGCCAATCTCCCAATATATAAAGTTGAGCATGGATTACTGCCACACTCGGTTACAGAGGAATGGTATACTACTACCCTCCAAATAAATAATAGGGGAATACTACCCCAAACCAATGTAATTACACTACTCTAGTGCTACTGAATCACATAGCATGTAAAATGTAGAGGAAAGTAGAAAAGTATAGTTGGAATTATACAATGTTGCCATCACACAATGGACAACACAAACATATAAACATCCACTTCAAAGTGGGCACATAACATTATTTAAAACCAGCATGCACCAAGGCACAAGGTATGATATCAAGAGAATATCCAAGTCCATAATAAGCAATATAGTTCACATGAACCATGACAATAAGAGATAAGAGAAATGTGTATAGGCTATTGTCCATAGGACCAAGAGAAAGAAGGAAGTAGGCTAATTGCTTAGTAAGAATAATCGGGGATGCATACATACCTCACTTCAGAGTCAAATGATCCAAAGTCACCTCTAGGTCCAAGCCTAGGCATCCAAAGCACTTAATAGCATATATGTGGGATTAGGGATAGATTTCCATTAATTAATCAAAACCCTAAAAACACTTTTTTATTATTTTATGAATTAGGTTTCCAAAACCATGCCATATTTTAGATTAGGTTATTAGGATGCCAAAACATATTTTATTATATTTTCCTTATAGAAAATTAGTTATGAATTTTGCAAGTTAATTCATATTTAATTAGATTTATGAAAACACATATCATTAAACATGGGATTTAGCTATCAAAACTGATATCATTATATAGGGATTATTTTTCTAATTCCAACAGATAATTAGTTATCAATTTTCAAACTTCGGCCAATCACAAAATTACATGTCAGTAAATTAAAGGTGAGAGATAAGAGAGAGAGGGAGAGGCCCACACGGATAGGGATGGCCAATCACAACCATCCATGTCAGTAGGGCACTCATCCAACTTAGCGAAACTAGGCGCTAAACAGAAGAAAAAGAAGCACGCAAAATGACCATAATACCCATCTCTAAGAACAAAATGAAGAAGTGAAAACAGAGGGGACATGCGAGAAAATACAACCAGGGATCTACCCATTCTCATCTCCCCGACAGAAGCCATGGCTCAGGTCTACCTGATGCCCGAGAACAAGATCAGAGATTGGGAGCTGAGCAACAACAATGAAGACTACCACTATCTCCGCGGTCATCGGTCGGATCCAACGACCCAAAAAGTAGAGAAATTGTCGAAGGCAAGACCGAACGAGAGACCTCAGTCACAGGTGAAGAGCGAGGGACAAAAACCTCAAAGAAGGTTGCAAAGCTCAAAACCACAGTCACATGCGAGTGTGAGGAGAGAAACTGAAATCAAACAACCACTTACTAGGGTCAACATGACGCCGAAGGCTCTACGACCACAAGCTTGATGGCGGCGCCAACTCCAGAGTAGGGGAGAGAAAACCATGGTGCGTGAGGAAAAAACAAAATCACCAACAGCTCCGCGGATGCTCAAATATTGTGCAAGCATGAGCAATTGAAGGCGGAGGGTCCCAACAGAGGGTAGAGGTTGCCAAAACCAGAGGAAGAAGGTGGACCTAGTTAGGGAGGAACGATGGACGTCAGGGGCAATTAAGGGTAGAGGAGGTTCGGTTTGGGGTCTAGGGTGCTTCGAGCCCGACCATATATATAGGAGGGAGGGTATAGCGAGAAGGGGAAACTAGGGCCAAAGGAGGAGTTTTAGGGGTTTCAGATTGGGAAAACTTTAGGTAGGGAAAGTTAGGATCAAACGATGCAAAATGATCTCCCGATCACAAAGGGACAAGAATCTTAGAGAACGGTGGAGGAGAGAGAGAACGATTAAATCAAAGAATGCACATACAGAGCAACCCGAGTCAGGCTCCTACTCAAGGTAGGAGACAACCGGATGCCGTCCAAAATTGATTCGATGGTCATGATTGATCGACGCATAAGTGAAGCGCGTGACAGCTTGACCAAAGACGAAAAATAGGCAAATAATTCGAATTAACCAAAGTGAAATCCAAATTAATACATGTATTTTATCTTTCCTCATTTAAGGGTCCAACACTTATCTAAATTAAACCAAATTTGTCACACAAGTTAAATTAAACATGTAGATTTTGAATCTTCAATTGGATTTTACTTTTGGCAATATACGATAGGTTATTTAATGTATTCTTTGTTTCTCTTTCCTGATGCATTAATGACACATAGATTATCCAAATTAGGTGAAACTTTATCCATAAGTTAACTTAAGTGTATTGAATACGAATTTGCCTTTATTTCCAACTTTTGGTGCCAAGAATTATATTTATTTATTAGTTACACCTTTTAGGAAGTTTTCTCTCTCCTAACATACCATGTTATATCAAGGTGGTCCAAATTAGATGAAAATTGCCATGTAAACTTATTTTGATGTGTCAATTATAAATCTAAGAATATTTTCCTCTTTTGAAGTCATTTATTATTTTATTTGATATTTTGGGGAAAACACACATCTTCTTTACCAATTTGAATTAAATGAATTATTATTATGTGAATAAAGTGAAACTTGACTCCCAAGGTAATTGGGACCCAACGAACACGATTTTAAACCTAGATTTCACTTTTAGGATTTCTTTTTATGAGATATGACATATGGCCCATTAGTGTCCCCTTAACTTATTTACTTATTCAATTAAGTTCTTTATCATCTTATTATCACCAAACGAATTATGTGGCATATTACATTACATTATTCATGCATTACATTGTTAGGATCATCCTAACCTCAACCTTGTTTGGTCAAACCCAAAAGGTCAAACTACTAGGGTAGGGTCCAAGATTCGGTATGTTATAGGGGTGGTGGCTATCATATTCAAACTTGCACTTTAACTGTGACATGGAGCATTAACATTGTCGTGGTTGTGTACCCTGACCATGTTGGGCCTTCTTCCTTGTACTTTGACCTTCAACTTGCTAACCTTTGATGATCCTTGCTTGGGGTTGATCATTCACCACTTGAAATAGGTTAGGGAAGATCTAGGGCTCTCTTTAGGCTCCTTCAAGGTTGAAGAAACCCTTAGATTGTCCTCCTTATCTCCCTTCCATTCAAATCATGTTCAATGTGACATTCCTGAATTTTCTAAAACTTAATCTAATGTGTGACGTCCAAATTGATACCCTCACCTCAGTGAGAATACCAATTTAAATACCACACACTAGGCTAAGAAGAAGAAAATCAGAGTAAGTCATAAGGAAATCAATCAGTAGCACATGCACATGAACAAGAATAAAACCTAACAACATATGTTCACCATTCCACATATAATTACATAATGAATTGTTACAACATTTGATATTACATATTGAGCAACAAACTTATACATATACATGTACTACCACTAAACTACAGGATCTTAAGACAATATTCCACCTTTACATCAGCTTGCCAGACAACTCTCAACTATCATGGTTCTTCAAGAGCATAACCACAACCTAAACAAAAGATTACATGTGGTACACGCCAGTACAATATTCAAGAATATTGTACTGAGTACGCCTACATGTCTTTTATATACCTCTCATCATATCTTGGCAATAAGATAAAACTATTACTTGGTAGTTATAATGAAATATACAAAAAAGTGTATACTTTTACAAAGATATTCATTAATAAAAGAGAACACATTATTTAAGCTTATTTCCATCATATATCTCGTACACCTTCCCCCAAGGGCTTTGATATTTTTAGGCCTTATGATATACCCCTGAGGAGTTTGTGATCATTAAACATGTGATCTACCCCCAAGGAGTTTGTGACCACTTCAATGCACTGTACTACCAAAGAGTTTAGTGCTATCATATGATGGATCAGATATTTTATGTTTCATGTGTTCATAGACATAGTTATGGAAAAAAATCAAGCAACATATCATACAAGAACAGTCATTTCAATCAATACCAGATGTCGAGTCTTTACTACCATATAACACAAGCATATTGTATAATAAGCCAAGTAAGAGGTAATGGCGTACCTTGAACCAAGATATTCCTAATCATCACATATGTTCCTCATGTCAACTATAACCTCTTAGTCAAACCTTAATCAAGATAAGATCATATACCATTATCAAAATCTCACCATCTTACATCTCATCTTATCCCTAATCGTGTTCACTAGGGTTTTACTTAGTTCATTAGGATATTCTCATGATTACTTGTATTCTTGTCTTAGATTTATCTTACTGATGTTATGTTCCATATTAGGATACATAATCTGAACATTAGGTTCCATATTCTTTCTGTGCACATATTAACCCTAGCTTATATACATTATTCGAATTAGGGTTACAACCCATGTATTAAGGGTCATCTTCATGTAACATAGATTTCGTGAATTATCATGATCTCATAATTAAAACAGAGGTACCATATACTGATATGAACTTACTCTATAAATTTCATCCTTTATTGAGCATGCATGTATTTATTGCATTTTATTTAGGGTTGTTAGCCCTAATTAGATATATGGAGCAAATTACATGATTTCGTGTATCAACATGATCATATCTGACATCATATGCATTAAAGACATGGTTATGGACTTACTGACATTTTTCCATAATTTTATGTCATCGTTTGCTATTTATTATCCATTAAATGAGCATTACACATCTTACATGATATTGCGAATATTTAATCATCAAAACCCTGATATTATTGTTCCATCTTATTCTATGCATTTTTTTGAGAATCTTGGTAAATTATATGTATTTTTTTGATGCTCGAGCTAATTACTATGATTATTGAAGATCTGTATATTTATTATCTCTCTAGCCCAATGGGAGCTCGCCACATGTCCTGGGCGCATCCTTCTCCTAGCTGGGTCTACTCGAGTCGGATCCTTGGGTGGGATCCACGTAGCTCTTGATCCATTTACCCGGTCATGCTCGACCCTCTTTTCTTTCTCACGCAACACGACCGTGGTGCCTGGATACCGTGAACACCGTCTTCCCCTGCTTCCCACACGCGTCACCGCACGGCTCGGATCTGGTGTCCAATTGGCCCTCCTCTAGAGATCCTTCCCAGACCAAAGCACCTCCAAAGGCTTCGTTTACCACCTGCGGACCTCTACGACAACTTTGATCTTTGATTGCGGCTCTAGGCCCCCAACTAGGCAGGAGCATCGCCACCATCTCTGCTCCTCCTTATCTCCATGCCCGATGCCACCCTGTGTCACTTCACCCTTCCTCGTGTCGGAAGGATCTCATACTCATCAGGCCCTCATGGCTTTGGCATGGCTCTGGCCACCTCCATGACACAAGCACTATCGAGTCCCTCCTTGTATGGTCTTCTTCTCCGGCCATGAGGAGCTCACAAGACATAGAAACTTCACATAAGTCTATTGGGGCTGAACTCCTGTGTCCTCTAGCTTCGTCTTTTGCTTCTTATGTCCCTCCAAACTCTTCTCTAGGACCAACTCCCTCTTCTTCACACCACTTGTACGTCGCAGTGGGGAAGCATATGAGGGACTAGGCTGAATTTCTCTATTTTCTTAACCAAATATAATGGCTAGAGGTTCTATGGACTCCTTATGATGATACGAGCACAACTACTCGGTTTGTTTCTCACATAACCTCTCGTTCTCTGGCGTGGAATTGTGGGTTGATTGTGCTTGCAAGCATCTCCACTACCTTGCTCTAACTGCAAGGTAGGGGATAACTGGCTACCGTCTGATCTTTCAAATCTAAAGGCTGAGATAAGCCCATGTAGCCAATTCGTGGCTCAGTCAGGCCTGGGGCATGTGACATTGTATATAACCAAGCCTAAGATGGAAACTTAGGCCCATAAACCTCAATTATGCACTTTATTTCACCAATTTCAACCGTTAATAACTCCCTCTAGGATACTCCGATTGCCACCAAATTTAAACCATAGATTTATTACCTCTAAAGCTATCTTACACTCAAATTTGGTGACAAAACTCAGCTACTAGATCATCCAATTAAATACTTCAAAAAGACATAATGTTTGGGACCTTAATCATTATATCCACCTCAATCGACACTTAGACTTTACCAAAACACTTGGGATTCTCAAAACTACTCAACATGTATGAAAACACTTATGTCCTTGATACTGAAGGATTCCCATGGTCCACTCCATCACATCCTACACACCTTAAAAGATATTTCCCCTCAAAATTAAGCCAAAAATTCAGTCTTTCCATCATATACATCTTAAAAGAAATTTCATCCTCAAAATTAAGCCATCCTCTTACTTCAAGGAAACTTCACTTCATAGACATAAGGTCTTCATTCATATGTAGGGCACCACTCTAAGTGCAACATATCCAAAAACAAAGCCTCATAAACATATTTAAACCACTATTAGGATGTTTTAAAAGCATCTAGGGTGAAATACCCCTTCATATAAGGTTAAAACAAGGGTTTAGAAACTCTGGTTATGTCATGACATATCTCATATCTTTGGATTGAATCCTTATCTTTACCCATGGATTAGGGTTCCTACATCATATTACCATGTTCTAAAGGAGTTAACTAGAGTTAGCCCATTATATCAAGGTGTCATCAACAATTTATTGAGCTAATTGTTAGAACATGTTCAACATTAACATATGCCTTTTAGGAGGGAGTTAACTAAAGTTAACCCACCTTATCCATCTAGATCATATCAAGGTTTCATATTCATTACGTTATGCTAACTGTCAAACTATATTTTTCATCTTTATTAATCACTAAGATTAACACCTCATGTAACATGTTTCATTCATATGATCTTATTTCATTGCTCATAATAAATTATAACATTTACAAGTATTTTCATCGCAATATTAACCAACATTTTCACATTATCATCATTATTCATGTATATGTTTAACCATTTATGCATTGATATCAATTAAACCATTTCTAGGTTTCCATTATATCATGTCTATATATCACGTTTTGAGATTAGATCGCATCCTTACATATATTATATCATGTTTGTGCTAAACAAACTTATGCAAGAGGCTTGTTAAGCATATATCAAAACTTTATCTAGTCCAATTGAGGTTCTCTTAACCCGTATCATGAGGGTAGTGCCATGGTTAGTCACTCTTAGCTAACTCAACTCTATGAGTATCTCATATGCATATACTTTATCTTTCCTCTCTTAGTCTAGGGTTCCCAGATTACCTCACCTCATTGGCACTAGTTATAGCCTTACAAGCTCTAGCTACATAAGCACAACGAAAACATATAAAGACATTCTATTTATAGATCTCTACCCTATAAAAATATATATTTTTAACTCTCTCTCTCTCTCTTATATACACACCACTAGATTCCTATAAGGAACCACCAACCCGAGCATGAGGCTTTCACAGAAAACAAGCATAGCTACCTCCTCCAGGGTCTTGGGCTCTCTCCCTCAACCATATGGCAAGCACTCATATTCATATTCACATATGCACACATAACTAGCCTCTCTTCAACTCTAGCGTTTGGTCCTCCCAAGGACATCTAGGGTTCAAGATATCTATAGGAATCATGCATTAAACAACTCAACTCATTCACTCGGGAGTAGTCTAGTTTAGGACATATCATAACACATATTTCTCAAAATTCTCATATCTTAGAGTTTAGGTTCTCTGACCTTCTCCCCGTGGGTCTAACTCTCTCTGGAGTTAACCCTATAACTGGTCCTAACACTAGAGGTCCTCCTTCATAAAAGAGCTTGAGACCATACTGACTCACAACCTTGTCTTAGCTTAACTTATCATATCTCATAAAATCCTAGTTACTTGCATCATCAAAACTCATCTTGCATCCTCAAAACTAAACTTAAGTCCTCGAAGACAAACATAGATCATCATAACCATCTTATGTCATCAATGTAAGACTTAGATCATAATCTAAACATATTTCATCTATTCCATCTATCATATATTCTAAACAAAGGCTCTAGACATCTAATTTAGAACTACTCTCTCTTCTAGACTGATGTCACTCACTTTCACTTAGGTTGCATGACCACCTCATACTCGTACATGTGTGGGGACACATTTTTGTAATACATATACATAATAAAATATTATATAGTTTTTCTCCGATAAAACAAACGTCGGAGAAAATTACCAAGGTTCGATCCATTTGGAATCAAAAACCAAATCCTAAAAATGAGTGTCCCACACATAGTAGAGAATATAGAGCCATGAAAACTAGTGAAAAGGATAAGAACAAGGGGCAGACTAATGTATCTACTCTAGACAACATGCACAATATGTCTTGGGTTTCTCTTCCCATGATGCACGTCATTTCTAAATAGTGCAACATCCCATACCGCTGCACTACAAGGAAAGAACGACATCTAAGGACTTTCTACTCAATAAGCACCAGTATAGACCTAGTTCTAGGACATCTAGGTGGTAACCTAGAGGCTAGGTCATATCTAGTCTCTAAAATATGACTAATCTAACCCTAAAGATTATTAAGTTCAAGGTCCTTTAGTTTTGAGTTGCATAATGAGAAAATGTCAATATTTGCTATTGTTCATGCTCTGATACCACCTGTGATGTCCCTGGATTTTCTAAAACTTAATCTGATGTGTGACATCCAAATTGATACCCTCACCTCAGTGAGAATCCCAATTTAAACACCACACACAAGGCTAAGAAGAAGAAAATCAGAGGAAGTCATAAGGAAATCAATCAGTAGCACATGCACATGAACAAGAATAAAATCATACAACATATGTTCACCATTCAACATGTAATTACATAATGAATTGTTACAACATTTGATATTACATATTGAATAGCAAACTTATACATATAAATGTACTACCACTAAACTACAAGAACTTAAGACAACAGGTCCACCTGTACATCAGCTCGCTACACAACTCTCAATTATCCTGGTTCTTCAAGAGCATAACCACAACCTAAACAAAAGATTACATGTGGCACACGTCAGCACAATATTCAAGAATATTGTACTGAGTATGCCTATGTGTCTTTTATATACCTCTCATCATATCTTAGCAATAAGATAAAACTATTACTTGGAAGTTATAAAGAAATATATGAAAAAGTGTATGCTTGCACAAAGATATTCATTAACAAAAGAGAACACATTTTTTAAGCTTATTTCCATCATATATCTCGTACATCTGCCCCCAAGGGCTTTGATGTTTTTAGGCCTTATGATCTACCCCTGAAGAGTTTGTGATCATTAAACATGTGATCTACCCCCAGGAGTTTGTGACCACTTCAATTCAGTGTACTACCAAAGAGTTTAGTGCTATCATATGATGGATTAGATATTTTATGTTTCATGTGTTCATAGCCATAGTTATGGAAAAAAATCAAGCAACATATCATACAAGAATAGTCATTTCAATCAATACCATATGCCAAGTCTTTACTACCATATAACATAAGCATATTGTATAATAAGACAAGTAAAAGGTAATGGCGTACCTTGAACCAAGATATTCCTAATCATCACATATGTTCCTCATGTCAACTATAACCTCTTAGTCAAACCCTGATCAAGACAAGATCATATACTATTATCAGGTTCTCATCATCTTACATCTCATCTTAACCCCAATCATGTTCACTAGGGTTTTACTTAGTTCATTAGGATATTCTCATGATTACTTGTATTCTTACCTTAGATTTATCTTACTGATGTTATGTTCCAGATTAGGATACATAATCTGAACATTAGGTTCCATATCCTTTCTGTGCACATATTAACCCTAGCTTATATACATTATTCGAATTACAGTTACAACCCATGTATTAATGGCCATCTTCATGTAACATGGATTTCGTGAATTATCATGATCTCATAATTAAAACAGAAGTTCCATATATTGATATTAGCTTACTCTGTAAATTTCATCCTTTATTAAGCATGCATGTATTTATTGCATTTTATTTAGGGTTGTTAGCCCTAATCAGCTACATGGAGCAAATTACATGATTTCGTGTATCAACATGATCATATATGACATCATATGCATTAAAGACATGGTTATGGACTTACTGACGCTTTTACATAATTTTATGTCATTGTTCGCTATTTATTATCCATTAAATGAGAATTACACATCTTACATGATATTGCTAATATTTAATCATTAAAAGCCTGATATTATTATTCCATCTTGTTCTATGCATTTTTATGAGAATCTTGGTATATTATATGTATTTTTCTGATGCTCGAGATAATTACTATGATTATTGAAGATCTATATATTTATTACCTCGCTGGCCCAATGGGAGCTCGCCATGTGTCATGGGCACATCCTTCTCCTGGTTGGGTCTGCCTGAGTCAGATCCTTGGGCGGGATCCGCGTACCTCTTGATCTAATTACCCGATCATGCTCGGACCTCTTTTCTTTCTCATGCAACACGACCGTGCGCTGAGCGCCACAACCATGTTGCCTAGATACCGCGAACACCGTCTTCCCCTACATCCTGCGTGTGCTGCCACACGACTCAGATCTAGTGACCCATTGGCCCTCCTCCAGAGCTCCTTCCCAGACCAAAGTGCCTTCAAAGACTTCATCCACCACCTACGGACCTCTACGGATGCTTTGATCTTTGATTGTGGCTCTAGGCCCCCAACTGGGCAGGAGCGCTTCCGCCATCTCTACTGCTCCTTATCTCCATGCCTGAGGCTGCCCTGCGCACTTCACTCTTCCTTGTGTTGGTAGGAGCTCGTACTCATCAGGCCCTTATGGCTTCGGTAGGGCTCTGGCCGCGTCCAGGACACCAGCACTGCCGAGTCCCTCCTTGTATGGTCTTCTTCTCTGGCCATGAGGAGCTCGCAAGCCATGGAAACTTCACAAAAGTTTACTTGGGTCGAACACCTGTGTCCTCTAGCTTCATCTTTTGCTTCTTGTCTCCCTCTGAACTCTTCTCTAGGTCTGACTCCCTCTTCTTCACACCACTTCTATGCCGCAGTGGGGAAGCAGTTGAGGGACTAGCTTGGATTTCTCTATTTACTTAACCAAATATCACGGCTAGAGGGTCTATGGACTCCTTATGATGATACGAGCACAACTACTCGGTTTGTTTCTCACATAACCTCTCATTCTCTAGCATGGGATCATGGGTTGATTTTGCTTGCGACATTCTCCATTACCTTGCTCTAACTCCATGGTAGGGGATAACTGGATACCGTCTGATCTTTCAAATAGAAAGGTTGAGAATAGCCCACATAGCCAATCCATGGCTCACTCAGGTATGGGGCGTGTGACATTGTATATAACAAGGCCTAAGATGGAAACTTAGGCCCATAAACCTCAATTATGCACATTATTTCACCATTTTCAACCCTTAATAACTCCCTCTAGGATACTCTGATTGCCACCAAATTTAAACAATAGCTTTATTACCTCTAAATCTATCTTTCACTCAAATTTGGAGACAAAACTCAGCTATTAGATCATCCAATTAAATACTTCAAAAAGACATAAAGTTTGGGACCTTAATCATTATATCCACCTCAATCAACACTTATACTTTACCAAAACACTTGGGATTCTCAAAACTACTCAACGTGTATGAAAACAATTATGTCCTTGATATTGAAGGATTCCCAAGGTCCACTCCATCACATTCAAAGTACCTAAAATCATGCAAATTACATCTATAAGTGTATTTTATAGAAATATGTATATTAAGGGAAGCAATGTGCATTCTAACATGTTTAGATGTGAATAAAGTACAAAATGGAACAAGATGAAGCCCTAAGGGTTGCATCACTCTCCTCTCCCACTTTACTTCACTCCTCTTTTATGTTTTCTCTATCACAATAAATGAGGTGCCACTCACTCTCTCACCCATTACTTACTTCACTCTCTCTCCCCCACCACTTCCCTCATCTTCCCTTTTATGCCCTTCTGATAAAAAAATTTTCTCCCAATAAATGAGATGCCACCTCACTCTCTTACCCATTACTTCTCTCTTCACTTCCCTCCTCTCCCCATCACTTCCCTCCTCAGTCCTCACTTCCCTCATCTCCTCCCCTTTATTTTTTCCCTCTTCTAAAATCTAAGGTGTTTTCTCACTCTATAACCCTCTTGGTTTCACTCTCATACTCTTATTCTCTATCCATCACACCTCCATTGCCAACAACTCTACCCCTATTAATCTTCCATGTCACGTCACTCCCATAACCACATCAACTCCACAAAACATACAAAAAGTTCTAGCCCAAAGCTCATTTGTGAGAGTCTGATTTGTTGCATTTTAATTGAGTGTCTAGATAGTTGTAGGGGTATTTTTGGTATCCTATAATTTCCAACTAGGCACCCTGGACATCATCCTCTAGAACTACATGCCCATCCATTCACATAGATGAAATGTCTCCACCTAGGGGCATACCACTATTAGAGTTGTATGTCTTGTCCCCTCTCCATCTCTCTGACTCACTATGTTTCACTCTCACTCAACTTCATTCTTTCTCTCTTACTCTTTCCCCTCTCGCTCCCCCTTTCTTACTCTATCAAAGTTTAGCTCCATGACTCTCCTAGTTAAGTTTGAATTTTTAGGTGACCAATATCTTCTCAACTTCTGATGTGTATTGTCCTTATGGAGTTTCAATAGGAAAAGAATCTCTAGCTAATAAAAATATCAAGTATTACTATTTGTAATTGGATCATCAAGCGAAATAGATTATACAATCTTCTCTTTCTATAAAAGGGATATTGTTTTGTAAAAAATGTTAGTTCTTCTCATTAAAGCATTAGTTTTAGTAGTTTTTATGTCCTCCCCATCCTTATCCAACATTGTTGACACCTTCTTTTAGTGTTTCTTATGATCTTTTGCAACATAGCTTGAGTATGATCAAATGGATGATGATGGATGGATGTAAAGTATTGAAATGGCTCTTATATACCTACGATGTGGTTCCTTTGACCAGAACATTATTTTGTGAGGTATGTACATAGTGTTCTCCTATGTATATATTGATGGAATTTGACCATATTACATCGACGTAGATCTAATGATGCATGGTGTGTGGAAAATAATAAATTGAGTTCCATGTCCATGGGTTATATGATCTAGAACTTCATCCCATTCTGTATCTAGACAAATCGATCACTTTGGTTATACATAACAATTTGTATTTAAAAAGGGTAATGTTTCTTAGCCAATATTTTCATGATTAGTGAACCAGTATTAGTATTCAACATTGTAATTATTAAGAATTTGAAATATTTTTGACTAAATATTGACCTTGATATGTCAATACCATACAAGTAAATTAACTTGCATTGACATGTTTCATTATTGCACATTGGCATGATTTTGTGAACCAGTTTTTGACCTTCATAGGTTAACAAACAACCTATTTTTAATGGGTATATGTATTCATAAAAATATATGAATCAATACTAACCTTCAATGTTAACATCACACAATTTATTCATTAGGATTCACATTTATCATCATCCAAGATTGGTTTCACCTAGTACAACATATAGGTAAATTGTAATATCCTCAAATTTGGGGAATTTGAGATATACAAATTTAATGATTGAATTGATAAGTAAATTCCCTAATTATAAGTGGTAGGATAATAAATATATCTAATTTTGTGGCATAGGTTCAACCCAGGGCCCAAGTAAGGCTCACTAGAGTATGTGTCGCATGGAACAAGTTTAAGAAACTAGATATTTTATCCATTAATAAATGATAACGACTTTGTGAAGTGTTAGATAACTGAAATATGGAAAAGTGAACAAGTTTCCAAAATATTCTAAGATAATTTGTAATTTAGATAACTATTGGAGTAATTATCTATCCATGAATGGCAACACATGTTTTGTGGCATCGAATAATGATATTTTGATCTGGTTTTTGTAATACAGATTGTTGATGCGGAAACTAAGATGATTGTAGAATTTGAGATAAAAAGGACTTTCCATATGATGTGGGTAATCGTTTTAAGAAAATACATAAAGGGTAAGTTTATCCTAAGAAAGTCATCCCAATAGATCCCAAAAATATAGATATAAGTTTAGAAAGATATTAGTAAGATTCACTATAAGTTTCATAACTAAAGGATGCTCCTAGTAGCCTATGAAAAATCGAGAAGTAAGAGGGACTTGCATGCAGTAATTAAATGTTGTTTTCCTTGTTTGAAGGAAGAGAAAAGGGTATCTAGAAACATCCCTTTGTTACCAAACTTGGCTCAATACAATATTCTAGGATAATAAAGGAAATATCCAATTTTGGGACTAATCAAGTAAAGATGAGGAGAGATATGAATTACTTAATTTCCATAATCAAGGTTTACAAATGGGTCTCTGGGATGCCAAAAAGGGAAATACATATTTTTGTGTTCCTGAAAAATATTCAAGATAATTTATAATATAGATAATCCAAATATAGGATTACAGAATAAAATTTAGGAAGTTATAAGATAATTTTTAGCCTTAAGTAATTTAGTTGGTCATTATGTAGATATACCTTTGAAACTGAGTTTTGGTTAAATAAGGGAATAATGAATGAGTTTTCCATTTTCCAAAGGAAGGTAGTAGTATGAATAAAGTTTTCCCAAAATAATGGTATGAGGGGTGGTTTCCTTTACGTGACTTTTGGGTCTATAAAGTAAAATATATAGGATTGTTATTATAAGGATATGAGGGAGGAATATAGTTATTACTTTTCCAACATGATGCATTGCCAATTGCATAAGGAAACTTTATGGAAGGTAGACCCATAGATCCCCAACCCTTGTGCTATATAAGAAGTGATACAAAGAGAAGATGGACTACCCCAATCCCCTCCTTCCTTGATGCAAATCCTTCCACAATAGTGCGGTAGAAAATCTCTCTCCCTTCCTCATGGCAATGCTCATCCTCATCCATGATGGTCTTATTGTATCTCGTAACATGGTGCTTGCCAGAATGACATAGTAGTCTGGGATCTTCTGAGGTACTTCATTCCTCATCTCTTTCTTACTGAATATCCATGGAAGAGGTAGCCACATCACCCCATGTTTGAGGAATATATTCTTGTTTTGTTTAACTTTTAGAAATGGCTAGGGTTACCCAAATATGAAAATATTATATACCAACTGATTGGAAGAACGAGTATAATCCAAATAAACTAGTATCAAGACTTGTATTTGTTCCTAATTTCAAAAGTAGGTCTAATACATGGTTAGGTGGTGATTATATGCATGGAAGGCCTAAGTCTAAAATGTTTACTTTACAATATAGTCTGATATTGCTGAATATGATGAGAATCCAAGAGGTTGATGATCATTATGATGTATAATAGGGTTTCTAGATCAATGATCATACACACGTATAATTAGGTTTCACCTAATGTTTAATATGTGACGAAATTAGGGATTTTACCCTTATTCCTTATCCAAATCCGAGACAACCCTAGACTAGGATGTGAGTAGGGTTTAATCTGAATAATATGATGGTGTCACTTTGGTATATACATACATGCATATTCGATGTTGATTTCTTGGATTCATCTTTGTTTGCTTGATTGGATGATATGGTTAAAGTACTTGAAGTATGTTTGCATGGTCTGCATGGTTCTACATTGAGGTACATGGTTATAATTATGAATACTCACATCATTGATTACTAGTGTTTGCTGAGGATTTCTCAAGGATTGTTGAAATAAACTATTGGATGTTATTTACACTCTGTTTAATTATAATGCCACTATGAATACATATAAAGTAAGATATCATATTCTGAACCCTAGGATGGCATGTATCAAGGGGTGATGCACGTGGGGCCTAGAAGGGACAATGATTATGCCCAAGATAGCATATCTATAACTCCTCACTTATCACAACACAAAAATATCATTGAGTGGAAGCATTCTTACTCAAGGGGGTGTCAAAATATGCTCATCTTTACAATTAAAGTAAATGAGACACTTTGCATTGAATGAAATTTGATTCATATGTAGTTCTTGGCAAAATAAAACTACATCACAGTCATCTATGAAGCCTAGTGTATTTGGTAAAATGACTAAGCATAATAAAAAGATCACTAAAAATCTTGATCGACTTGGTAATGACACCCCACCGAGCTAAGTTGGAATGCCTCCTAGTCTCCTTTCTACTCTTCACTTGTTCCACGTTCTGCGGAAATCACATCCCCAGTCATGCAAAACAAACATCACATTAGTAAGCGATATATGGCACTTTATAACATAGAAAATAATATCATGACATGAGTAACATTGACATGAACTTGACATGAATTATCTTAAGCATTCATTGAAAATCTTTAAATACAATGAATCAGAAAAGTAGATATATTCCACCTCTCTTAATGCCTCATTGGATCCCATGATTTCTAGGAAATCCTACAATGCTAGGAAAGCCCATAATGACCTCTTGAGGTCCATGAACAAGGCACATATAAAAACATAGCCAATTCCATGGTTTTCATCATTAATTTAGATCTTGACTTAAGCATTAACTTTCTAATGAGATTTATCCCTCTTAATTTGATGATGAGATTTCTCCTTCATCAACCATAATAGGGATTTCTCCCTTCTTGAACATGATTCATTAATCATAATCATATTCTTAATTAGAGTCTTACCATAAATTATAACTAAACAACCAATTGAACATGGTCAAGTATACATGATGTCTTTTGCTAAAGCATTCATAATCCATGAAACCAACTAATGTGCATAATCATAAATAAGAAATCAATAAAATAGAATTACTTATGCCAAACATGCATGGCCTGCTTGCCTATAGAAAACAACCTAAGGTCAAGTTATCTAACTTGATTGGGTCTTTAATCATCTGTAATTTGATTAAAAAATAATGAGTACTTTTGATGATAGCCATTGAACCCTAATCTTGGTCATTTGATTATAAAAGGGTTTCAATGTGGAAATAAAGTTAAAAAAAACACCAATTGATAAAAAATAAAAAATCATTTCCAACATATATTTTTAGGTATTTATCTGATAAAATATCCATTTATAATCAATTTCAAGAAAAAGTTTGCCAATTAGAATTCAAGGAAAATCCATGTAGGAAAAAATATCCTATTAAGAACTGGGACCTGCTTTGAGGTGGCTCAGTCACAACCATACCCATGTCTTGGCCCCACTAAAACTTAACCGCATGGGAAAAGCGCCAAGGTTGGGGTCAAAAGGCAAAAACAACCTTGCTTGAAAATTTGATCACTTGAAATAGCTAAGGAAGAGGGGTAATATCACCCTTGCCATTATTTATCCTTTCTTCATGGAGCCCTGCAGTCCCTGATCCATCACTGAGCTTTTGATCCCTGCTTGAGACATCAACACCTCAGGTGTGTCCACTACAACTCATTGGAGGCATCAAGCCAATGTAGGGGATTGGCAGTGGACTAGAGCCCTAGTTCCACATGGTCGCGACTGGAAAAAATAATCGAGAAAATTGGAGATGAGAAAAACATTGTGCAGGAAGCATAGAAACTAGATGAGAAGATCCGTGATACAAATGGGAAGTCAAGGAGGATTTTGTGAGAGCCAAGAGACCAACTATGTACTGGCTCACCGGAGAAAACACAAAAATAGGGGAAGACACGTTTAAGGCACAAAGCCACAAAAAGCAATAGGAAATTCATCGACTAAGGACCAAAAAATGAACTTAGTGGCATAGTGAGTCTTTATGAGGGATTTGAGTCATTAGAGAGGCATCAAGATGACCAAACGATGAAATGATGGTGACACACAAAATTGGGTCAATAGGGTACATCGACTGGGCCAAGGCGAAGCGGAAACACAAGAGGGTCATTGTTGTGGATTATGGAAAGATCAATTGCGTAGAATGAGGCACACGGGCTAGAGGCTAGATGGTGGTTAGACTTATCAAATGAGTGGGTGGGTTGGGTCATTGCGGGTTTGGGTCTCGCAGGTGCGGGTCAAAATGACGATGTTTGATGAATGCATATTCATCTCTTATTTTTGCTTCATTTAGAATAATTAATTGGACTTTTTTATTAATTTTACTAATTCAAAAATAAATAGCACTTTCATCTTTTTGATATACTTTTCCTGAATTCTTATGATTTATTCTTAATTTTCAGGAATTATCTAAGTAATTAAATCGAGAAAATAAAAGATGAAGATATGAGGCTTTTCAAATATTCCCGCATTGCTTGAGATACTCGTCACCAAAATAGCCACATTTTTTGAGTCTAAAGGCAGAATTTCAAGATAAAGTATGGAATGAAAAGATAATTTTATTGGCTATAAAAAAGATATATTTTACGGTAGTTTTGGTGTTTATTTGGCTGTGTAATTAACCAGTGAAAGTTTCAAATCCCCCTGAACGCACTGTAATTACCAACTCCTTGGGTCATCTGGGCTTTTGCACCTGTTTGAGGAGGAGGGGGAGTGGAGTCCCCCTAAGACTCAAAAAAAAAAAATTAACTAGTGAAAGTAGCCTTACGTTTTCCCGCTGAGTCTGATTTCAATATATACCTTTCACCAAAATTGGTATAACTCCCACATCCCAAGACAGAATTTATTGTGCAAGTATGCGTTGGAAAGATAATTCAATTATCTACAGGAAAAATATATTTTCGGACCAGTTACGAAATTTTGACTGGACCAAAAATACGCTCGAAATCACTGTTACGGAAAATTACTACAGAAAGAATGTAAAGAAAGCAATTGTTTCCTCTATTGATTAGATCCAGAAAGTTAGTACCGCCGCCGGCCATTTCTTTTGCCCTAAACCTAATGCATACCCCCCTCCTCCTATAAAAGGAGGGGCAGTTACTCCTCATTGGGGCATCTCTTTAGCACCGGAATTCTGAGCATCTTATTTCTTGTATTCTTCTTCTAGTTCTGCAATAAAGTAAATTTTCTTGAAGCATTGTTCTTTCTTATTTTGTTCTTGGCGCTTTCATTCTGCTTTAGTTCTAGATCTTCTTTTCTCCGTTCTTTAGTTCTGGCGCAAGGAATTAAGAACTTGGTCGTTTCATTGTCTCTAGCATAAGGATTAACTTCCTAATTTTGGGCTAGACTATGGCCAAAGTACTTTCTTCCTCCGTCTCCCCCTTCTCCTCAATCATGAGCAAGTAGTTCCATATCGAGGCAAGGGGAATAGCCCCTTAGCCATGACTTGATCGAATCGGCTTCTTTAGATGGCAATTGGTTTATTTAATCGATGATCTAGCGAAATAATTACTCGCTTAGATATATGTTAACTCGGATGGAAATGACCATGGAAATCCGGGTTTAGAACGATTAAACCAATTCACATAGAGATTCTGATGTGATCGTGGATTTATCTCTATTCGGATGACAAACTAGGAAACATGAGCACCAGGACCAATGGGCTCATGTGGAGTTCATCTTTTGTGGGATTTTGTGATTCACATGTTGTCACCTATTTGTCGATTAATTGTTAATTCATTTTCTTATCATGACTAAGGTGGTGAAAACCCCTAAAGTCTCGATTCTCTTCCTTTGATTTCAATCACCGACTGTCTTGTTTGCCTTAATTTTTAGTCTTTTTAATTCACAATAGTTTCTTGTGCTAACAACAATCTTTGTTTACCTTTTTGTAGGGAAAATAAAATTCTTATTTAGTACTTCTTTAATTTTAGCAATTTCCTTCCTTAGTGTAACCATTCATCACCCAAACCGATTTTATTTTCTGTTCCAAATCTGAAAATACCAAAAATAAATAAAAAAGTTCTTCAAACAATTGGGTTTTTAAGAAACAATCTTTAAAAGTTGTCCTTTGGGATTCGACCCTTTCTATACTAGCCTTAACCGGAAAGTTAAAAGGTTTAAACTCTAGGATTAACAGTCTTATAGATTGGTGTGTTAAGCGACGCATATCAATGTTCTAAACAGGTGGGACAAACATAAATTCAAATCCGATCCAGCAGGTTGCGGGTTGCCCGTGGGTGCCCATAAAAACACATAACAAAGAAGCATATGTTAGTTTACAAATTACCTGCTATGAAGCATATATGTTCCTGTCAATTGTTGGATATCTTCTCTATGGTATATCACTAATGTACCTCAATGACCATCCGGCGTTTGTTTGCGTACACAATTCTATGTTGTATATTTAAATAAGTAGATTACAACAAACAACCTTA
This sequence comes from Alisma plantago-aquatica, assembly GCA_963693085.1. Lineage (NCBI taxonomy): Eukaryota > Viridiplantae > Streptophyta > Magnoliopsida > Alismatales > Alismataceae > Alisma > Alisma plantago-aquatica. The sequence goes on from OY856415.1 coordinate 168,823,970, forward strand.
GATGGTCCTATATATTTCACAACAAAGAGTCTTGTATATTTCACAAGAACAAGATGTTGTTGCATACTTTACAAAAAAGTTCACGTCACAAGAACAAGACTAGAGGCTCCTTTAGCAAATTAATTTGATGGTGCTCTCAAATGTCACGAGCAACTATATAAGTGTAATACCAACATCATACAACAACAACAAAATCACAGCCAACCCAACAATAACTAACAACAAACCATTAACAATAGTAGAAGTCATTTCATTAATTCAGATATTGGAAATCATTCGGCTGTAAACCAATAAAAATAGCTGAACAAAGTTATTTCATTTCATTAATTCAGAAACAATGAGGAGAAGAAATCAAAGTATAAATGTTGGATTCTAACAAGAAATTTCGGCTATAATACCAAACAAATGAACATGATTGCACCAAATTATATTATTCAGTGATGGAAGGAACTAAGGATACATAGATACTAATGTTTGGTCACATACAATATATATACCTGACTTTTTAGGTGATTTTACCTCCTTCCGCAACTTCTACAACAGCCAGCACAGAACACATGAAGAAGAGGTAGATGAAGTGGAAGATGAAGGCGATCTTGCAAAGGACATCCTGATTGGTGATGGAAGAATGAGGACTCTAAAGATGAGGGTTTCCGCCATGGGTGAGGAATCTAAGAGAAGTTCGACTGCTTGGTGGGTTGTCTTCTTTGAGCCAGACATATGTGTCTAGTGTCTGCTCCGAGTCACTGAGCAAGAAAGCGTCCTGATAGGTGTTTGGTTGGACCAATGGAAAGCTTCACCGTGTTGTCATTTGCTAGGGCACGCCGCAGCACAAGAGTAGAGCTGCGGGAGTCAGTAATTAGGGCAGATTTGGAAGCCACTTGCCCACTTGACACTTCTATTTTTTGTGAGAAAGAAAAATCGAATTGCCAATTACCAAATTTGCATTCCATTATTGGGCCACTGGATGACTAGGCCACATTTCACAAATCGCAACACTCTTAAATAATTGGGCACCCGTGGGTGCCCGCAGATTACCCATGAAAAGTGCCAAATAAACCTGTGGGTACAGGTTTGGGTGGTTTCACATGGGTGGTAAATTTCATGACCCAAACCCATGTTAAATGGGTCAACCCATGGGCGCCCACGGATTTGGACCTAGTTTGACAGGTCTAATGGTGGTTACTGGAAAAGCAAACTTAGTAGGTCAAGAGTTTTGGGGCTATGGGGGCCGAATTGGAATAAGAGAAGAAGAGCATAGAGTGTAGCACAACTTTTAGGACTCTTGAATAGGGTTGAGATTCGATGGGAGGGTAGTCGCCACTACACGGATGAGATTGTTGACCTAAGTGTTGAACATTATCCACATTTTTATAATGACTTAACCATTCCATTCATATGTATCTAATATGTTCATTTAAGATTGATTTCAGGCATTAGATACATGAAAAGGATCAAGTCGCTCAAGCCCTGGCTTGGCTTAGTTCAAGTCAAAAGCAATGCAAATGCAATTTTGTGGAAAACACTCCAAACCACTGTAGAATAATTTTGTAATCATTTGTATGGACGATATGACTTGTAATTAAGATGAAAAAAATCAGTGTCACTTAATTCCAACATCTGATCACTTAAAATTCATCTTGTAAAATTCATTACAACAACTTCATCGGTCGAGTTGTCAATTCAACCGATCCTTGATGGATTTTGAGAATGAATGTTGATCAATCAAGTTTTAATTTTATAGAATTTGATCAATCCCTCAGCAAACCAAACTCAATTAAAGTGATCGATCAAGTTGCCACCATGACAAACTGGACTGATGGTTTAAATTGGCTCTCTCGCATAGTGTAATTGGTCAAGCTATCTTTATTGAAACTTGACCAAATGCACTGTATGAAAAATGTAGAAAAACTGATTCTAATCATTGAAGGGGTGCAAAACTCGAAATTATGTCCATTGCATCCCTCCAAATGGTTAGTAAATGTGTTTAGGTGATGCCACACTCTAGAAGTCACTCCCGACAATAAATTGGACCTCTTAGAGTTCATTCCCAGGTTGCTCATTCATGCTATTCAAGGTTCTTGCTATGGTTGAGTGCTATTAGTCCACTTGAGCCCCCTTCTCTCTCTTGATTACAACTCATTTCGTTCATTATGAGTGAGATAGGATTCATGTTGTAACATCACTAACCTGGGTTATGCCTTAACCCTATAAGTTTTGCTTAAGTAAGTCATTTATATTCTTGTCTTTATCTTTTGAAAAGTAATTAAGGCTCAAGAGGAACTTATGTTTCAATTTTGGTCCTATTTGAATAATGTTGAAACAATGTTTTACTTGTTTTGGACCAAAGTGCAAATTACCCAAGTTGAGGGGTTAACTTACAAATATTACATGATAAAATGTTCCTCAAGTGTTTAAGAATCATAAGAATGAAAATGATGTAGATGTATGGCTTGTGGTAGTCTGAGCACCAAGAAAGAGCTTATTAAGTAATGTATGTGCATTAAAACCTAGTTTTGGTGAAATGTGCAATTTACCCAAAACCTAGGGTTTAATATGCAAAATACCTCTTCTAGAGAATCCCTAATGTTTCTTGGTATCAATTAGAGACAAGAAAATCAGAGGTGAATCTCATTTGAATCTCTTTGGGGGAGAGAGAATCTTGATATTAAAATAATCAAGATTTAAGCATAATTGAAACCCTAATGCAATTTAATGCAAAAATAAATATATTAATGGAAGTGCCCTTCAACCAAAAATATGATGGCTGAATTTATATAAGAATGTACATCCTTGTGCCTTGCAATGGCACCGAAATATCTAAAGTGAGTGGAGAGCCCACTCACATTAGTTAAAGAAAAAGTAATATCCACTAATTTTTAGATATTATTATTATATTGATTAAAGTGCTTAAATGGTTTTCTTTTAATTCGTGGTTAAAGAAGAGGATTTCGAAGGGGATGATGATGGATTCTTATGCAAGGAAGTGAGGGGGATAAGTGACACCAATTTTGGGAATTGAAAGATTTTTATAACACTTTCTCTCTCTTGAAATTCCCTTACATATACCCCATTTTCCACCCACATGAAAGGCTTTTTCAACTCTTCTTTCTTTCCTTGCTTTGGCCGAGCACAAGGGAGATTTGGATAAATAGGAGGACGTACCCCAACCTGTAGGTGAGCTCCTTAAACATATTCAACCTTGATTTCATGGTGGAAATCGAAATTCAATACTTATTTTCTTCTTTTCTCCATTCAATGCTCAACCTTGATCATCCTTTGCATCCAAAGACTTGAGAACGGACCTTGGACAATTTAGAAAGCTTCATTCACCATTGAGGACGTGAAGCTTGAAGCTTGGATTCAACTTTGAAGGCGGGTTATATAACTTGAACCCTTAAATGTTATTATTTATTTCATTTCTTCATCATATGTTGATTCCTTTTTCTTTCCTGAAATTCCTTTTGATTAATTGTTGAAATCACCACAAAGATCACAGAAAATTTCGAAGGTTTATATCTTGAAGATGATTATGTCATCTTATCACACACCTCAAAAAATATCATGAGCAAACGGTCTTCAATTTTGATGACCAAACGGTCTCAAGACCGTTTGGTGATCAAACGGTCTCAAGACTGTTTGAGGGCAAACGGTCTCAAGACCGTTTGAGGTCAATTGCTGATGTGGATGAATGAAAATCCAATGGTTCAAATTGATCTAATTATAATGGATTCAAGAATGGATGATCCATTGATTACAAACTCTAATCAGATTGAATGGTTGAAACCCTAATTTGATGGAGTCGATTTCTATGTTGAATGGCCCAAATAGTCTCAAGACCGTTTGGAGGCAAACAGTCTCAAGACCATTTGAGACCAAACGGTCTCAAGACCATTTGGAGGTCAAGGGTTGTGATGGATGTTTGGAGATCCAAGGGTTGTAATTTTATGTACACTCAATGGTCCAATAGATAAATGAATCAATGAAGCAAACCCTAATTGATTGGTTGAAGGAAACCCTAGATGATCCTTTTGGTTTCAAGATAGTTTGGACCAAACGATCTTGAGACCGTTTGAGTCCAAACGGTCTTCAGACCGTTTAGGATCAAATGGTCTTCAAGACCATATAGAGGGCAAACAGTCTCAAACCGTTTGATGTTCAATCAGTTTCAATGATGGATTGTCCATTCGGTTTCAAAGTTAATGTGATCAAACAGTCTCAAAGGTTGAGTGCCCAAACGGTCTCAAGACCGTTTGGAGGGCAAACGGTACCATGGATGCCCAAACGGTCTCAAGAACGTTTGGAGGGCAAATGGTCTCAAAACCGTTTGGAGGTTGAGGGGTCAAAACCGTTTAGAGATTCAATGTAACCAAAACCATTTGAAGACCTAATGTGATGAAAGGTCAATTAACCCTATGATTATTAATGATGTATCTTAATGTTAATTACATTGGTTGTACCTCTCAAGTACTTAGGTGATTAGTACCTTTTGAGTGGTTACCCTTTGATGTTTATGAAAGTAGTACTCAATACACTATGATAACCATAGATATATGTACTTGAATGAAGGGTTAACCTAATATGATCAAGTTTGAAGTAGTCAACATCCTAGAGAGGATGAGAGAGAGAGAGGAATTCATACCTGTATAATAATCATGTAGTGATTAAGCCTCAATACTGTCAACATGAATAAAATATGTAATTAGGGTATGTTCCTTGATAAAGAGATCATGAAACCCTAATCGAGAAGGTTTATGAGCCCTAACCCTAATTTAGGGCAATGCTAGGTGAAACCCTAATATAGGGTAATGTTGTAACCCTAATCTAGGGTAATGTTGTAACCCTAATTTAGAGTAATGGTGTAACCCTAATCTAGGGTGATGCAATGTGAAACCCTACTGTAGTGATGTGATGTGAAACTCTAATCCAGGGTTGTGCTAGGTAATGTTATATGAAATCCTAATATGAAACCCTAACCCTAATAAAGGGTGAAGGTATATGAATCACTAATTTTGGGTTATAGTGCATGCAACCCTAATCTTGGGCAATATGATGATAAACCATAACCCCAATTTTGGGCTATGGGTTGAGAAACCCTAATTTCAGGTAATGCTATGTGAAACCCTAATATAGGATGATGTTATGTGAAATCCTAATATAGGGTGATGTAATGTGAAACCCCAACATAGGGTGAAGTTTTGTGAAACCATAATATAGAATGATGTTATATAAAACCCTAATTGATAAAGATAGGAAAACCTATTCCTAATAGTGGAATAGTGAATAATATATAGGTAGGTGAAACACCTAAAGAGGTTGATAATGGATAGCCTTATATCAATAATGCCTTAACCCGAGATGAGTCCATATTATTGATAATGGTTGAATAATTCAAATAAGTGACTTATGATCAATATATTACCTGATAAATGTCATGAGCTGGTGCATAAAGTATTAGGATGGGAAATACCCTAATACAATATAAGTTGAAGAACTGAAGTAAGATAAAGTTAATGACGAAAGTGATACATCAAGACATGATAGATATCACATTCAACACCTCAAGGTTGATATACCTCAATGTACCTTAAATCTAATATACTTAGATGAGTAACACATGAAGTGTGTCATGTCAATTATTACATTGAGATGTAATGCACTTTGATAAGTATAGGCTGACATACCTTAAGAAAAGGTTAAGCCAAGTTAATAAAGTATGATGTAATCATATTTTGGTAAATATGAGAGAGGAACTCATATCTTGTGTTGATATTTCATTTAATGATATATGATTAGAATAAATAAGCATGATTGAATACTTATGTTATCAATGTTGGCTCCTAGTTGTGTGGAGCAATGAATTAGGGCTTGATCATTAATAATATGATCTTGAGAACCTAAATGGTTAATAATGGAAAACCCTAAACCTAATGAAGGGTGATGATATGTAAGAGAAACCCTAATCGATAAGGAAGGGAAACCCTAACCCTTATGATGGGAAGGTTGTAATTCTTTTGTTGTATAAGCCTTGCTAGGCATGTTAAATACTTGAATACAAGGATAATGATCAATGGCCTTGGGAGCCATGTGAATAGGTTGTTTCCTAGTGAGAGGTGACAAAATGTGCAATGACCTTCTAAGCCATGTTATTATTTGTTTCCTGGTGAGAAGTGACAAGATACTTAATGGGCCTTGTGAGCCATGTGAGATGCTTGTGTAGCAAGTATCATGTTTACCTTGGTCAGATGACCTACAAGTATTAGTTATCTAATAAGTGGTAACAAGTGTTCTTTGATGAACTGAGGGTTTGAATACCCATATTCCATAATCATGATGATGAGATGTTAAGGGATGAGAATGCCCATGATGTGACAAGGGATTGAGATCCCAATGTTTTATAAAGTTTTGAAAAGTACTTGATAGATGTATTATACTTTTCTTTGTAGCATTTGTCATAATAATTCTTGTTTGAAACTTTACTGATGCTAAAAGAATATGGTAATGTACTTAATTAACCAAGTGAAATCTCATCATGTAGTGCCCTGGCCATAGATCCATCAACGTCAAAATGTGCTAAATGGTGAAACGGGTTGCTCCGCGGCATAACCCAGAGGGCATATTTTTGAATATGTGGGGTTGATGGGCACGAATATCCTTACGCCCTAATGGATGCATTGATGTGAGATAAACATTAAATCTCTCAATCCTTCATTATATATATGGTGGGATGAATGTATCGCTAACCTCCCGATGCCGTGATGGATGTATTACGAATCTCCTGATGATAATATAAATGACGGATCGATGTGAGATAAACATTAAATCTCTCGATGTTGAAGGAGTGCAGTTGACGTGGTAACTCTATAGTGAAGTTACCAGTATACCCTGGAAAGCTATTTAGCAGAGACACAATATGTCCTACATGGAATCTCGTACTGACCGAGATAAGGGAGGTCATGGAAATCCTACTCTTCCTTGACCTATGTATGGCACCGATTTCGACTTCGCAATGGTCGGTTGCAGTATGAGCGGTATACCTCATCTCCTTAGGGATTAAGTATGATTGTAAAATGTAATCATCCGTGTACCGTATTTGCTTAAGGTTGAAATACGAGAATCATTGTTTGATGTTACCTTTCTTAGCATATCCTAGATGGATAAATGTTATACATGTTCTTCATTTCCTTTTTGGATAAGTGACATGCTGCTTTATCAAGTTATAGATGATATGTTTTGAATAAGAATATTGTTCTAACCTATTTAGACATTGATTTATCTGTTGTTGAATATATATATATATATATATATATATATATATATATATATATATATATATATATATATATATATATGGTTCCTCTGCTCAGTTTTATTCTATTAAGATGCAATAATAATGTTTCCGGCGGAGAGTTATATCTCTCGCTGGGACAATTTCAATTTTCTCACCCCGTGGGATCCAACCTTTTTAGGTAGACATGGAAGAAGAGGCAGAAACCCTATAGCAAGGGAAGAGTAGTAGCAGCAACAACAGGGACAACAACGATATTCCAGGTGGAGGAACTGGCTGTCGTATTTTGTATAGAGAGTCCTATGTGTCATCTATGTACTCTCAGGTCCTCAGAGTTAGTAGTTAGTACTTTTAAAGAATCAATCTGAGATTTTGGCTTGATGCCTCGAGGTTCTTATGCTATCTGTTTATAGTTTTAACAGAGCAGTTGATGCTTGTAATCCTTGAGAAGGGATGGTACATGATATGTACTTATGAACCAGGATGTAAATAAAATACATTGGTTCTTGATAAAAGAGTTTTCCTGTGTTTGGATCACTTTGTAAATGGTTTTAATTTTTAGTGATTTTCAGTAATCCACTATTAATGATCGCTTCCGCTTAGTTAATGACGTTTTGTTCGAACGGTGCGTTACAGTTTAGTGGTATCAGAGCTCTAGGTTCGCTGAGTCTACAGAGACATAGGACTAAGGTGTTGAGTCTGATTTAGTGTCCTCTAGTGTATCTTATAGTGACTTCTGCTCATGCATAAGATAGAATAAAGCTTAAAGTTGTATGAACTATTGAAGGAGCACATTATTGAATGCAATGTTGCTGTACCAACAGAAGGTGCAAGGGACCAGGCGAGTGAAGAACGACTTCCTGAGAACCCCTAAGATGATCCAACTATGATAAGGAACCCTTATTTTGATATCATTGTTGGGCAAGTTAGGATTGAAATGATGCGTATAGTGGACCATATATTAGCAATACAACCTAGATTACCAGCCCCTAATGATGAAGTTTTGGACTCCAACATGATTTTTTCTCAACATCAGCATGTTGGAGCAATGAATAATGATGAAAGGAATAGGTTACAACCTGAAATCAGGATTTGCCACAGGTGTAGGCAGCCTGGACATATCAGAAGAGATTGTCCAGAAAAGGATAATGAGGTAAGAACTAAGAAAAGGCCTATCCAAACTCGGGGTTAGAGGCCTAGTAGTTCCAAAAAGGGGAAGTTTTTGGTACCCCCGATACAAACAGGGTCTAGTGCACTAGGAAAGGGTTACCCAGAAAGGGTAAAGGACCTTTTAGACCATATCAAGAGACTAGAACCTGTTACCGGTGTAGACAGGTAGGACATCTAGCAAGGGATTGTCTAGCTGGAAACGTAATGGTAACCCGATCACCGAGGCAGAGATATCAAGGTCATCAAAGAAAATAGTTTTCTAGTGGCACTCAAGGACGTGGACAAACGTCCCAGGAAGGATCAACTGTATTAAATAACAAAGCACAAAGTCAACATCAGGCAATGATAAGATTCTATGAAAAGAATCAGCCTAAGGCAGTAAACAAACTGCGAGATGAGACAGGTCAGATGAAATAGTTTCATTCTGATATATTATTTCATGATTTCATGTGTTAAATATAAGAAAGTAGTTGTTTTTGAGCTTCCTTTGACTAGTCATATGAGGACACAAGGAAGATAAGGACTTATATTTTACTCACTATTCCTTTAAATGCTTTATAATTTCCCTTATCTATGTGAAAAAGGATGAGATATAGAAGTGGTGCCTGAAGAAAATCCAGGAATGTTAAATCATGTGTTTATGATGATATGAAAAGTGAGGAACATGATACTAAATAAAGTGCATACTACCTAATCTCAATACTTGTATACCCTGGCCAGGTATATGATTATTGGAGATAGGGCAAGTATGGAACTCTTAGATTGTTATCTTTCTGATTACTCTGATCAAGTAGTCATTCTGAAACAATCTAGTGAGCATAAAGAAACTACAAATATGGCATGGATATTTTTTTATCACATCCTAAGTACAATAAAATAGAATCTGAAATGATCTCAGATCAATCTGTGTGTGTGTGAGGAAGTAAAAGTATATTCCTCATGATAAAGAAAATGAGACAAGGGAGATGAACCATGTCTGATAAATCCTATGTGTATAGTAAAGATCTTTTCCCATGATTTGGAAATGGGAAATGTGATAAAATCACAAAATGTTCATAAACATGATAGACAATAATAAAGAAACAAGAAATGACATGTAATCATCCTTATAATTCCTATGATGATAGCAAGGAACCTAGGATGAAACAAGAGTAAATGACTCATGAACAGATGAAAGTTCATGCTATATTTAGAGGATATGATAATCCCTTCTCTTTGATAAACAAACCTGGGTGATGAAGGGGTGATAAGAGGAATATGTTTCTTTGTGTTCTCTTCTTTTAGGGACATGGAAATCAAGTGATTACTATGACACTTGATGTGCATGGATTAGAAATAATTTAATGATGGATACTTAAAAACGTATTAGTTCATTTTGGACTTTGGTTCCACAATAAAAATATGTGCCAAAGATGAAAGAAAGATCCTTTTATATTTGTGGCTTTGGTAATAACAACAGATAGATGGAAATGATGAGGATTTGATGTGTTTTTGACACATGGTATGGATACCGAGGTAAGAAATTATGGTATCTAAGAAATATCAGGTGGTATGGAAAAGTAAAAGCATAACTCCTAATTAGATGACTTATGTTGGTTACCTGGACTGGCTAACTGTGAAATCAGTCTAGTTATGTAAAATAGTATGAACATCGCATGTTATGGGTTTATGCTCCGCATAAACATAACATCAATAAGTGTGTATCAATTGAAGGAACAATTGTAAAATCATTATGGGGAAAAGCTTATCAAGCTAAAAATAATTCCTTAAGATACCTCTATCTAAATCTGTTAAGGAAACTTATACATAAAATCTAGAGATACCTCTATGATAAGTTCTTAATTGATAGGTAACCTTCCCTTATGAAAAGAATATGTACCACTAATAAGATAGTTGGTACAAGCAGTAAGAAAATTTAGTGTTATATCAGCAGATTGGATGGCACAACAGATGCATGATAATACTTGTAGTCCCAAGTGGGTGACAAAATGTAACTCTGGTCCTTCCTTGGAAAGTGAAATATTAAACTAAATAAGGTATGTATAATGTCTCTCTGACTAAAAAAAAAAACTACCTGACACAGAGTTGACTCTACAGTCAATAATGGAAAGAAACAATAGAGTATGTGTCCTGTGTGACAAGTTCTATAACAACCCTGTTACAACCCCAATTTTTGGGTTCAATTAGGGAGAAATGTAATTTCTCATATTAATGATAATTGAACAAATAATGATATGATTTGTTTTGAATAAATGGATTCCTTTCAAAATAGCCTTGATTGGTTGCTTTGTGGGCTTTATTGGCTATTGGGCCCAATAACAAGGAAATTCAAATAGTAAATGGATAATTGAATTTTCAAGAAAAGAAATATGTAGAAACCTCTAGAAGGCAAATCCAAAGAGGATTTCGTGCCTCTTGGGTTCCTTGGGTACCAAGGAGTCCAAGGTTGCAAAAAGAAAGCAATAAGAAAAGAAAAGATTAATTAAGTATTTCTTTATGAAGAAAGAAATTGGAAAAATAATGATAAAATGTGGAAAATGAGTGGAAAGTGGCATAAATAAGATTTCTTGGGGAAATTTCGTATCTATGAGGTTGATAGTATTAAAAGGAATGCCAATGAGGAAAATAAAAGAGAAATAAAGATAAATCCTTAAAAAGAGATATTTTAATGAGAAATAAGCAAGATAATGTGAAATAATGCATTTAGATGCATCTAGAAGGATAATAAGTATCCTTAAAAAGTAATTTCTAAATCATAAAGTTTCTTGGGGTACAAGGAGCCCCAATAAAGGGAGAGGAAAGAGAAAATACCAATTTGTAGAATAAAAGATAATATGATTTAAGGTTTTGGTGGCATTATGAAAAGGGAAGTAATTTCTATTAAAAGAAAATAGAAATTCATTTTAATGGATTAAAGAGTAAGAATAAAGAGGATAAGAAGGAGGAAATTCGAATTCCTAAATAGCCATGCAATAAGGAATATCAAGGAAATAAAGGTTAATGAAGAGAGAGAGAGTTGGTTGCTTCACAACCAAGGAAAGAGTGTTTCCTTTTGAGTTTGGGACTTGAGTCCTCATGAGGCACGCCTTAGGGCTTCGTACCTCACCCTATATAAAGGGGTAAAGCCCTGGTTCGAGCTCAAGAGAGAGAGAAACATCTCACATTCTCTTCCTTGTTTCTTACGTATAAACCCTAGTCGAGGGTATAGCTCTATCCCTGGGATGTTTGAGGGTTCTAGGTTGATCTGGTTGGAGGATCGAAGTTCCGACGAAGCCAGAGGGGAACTTGGCGATCGGTTCTTCGCTGTACTTGGACGCAAACACACTGGATGTGCTGCTTGGTCGGCTGCATAGGTGGACCTGGCCCGCGCAGGATGGCAGCTTGGGCCGCATGTTATGGGTATCCAGAGGAGCGCGATGGAGCGCCGGAGGTGGAGGGACCATTTCTGGTGGTCCTCGGAGTCCAGGAGAGGGTGGAGAAGGGCCGCAAGCCGCAGCTAGGGCTGCTGCAGCGGCCGTTCTCAAGCTTGAAGATGAAGGGAGAGCGCTGGACGACTCTGCCCTCTGCGAGCCAAGGAAACCGATCACTTAACCCGGGGGAATTTTGGTCAACTCGAAATATTTCCAATGCAGCGTAGCGCCTTGCATGGGCATGGGGCGACGTGGCCTCTTCCAATTGGTCAAGTAAGTGAATTTTTGTGAAAATCATATCTAGCAAACCGTAACTCAGATTGAGACGAAACTTATATGAAAATTGATCCCCAGAAAGAGAGGAACCCAAATAAATTATGTTTGAAGTCTTATTCTAATTGTGATACGAAAAATGAATGGAAGTAATCATATTTAATACTTTAAAGATTAATAATCCCTAATCTGATATGATTAATGTGTTTAATAGGGTTTAATGGATCATTAGAGTTGATGTTAACCTGTTAAATGTAAAAACGTACATTATGTTAAAAAAGGAAGAACTTTGCACATGATTAGTCTAATTTAGAGTTTAAGTGCATAAATATGCTTGAAATGTGAAAAGTACATAAAGTTATCATCTTTAATGATTTAATTAAGGTAAAACCCTTAGATTGGATGATAAATGGATTTAATATTGTTCAATGGATAATTCAAGCTGATATTAACCTGTTGTTAATAAAAGTGAAGATAGGATCTAAAAAGATGATCTTTTTATATAACTGGCTTAATTTAGGGTTTTGTGCATGAATATGCATTAATGAGCTTGAAGACCCTTTTTTAAGAGAATATGTCTTTTAATTGTTTTAATTGTTTGAATCCATAAACAAATAGGGATATGATGATCCTAAGTCAACCAGGGTATGAAAGACTATTAAATAAATAGTTTGAGCAATTAGGGTTTATATAAATGGAAAAGAATATTTTAGGATTTGTTAACCTAAAAGGGATTAAGTTTGAGAAATTGATCTAAGAAACCCTAATGAATATCAATGAAACCTTAATGCAGATTAGAAACCCTAGAAAGAGAATGCAAGTCAGTAAAGTAGATTCTTGATGAAGTGTTTAATAAATAGAGTACATATTCTTTTTAGGAATTATGTGATGATTGAATTACTTGCTTGGATCTATTGATTGGCTTGATTGTATATACATGAAGTAAATGTTGAATATTCTGCATGACTCATCAAATCAGGTATGTGGTTACGCTTATGAATATATCGAGTTAGTTTTCCGAAGTTTTCTGAAGTTTTCATCGATGACTTGGAATAAACTGTTGGATGAATTTAGTTCATGCAAACTATAATGTGGCTATGACTATCACATAAGATATGTGCCTACTAGCTCAGATCCTGGTCCCCTCTGTGTCTTAATGGCTGACCTAGTATATGGCTACCTAGAGGGTAGGTCCATCAGGTCGTGGAATGACTTAGTATATGGCTACCTAGAGGGTAGGTCCATCAAGTCACATTGAGTTAGATATTGGGCTACCTCCGGGTGGTGCCATGCGTCTCTACCTTTATAGAGGTATTATATAAGTCCTTACAGGGACAACACAGAGTTGTGGATAGGTATGGATTGAGTAGTTTGGCTTAAAATGTAATCTTGTTTGTTAAATGTTAATTGAATGTGATACTTTGTTATAGATAATTGCATGATTATTGTTTCCCCACATACCAGCTTCAGCTGACCGACATTTTGTTTGTCGGCGTTTTAGGTACAAGACAAAAGGACAAACATTAAATCGTCACATTGCGAAATACATGAAGAAAAATACAAGGAGGATTAGTTAGCGTAGAATCATTAAGTGGATAGAAGTTAGAAATCCAAAAATTTCAAAAGGTATGCAAAGTTTACTTTCTTACAACTTTTCAGTTTAGTATGTTAAAATTTGATAAATATTCTTGGTTAATTGCTGAACCTTTGATCCGGAAGTCATGGGTGCGGCTTCAACCTCTCGGTCACCCTCTATTGGGGGGTTATCGGGAGGTGGGGTCGTAACAAACCCTGTGTGGAAGGACTTTGTGTTGATCAAAGTTCTATGGTATCTCCATGACATTAAGATGTTATGTGGAGACTTGATGATATAATGAATAAATAATATTTGTCTTCCTTTACCTGGGATTTTGGGGACAAAATCCTTGTTAGGGGTTTATAATTGTAACATCCCTGACCTGGGTTATGCCTTAACCCTAGAAGTTTTGCTTAAGTAAGTCATTTATATTCTTGTCTTTATCTTTTGAAAAGTAATTAAGGCTCAAGAGGAACTTATGTTTCAATGTTGGTCCTATTTGAATAATGTTGAAACAATGTTTTACTTATTTTGAACCAAAGTGCAAATTACCCAAGTTGAGGGGTTAACTTGCAAATATTACATGATAAAATGTTCCACAAGTGTTGAAGCATCATAAGAATGAAAATTATGTCAAAGTATGGCTTTTGGTAGCCTGAGCACCAAGAATGAGCTTATCAAGTAATGTATGTGCATTAAAACCTAGTTTTGGTGAAATGTGCAATTTACCCAAAACCTAGGGTTAAATATGCAAAATACCACTTCAAGAAAGTCCCTAATGTTTCTTGGTATCAATTCGAGACAAGAAAATTAGAGGGGCGTCTAATTTGAATCTCTTTGGGGGAGAGAGAATCTTGATATTAAAATAATCAAGATTTAAGCATAATTGAAACCCTAATTCAATTTAATGCAAAAATAAATATATTAATGGAAGTTCCCTTCAACCAAAAATATGATGGTTGAATTTATATAAGAATGGAATTCCTTGTGCCTTTCAATGGCACCAAAATATCTAAAGTGAGTGGAGAGCCCACTCACATTAGTTAAAGAAAAAGTAATATCCACTAATGTTTGGATATTATTGATATTGATTAAGGTGCTTAAATGGTTTTCTTTTAATTCATGGATAAAGAAGAGGATTTCGAAGGGGAGGATGATGGATTCGTATGAAAGGAAGTGAGGGGGATAAGTGACACCAATTTTTGGAATTGAAAATTTTTTATAACACTTTCTCTCTCTTGAAATTCCCTTACATATACCCCATTTTCCACCCACATGAAAGGCTTTTTCGACTCTTCTTTCTTTCCTTGATTTGTCCGAGCACAAGGGAGCTTTGGAGCAACAGGAGGACGTACCCCAATGTGTAGGTGAGCTCCTTAGTCATCTTCAGCCTTGATTTTATGGTGGAAATCGAAATTCAATACTTATTTTCATCTTTTCTCCATTCAATGCTCAACCTTGATCATCCTTTGCATCCAAAGACTTGAGAACGGACCTTGGAAAGTTGAGAAAGCTTCACTCACCATTGAGGACGTGAAGCTTGAAGCTTGGATTCAACTTTGAAGGCGGGTTATATAACTTGAACCCTTAAATGTTATTATTGATTTCATTTCTTCATCATATGTTGATTCCTTTTTCTTTCCCGAAATTCCTTTTGATTAATTGTTGAAATCAACACAAAGATCACATCAAATTTTGAAGGCTTGTAGCTTGAAGATGATGATGTCATCTTAGCACACACCTCAACAAATATCATGAACAAATGGTCTTCAATTTTGATGACCAAACGATCTCAAGACCGTTTGGTGATCAAACAATCTCAAGACCGTTGAGGGCAAATAGTCTCAAGACCGTTTGAGGTCAATTGCTGATGTGTATGAATGAAAATCCCATGGTTCAAATTCATCTAATTATAATGGATACAAGAATGGATGATCCATTGATTACAAACCCTAATCGGATTGAATGGTTGAAACCCTAATTTGATGGAGTCAATTTCTATATTGAATGGCCCAAACGGTCTCAAGACCATTTGGAGGTCAAGGACTATGATGGATGGTTGGAGATCCAAGGGTTGTACACTCAATGGTCCAATTGATAAATGAATCAATGAAGCAAACCCTAATTTATTGGTTGAAGGAAACCCTAGATGATCCTTTTGGTTTCAAGGTAGTTTGGACCAAACGGTCTTGAGACCGTTTGAGTTCAAACGGCCTTGAGACAGTTTAGGATCAAACTGTCTTCAATACCGTTTAGAGGGCAAACGGCCTCAAACCTTTTGATGTTCAATTGAGTTCAATGATGGATTGTTCATTCGGTTTCAAAGTTAATGTGATCAAATGGTCTCAAAGGTTGAGTGCCCAAACGGTCTCAAGACCGTTTGGAGGGCAAACAGTCTCAACCATGGATGCCCAAACGGTCTTAAGACCGTTTGGAGGGCAAACGGTCTCAAAATCGTTTGGAGGTTGAGGGGTCAAAACCGTTTAGAGATTCAATGTAACCAAACCCGTTTGAAGACCTAATGTGATGAAAGATCAATTAACCCTTTGATTGTTAATGATGTATCTCAAAGTTAATTACAATGGTTGTACCTCTCAAGTACTTAGGTGATTAGTACCTTTTGAGTGGTTAACCTTTGATGTTTATGAATGTAGTACTCAATACACTATGATAACCATAGATGTATGTACTTGAATGAAGGGTTGACCTAATCAGATCAAGTTTGAAGTAATCAACATCCTAGAGAGGATGAGAGAGAGAGAGAGGAATTCATACATGTATAATAATCATGTAGTGATTAAGCCTCAATACTGTCAACATGAATAAAATATGTAATTAGGGTATGTTCCTTGATAAATAGATCATGAAACCCTAATCGAGAAGGTTGATGAGCCCTAACCCTAATTTAGGGCAATGCCAGGTGAAACCCTAATCTAGGGTAATGTTGTAACCCTAATCTAGGGTAATGTTGTAACCCTAATCTAGAGTAATGGTGTAACCCTAATCTAGGGGGATGCCATGTGAAACCCTAATGTAGTGATGTGATGTGAAATTCTAATCCAGGGTGGTGCTAGGTAGTGCTATATGAAATCCTAATATGAAACCCTAACCCTAATAAAGGGTGAAGGTATATGAATCCCAAATTTTGGGTTATAGTGCATGAAACCCTAATCTTGGGCAATATGATGATAAACCATAACCCCAATTTTGGGCTATGGGTTAAGAAACCCAAATTTCAGGTAATGTTATGGGAAACCCTAATATAGGATGATGATATGTGAAATCCTAATATAGGGTTATGTAATGTGAAACCCCAACATAGGGTGATGTTTTGTGAAACCCTAATATAGGGTGATGTTATATAAAACCCTAATTGATAAAGATAGGAAAACCTATTCCTAATAGTGGAATAGTGAATAATATATTGGTAAGTGAAACACCTAATGAGGTTTATAATGGATAACCATATATCAATAATGCCTTAGCCCGAGATGAGTCCATATTATTGATAATGGTTGAATAATTCAAATAAGTGACTTATGATCAATACATTACCTGATAAATGTGATGAGCTGGTGCATAAAGTATTAGGATGGGAAATACCCTAATACAAGATAAGTTGAAGAACTTAAGTAAGATAAAGGTAATGAGGAAAGTGATACATCAAGACATGATAGATATCACATTCAACACCTCAAGGTTGATATACCTCAGTGTACCTTAAATCCAATATACTTAGATGAGTAACACATGAAGTGTGTCATGTCAATTGTTACATTGAGATGTAATGCACTTTGATAAGTATAGGCTGACATACCTTAAGAAAAGGTTAATCCAAGTTAATAAAGTATGATGTAATCATATTTTGCTAAATATGAGAGAGGAACTCATATCTTGTGTTGATATTTCATTTAATGATAAATGATGAGAATAAATAAGCATGATTGAATAATTATGTTATCAATGTTGGCTCCTAGTTGTGTGGAGCAATGAATTAGGGCTTGATAATTAATAATATGATCTTGAGAACCTAAATGGTTAATAATGGAAAACCCTAAACCTAATGAAGGGTGATGATATGTTAGAGAAACCCTAATCGATAAGGAAGGGAAACCCTAACCCTTATGATGGGAAGGTTGTAATTCTTTTGTTGTATAATCCTTGCTAGGCATGTTAAATACTTGAATAAAAGGATAATGATCAATGGCCTTGGGAGCCATGTGAATAGGTTGTTGCCTAGTGAGAGGTGACAAGATGTGCAATGGCCTTGTGAGCCATGTGATAATTTGTTGCCTGGTGAGAGGTGACAAGATACTTAATGGGCTTTGTGAGCCATGTGAGATGCTTGTGTAGCAAGTATCATGTTTACCTTGGTCAGATGACCTGAAGGTATTAGTTACTTGATAAGTGGTAACAAGTGTTCTTTGATGAACTGAGGGTTTGAATACCCATATTCCATAATCATGATGATGAGATGTTAAGGGATGAGAATGCCCATGATGTGACAAGGGATTGAGATCCCAATGTTTTATAAAGTTTTGAAAAGTACTTGATAGATGTATTATACTTTTCTTTGTAGCATTTGTCATAATAATTCTTGTTTGAAACTTGACTGATGCTAAAAGAATATGGTAATGTACTTAATTAACCAAGTGAAGTCTCATCATGTAGTGCCCTGGCCATAGATCCATCAACGTCAGAATTTGCTGAATAGTGAAACGAGTTGCTCCACAACATAACCCGGAGGGCATGTTTTTTAATATGTGGGGGTGATGGGTGTGAATATCCTTACTCCCTAATGGAGGAATTGATGTGAGATAAACATTAAATCTCTCAATCCTTCATTATATATATGCTGGGATGGATGTATCACTAACCTCCCGATGCCGGGATGGATGTATCATGAATCTCCTGATGATAATATAAATGCCGGATCAATGTGAGATAAAAATTAAATCTCTCGATGTTGAAGGAGTACAGTTGACGCTATAACTCTATAGTGAAGTTGCCAGTATACCTTGGAAAGCTATTTAGCAAAGACAAAAGATGTCCTGCATGTAATCTCGTACTGACCGAGATAAGGGAGGTCATGGAAATCGAACTCTTCCTTGACCTATTTATGGCACCGATTTCAACTTTGCAATGGTCAGTTGGACTGTGAGCTGTATACCTCATCTCCTTAGGGCTTAAGTATGATTGTAAAGTATAATCAGTCGTGTAGTGTATTTGCTTAAGGCTGAAATACGAGAATCATTGGTTGATGTTACCTTGCTTAGCATATCCTAGATGGATAAATGTTATACATGTTCTTCATTTCCTTATTGGATAAGTGACATGTTGCTTTATCAAGTTATACTTGATATGTTTTGAATAAGAATATTGTTCTAACCTGTTTAGACATTGATTTATCTGTTGTTGAATATATATATATGATTCCTCTGCTCAGTTTTATTCTATTAAGTTTTAATAATAATGTTTCTGGCGGAGAGTTATATCTCTCGCTGGGACCATTTCAATTGTCTCACCCCTGCGGGATCCAACCTTTTTAGGTAGATGCGGAAGAAGAGGAAGAAACCCTATAGCAAGGGAAGAGCAGCAATAGCAACAGGGACAACAGTGATATTCCGGGTGGAGGCACTGGCTGTCATATTTTGTATAGAGAGTCCTATGTGTCGTCTCTGTACTCTCAGGTCCTTGGTGTTAGTAGTTAGTACATTTAATGAATCAATATGAGATTTTGGGTTGATGCCTCGAGGTTCTTATGTTGTCTGTGTATAGTTTTAACAGAGCAGTTGATGCTTGTAATCCTCGAGAAGGGAGGGTACAGGATATGTAATTATGAACCAGGATGTAAATAAAATACATTGGTTCTTGATAAAAGAGTTATCCCGTGTTTGGATCTCTTTGTAAATGGTTTTAATTTTTAGTCATTTTCAGTAATCCGTTGTTAATGATCGCTTCCTCTTAGTTAATGACATTTTGTTCGAACAGTGTGTTACACCTGTGAGAGAGCCACATCATTATACAATTGTGAGGGTCTCAATATCTCTCTTTCTCCAATCCCCTTTCTTGAAGACTCCATTGCTGAAAGCTTCTGTAAGAGAAGGAGAAGGAGCAAGCTTCTTCAGTAGGAGAAGAAGGTTCTCAAAGCTACTCCGAGTGAAGGAGAAGATCAAGGAGGAAGATCTAAGGAGTTGGTGGGTAAATCCTCAAGGCAAAAGACTTGTTGCATGAAGGGGGGGGGAGGACCTTAGTTAAGGCATCCAAGTGATTGCAAGAGTGGGTAAGACCTTTGGGAGGTAGAAGACAATCTCTTGGATAGGTAATCCCTTGATTGTAAGGTTGTTGGCTCCCTTAGCCTAAAAGGGAAGTTGGGTTTCCTTGTCTTGGAAAAGGAAGGTCATATGTTGTAACTCTTATAAGTGAATATAAGGAGTAGCATCTTAGAAATCCTAGAGCTTGAACTTTCTAGGTAGTGGACTGACTATCTCCTAGTTTGGAGAGTGATTCACTCTCAAATAACTTATTATATTGGTTGCTTCAATCTTTCTCATCATTTCTTTGTATGTTTCAATTACCATCAAACTCTCTATTTGCAATTAAGCTTATTTGAAGTAACCTGAAGGTCTAACATGTTTTTTGTAAGTGTTGAAGCTCTATTCACCGCCTTCTAGAGCCCTTAGATCCAACAAGTGGTATATGCACTACAGTCTTGTCCGATACATCTCCCATGAGACGAGAAGATGGGTGACTTACATGGGTCAGGAAACCTAGAGGGAATCTTCTCCATGAGTCCACTGGTCTATGACGACACTAATTTCCTTCATGGGGAAAGAAGGATATAGTTCTTCCTCCAAGGAACCAGGTATGACATGTGGAATGTGGTGATTCTCCCCTACAAAGAGCCAACCGGGGATGTATCCACTTGAGATGAAGACACAGTCAAGAAGGCACAACTCAATGCCAAGGTAGTTAGAATCATCTATGATTCCCTCACTCCCTCTGAGTTCAATCGGATCTCATCTTGGGACACATCCCATGAAATTTGGAACAATTTGTGCATCACATATGAAGGCACATATCAAGTCAAGGAGTCCAAGATCTACATGCTCAATGGGCTGTTTGAGAACTTCAAGATGGCCAAGAAGGAGAGAGTGGAAGACATTTCCTTAAGGCTAAACACCATTGTCAATGGACTTATAGCTTTGGTACAACCCTTGGATAGAGGAGAAATCAACTCCAAGATACTTAGGTCTCTTCCAAAGAGATGAGAACTTCAATTGAAGAAGTGAGAAGTCTTGGAGACTTAGACATGGAGGAGCTCATTGGAAACCTTCAAGCCCATGAGCCAAGGCTAGACTAGCAAGAGGAAAATGAAAATAAATAAGAGAAGGAGTCAATGAAAGTCAAAGATAATGCCTTCAAAGCCCAAGTGGAGGCTATGATCTTTCAACAACAACTTGCTCGTCGATCCTATCCTATCTCCTCAAGTTAAGATGATGGCCCTAGTGATCATTAAACTAACTAATCTAAGGGAAAACACTTCAATGGAAAGTCTTCTTCATCGTCAACTCCAAGGTGCTATGAGTATGGACAAAAGGGGCATTACAAGAATGAATGCCCAAAGGCCAAGAAGATCCACCACAAGAGCAACTACAAGAAGAAGGATGATTACAAGAAAGAAGGCAAGTACAAGAGGAAGGATAAGAAGTAAGGATGAAACTCATGCACCTTGGGAGGACTCATCTTCAAGCAACTCAAGCTTCTATGAAGGTGAACGCCATCATGCACTCGTGGCCTCCACGAGTGAATACATAGGTGAAGTAAGTGAGGTAAGCTTGCATGAGTTGTCCAAAGAAACTCTTATAGACATGATTAATACAACTTGTTCCTATTATTCAAAATGAAATTATAAGAAAAAGAGGTTGGGTAAAATTATTGATGATCTTTATGCTAAAATTGACATTCTTGATCAAAATGAGAAAGTTCATCTTGTGAGCATTGATTTTTTACAAGGCCAGTTTGTTGATCTTGAGCTCCAATACAATGGGTTTGAAGTTGAGAATGGGATCTACCTTAAGAATATCACTAGTTTTAAGGAAGAGAAAAAAAGTGCCTTGATGAGCTTGAGTTGCTTAAAGCTGAAAATATCAAACTTTAGCTTGTTAGTGATGCTTGTAGAGATGAAAGTAAAGAACTTCAACTGCTTAAAATGGAAAATGCTAGGTTACTTGATCAAGTTAATGATTTATCTTCTGGACCTATTTTTCCTAGAAAGGATGTTGCTTCTATTACTATGGAAAATATTCAATTTGACTAAAGCCCTCTATCTTAAGGCCGACCTGCTGCATTCTAATGATGATATCGCTAGTTTGTCTTCTACTATTACCACTCTTATTAATAATAATCACAAGTTGAGAGCTACCTTGCAAACTTTCCTTAAAGGGAAGAAATCCCTTAACAAAGTCTTGGATCACTCCACCAAACATAGTGGTAAGAGTGGTCTTGGATATGAGGGTGCTTCAAAAAGTAAAGGTAAGGGTAAGAATAAAAAGAGAAAGGAACCTCCAACATTCCATGGAGAGTCATCTAGGTCAAAGAAACCTATGGTTTGTTCTCATTGTAAGAGTGATGATTATTATTCTACTTATTGTCCTTATAGGGAGAGGGGGCAAAACCCCAAGATGAAGTTGGTCCCCAAGCTAACCCCAGATCCCAAAGTTTGAATTGGGTACCGATTATCTTCCTTTCTCATTGATTAAAGGCCAATAGATTGTTGATAGTGGCTGTTCTAAACACATGATTGGTGAAATTAACCTCTTCAAGAAATTCACAAAGAAGAAAGGTGGATCTGTAACTTTTGGGGATAATAACAAGGGTAAGGTAATAGGTGTGGGTGATGTGGGCAATTCACTTTGTATCAAGATTTTGCTTCTTGTGGATGGCCTCATCACAATTTAATTAGTGTTAGTAAACTTTGTGATAATAGTTACCTTTCTCTATTCACTTATGTAGAATGCTTGCTTCTAGATTCCCTCTCCTACAATTCCATATATAAGGGAACTAGAAATCATAATCTTTATATTATTGTGATTGACTCTATAAAGCCTATTGTTGGTAGATGTCTTGTTGCCAATTCGAATGATATTTCTTTATGGCACTGTAGTCTTGGCCATGTAAATTTGCATCAAATGAAGAAGTTGACCAGAAAGGTTTTGGTCAAAGGACTTCCCAAATTGAATTTTGAAAAGGATGAGGAATGCCAAAATTGTACCCAAGGAAAGAAAACCAAGTCCTCCTTCAAATCCAAAGGAGTCCTTAGCACCAAAAGAGTCCTTGATCTTCTTCACATTGATCTATTTGGGCCAATGTGTATGCAATCACTTTGTGGTAGCAAGTATTGTTTGGTGATTATCGATGATTTGTCTCACTTTACTTAGATATTCTTTCTCATTTCAAAAAGTGATACTCTCGATGTTTTCTCAGCCTTTTGCAAATGGGTTGAAAATGAAGCTTCTTGTTGGATTGTTTCTATCTATAGTGATCATGGGGGAGAATTTGAAAATAATTTGTATAAACACTTTAGTGAGGAATTCTGATATGCACATAACTTTTCTTCACCTCGAACTCCTCAACAAAATGGGGTTGTAGAGAGGAAGAATAGGTCTATATAGGATATGTCTAGGACTATGCTTCTAGTGTACAATATTCCAAAGAAGTTTTAGGCTGAAGTCATTAGCACTTCATGTTTTGTGCAAAACCAGGTTTTTTCTCATCCTTCGCTTAAGAAAACCCCCTATTAGCTATGGCATGGTAGAAAGCCTTCCATTGATTTCTTTCATGTTTTTGGGTGTCCTTGTTTTTTTTTGAACATCAAGGATTCTCTTGACAAGTTGGAATTGAAGTCTTATAAGGCTCTCTTTCTTGGTTATAGAACTACCAGCAAGGCATATAGATTATATAACATAAAATTGTGTAAAGTAGAAGAATCTATAAATGTTATATTTGTTGAGTCTAACCCTAATATTTCCAAATATATTGTTCCACATGATGATGTTGCATGTGAGGTGATTCCCCTCTTGAAAGAGCTCAACACCAGTGATAAAGGAATGTAGGTGTTTGTTGATGAAGAATCGAAGAATGAAGAAAAGAAAGGATCCAACTCTTCGCCTTGAAAAGAATCATCCAAAGGAGCTCATCTTAAGAAATAATTTTGAAAGGGTGAAGACGTAGTCTGCACTCAACAAAGAACAAGTAGAATGTTCCTTCATCTCTCAAATGGAGCTGAAAGATGTCAAATAATCTCTGAAAGATGATGAATGGATCCAAGCCATGCAAAAAGATTTGAAGAACGTAAATAAAGTGTGGACCCTTATGCCAAGACCAAGTGATAGAAAGATCATTGGAACCAAATGGGTCTACCGCAACAAGTCGGATGAAAGAGACAAAGTGGTAAGGTTAGTTGCTCAAGGTTACAATCAACAAGAAGGTATAGATTTTGATGAAACAAATGCACATATAGCTAGATTGAGCCAATTAGAATGTTGCTTGCTTTTGCTAATCACAAAAATTTTATTCTTTATCAAATGGATGTTAAAAGTGCATTCTTGAATGGTATAATTGAGGAGGAAGTGTATGTTTCACAACCCCTAGGCTTTGATCATGATAACCTGCCTAACCATGTTTATTTGTTGCGAAAAACTCTCTATGGTCTCAAACAAGAACCTCAAGCATGGTATGAGAAATGAAAGAAAATTTTGTTAGATCTTGGCTATATCATGGGCAAAGTAGATTCTACCTTGTTTCTAAAGCACACTTCTAACAGTTTTCTTTTCATTCGAGTTTATGTTGATGATATCATTTTTGGCTGAACTGATCTTGATCTTTGCTAGGAGTTTAGTGATCTTATATAGAGTGAGTTCAAGATGAGCATGATGGGGGAGCCTACATTCTCCCTTGGATTCCAAATCAATCCAACAAAGAATGGGAACTTCATCAACCAAGTCAAGTGCACAAGTGATCTACTTAAGAATTTTGGGATTAAGAACACCAAGACAATGGACACCCCCATGTCAAACACCGCCAAGCTTGATAAAGATGAAGAAGGTGAAAAGGTAGATGAGAAGCTCAATAGAGGTATGATCAGAATTTTACTTTATTTAACTACCTCTAGGCTAACATAATGCATATTGTTGGCTTGTGTACTCACTTTCAATCATGTCCTAGGAAATTACATCTATAGCGGTTAAGAGGATTTTAAGGTATCTAGCCCAAACCCAAAATTTTGGACTATGGTGTCCCAAGTCAAGGGAATTTACTGTTACTTCTTATAGTGATGTGGATTACACATGATTCTTGATTTATAGAAAGTGCACAAGTGGCACTTGCTTCTTCCTAGGACCTTGCCTAGTTTTTTGGTTCTCCAAGAAGCAAAGCACTGTGTGTCTATCAACTATCGAGGCTGAATACATTACAGATGATAGTTGTTGTACCCAAATCCTAAACTACTCCAAGTCTTTAACATTTATTTTAATGCATCTCCTATCTTTTGGGATAATACTAGTGCAATTAACTTGTTATACAAATCCTTACTTCACAACAAACAAGTTTCCCCTCTGGCGACATGGTGTGTGATCTAGGGCTCATTGGTTCATGGCTCTCAAGCTCAGGGGAGGGGGTGTCGGCAGTTGGGAGATGCCACCTTGCTCCCCCAGGGCCTTGGCTCAACTTGATCTCCTACAGATCCATCTAAGGTTGGCGGTTGTCAGTCTCCCCTCCATCCTTTTCTCTTCCTGCTATGGCGGTGCAGAGTGCCAGACCCTAGTCTCAGTCTGAGAGGCGTCAGGCGGCGGGTTGGGAGGTGTGGCTTCAGCTTTGATCTTCCATTGGGTCTCTGGCCGGATAGAAGGTGGTGTGGTGTTGGTGGTTCCGTTATCATTACAAATCTAGCGGCATCGAGCTCCCCCCCCTCTTTTAGTAGTTCGTGTTTTGGTTTTTTGCATACATGGTGTTTTTAGTAGGGCAATTTTCTCTTCCAGTTTCAACCTCAGAATGACATTTTATGTTAGTCCTTTGAATAAGGTTTTTAGTCCTTCCTGTGTGAAGGCTTTTGAGCTCTGGGTTTCCCCCAGAGTTTCGGCCATGATTGGGGGTTCCCCCCTATCTTTTTCCCTTAGTGTTTTGGTCACGATAGGGATTTTCCCCCTATCTTTTGATGTTCTCAGTTGCTATGGGTGTCCATTTTTGTAGATTTGTGCTTTACTAAAGTCGATGGGTGTTTACACTGATTACGATCTTGCTTGCTCCCGAAATGGAAATCGAGTCATCTTCTTTACAGATGCCACTTAGGATTGTGGTTTGATTCCGGTAACAAGATCCTTTGGTGAGCTCGTTGGGGAGGAATCCATGCCAAAGTGTCTTTTCTATATCCAATCCCATCTTCTTAAGGTTGTTGTGATCTTTCTTCCTTGGGTCTTGAGCTTGCTCATATTTCTCTTATATGTAGATGTCGTATGGCTTTTATCAATTTAATAGCAATGGTTTCACCTTCAATAAAAAACTTTTTATACAATCCTATATTGCATCATAGAGATAAATATATAGAGTTCTATCATCATTTTCTTCATGACCACATTTCCAAGGAGGATATTTATGTCTCACATGTGGATATGGAAAATCAGTTAGCAGACATCTTCACCAAAAATTCTAGCTAGAGAGAAATTTACTTTCATTAGACCAAAGCTGCTTATAACTGATCTTGATGATATTTACATGCCTTCTAGCTTGTTGTTATCCTTGCCTATATGTTTCTTGCTCAATTTGATCATCTCTTGTTTGAATGTTCTAAAATTGCCTTATTTCTTGCCTTATTTTGCTCATTTTGGGTAACTCACGCAAACACTTGTTTTACCGCAAAATTGTACCCTATGATGAGTGAAATGTGCCTTAATATATCTAAAATGCATAATAGGCTAAAGAAATAAAATTGATTAGCACCCTAAGGCTATAATCTAAGACTTCATAGTTTTAGATAGGCTACCTTTCGACCGAGTTTCCAACTTGACCTATCCCAGACCGATGTCAAGGGTTTTTCTCTTGATCGGTCGAGTTTCCCTGGGACAAACTCGACTGATTTCTGGGTTGGACCAAACCTAAAATAAGTTTTGACCGACATTTCTCCCTCTCAACTAGAGAAAAGTTGACTGATTTCTAAGCTCTAGACCCTCTTGACCTCAACCCTAGGTGTGACCATCCTCTCCCTTACCTAACCTTGCTTGTCTTGCCTCTTACCAAACTTTTTAGGTTGTTAGACAACATGTTTGTGTTGTTCTCTCTCATTTTGGTTGTTGATTGCCTCTCCAATCCATTCTCATGGCATCCAACTAAAGAAAGAGAGCTATCCCAGGTGGTGTACCCTTATCCTCAGCTAACCCTTTCCTAATCTCCTTTGATGACACCAATTTTGTCTCAACCGAAGCTCTTAATCATTACAAGGAGATCCTTCCTAGGAACCCCTTTCCTTTTAGAGCCTTGTTTGAGCCTCCACTCAAAACAAAGGATGTCATGAACAAGATTTTTGATCTTTTCAATACCCATCACTTAGGAGCCTTGTGCGTAGAACTCCAGTGCTTTCACAATTCCATCCCAAGCACCAAGGTGGTTCATGAATTCTATGCAAATCTCACATGGAACTACAAAACATTAGTGCCACCACCCAGTAGTTAGGTCATCCTCACCTCAATGATTCCTTTGAACATCGTTTTTAATGGAACTGAGGTCACCGACTCATGGAGAAAGAATTATCCTGACTATTTAGACCTTTTAGACCATGGGTCCTTTTATAAGCACTTCAACCTCACTCTTCTTGACATCCATAAGTTCTTGTAGAAGCCTCAGGTACCCTATAGGAAGAAGTCAACCATACCATCCTCTTCTGTCGATCTTAAGAATAGACTACTCGCATTAGTTGTTAACTGCAATGTCCATCCAAAGTAGAATCAAATAGAAATTGTAGAGATCATTGTTGGGATTATGTACTATCTTCTAAAGAACATTGGAGTCAAATGGTTTCGATATATCTTTCATCATATGACCTATTTTGACTCAGGGAAGAATACCCGTGGTACCCACCCACCCTACCCTAACCTAATCTGTGGTTTGTTCACTTTTGTTACCCAAAAATCTCTTTTCCATGATCTTAACTACAAACCATCAATGGAAAGGTGCTTGCATTAGTGAAACCACAACCAGGAAGACCTTCCTACCTTCCTATTCCACCACACCTAGAGCCTCTACCTCTACCTCCACCCAAGAACCTCCACCTCGACCACCATGCCAACCTGCCTATTCCTTATTCAATGTATCAAATGAAGCCCTCATGGGTTACATGATGCATCAACAGGCATATAACCTTCAGGTTTATGAGCACCTGCATTAGGACCTCTTCCAGATCATGTCTACCATGAGTCTGTCTTGCAGCCACATTTACCCCCCTACCAGCCCTACCCAGGTGGTGACTATGCTTCCTTTGCATATAGTCACTTCTACCCGACCCCTCCACCTACTACTCTTGCTACTACATCTTCTGTTGGTGGACCTGTAACTATCCCCTGGAGTGTTTCCTATGCCTTCTGGACCTCTTACTACCTTGCTTGCCAGCGTGGAACTTATACTCCCTCTTTCCCTTAGGTACAGGAGTTTCACACGCTTGGAATGTCATGGGATGAGTAAAATGCCCTTTGGTCCAGTAGTAGAATTGGTCCTTTTTCTAATGAGGAGATGCCTGACCAGGCTGATGAGAAAGCTACTAATGATGAGGAGGCCAATGAGGATGATGGATTAGATGTTGGTTCTGATGCCTTTGCTGGTTCCTCTAGTGATGAAGCTACTGTTGTCTCTATTGCACCTTCAGATGAAGATGAGGACTATGAGCCTGTGGCTGATGAGGATGATGTGGATGATGATGATGTAGATATAAATAGCTTATATATAGCATCATTTCTTAGTCTCTTAGTCTTTTAGGTGCTAATTAGATATATCTTTTTAGACTCTTATGTACTGAGACATTTGGGCACATGTATCCAAGATGTACTATTTTATCTTTTCGATGTTTTCTCATTAGTTTATGGTTCTTGGAGTGAGGACATGTTTCTAATGTTGTAATCATAATCATATGTACCCTAACTCTTTGATTGACCCTATATCTCATGAGTTTGTGGTATTTTACCCATATTTTGATTATGACTTTGTATTGCTTGTTTCTATTTACCTCATCTTTGTTTGTTGTGTGCTATGTGGTTGATTGCTTTATCTTGTGTGTATGGAGAAGACACGTGTTTTGGCTCTTTCTACCTCACTGTCTTTTTGATATAACAAAGGGGGAGAAATGACCTCAGCCATATTTTTTATCACTTGTATGATCCTTATCTCATCAATTATATCATGTGACTTGCTAGAGAACCATATAGTATGTATGTGTGATTTGATTATTTTGTAGAAAGGTTAACCATGTAGGTATGGGTAAGCATGAATTGAGGGGGAGAAACTGATATTATTTAATCATGTACCCACTTGCAATTCACAAGGCAAATGATTAACTTTCATTTCATTGTCTAAAGGTAAAGGTTAAACTTTCATATCCTTTTCAATATGTTGAGGAATGGTTTGTCATTGTCAAAAGGGGGAGAATGTTGACATGGGTGTCAAACATTGTCCATATATTTTTAATGACTTAACCATTCCATTCATATGTATCTAATATGTGTGTTTAAGATTGATTTTCAGGCATTAGGTACATGAAAAGGATCAAATCACACAAGCCCTAGCTTGGCTTAGTTCAAGTCAAAAGCAATGCTAATGCACTTTTGTGGAAGACACTCCAAACCACCTTAGAATAATTTTGTAATCATTCTTATTCATGGTTTGACTTGTAACTAAGATGACAAACAATCAGGGTCACTTGATTCCAATGTTTGATCACTTAAATTTTATTTTGTAAAATTCATCACAGCAACTTCATTGGTTGAGTTGTCAACTCGACCGATCCTTGATGGATTTTGAGAATGAATACTGATCGGTCGAGTTTCAATTTCATAAGATTTGATCGATCCCTCTACATACCAAACTCAATTTAAGTGAACGGTTGAGTTTCCACTAGAACAAACTTGACTGATGGTTTAAATTGGCTTTATCACATAGTGTGATTTGTCGAGTTATCTTTATTGAAACTCAACCGAATTTACTATACAAAAAACATAGAAAAAATGATTCTAATTGTTGGAGAGGTGAAAAACTCGAAATTATATCCATTGCATCCCTCCGAATGGCTATTAAACATGTATAAGTGATCCCACACTCTAGTGGACACCCCCATCTATAAATAGGACCTCTTAGAGTTCATTCCAAGGTTGCCCATCCATTCTATTCAAGGTCCTTGCTATAGTGTAGTGCTATTAGTCCACTTGAGCCCCTTTCTCTCTTTTGATTACAACTCATTTCATTCATTATGAGTGAGATAGGATTCCTATGAGAGAGCCACATCATTGTACTCTTATGAGGCTCTCAAGATCTCTCTTTCTCCAATCCCCTTTCTTGAAAACTCCATTGGTGAAAGCATCTCCAAGAGAAGGAGAAGGATCAAGCTTCTCCAGCTAGAGAAGAAGGTGCTCAAGGCTACTCCGAGTAAAGGAGAAGATCAAGGTGGAAGATCCAAACAGTTGGGGGGCAAATCCGCAAGGCAAAAGACTTGTTGCATGAAGGGGAGGACCTTGGTGAAGGCTTCTAACTGATTGCAGGAGTGGGTAAGACCTTTGTGAGGTAGAAGACTAGCTCTCAGATAGGTTATCCCTTGATTGTGAGATTTTTTGTTCCCTTGGCCTAAAAGAGAAGTTGGGTATCCTTGTCCTATAAAGGAAGGTCATATATTGCAACTCTTATAAGTGAATATAAGGAGTAGACATCTTAGAAATCTTAGAGCTTGACCTCTCTAGGTAGTGGACTGACTCTCTCCTAGTTCAAGAATTGATCAACTCTAAATCATATTATTATCTTGGTTGCTCTAATCTCTCTCATCATTGATTTGTATGCTTCAATTTCCATCAAACTCACTATTTCCAACTAAGATTCTTTGAAGTGGCTGGAAGGTCTAACAAGTTTAGTGTAAGTTTTGAACCTCTATTCACACCCCTCTAGAGCCCTTAGATCCAATAGAGAGGGGTGTGAGCGCTGGTTTGGGCATTTCTTATATGGAGCATGACATTCGGTGTGTACGGTCTCTTTTGATCTAGGGTGGTGAGACGAAATCATTGGTGAAGAAAACTCAACCCGAAGTGGAGAGATGAGGGAGAACACATCGGTGGAAGGAAAACATAGGAACCAAATATAGACTTGGGAAAAGAACAGAGGTAGGAGATGATGGACTGGTCATTAGATCACGATCTCATGATTAGGATGGTAAAGGTAAGGAGGGAAAGAGTGTGACGATGAGATTATCCCAGGCTATATGGTTTATATATGCATTAAATAAATTTCTATTGTTTCCTAGTTACACTATAGGTAAACCTTCCGTAATTGCTTCGAGGGGTCAAACAAAGTCAAAAGTTTACCAAATTTGAACCATACATATAGTAAATAGTCTAGATTATTCCTAGACAAGTAGTTTTAGGTTTTGCACACTGTTTTTCCCACAATTTCCATATATGTCGTTTTTTTTAATTAATTGCATTAATAGATTTGGTAAATGGAAAAATAAATTCCATTATGAGCCTTTGAGTCCAAATGTGAGATAATCACTTATTACCCACTTAATGGTTATTTTATCTATCTTGTATGACTTTTGAGAAACATTTTTGTAGGAGAGAGAAAAGAGAATAATTATACTTTCCTCTTATATTTAAATCCCTAAGGAAAAAGAAGGAGAAAATTCTTTCCCATGTTTTGTATTCTACATGCATATTTTTGAATTATATTATTTTTATCTTCCTCATGTAATTCTTATAAACATTTTCAAAGTTGAGTAAGAGAAAAAGAGATGGGAAAGCATATATTTAACATTTTAAGTTGATTACAACACATGATGGCATATGCATAAGATAAAATGTATTTTGGGTCTCAAGTTATTGTTCTCACTTTATTGTATTATAAGAAATACCTTTTCATGGTCTTTTAGATTAATCCCCCACAATGATCTTTGTTTAAGAAAAAGTACATTTAAGGCTTAAATTTGTATTTAAAATTTGGGATGCTTCAATTCTACCCACCTTAAAATAAATTTCGTCATCAAAATTCTATTTAGTCTACCACCCACCTTGGGTTTTTCTTACCTCTTCAGTTAGTGGAATTTAGCATTTCAAAATTTCACATGGAAAGAAATATATTTTATATGAGATTTAGGTGACATGAATTCACCATTACTTTTGTATTCCTCTCAACTCATACTTAGGTTTTATGAAATCAAACTTATCACTATACTTAGGGCATAAACATCTACCTTTTCATCACTTTCGATCATTAGGTGTGGATAACTATCCAACCTTAGGTCTTTAGGTTCCTCCTATGTGGTGATCAAGCACATACCTAGAAATGTGGAATCTTGGCATGCTACCTCTCACTAACCTAATAATAGACCTGACCCATACCACATGGACTAGTAAGAAAGGAGAAACACATTAAAATCCTCATGCTTATGACATTCCTCTACAACTCTCAATTGGTTGGCCATGACCATTGAGAACGAAGAGGCTATCTCATTATCTAATGTTAGGTTGACGCTTGCAATATAACTAGCTAAGCCTCTATCCATATCATGTCTTATCACCTCTAAGAATGTAGAATGTAGTCATTCTAGGGAAAAATAATTTTCCTCACTCCTATACCCTAATTTCATTCTAGGGTGACTATGTGAAACATATTTTCCTAGTGTCCATTTACCAAATCACTCTAACCATAATGTAACACCCCACTTTTCACATCATAAATATATAATTGAGAGGAAGCATTTTTACTCAAGGGGGGTGTCACAATATGGTTATCTTTGCAATTAAAGTAAATGAAACACTTGGCATTGAATGAAATAAGATTCATATATAATTATTGGAAAAGAAAACTACATCATGGTCATCTATGGAACTTAATATATTTGGTAACATTACTAAATAGAATAAAAAGATGTCTAAAACTCTGGATCGACTTGGTAAATGGCACCCCACTAGGCTAAACTTGAAGTTCTCCTAGTCTTTGATTGTCCTATGTAGTCTTCACTTGCTCCACATCATGCGAACATCACATACCCAGCCATGGAAAATAAATATCACATTAAGAAGCAGTGTTTGGCACTTTAAAAGATAAAAAACTATAAATTGACATGAGTAAAATTGGCATTAACTTGACATGATTCATCTTAAGAATTCATTGAATAACTTTAAACATATGAATTGGAAAATTAGATACATGCCACCTCTCTTAATGCTCCATACGAGCCAATGATTGCTAGGAAAGCCCATAACGACCACATGAGGTCCATGAATGAGGCACATATAAAAACTAAACTGACTCCATTGTTTTCATAATTAACTTTGATCTTGACTTAAACATTAACTTTTCTAGATCTTAATCTTGATAAAAATGGAATTCTTTCTCTTGAATTCCATGATGGTATTTCTCGCTCATAAACCATAATAGGTACTTCTCCCTTCTTGAACATGATTCATTAATCATAATTGTAATTAGGGCTTTACCATAGACTATAAATCAACAAACAATCAAATAATAATAAATGTACATGATGTCTTTTGAGAAAGAATTTACAATTCATGAAACCAACTAATGTGCATAATAATAAATAAACAATCAATAAAATGGAATCACTTATGCCAAATATGCATGGCTCGTTTACCTATAGAAAATAACCTAGGGACAAGTTCTCTGACTTCATTCAGTCTTTAAACACCTACAATTTGATTAAAACGATAATGGCTACATGAATTATAGCCATTAAACCCTAATCTTGGTCATTGAGATATTGAAGGGTTTCAATGTGGAAATAAATTCCCAAAACAATACCAATTGATATAAAATTAGGAATAATTTACAACACATATTTTTGCATATTTTTTTGATAGAACGTTGATTTATTATCAATTTTGAAAAGGGCTAACGAATTAGAATTCAAGAAAAATCCACACAGGAAAAAAATCCTAATCAGCACTCAAACCTACTCTGAGTTGGCCTAGTCATATCCAGATATGTGGGCTGGCCCTGCTCAAACTTAACCATGCGGGAAAAGCACGAAGGTTGGGGTCAAAAGGAAAAAACACCCTTGTTAAAAAAATGATCAATTGAAATAGCTAGGGTAGATAGGTAATATCACCCTAGCCATTGTTTCTTCTTGCTTCACAAAGCCCTACGATCCCTAATCCATCTTCAAGCTTTTGAACCCTACTTGAGATGTCAGGACCTTAGATGTTCAACTGCAACTTAATGGAGACATCAATCCAACACAGGGGCTCATGCATGGATTGGAGCCCAGTTCCACCTGGTCGTGGCCGGAGAAAATATGCAAGAAAATAGAATCCAAAAAAATTGTCATGTCAGAATCATAGAAACTAGATGAGAAGAACCATGATACAAAGGTGAAGTCAAGAAGGCTTTTTTGTGAGACAAAGTATTGACTATACATTGTCTAGTCAGAGAAAACTCAAAAAAATGGGAAGACATGTTCATGTCATGAAGCCAACATAAAGTAATAGCAAATTCATCTTATAGTGATTGGAAAATTAACTTGACATCAAGGTGAGTCTACATGAGGGATTTGAGTCATCAAAAGAGGCATTTAAAGGGCTTGACAAAGAAACACTTGTGAGAAGAGAAATTCAGTAAATAAGGTACGTCGATTGGGGCCAAGGCGAATAAAAAAGGCAATGTGGAAATGAAGGAAGGTCATCACTAGTGCTTAGGGAAAGATCAATTGCCTAGAAGGAGGCACAAGATCCGTATGCTAGATGGTGCTTTGCAGAAAAGAAAACTAAGCAAGTTTATGAATTTCAAGCTGTGGGGGTCTAATTAGAAGAAGTGTAGAAGGGCATGCGGTCTGGTGGAGCTTTTGGAACTCTTAATTAGTGATGGGCTTCAATGGGAAGGTGACCACCACTACATGGTAGAGAGGAGTACGACCGCTGGTTTGGGCATTTCTTATATGGAGCACGACAAAGGGTATCTAAGGGCTCTTTCGATCTGGGGTGGAAAGACACAATCATTGGTGAAGAAAACTCAAATTGAGGTGGAGAGATGAGGGAGAATGAATTAGAGGAAGTCAAACAAGGGAACCAATTATAGACTAGATAAAAGAACAGAGGTAGAGGATGACTGACTAGTCATCAGATCACAATCCCATGATCAGGATGGCACACACAAAAACAAAGGAAAGGAGGGAAAAATCTTGAAAGTGAGATAATACCGGACTACAGGATTAATATATGCATTCAATAAGTTTATACTGATTCCTAATTGAACTATAGGGCAACCTTCCGTAATTTCTTTTGGGGGTCAAACCAAGTCAAAAATTTATCAAATTTGGATCATGCGTCCAAAAAATAGTCTGCATTATTCGTAGACAATTACACTTAAGGTTTGCATAATATTTTTCCCACAACTTCCATTTATTCCATTTAACTTTAATTTAATGCATAAATAGATTAGGTAATTTGAAAAATACATTCCTTTGTGAGCCTTTGAGTCCAAATTCGATATAACCACTTATTACCCACTAACAGTTATTTCATCTATCTGTCATGCCTTTTTGAGAAACTTTCTTAGAGGAGAGAGAAAGGAGAATAATTATACTTTCCTCTTATATTAAAATCCATAAGGAAAAAAGGAGACATTTTGTGCCCAAAGTTTCTATTCCACATGCATATTTTTGAATTCTATTCCTTTTATCTACCTCTTCTACTTCTTATAAACATTTTCAAGGATGAGTGAGAGAAAAAGAAAAGGGAAAGCATTCATTCAACAATTTAAGTTAATTGCAACACATGATCGCATATGCATATGAGAAAATGTATTTTGAGTCTCATATTATTCTTCTCACTTTATTTTCATATATGATATAAATTTTCAAGGTCTTTTTACATTAAGCCCCTCAATTATCTTTATTTAACAAAAACTACACTTTAATACTTACTTCAGTATTGAAAATTTGGGATGTTACAATATCAAGTAAGGAGGTTAGATTATGTAATGAAAATGGCAATTCTTTTTTGGAAGTAATTGATCAATTATATGTTGTTATATTAGTTGCACTTGTCTACATGCCACCTACATAGTATAAAACTATATTGATTCACATTTTGTTTGTCAGGCAATATATGAAGACATCTAGACATGATGAATTAGATTACATTCATTGAAGACATTAGTTAGACACTTCTTCTCATATGTATTAGTCTTGTGTTAAAAATTCATGTAGACCCTTAGAGGAGCATTATTATGCATCTTGAAAATAATATTTGTGAAATAATGGAAATTATGAGCTATTATTTGTTATTTGTTAAATTTGTATCTTGGGAATTTGAGGTAATGGCTCTCTTATGGTCCTTAATTGGGGGACATTGAAAAGTGAGGTCATTACAATTGATATCAAAGCCATAGATTTCTCAAATAATATTTATAGTTGATGATTTCGAGTAATATTTAGAAAATTATGGAGAATTATTAGGGCATAACCAAAGGGTATTGGTGTTTAAAAAGGATCATTTCTTTGGGGGCTGAAAATATTTTCCTATGCACCATTAATTTGGTATACAAGGACTCCCTTAGACAAAGTGATACCTTCCTGGCCAGAACCTAGGGTTTATCTGAAGTAATGTATCGTCCAAATCTTCTCATCTAAAATTTCGTCCGCTTCTCATCCTATTACTTAATACACCCTAAAATACACTTACCTCCTCATCTCAAGTTAGTATTTTTTGAGAAGTAGGCTTAAGGCATATAATGTACATATAATGTGGAAATAATGATAAAGTAAAGAAAAATGTTTTATGGATTTTTCCTTTCAAGGAATAACCCTAGATGGGTTTATGGTTGGCTTAGGAAAACCCTTAGTGATTCAAGGGAATCATAAAACCCTCAGGTACAGTGGGTAGTCCCTAACTTGAACCCTAAACCCTAATCCTGGGAAATGGTCGGGGTGCGGTTGATAGTAACATTATTCAAATGAACCCTAATTAGGATTAAAGGAACAAGAAAAACCCAAATAAGATTAGGTGACCCAGTTTCACATGCATGTATGTACGTGGAGCAAGGCATTCATGATTCATGTACAAGTTTTATTAAGAAATAGAAGTAACCAAAGGTTACATAAAAATGAAAGTATGATACCCTCAATTTGACTTTTAGGATTGGTGTCTCCACCTACAGTTGGTCAACCCAAGAATGGGAAAAGGAACCATGGGGGAGGAAAAACCCTAAATTTGGGTATCAGGTTGTAGAAAGATAGCCTAACCTCCTCCTGTGAGTCAAGAAGGCACCCTAGATTAGGACGTAGAAGGGTGAGCTTGCAAGTAAGTTTAAGAATTGAGGTAACCTGGACTATCACCACAGGTGTGAAGGATTTAGTATACAAAACATGAAAACACATATATTGATTATAATACTTTGAACCTAAGTATGCCATATCTGAGGGACACAAGGAAAAGTCATTATGAAGTAGCTCAGTATAAGACCAAGCCTGGAGGAATGGTCACTATAGGTCAATCCTTAATGTGAAGACTGATATAAGGACGAAGCCTAAAGGACATGTCACTGAGGATCCAAGCTAGAAATGGAAGGCCGCCATGAAGGCCAGGCCAAGAAGGGAAGGTCACTAAGAAGCCAAGCCTAGAAGGAAAGGTTGCCATGAAGATCAAGCCCAAAAGGGAAGGTTTCCATGAATCTAATGCAAGGACTTCAAGGAAATAATGTCTACCTTAAGAGATGAAGGAAATCCAGGTAAAGAAGTACATAAGAAACTAATGTGCTAAAAAATGGTTAAAGTTGTGATATCTCAATAAACCCTAGGTAGGGTAGAGCCCTTAGTTAATTGTAAGGTCAAGTAGGGAGGAGTAAAGGTACATAATACCAATGAGGTAAGGAGGTGATCATGCTCTAAGTGCATAAGACCATGGGGCCAGGAGATGGCCATCCATGTTTGCCCAAGGCCCATGGTGTTAGGAGATTGGACACCTTCATGAGTTCATGAGGACCAAGGGGTAAATGTGGGAGACACTCCATAAGTGCAACAGGTTCATGAGGCCTAGAGGATATCACTCTAAAGGTAAATGTACCCCTATATACCTTAAGGAAATGAATAAGGCTAATGAGACATGTGATGTCAATACAAGGAATACAAGGAGTCATAATGTTAGAGTAAAATCTTAAAAGGAGTTATGCACAAACTCAAGAGTGAGAAATGCACTATCCCTTGAGTTCATGAAATTCAAGGCTACTATGGAATTAAAAGGGTAATCATGGGTTGGAATTATTATTATGGATAGCTTAACCAAAATGAAAAATTAGAAGATAATGTGTGGTACACCATCTCTACTCGTGGAATGTGATGAACTTTGAATTTGGATCATAACCAAATGCTTATTTCATCATATTAAAAGTGACAGAGATTGGGTAGACTCATGTTATGCTTAAAATTGGAGGATGAACACCATAGTTGAGTTTAGTGGAATAATATAATATTTTGAGGTGTAATCTCACCCTTATACAAGAATAAATGATGTATATCTTGGAAATCTAGGTGAAAACATAATCACCAAGGAAATTGAAATCACAAATGAAAACATAATAACCAAGTGATGATATCATGTAATTATTGAGGATGTGGAATAAAGTGGTGTTGAATTTGGGTACCAACCCCAAGAATGGGATAATTTTTCATAAAGATAAATGTTTTTAAAGATATTGACAATAAAGATATCCAAGAAAAGTTGCTAACCCTGAGGTTTGAAGCTATGTTGAGCTCCCACTCACCTTAACCTGACTAGGTTTGAATTTTGGTGACAAAATTCCTTTTAAGGAGGGGTGAATGTAATATCCTCAAATATGGAAAGTTTGAGATATATAAATATAAGGCTTGAATTGATAAGTAAATTTCCTAATCATAAGTGATAGGATAATAAATCTATCAAAATTTGAGGCATGGGTTTAATCCAGGGCCCAAGTAAGGCCCATTAGACTGTGTGCCTTACAAATAGTTTTTTGTGGAACAAGTTTAAGAAATAAGAGATTTCATACAAAAAAAATGATAATAACTTTTTGAATTGTTAGATAACTAAAATATGGAATACTAGATAGGTTTTCAAAATATTCTAAGATAATTGGTTTTTTCGATAATTAATGGAGTAATTATCTAACCATGCGTAGCAACAAACATTTCGAGACATCAAATAAATATGTTTCGAACTAATTATTGGAACACTTAAATATAATGTGGAAACTAAGATAATTGTAGAATTTTCTATAAATAGGACTTTCCATATGATGTGGGTAATTGTTTTATAGAAATACATAAAGAGTATGTTTCTCCTAAGAAAGTTATCAAAATAAATCCCAGAAAATAGATTTAAGTTTAAAAAGATATTAATGAGTTTCCCTCAAAATTTCATAGAGAAAGGACGCTCCTAATAGCATATGGAAAACTAAGAATAAAGAGGGACTTGCATGTAATAATTAAATATTGTTTTCCTTGTTTGAAGAAAGATATAAGGGTATCTAAAATCATTCCTTTTGTACCAAACTTGATAAATAAGAGATTCTAGGATAATAGAGGAAGATACTAACTTTTATTGGTAATAGTATGAATAGAGTTTTTCCAAAAATAATGGTATGAGAGTTGGTTTACTTTATGTGAGTTTTGGGTCTATAAAGTAACATATGTGACATTGTTATTATAAGGATGGGAGGGAGGGAAATAGTTATTACTTTCCTAGAATGATTCCTTGCCAATTGCATATGGAAACTTTACCCATAGATCTCCAACCCTTGTGCTAAGTAATAAGTTGTATGAATAGAAGATGGACTACCCCAATCCCCTCCTTCATTGATGTGCATCCTTCCACATCATTGTGGTAACAAATCTCTCTCTTCATCATGGCTATGCGCTTTCTCTTCCATGATGGTCTCCTTGTATCTTGTAACATGGTTCTTTTGACAATGACATAGAAGTCTAGGATCTTCAAAAGTACTTTGTCCCTCATCCCTTTCCTTCCAAGTCTCCAAGAAACATGCCGCCACATCACCCCATGTTTGAGGTATAGATTCTTATTTTGTTTAATTCATATACAATGCTAGGATTACCCAAATATGACAAAATTGCATACCAAACTGATAATGACAATGCGTATAATGCAAATAAATAGTATCATGACCTGGATCTGATCCTAATTCTAAAAGTAGAACTATTATATAATTAGGTGGCTATTATATACATGGAAGGCTTAGGTCTGATAAGGCTAAATATGTTGGGAATCCAGGAGGTTGATGATCATGATGATGTATAATTAGGGTTTCTAGATCAATGATCTTATATGCTTATAATTAGGGTTTCACCTATTGTTTAATATGTTATGGAATTAGGATTTGTACCCTTATTCCTTATCCAAACCCAAGACAACCCTAAATTAGGATCTAACTAGGGTTTAATCTAAATAATATGATGGTGACACATTAAGGTATACATACATGCAAATTGGATGTTGATTTCTTGGATTCCTCTCTACTTGCATGATTGGATGATATGCTTCAAGTACTTGAAGTATGTATGCATGGTTTGCATGGTTCTACATATAAGTACATGGTTACAATTATGAATACTCACACTATCGACAACCGATGTTTTTTGAGGTTTTCTCAAGTATTGTTGAAATAAATTGTTGGATGTTATTTACATTATGTTCAATTATAATGCCACTATGAGTATCACATTAAGATATCATATTATAAACCCAAGGATTACATGCATCAAGGGGTGATGCACATGAGCCCCGAAAGGGACATGATCACGACCATGACAACATATCAAGTAAGGGTTAGAATATGAAATGAAAACGACATTTCCTTTTTGCATGTAATTGATTGATTATATGTTGTTATATTACTTGCACAGTTTTTTCTACACGCCATGTACACAGTATAGAAATATACTTATCCACACTTTGTTTGTTAGTAATTTAAGTAAATGCAATACATAAAGTTAACAAGACATGATGAATCATATGAAATTGACTAATGACATCAAATCTATGCAAAGGAGGATTAATTAGACACTTCTTCACATATTCATTAGTCATGTATTGGAAATTCATGTAACTCCTTAGAGGAACATTATTGTGCATCATGTAAATAATTTTTGCAAAATAATGGGAATTATATGCTATTTAAATCAAGATCTTGGGGTTTTAGGTAATGACTCTCAACTTTAAGTTCCTTCTTAATTGAGGGACACCAAAAAGTGGATCTCATCTCAGGTTAGGGTTTTGAGAAGAAGTACGATTAAGACATTCTCTTCCAATCAATGTACATGTAATGTGGAGATTATGATAAAGTAAATAAAAATGTTTTATGGGTTTTTCCTTGCATGGGTAAACTCTAGATGGAGCTAGGGTTGGTTTAGGAAAACCCTTCACGAGTCAAGAGAAACTCAAACAATAGACCCTAATCTTGGGAAATGGGAGTAGTGTGGTTGAAATAGAAACCCTACTCATATGAACCCTAATTATAGTAATAAGAATAAGAAAAACCCAAATGAGTTTAGGTGACCCAATTTCCCATTCATGTATGTACGTGGAGCAAGGCATTCATGATTCATGTGAAGGGTTTTTAAAGAAATATAAGCAACCAATGGTTACACAAAAATGAAAATACAAAACCCTTAATTCGACTATTAGAATTGGTGTCCTAACCTAGGGTGGGTCAACCAAAGAATGGGAAAAGCACCTATGAGAGAGGAAAAACCCTAAACCTATAGGGTCAGGTTGTTTTTGAGAGTCTAATATCCTCTTGTGAGTCAAGAAGGCACCCTTCTTTAGGACCTTCCCTAGAAGGGTGAGTTTGCAAATCATTTTAAGAATTGAGGTTACCCTAGAATGTCATCTAGTAAAGGCTTAACTCTACAAAACATGAAAAAAACATATATTGAGTATTATGTTTTGAAACATAAGTATGCCATGTATGAGGGACAAAAGGAAAAGTCACTAAGAAAGTGACTGACAGTATAAGACCAAGCTCGAAGGGGACAAACGTCATGAGGACCAAGACCAGAAGGGAAGGCCACTATAGGTCAGGCCCAAAAGGAAAGACTGCCATATGGACAATACACTAAAGGGAAGGTCAATGAGGAGCCAAACCTGGAAGGGAAGGCTGCTATGAAGGCCAAACTCAGAAGGGAAGGTTACTAAGAAGCCAAGCCCAGAAGGGAAGGCTGCAATGAAGACCAAGACTAGAATGGAAGGTTTCCATGAACTCAATACAGGAACATAAAGTAAATAATTTGTACCATAAGATATAAAGGAAATCCAGGTTGAAGAATTACATAAGAAAATAATGTACAAAAAATTATTAAACTTGTGATATCTCAATATACCCTAGGCAAGGTAGAGCACTAAGTCAATCCTAATGTCAAGTTGGTAGGATTAAAGGTACACAATGTTGGTAAGGTATTCCCATAGAGACAATCATGTGATGATTGAATGGCATATACCATAAGGATTTGATTAATACTTATTAAGGCAAGATACCAACTCATTTAGTTTCATTTATGTATGAGATAATGAGGAAACATTATGAACATCTAAAGAATGACAATACTCAATGACGTATGTCTTCAAGTACGTGACTTGGAGGATGAGATCATACAAATGTTAAGAGTGTGCACATTCTTATAATGTCCCTAGTCAGTTATTACTATGGAAGGTAGATAAACACTAGTAACAAAAACGACTAGAGTGTGGGTTGATTGATGACAGTATCTCATTAGTCATGATATGGCAATATCAAACAAATCACACAGATATATGTTAGAGAACAATGTATCAGGAAAACCCATCTTGGGAATGACACATGGTGGTCGTAGTCGTGTCTCATAGTGAAGGTGGTGATTGTGATTATTAGACCTGAAATCACTGCACTCATCACATGTCATTGGGTATGCTTTGACATCATCAAACATAGTCCTGAAACATGGGTTGTTATAATGGTGATGATTGGATGACTTTGACACATGGGGACTGAATGTGAGTAAAAGAGATGGGATTTGTCCCTCCTACTAGAGATTGGTATCCTGGCCATTTGATAAGTTATAATGAGAAATGCATGCACATGCACATGTGAATCAATATATGATATTGAGGTCACATTATCTCAAATAGTCTTCTAATAGTCCAAGGAACATGGATTGATCGTTGAGAGAATGATGATTCCATGCCTTGAGTTCATCCTGGATATCAGTGAAAAAGGAATTATACAATCACTACAACACCTTACACAGATTGTAGGTTGAAGTTGATCTCCAACTTTCCATTCACATGGGTAGCACTGATGTGCAACTAGGCACCACTCATTGCTTGTGATGTCATAAGTTAGTTATGGACATTCACTACAAATGTGATATGGGACCTATAGGGTCACACATAAAGGAACTTATCTAGAAGAGGAGTTTAATCTTTAATGATGGTTTAATTGATTACTAAAGTGTTTATGTATTCAATTCAAACAATAGATAGGATGACTGCACTGCCAAACAATCTCACAGGGTGAGATGACTGTTAGGAAGTGCTAGATGAGTGCCTCAAATGTTAATGGTTGTTAGGATTGTCAGATTAATCATAAATTGAACTGGCTAAGATATTCCCAAACTGAGGTGTGATCCCACCAGTTCACTATGCTGAACTGATCGGCTCAGATTGGGTTGCTAAATGACCATCTGGGAGAGTGAGACAACCATCTTGCATGTGTGAGATTTCTCAGAGGAAGGTTCTAGATACTTTCCCAAATCATTTTGATTGCATAATACTTGTGGTTTAAGGAATTAATATTTGGTATTAATTGGAAACAAATTGCCAATTTCATATGCGATTGGAAATTTGCAAAATGACCATCTCACATTACATGAAGACCATCTCGCAATGCTAGACAACCATATGGGTCATCAGACGACCATCTCGTGGTTCGTAGGTTATGAAAATTCAAGATCTTTGGGTCCCTTCCACTCCCACACAGATCCTGAACAGACTGGAAACCCTAGCCCTAAGCCCATCTATAAATAGAGGGGTACCGAGGGCTTCCCAGAGAAGAACAACACAACTGAGAATCATTTTCTCTAATAATTGTTATCCTCTCTGTTTTTGATAACCAAAAGAGGCCAAGAAAGTCCTACCTGACTAGGGAGGGATAGCTACAAGAGAAAACAACTAAGGATAGTTGTTGTGGGAGAGCAAGTTGGTGACAAGTATGCCAACGGGAGGGACAACTCCTTCTTGTCTATTCTATTTGAATGACATGAGTTCTAGTTGGTTTGTGTGGACTACTCTAGAGGTAGGAGTCCTTTTGCTTCTCCTAGGAGGACACCATCATCTTGTAGTTCATGGTGATACCACATGAGGCGTTGCAGAAGCTGATCCAATCTATCGTCCATGGTGAAGACCAAGAGCTGCACAACCACCGTCCAAGAGCAACTAGAAGATAGTTGCATTGCAATGAGTTGTTGTCATTGGACTTGCTCCAGAACTAGGTTTAACTCATCAAATCATCCTTCCAATTTCATAGCAGTTGATGCGATCTTGCTGTTATGGGAATATGGATATATAAAATTTTTGTTTTTGCTGCTATATTATGTTCCTGTATTTCCAACAGTGGTACTCCCCTCGAAAGTAACTCGTGGTTTCTCTTTACCATGTAATAGTTTAGAAGCAATAAGATAGATTCTTTTCTTCCAATGGTGAAGAAGATGATCATCGTCAAATGAGACGAACAATTTGTGAGATGAGTTGACCATTTGGAGGACCATGGAGGACATGACAATGGAGCTAG
This sequence comes from Alisma plantago-aquatica, assembly GCA_963693085.1. NCBI lineage: Eukaryota > Viridiplantae > Streptophyta > Magnoliopsida > Alismatales > Alismataceae > Alisma > Alisma plantago-aquatica. The sequence continues at coordinate 168,868,755 of OY856415.1, forward strand.
ATGACTGGTTGGTGAACCCAACTGACTGTTTGGAAGGAGTCTAAACATCGGTTGGACTAGAGACCAGACAACCGTATGTGATGACCAACCAACCGACCAAGAGGCAAGACGACCAGTTCAAGGTTTGAACTGATCTACCCATATTGGTAAGAATAGATCCACACCAACAATAGGTTCATACATGAGATGTGATGATTGACCTAGGTGATAGTTATTCCTTGTGGTTCCAAGGAGTTACAAGTATGCATGGCTATAACCATCACTTTTTGTTTTATATTGTATGTTTACATTATGGGATATAGCATGTATATGATACGTACTATATTTGTGGTGATTGGACACAACACACACACTATATATATATATATATATATATATATATATATATATATATATATATATATATATATATAATTCCTCAAATCAAATATATTAAGTCTAAGATGCTTATAGTTAGTTGTACACATGAAAATCTTGATCGACCAAGTGTAGGATATGAGAAAGCATAATGTGTCATCTGTCTCGTGTAAGTGTGATGATAGTAATGTAGGATCCACAAAAGCGGGATGTATTATTATTGTGTTGACTTTTCGGTCAGGCTTAACTGGTGATTTTTAAAGAGTCTCAGACCAAAGGAATATAGATGATGATGGTAAGGAGTTGTGCATATCATCTATACAAGAGTTGCATATGTATGTAATTGGCAAAACTATCCTACCTAAATAGTCAAGTTGTGGGTGATCAGTAAAAGCTGACTCATATTTGATGAATTATGGATCTTAACTCATTCAAAAATTGTTCACTGCATTTTTCCAAATTGATATCTGACGGTTGTCAAGTTCAACAAATAATGAGAATGATAATGAATTAAATACCTAATTATCTCCCAAATTTTAATCAAATCAAATAAAAAATGAGGTTTTGATAAAATTGCAAATTCTTTTGCAGAATCGAATGGTAACGAACAACAATCACTTTTCTCTATGATTTTTCTTCGAGAAGGATACACTAACTGGGAACAACTTCCATGCTTGGTTCATGACATTGAGAATCATTCTCACGGAGGAGCACACACTCTATGTCTTAGAGACTCTAGAACCAGAGGAACCACCTCAAAATGCACCAAGGACTGACAAGGAAGCTTACAAGAAGCATACTAAAGTCGTTGTGGATGTCAAATGTCTGATGCTATGCTCCATGAACTATGAGTTGCAGAGGCAACATGAGGATATGGATGTGATTGAGATGGTCACACATATCAAAAACATGTTCCAACATCAGGAAAGACAAGAGAGATATGATCTCTCAAAGGCACTTTTCAAGTATAACACGGGAAAATGTGACCCAATAGGTCCTCATGTACTCAAGATCATTGGATATGTGGAGAACTTAGCTGATTGGGATTCCCCTTAGGTAAAGAGTTGGGAACTGATGTGATTTTTCCGTCTCTTCGAGAGTCATATAGTCATTTTGTCATGAACTACAACATGAATTACTTTGACAAGCCATTGACAGAATTGTTGGGCATGCTGAGAATAGTTGAGATACAAATGAAGATAGACAAGGTCAATTCTATGATGATGATCAACAAGACAAAGGGAAAGTCTAAAGGAAAAGGAAAAGCTAAGAAGGGTTCTAAATATGGGAGGAAGCCCAAGTCTTCATATCTCAAAGCCCAGGGAGGAGTGAAGAAAATAAGAGGCGGTTTTCACCATTGTCATTAGCCTAGACATTGGAAAAGAAATTGCCCACTCTAGTTTGAGGAACTAAAGAAGAAGAAGGAAGGCATTAAGGCCTCTACTTTAGGTTTAAATGTTATAAGGTAAATTTGATTACTTCTTCATTGGTATGTGATACCAAACAAAGATCTGGCATACTTGATCTGCATGATCTGACAAGAAGTAAAAGACTTCATGGAAGGACAATGATGGACAAGGCAGAGCAAGAGTTGTAGAAGCTTTAGTCTGCATTTAAATTTATCGTACCCAATGGGAATGTAATACAGTTAGTTGAACTACTATTTTATTATTTCAAACTTGAAGAACCAGTCACTGAAAGAAGGAAGAAGAAGCACACCGAGGACATCATGGAGGCCTTTAAGCATGTGAAGATCAACATTCCCTTACTTGGTGCAATCAAGAAAATCCCATATTATGCTAAGTTCTTGAAAGACTTGTGCACGTTGAAGAGGAAGACGATAGGAAGGACACCAAGGAAGGTCAAGCTCACTAAGAATGTGAGCTCAATTCAGCAGCACACCGTGCCAAGGAAGAGAAAAGATCATGGTGCTGCCATCATCTCATGCTAAATTGGAGCACATCACATAGATCAAGCTCTTCTTGAATTGGGTTCTAGTGTAAATATGAAGCCGTATGATGTGTTTTCTGAACTAAAAATGGGACAACTAGGTTCATCTCACTATATCTTGCAATTGGTCTATCGATCTATGAAAACACCTAGAGGACATGTTGATGATGTTCTAGTCAGGCTTGATGATGAAAGCTCCACATTCTTCTCTACTGATTTCATTGTTTTTGACATGGAAAAAGACTTGATGAAAGTGCCTCTCATCCTTGGGAGACCGTTCTTGGCTACAACCGATGTAGTGATCCATGTGAGGATCGACACCATGTATGTGACTTTCATGCACTTGAAGATCTGGTTAAACATTTTCAAGTCTTCTGCTAAGGTCGAGGTGATAGGTTCTACAGAAGAGGATTGTTATCTTATTGAGTGTCTTGATGAGATTCTAGAGGAATGTCTACCTACATGCATTCAAACTACCACACAAGGTAGAGGATTAGAGCCTATTTTGGAATTTCTCGATGACGATGATGATGAGAATGAGGAAGAAGATCTGGCCTTAGTGGCTGCAATTGAGGACCTCCCTTCTATTTTTGAACCATTAAGAATTCCCTTGAAGGGCCTCCCATTCTTGAGCTCATCTCTTCCCGAAGGGCTAAAATATGATTTCTTAGGCTCCAATGACACCCTTTCAGTGATCATTTGCTCTATCCTTTCTCCAAAGCAAGAAGATGCATTGATGGCAATTTTGAAGAACATTCAGTCCATCGGGTGGTCCATTGAGGATAATGCTAGACCAACCCACCAAATGTAAAGATGGTTGAATCCAAAATTGATAGAAGTTGTAGCAAAAGAGGTCATGAAGATACTTGATGCTGGAATCATATATCTCATTTCTAATAGCCCATTGGTGAGTCCCATCCAAGTTGTACCCAAGAAGGGTGGGATCACAGTCTCCGAGAATGAAGATGGGGAATTGATGCCCATGAGAGAGCAATCCAAGTGGAGGATGTGTGTGGATTACAAAAATTGAATGAGAAGACCAAGAAAGATCAGTACCCTCTCCCATTCCTTGATCAAATCTTGGAGAGATTGGCTGAACAGAGTTTCAACTATTTTCTTGATGGGTACTCTGGTTTCTTCCAAATAACTATTCATCCCACTATTCAAGAGAAGATGACGTTCACTTGTCCAAGTGATACGTTTTCTTTAAGGAGGATGTCATTTGGGCTATGCAATGCCCCTTCTGCTTTTCAAATATGTGTGACATCCATCTTTGGTGATATGCTTGATTCATCACTTGAATCTTGATGGATGGTTTTCTTGTGTTTGGTAAGACGTTTGATGAGTGTTTGCCCCACCTAGAATCCATGCTGGAAAGGTTTGTCAAGGTCCGTTTGGTGCTATCTTGGGAGAAAAGTCACTTCATGGTGCCCGAAGGCATTATTTTGAGTGATCGGGTTTCTAAGAAAGGCATTGAGGTTTATAAGGCCAAAGTGGCCCAATTTCCACTCTCACTACTCCTTCCACCATAAGACATGTCTGATCTTTCTTGGGGCATGCAAGTTTCTATTGACGTTTCATTAATGAATTCAGCAAAATCTCGAGGCTTCTTTGTCACTTGCTTGAAAAAGATGTAGAATTCAACTTTGATGACAAGTGTGTTGAAGCTTTCAACCACTTGAAGCACAAGCATATTTCTTCTCCTATTATGCAGCCCCTGGATTTTTATCTGCCATTTGAGATCATGACCAATGCATTGGATATGGCAGTGGGGGTTGTGTTTGGCCAAAGGATTGGGTGGATTCCACATACCATTTACTATGAAAGCAAGACTCTTGATGAAGCTCAAAGGAACTACACCACCACGGAAAAAGAGTTACTCATAGTGATTTTTGCTCTTGACAAGTTTTGCTCTTATCTCTTGCAAAACCAAGTGGTGGAGTACACAGATCATGCAGCCTTAAAATATCTCATGATAAAGAAAGATTCTAAGATAAGATTGATCTGATGGATTCTATTTCTCTAAGAGTTTGATCTAGAGATTGTTGACAGAAAGGGAGTAGAAAATTGTGTAGCCGACCATCTCTCCCGCAATGAAGTAGTGTATGAGGATAAGAACCAAATCAAAGAAACAATGCCACAGGAGGAGCTCTTGTTACTTTCATCCACCCAAAGACTATGGTACAAGGACATAGCTAACTTCTTAGCTAGTGGGAGGATACCTAGTACTTGGATAAGGGAGGAGAGCAAGAGACTATTTTCTATGGTGAAAAACTATGCTTGTGATGACCCACATCTATTCAAATATTATCCCGACCAACTCATTAGAAGGTGTGTTTCAAAAATTGAGTAGTAAGATATTCTAGCCATGTGCCACTCGGATGTACATGGAAATCATTTCAGCGGGAAACATACAACTGCCAAGATTCTTAAAAGTGGATTTTATTGGGAAACCATGTTCAAAGATGCTCAGGAGTTTTACAAATGCTATTTGAAGTGCCAATATGTGGGCACTATCTCCAAGAGGAACATGATGCCTCTATCACCCATTCTTGTAGGTGAGGTGTTTGATGTTTGGGGAATTGATTTAATGGGTCTGTTTCCTCCCTCCTTTGGGTATGTATACATTTCAGTGGCCTTCGATTATGTATCAAAGTGGATCAAAGCAATTGCTTCTAGAACAAATGATCATGAAGTGGTTTGTGATTTTATGAAGTCAAACATCTTCAGCCGACTCAGTGTGCCAAGAGTAATGATTAATGATGGTGGAATCCATTTCATCCATCACACCTTTGAAGGACTACTAAAAAGGCATGGTTTGAACCATCATGTGGCTACTCCTTACCACCCTCAAATAAGTGGTCAAGTTGAATTAGCTAATTGGGAGATAAAGCTCATTCTTGAGAAGACAGTGAGGTCGGACCACAAGGATTGGTCTTTACATCTCAATGAAGCTTTGTGGGCATATAGGACTGCATTTAAATCCTCGATTCGTACCACACCATTTAAACTTGTTTATGAAAAAAGCTTCCATCTACCTATGGAAATGTAGCACAAGGCTTTGTGGGCATTGAAAGGCATGGATATGGATGGGGACATTGCCGAATTGAAAAGAAAATTGCAACTGCATGAGATTGAGGAGATGAGACATGAGGCCTATGAATTGTTCAAAAGCTACAAGGAAACAACAAAGTTTCTACATGATAAGCTAATCAAGAAGAAGAAATTTGAGCCCAAACAATGGCTATGGCTGTACAACTCTAGAATGAAGTTCTTTCCCAAGAAGCTTCAGTCTAGATGGGAAGGACCTTATCTAATTAAGAATGTGTATCCATCCGGGCCTGTCGTGATTTGTGAAAAGGATGGATCAAGAAAGTTTACTGTCAATGGACAAAGATTGAAAGTAGTTGTTGAAGTAGGTCCGGATAAAGCCAATCAAAGCTTTGATATTGTGATGTTAGTTGAGGAACATAAGCTTGATGAAGAGATGTGTTTAAATGCACATGAGAGAGATATTTACTACAAAGATGTTTTGAGAGTTCTGAGAGGATGATCAAGTTCAAGAATCAATAAGCCCAACTAAAGGCATAAATTTAGCGCTAGTGGGAGGCAACCCGCCTAGGTTTGGGAACTTTTTCACTCAACCTTTGCTTTTTGATACTTTTGCTTTCTTTTTCCACGAAATACACACACACACTTGTGCTTGATAGTTTTTTTAAAGTTTTGATGAGATGTAGGTGACATGTTTAAGAGAGAGAAAGAGAGGGAAAGTCATGGTTTTTTAAGATAAAATGTGGAAAAGAGTCAAAATAGTGCAAAAATATCAAACTTTTTGAAATTGAATTGACAAAGTATAGAACGAAGATCCACCACAAATGTAGTGCTTCAAAATGGGTGTGATGGAATTGATTGAGAAAGTTACAGTAACATGGTAAATTTTGTGAAGGATTGTCCATGGACATGGATCTCAAAATGGTTGTGGCACATGCAGGTGAACATAGCCATGCTAACCAGCATGGTTGTGATGACATGACGAAAACACAATCGTGATGGCCACCAGAACTGTGGTGATTTAGTTGCAAAAATTCTAGGAAGTTACAATGATGTAGGTGATTTTGTACATGAACGGTCATGACCGTGGAGACCACCACGACTAAAGTGAGAGAAGGACACCATGACCATGACGACCATCAAGATAGTGGTGAGGGTCAAATAGTAGTCATCTTTGCCAACCACCACGACCATGGCACCTGCCACGGTCGTGTCGAAAAACCCTCACCACGACCGTGGCGGGGGCCAACCCCACCCATTTGCCACGGTCGTGTCGACAAACCTTCACCACGACCGTGGCGGGGGCCAACCCCACCCATTTTTCACTTAAAATTCCAAAAATACCACAACCCCCTCCTCATTCTAACTCACCTTCGCGCAACGCCCTTCGCCCGTGGCGACCTGCACTGGTGCTAGCACCTCCACCCTTGCTCTTTTATCCCAAATCCTCCACCCAATAGACCTCTAATCACATCCTACAACTCCAACCCTCTCCCTCTTCCATTTCCACCACAAATCCTGTTGGGTTTTAGGGGAGGCAGAGAAGGCAACGGAAACAAACATTTTCTCCCCCAAACCCAGAACAAGGAAAACGCGTCAACGTCTATATAATAGGAAAGGGATGGTTTGTGGAATCATACCTTGTCCCGAGGCTTGCTCGGTGAAAATACCTCACGCCTTGCATGGTCTTCAACTCCGGTCTTGGACGGTGTCTGTGCAGCTCCTGGTCGCACCGGGACTGACGACTCCTCCTCTCATCGGGACTATCGGGGTTGACAGTTGTCCTCCTAAGCGGCAGAAACCTCCTTCCTCTGAAGTAGTCCACACGGACCACCTGGAACTCCACACTCCTTGTCCCACAAGGAGTTGGAAGGAGTCACACCCTCCTATTGATGTACTATTCGCCAACACACTCTCCTGCCTCCAGTTGCAACTGCAGTTGTCTTTCCCTTGCTGCGCCTCCCTTTTCGGGTAGCACTTGCTCGGGCTCTCTCTCGGTTACCAAAACTAGAGAGAATGACAACTTTCCAGAGCAACTGGTTGCACTGAGTTGTAGTCTGAGAAGCCCCCAATACCCCTACATATATAGAAGGGTCATGGGACATGGTTCTCCATCTCGGGCAATATGGGACTAAAAGCAGGAGTAGAAGGGTTCGAGATTTTGCACAAAAGCAACCAACTCACAACCTGAACTGATCGTTTTACAAGTGAAATGGTCGTCTGGATCCTCCAGCCGATTGGTTGGATACTCCAGCCGATCGTTTGGATCCATGAGCCGATCGGTTGGACACTCCAGTCGATCGGTTCGTGATCCTGGCTCAACTCAAATTGACTTTCCTTCTTTTGTTTCTAATTGGTATCGAATACCAATCCTATTTCCCAATCAAATTGGGCAAGTGAAACGAAAGGAAAATTCTCACCAACCTGACTTTTCCAACTTGCTCGGTTGCACCAGTTGAACCGATCGGTTCAATACTTGAACCACTCGTTTCACTCTATACATGAGCCGATCGGCTCAACACTTGATCCGACCGGTTCAGCAACCTCAGCCGACCGGTTCATCACATGAACCGATCGTTTGGAGTGCAGGTTGTGCAGAATTTGTCAATTGCGATTTCAATCAATCCGATACTCCAATCAATGTGTCCAACACCTTGAACATTATGATATTGAGCCATCAATTGATTGAGTGTTTAATTGAACTACTAAACTCCTTTAGTAATCAATCTAAACATTACTTGTGGACAAAACTCCTCTTCCAGGTTAAATCCTATGTGTGTGACCCTACAGGTCCATTTCACGTTGGCAGTGAAAGTCTATAACACATATGACTTCACAAGCAATGAGCGGTGCCTAGTCACACATCATTGCTACCCAAGTGAAAGTAGAAAGTTGGAGAACAACTTTCAATCCTACAATCCGTGAATGGTGTTACAGAGAATGTATAATTCCTTTGTCACTGATATCCCGAATGAACTTGAGGCATGGAACAGTCATCCTGTCAACGTTCATTCACTTTCTTGATCTCAGAGCAGATTGAACGAGATATGTATGACATCAACATCACATACTGATTCACATATGCGTGCGCATGCCTATCTCAATCCTACTCATCAAGTGGCCTTGGATATCAAACTCACTTAGGAGGGACAAATCCCATATCTATCACTCACCCCTCAAAAGCCCCATGTGTCAAAGCCACCCAATCATCACCTTTATAACAACCCATGTTTCAGGACTGCGTTTGATGATGTCAAAGTGTACCCAACGACATGTGTTGAGTGTAGTGATTTCAGGTCAAAGAATCACATTCATCACCATCACTGTGAGTACTGACTGTGACTACCATGTCATGGTTCCATGTGTCAAACTCACGGTGGGTCTGTCTGGTACACTTGTTCTCTAACAAGTACTTATGTGTTTGGTTTGATATCTCTATATCATGACTAATGAGATTCTGTCATCAACCAACACCACAATCTAGTCTTGTGTGTCATTGCTGTCTATCTACCTTCCATAATGACATCTGACTAGGGACATAACAAGAATGTACAAACTCTTAGCATATGTATGATCTCATCGTTCAGGTCCTTAACCTGAAGGCATACGTCATTGAGTACTGTCATTCTCTAGACATTCAATCTGTTCTATCACTATCTCATATGAGTGAACCAGAAAGAATTGGAAGCTTGTGTTTGATGTTTATCAAATCAATCTTAATGTATCCCACCAATCATCCCATGATTGGCTCTAAGGGCATACACACCAACAGACTCCCACTTGCACTGCGAGCCAATCACCCTTGAATCATATTCATAGTGATCTTCAAATATGTCCCACATGTTACTGTGCTCTAGTGCGAACATAGTGAGATATGGCATGGCAACACCTTGCCAAAGTCAATATAAATTGCATGTCTCACATCTCTTCATTGTACGTCACACGTATGAGATGGAGCCGCCGTAATATGCGATCTAGTATTCCTTTGCTAACCTTTATCCACATTGCATGATCAAGGATTCCAGACTTGTCATCAATGAGCGGAATATCTATAAGTTCATCTCATGAACTTCTAGATCCATATATTATCCACTGTTGTTCTCTAACACACGGATACTTGACATTTCCCTTTTAAATGATTTTATTGGAACACTTCCAATTATCAACAAACTTTCAATTTTATATATCCTATATATATCTTGCGATTAATTTTCTATCCATTCGAAAGTTTGCATCAATGTAACTCTTTACATTGAACTCTTCCTTATTTCCATAGAGCTAGTACTTCCCAAGTACTTATCAAGTTCTCATGGTATTCCAGTAACCCTTACTCGAAGCACACAGACATCCACTCCTCATGTTTCACATACGAGTTATCAGGATGAGCACATCATATTGCTATGTCATACATACAAGATGATGAATGCATTTTGTTCTTGCCATGTCGATACATGCAAGATAATGGGATGATTACATACATGATAGATCCATATCTATTCTTAGTGTTCCCATTCTTCATAAGAATTGGACACTTGGCCTTGGGATACTAACTCCATGTAGCATGGACAAGTTTTCTCCCACTGAATCTGTGCATACTAAACTCTTCAGTACAGATTGCCAATGTATGCTTTCTCTTTTCAAGTCAAGAGGTTTTCGAGAACTATCTCCATAGATCTCTATTCCTATCACATGGGAAACATCTCTATCTTCCTTAAAGATAATTTCCACTTTTGGATTTCCATTCTAGAACATTTCCATTTCACATCAACATGTGGAATGTGAATACGCTCCCACTAAATCACATATCCCTTCTTTATCTTTGACATATTAGTCAAACCCTTTGACTATATTATCAAAGTAAAGATCCAATTCTGAGTTGCTTGTACTCAATCAATCACATTGATTAGTCCATTGTAACTTATACACTTCATTTGCATTAGTGGATTCATAAACCTTATAGGTTGTGTCACGTACACATCCTTGTTTTATTCCTCATAGGAATGCGGTTTTATTATCCATATGCCAAATGTCTTAGTCATTAAGTTGCAATCAACAAGCATCATCCTTCTCAAAATGTTATCCATGTGTCTTAACACTTAAGACTCATTTGCACTTATGGATTTGATCCAATGGCTTCTACCATCAAGGTCATACCTTATGGTTCACATGGATGTCATTTAGGACGTGATGGTGTTAAATCATAACTCAAAATTCAGTTCCTCATATTAATCTAGATAGTTGACTCATCACATGAACAACTCATCACATAGCTAAACGAGGTGTGTCTGTTAAGGATATAAGAACTCACAACTCCTTATGATTCTTAATGTCCTTCATTAGTGTGGGGTATTCTTTTAATAAGAAGAATTCAATTATTTGATAATCATTCTCTAACTCCTTAGTGTATGCTTCCTTCTTGATTTAGACATCACCATGCCTTAATCATGAGTTCACTATGATATACATTCATAATCACTCATAAGGATCTCAAACATTTGGTCCAAGTATTTCATTCTTTGATCTCATCAAGAATTAACACTTTACCAAATTTGCACTTCATCTATGATAATCTTGAACACTTCAAGATATTCATATTGGTATTTCGCTAAACACCATCTAAAGGATTAGCATTTGTTCCAATAGGTATGTAAATACATCAAATGTATTATACCTAATTGGATAATCATTCTCCCACTACCATTAGTGAAGATTGATTAATCATGTATTAGAGATTCATGTCTCTTACTGGTTCTCTAACCAAAAGAGTCTAGATTTATCCATCATGTGGAAACTAGAAATGAATATCTCATGATTGATGCTAATTTGATTGTTTGAGTTATCAATAACTTTAGGTATCATTTTATCTTATGCATACCATGTATCACAAGATAAATAAGGCATTGCCACAAAGATCATATCTTTAAGATTGAAACATCAACTTTATTAATTGCCATCATTGTCATACAATATGCAAAAATAAAGTGTTTCTATCTATTGGCAATATATGAAATAGCAGTTCTCAACTCTATTTCGTGCCCTTTAGGCTGAAATAAACTAAAAGATACTCCTATCTATGGCAGCAACACTTGCTCCAATGATTGGTACTTCTTTCTTGGTCCTTTCACAAAGGTCATCACTTCTTTGCAGATCTTGCATATCATATATTATAGATCCATATCTTGGTATCATATACCTCAGATAAAGAAGTGGTTCATTTCATGATACCTTAGGTGGAGATCTCCATCCCCTCCTTCATCTTCTTTTGTTCTTCCAGATATAGAGAGAAATTCCCTCATACACCCTTTCCCATGTGCCTTGAGGCTGAAGATGGCTTGGATTGCTGGCTAGCATCAGAACACTTCTTTGCTTTGCCCTTGTCCTTGCCCTTAAGAGTTACCTTTTCTGTGATCACATCAAAGATTATGGTTTGTCTCTCTTCATCTTTACCTCTACTATCCTCAACATGTCCAAGAACTCTGTCAACACTTGTCAAAGTTGTTCATGTTGTAGCTTATCATGCATTGTATGATTCTCGCAACATTTGCAGTATCATACCAATAGCCAACTCTTAGCTCAGAGGGAATCCTTCTTAGTCAAGTTTTTCCACATACCCAATCACATTGAGTGTGTGAATACCTTACTGGATCTCCTTATGTCATGACATACTATGACAGTGTCTGGGAGACATCATATGTCCCATGTTGTCTCTGCAACTCATCGTTCAGAGAACACAACATCAAGCACTCCTCATCAATGTCATCCTTGGTATGCTTCCATAAGCATACTTTCAACCATTGATGTGGTGGGATCGAGTTCATCTGGTATAACTAGGACTTAGAGATTTCACTCTTTGATTGAGAACACTTCTCATCATCCTAACCAGTCGTGGAATTATTCCCATTTAATTTGTTGGTCTCAAAGACCGATCGCAAACAAAGTGATTATTGTTGATTAACCATTTATTTTAACAAAAGGAAATCTATGCAATTTTAGTCGCTCCCACTATTTTACTTCAAATTGATAGCCCTCACCATCAATTTGGAAGATTGCAGCGTACAACCTTCTAGTGGGTAAGATCCTGAAATCCTCTAAGTCATGGACCAGCTTGGGCTGTCACCCACAACTTAGATCTCTCAGGTAGGCAACTCTTGCCAATTGCATCACATGCAACTCTTGATAAGATGTCATATGCAACTCCTTGTCATGAACATCTCCATGCCTCAAGGTGCTAGATCCTATCTAGGTCACCTTGTTAAGTCCGAACCAAAGCAAACATGATGAATATGCACCCTGCTTGGGCAGACCCACACATTCATCCTTCACGCTTCCACGAGATAGACAGTGCACCACGCTTGGGCGTGCCCACACTTGGTCGATCAAGCTTTTCACATGTGTCGCATTTGGAAGGCATCTAAAACTTAATATTTTAATGAGGGATTTGGTTTTTATATACATATACATATCCAATCACCACAATACATAGTACATATCATATACATGCTATATCCCACAGAAAACATGCAAAAATATAAAAGCGATGATTATGGCCATCCTAATGTGATTCCTCGAGCCAAGAGGAATCACGGTGATCTAGGTCTACATCACATGCAACCTTTACAAGATGAACTCTGTGCTTTGCCTTCAGAGTAGATCAACTCATCACATGATTGACTTTCTCATTCTGGCCTGGTCGTCTGGGTGCCACCAGTCGATCGGTTGGCTCCTCCAACCGATTGGTTTGCCTAGTCGTCGTGCATCTCGTCATGGCTGCCACCCGCTCGTCTCGCTCCTTGAACCGGTCATCAACCGATCGGCTCACTCCTTGAGCTGATCGTCAGGAACGTCAATCGATCGGTTCATACCTTGAACTGATCGTCTCAGCTGTCGTCAGGATGTCCGCCGGTCTTTGACATAACGGGAAATAAAATTCTATCCTATTTTACATTAAAAAAAGGAGAAACCCCAAGTTACATTCGGGGGGAGCAAAGGTAGGAAAGAATCTCGAATTATTTTGAGTTACATCAGGAATAGGAGAAGGAAGATCGGTGCGTAGACCGAGATGCAAGCAACCACATACAACCATACACATATAGGGTTTATTGGCCATAACCACGCTATACATCCACCACAAAACTCGTTTAAGGGTGACGCGTATCGAGTGCATTAATAATACATATCATATATGTAATTGGGATTTTTGGATTTAGGATTGTACATGCATAAAGCCAATATTATTCGCATCATATGCAATAAATAAAGGCGACAAACCAAAATCGATCATATCGATATTCCTAAAATATAGAGCAGTTGACGTGGCTCTGATACCACTGTTGGGTTTTAGGGGAGGCAGAGAAGGCAGCGGAAACAAAATTTTTCTCCCCCAAACCCGGAACAAGGAAAACGTGTCAACGTCTATATAATAGGAAAGGGATGGTTTGTGGAATCATACCTTGTCCCGAGGCTTGCTCATCGACAATACCTCACACCTTGCGCGGTCTTCAACTCCGGTCTTGGACGGTGTCTGTGCAGCTCCTGGTCGCACCGGGACTGACGACTCCTCCTCTCACCGGGACTGTCGGGGTTGACAGTTGTCCTCCTGAGCGGCAAAACCTCCCGCCTCTGAAGTAGTCCACACGAACCACCTGGAACTCCACACTCCTTGTCCCACACGGAGTTGGAAGGAGATGCACCCTCATGTTGACGTACTAGTCGCCAAAACACTCTCCTGCCTCCAGTTGCAACTGCAGTTGTCTTTCCCTTGCTGCGCCTCCCTTTTCGGGTAGCACTTGCTCAGGCTCTGATGTGATGATTTTGAGTCACATTTATAGACTTGTTTTATTTGTGTTTTATGCATTTATTAGTCATTTTGGTGGTTAATATTGCATGATTCATTTACTTTGGTCTATGATTCTTCTCAGTATCAATTCTCCCTTATTTTAGTATTTCTGAGCATAAATTATTACAATATTATGTTTTATTCCGGCTTATGTGGTTGTGTGTTGTAATTTCAGGAAAAACGAATATCTGCTGATGTCGATATCATCGACACTGGTCGATACCATCGACACGACCACAGGTTGCCAGCCACAAAGAGCAGCACAGAGTCGATAGTCGATAGTCGATAGTATCGACACACCAACAGGTTGATCGCGAAGTCAAGGTCGATAGTATCGACATGCGTGTCGATACCATCAAGATCTCTGGAGATATTCAGAAGTAATCATCTTAGTGAAGTCGATACCATCGATGGGCCTGTCGATGGTATCAACACAGATACAGGCAAAAGGCGGTGGCCGGGCCTCGCGAGGGTGTTGCCCTAACCAGAAGTCGATACCATCGACATCCGTCGATAGTATTGACGCGACATGTCATCGATCCGTGAGAGGAGATCAACGACGATCGCTGCATCAGGAAAGTCGATCCATGGGACAGGTCGATACCATCGACACCTGTCGATAGTATCGACACATCATCGATTCGGGCCCCCACATCAAGCTATCGATGACCGTCGATACTAGCGGTGGACGAATTGTGCTACATGAGTCGATACCATCGACTTGTGTCGATAGTATCGACGGTCACACAGCAGCGCTGACGTCAGTTATATAAGGGAGGGTTGTCATCATATGATGTCACACCTTCAATGAGTTCTTCCTCTACTTGTGTCGTGCGTCTTCCAGAGCAATCCGAGCACGGTGATGAGCACCACAGGAGCACGTTCTTCACCAAGCAGAGATTTCCTTCTCCGACCTTCTCCGAGCTTTGTTTTCTAATCTCTCTTCTCTTCTACGATAATGGTGCACACTGCCAGTGCATCCTCTTCTCGCGCGACACCAATGGAGATCTTGGTGTTCATTCCTCCACTAACTACATACATTCCACGTCCGCGGATTGTCCATCCATCCGCAGAAGTCAAGAAATTCTATGAGGAACTAATGAAGCACAAGATCGAGCCAACCCGTTACGTCGACCGCAGCATGATACGTAATTTGGGGTTCGACGCTAATCTCGTCTACGTCTTGAAAGGGCAGGTGAGGCACATGGGCAGGAGGCCCTATGAGATGGAGTTCCATGTCGACGGCCAGCCGTTCTTTGGTGAATGGCTGACATACAAGGAGCTGGTGGCTGAATTCATGGCGTCGTTGGATGTCTGCGTCGTGCCCAATGACATCATCGCCACGGATCGGGAATGGATAAACGGCCGCGTTTCTTTCCGACTGTACAATATTGACTACACTCTCACCCTCCTCCACTTCAACTCCATCTACAACTGGAACCATGGGAGAAATGACTACCGGAGGCCAGACAACCAGATGGATTACGACGCTATCTTCGCCGAGCTCGTGACTGTGCCATCGGGCTAATCTATGAGCTACCACAATGCGGCGGTAGCGGATTTCGAGCATCCGTTCGTGCAGATTCTTCACCGCATGCTTTGCTCCACCCTGTTTGCTAGGGGTGATCTATCTCTTAGCAAATTCCAAGAGATGGACCTATTTTTCTTGCATAAACTACTGAAGAGGCAAGAGTGCAATTGGGGAGCATTCTTCTTGCAGCGCGTTTTGGCGGTAAAGAGGAGTACGCGGAAGGCGCCAATTCATTTTGGCGGGCTCATTACACCGCTGGCCTCCTACCTTGGGTTGAATTTCTAGCAGCTTACTCCTCTCTCCAACAGGAGCAAGGTGAACCTGCAACATCTGCACTGCTCCAACCTCATCCTTCTTCGTGATGGCCTGGCGTATGCACACTACCACGTCAACCATGCTTATCAGGAGTGTTCGCTTCCCGACCCTATTTTCCACATTGAGGGTGCGCATCATTTTTGATGGCCAATCATAGCCATTGCTGACTCGGATGCAGACGGCGGCAACGACGACAACAACAATGATGATGACGAGGCTGAAGAGGAAGAGGAGGCCTACATTCCTCTTCGTGCACGAGTGGCACCTTGGAAGTGTCCTCGCATGTATCCGGGTGCATCTTCATCTTCACAGCCTCTGCCACCACCACCGCCCTCACAGCCAAGCGAGGATGTCTACTCAATGCAAGGAATGTATGCCATGCTGTAGGATATACAACAGATGCAGCAGCACCACACCGCATCGTACTCAAAAACTTGACACGCTTTTTACGTGTGTGGAAACGCAAGTGTACGCATCAATGTAATATAGTCCTTTGTGAGGCCCGAGTCAAACTCAGGGACACTAAATTATCGGAGACTACTACTAACTACGCGCAATCAGCTAGACCGATTAAAAAGTTGGAAGTTGTTGAAAAATTAAAAGAAAATGAAATAAAACAAAACAATCGATTAAAGGTTTAGTTTTAATCAATTCAAGTGGGAATCTTTAGGATTGCGGTTTCACCGCGGGTTCTCATTGTATGAATTTCTATTTAGTCACTCAGATTTATCTCTCTATCCGAGTAGTGGCCTGAAATCAAAACTGCCCACTGTCGTGGTACAATTCACTACCTATGTCTAGGTCGGTTCCACCGTCGTAGCAACCTATACCCTAAACTAGGTGCATTAGAGTCGATCTCTCGGTATCCACCATTAACCTTACACCACCTTGTTCAAGGGATTTGTCAATTAATGTAACTTTCATCTCTTTTCAACCATTAATTCTTCTTTCAAAGTAATTAAGGGCATTAGATTATTATTATGGTGATCAAGCATAACAATATAATTGAGAAAATGAAATTATACCATGGATTTGAGAGATAAACGATGAATTACTATGCTAAAATTGTCATACAATGATTTCCTCGGTTACTCCCGATCCTAAAGACAAAGGGGATTAGCCCCGCATGTTCATCTCAAAGTAAAACATGGTAGAGAAAAGGGGAAACATGAGAAAAATGTGATTGAGTGGTGAAACCCCTGAACGGAGAAGATCCAAGCACTCCTTGGCATAGAATCTACGTTCTCCCGCCTTTCGGTGGTGGAAAACGTCTTCTTCGGCGTCTGAAATGGCTGGGGCATGCTTCTAGGCTCCGTTCTTCTCTCCACACCTTCTCGAGACGTGTGCAGTGACTAATAACGTGATGGATTGCTCTTGGCCGCCGTCATTAGGTATAATCCCCGAGTTAGGTCCTCAAAATATCACAGCCGTCCAATTTATATCAATCTGAAACCAACTTGTATATGACGGTGTCGATACTATCGATGCGAGTCGATAGTAGCAACCTTGTGCGGTATCGGCTGATCTTCTTTTCTTTTCTCTGTCGCGACTGATGCTAGCTCGATACCATCGACGAGGGTCGATGGTATCGACTCTCTTAGGCATCGCTTTTGTCTTTTTCCGTCGCTGAAGCTCCTCGTGTCGATAGTATCGACTTTAGTGTCGATAGTATCAACTATTTTCTCGCCAGCAACCTGATGGTACGTCGATACCATCGACTTCGCCGTCGATGGTATCGAATATATGCTGCTCTTTGTGGCTGGCAACCTGTGGTCATGTCGATGGTATCGACCACTGTCGATGGTATCGACCACTGTCGATGGTATCGACAACATCAGATATTCGTTTTTCCTGAAATTACAACACAAAACTACATAAGCCGGAATAAAACATATTATTGTAATCATTTACACTCAGAAATAGTAAAATAAGGGAGATTTGATACTGAGAAGAATCATAGACCAAAGTAAATGAATCATGCAATATTAACCACCAAAATGACTAATAAATGCATAAAACACAAATAAAACAAGTCTATAAATGCGACTCAAAATCATCGCATCAAACTCCCCTAATCTTGAACATTGCTCGCCCTCGAGCAACTAAACCTTAGAATAGAATTGCCAGAGTCAACTAAATAGCAAAACATCACAACAAACATCACCATATGATCCCCACCGGACATTAACATTCCGGCCCTTACTAACCACGGAATGATAATTACCCTAAAGGTGACAGTAATCATCCATAAAAGATATCAACCTCAAAACTGATGAACACTATCATATAAGGCAGTTAACATAATAAAATTCACCAGTCCAGACTCGGTGCATCTTGTGATCTCCTATAATACATTGCTCGCCCTAACTACCATCTACATGGAAGCAGTTCTCCTGATATTCACAAGTAAGGAGAAAATCACGGTGGCCTACCAATCTGAGCAACGGGTGGATGAAATGGGTGGCTCATGGAAGAAATGGAAGCATTATACGGTTTCAACATGCATAAAACAAAAATGCCCTAAATGATGCATTTGCACATGAACATGCCCTAATGCCTAAGATTGGGTGGAATGATGCATGCACTAACATCCCGTCTCAAGATGAGATGCAATATCTAACTGATATACATCATGTACTTACTCATCTTAAAATGCAGGTGAGACTATGTTCCTTTCTCCTTATTCTACTTGCTTCTCAATACTTTCTTCTTTTTTTTCTTTTTTCTTTTTTCATTTTTTTTCTATTTTTTCTAGGCCCTTATATCCATAAATGATAATGAATTATTTGTTGGGCTCGCTTTTTCTGCATAACTCAAATAATTGAAGCATTTATGAAGGTATGGAATAGGTTAACCCCCCTTAAAGAAGGAATAAGATACATGATGTACTGTATGCATAATAATTACGAATGCAGCTAAATGACACGCACCTAAGGATCATGTGCATGTATAACTACTCTTTTTATTTTCATGCAAGACATTTGAGAATACTTTGCAATGCAAAACCTATCTACATGAGATGCAATCAAAAAGGTTAAAACTGTAATGTACTTCCAATTCTTATGATGGATTGTGAAAAATAATGAGGTGGAAAGATCACAAGACTAATTGACTGAACTTTGAAAATTATTATGTGTCCCTCCTCACTGACCTGTGTAGTAGCTAAGAGGTTTCTCTCTCTTACTTCAAATTAGAGTCTCATTATCATTTGGTCAGTTTAGGCTCACACAACCAATACTGTCCACTTTGCATGAATCATTAGGAATGTAAAGTTGTGATTTTCTATTTTAGAGTTGACAAAACCAATCATTTTCTTAAGTTATGTGCTCAAAGTTGAACAACACAGGCTTGCGAACACTCAAAATTTTTAATTTTCCCTTAATTCCCATGTACAAGAAATTGAGATGACATAAGACTTAAGAAATCCACAATTACACTAGATAGAGTGTGGATCCTAAAAACAAACTAAAGAAATGCAAGAACTAAATGACAAGAAGTAAATCAATAAAAACTAAAAAGCAAGAAAACTAAAGGATAGACATGTTCCAACTCCCCCCCTAAGCTTGAATTTGACTATGGCCTCATAGTCAAAAACAATCTTAAAGGTTGGAACAGAGGTACCGATCACTCTTCTGGCGGAGGCAGATACTGTGGGGTCGTGGGGTCCCAGGATGGGTACTGCCCCTGAAAGATCGGATCATACTGGGGCATTGGTGGAGGTTGTGGATACCCCCCAAAGTAGTTCTAGCTCCAGTAGTGATCATAGAAGGGCTGATGCTGCATCTCCATCCTATGCAACCTGTCATGAATCTGTTGTTGGTTGTCGAGGAGGAGGCGCTCATTTTCAAAAATAGCCCTCTGATTGTCAAGTAACTGATTCGTCGTCTCCTGAACTCCGATGTACGTTGCGGTGTGGTGCTGTTGTGTCTGTTGTATATCCTGCAGCATGGCATACATTCCTTGCATTGAATAGACATCCTCGCTTGGCTGCGAGGGCGGTGGTGGTGGTAGAGGCTGTGAAGAAGAAGATGCACCCGGATGCATGCGTGGACGCTTCCTAGGTGCCACTCGTGCCCGAAGAGGAATGTAGGCCTCCTCTTCCTCTTCAACCTCGTCGTCATCATTGTTGTTGTCGTCGTTGCCGCTGTCTTCATCCGAGTCAGCAATGTCTATGATTGGCCATCGGAAATGATGCACACCCTCAATATGGAAGATGGGGTCTGGAAGTGAACATTCCTGATATGCTTGGTTGACGTGGCAGTGTGCATATGCCAGTCCATCACGAAGAAGGATGAGGTTGGAGCGGTGCAGATGTTGCAGGTTCACCTTGCTCCTATTGGAGAGAGGAGTAAGCTGTTGGAAATTCAACCCAAGGTAGGAGGCCAGCGGTGTAATGAGCCCGCCAAAATGAATTGGAGCCTTCCGCGTACTCCTCTTGACCGCCAAAACGCGCTGCAAGAAGAATGCTCCCCAATTGCACTCTTGCCTCTTCAGTAGTTTATGCAAGAAAAACAAGTATGTCTCTTGAAACTTGCTAAGAGACAGATCACCCCTAGCAAACAGAGTGGAGAAAAGCATGCAGTGAAGAATTTGCACGAACAGATGCTCGAAGTCTTCTACCGGTGTGTTGTGGTAGCTCATAGATTTGCCCGGCGGCACAGTCACGAGCTCGGTGAAGATAGCGTCGTAATCCGTCCGGTTGTCTGGCCTCCGGTAGTCATTTCGCCCATGGTTCCAGTTGTAGATGGAGTTAAACTGGCGGAGGGTGAGAGTGTAGTCAATATTGTACAGCCGGAAAGAAATGCGGCCATTTATCCATTCCCGATCCGTGGCGATGATGTCATTGGGCACGCCGCAGACATCCAACGACGCCATGAATTCAGCCACCAGCTCCTTGTACGTCAGCCATTCACCGAAGAACGGCTGGCCGTCAGCATGGAATTCCATCTCATCGGGCCTCCTGCCTGTGTGCCTCGCCTGCCCTTTCAAGATGTAGGCGAGATTAGCGTTGAACCCCAGATTACATATCATGTTGCGGTCGACATAATGGGTTGGCTCGATCTTGCGCTTCATCAGTTCCTCATAGACTTTCTTGACTTCCGCGGACGGATGGACAATCCGTGGACGTGGAATGGATGCAGTCGGTGGAGGAACGAACACCGGGATCTCCATTGGTGTCGCACGTGAAGAGGATGCATCGGCGGTGTGCACCATTGTCGTAGAAGAGAAGAAAGATTAGAAAACGGAGCTCGGAGAAGGTCGGAGAAGGAAATCTGCGCTTGGTGAAGAACATGCTCCTGTGGTGCTCGTCACCGGGCTCGGATTGCTCTGGAAGACACACGACACAAGTAGAGGAAGAACTCATTGAAGGTGTGACATCATATGACGACAAACCCTCCCTTATATAACTGACGCCGATGCTGCTGTGTGACCGTCGATACTATCGACGCGAGTCGATGGTATCGACTCATGTAGCACAATCCGTCCGCCGCTGGCATCAACGGTCATCGATAGCTTGATGTGGGGGCCCGGATCGATGACGTGTCGATACTATTGACATGTGTTGATGGTATCGACCTGTCCCACGAATCGACTTTCCTGATGCAGCGATCACCGTTGATCTCCTCTCGTGGATCGGTGACATGTCGCATCGATACTATCGACGGATGTCGATGGTATCGACTTCTGGTTAGGGCAACACCCTCGTGAGGCCCGGCCGCTGCCTTCTGCCTGTATCTGTGTCGATACCATCGACAGGCCCGTCGATGGTATCGACTTCACTGAGACGATTACTTATGAATATCTCCAGAGATCTCGATGGTATCGACATGCATGTCGATACTATCGACCTTGACTTTGCGATCAACCTGTTGGTGTGTCGATACTATCGACGAGGCCATCGATAGTATCGACGCAGTGCGATTTCTGTAGCCACCAACCTATACCCATCTCGATACCATCGACACAAGGGTCGATGGTATCGACTCTGCCTCAGTCTTGCACATAAAGTGACCGATCGTGGTACCTTTTTTACACTAAAAACGAAACCAAATCAAATCAAAGTACCAACATGAAAGAAACTAACTAAGCTACCAATGGCTGGGTTGCCTCCCAACAAGCGCCCTTATTTAACGTCTTAGGCTAGACGACATGAAGATCATCATGCATCCAGAAGTGCGATGAGTTTGACCTCATTCACTTTCCTTGTGTAATCTTCACCAAAGTACAGTTTCAATCATTGTTCGTTGACCAGGAATGTTGTCTCGCCATCACGCACCATGATTGTGCCATGTGTCCGGATTTCCTCTACGGTGAATGGTCCACTCCATCTGGATTTCAACTTCCCGAGATGCATCTTCAGCCTGGAGTTGAACAATAGGACACGGTCTCCTTTCTTGAAAATGCGCATTTGAATATGGCGATCGTGAATCAACTTTGTGTGCTCCTTGTAGATTCGTGAACTTTCATATGCATTCATTCGCAGCTCATCAAGTTCATTGAGTTCAAGTAACCTCTTCTTTCCCGCTTCATCATAACTCAGATTAGCTTCCTCAGCGCCCAATGCGCTTTATGCTCCAATTCCACCGGTAAGTGGCAGGCCCGACCATATGCCAACCTAAAAGGCGTAGTGCCTATAGGTGTCTTATATGCCGTCCTGTATGCCCGCAAAGCATCTGATAGTAGGGTACTCCAATTCTTTCTCGTGGAAGCCACAGTACGCTCCAAGATATTCTTAATCTCCCGGTTGGAGACCTCCACTTTTCCTTGAGTTTGCGGGTGGTACGGGGTACCAATGTTGTGTTTGACCCCATATTTTCTCAACAGTGTCGTGAATTTCTGATTCCGGAAGTGTGTACCCCCATCACTGATGATCATTCTTGGTACACCAAACCTGCAGAAAATATATTCTTTGACAAACCTGCACACTACAGCGGAATCATTAGTCCTTGTGGGTATTGCCTCTACCCACTTCGACATATAATCAACAGCCAAAAGAATGTACAAATTAGAATTTGAGGACACAAAGGGTACCATAAAATCTATGCCCCGTAAGTCGAATACCTCAACCTCCTGGAATACATTAAGGGGCATCTCTTGTCTTTTCGAAATGTTACCCGCCCTTTGGAAGGAATCACATTGCCGCACAAACTCGTAAGCATCCCTGAACAAGGTAGGCCAGTATAGGCCACTTTCAAGCACTTTTGCTGCAATGCGAGAACTAGCATGGTGGCCCCCCGTCGGTAGTGTGTGACAATGACTAAGAACACTTTCGTATTCCTCCTCAGGTACACACCTATGTAAGACACCATCCCTGCATTGCTTCAAAAGAATAGGTTCATCCCAGAAATAATAATGTAAAGAATGAAAAATTTTCTTCTTCTCTTGGTACGTCCAATCATCCGGGATGATTTTGCAAGCAAGATAGTTAACAATGTAAGAAAACCATGGGTCTTTCGATTTCACTTTCAAAAGTTGTTCGTCCGGAAATGTCTCGATAATGGGTATATGTAAATCCTTTTCATCTACCCTCTCCATCCTAGACAGATGGTCCGTGACCACATTTTCAATGCCCGCCTTATCCTTGATTTCAATATCAAATTCATGTAAAAGCAAGATCCACCTAATCAATCTAGGTTTGGCATCCTTTTTCTCCATCAAATACTTAATGGCGGCGTGGTCCGTCCATACCACGACTTTTGAGCCAACCAAATATTGCCGAAATTTTTGAAACACAAAAACAACAGCAAGCAGTTCTTTTTCGGTTGTCGTGTAATTTAGTTGGGCGTCATTCAAAGTTTTAGATGCATAAAAAATCACAGCGGGTTTATTGTCCACCCATTGTCCCAAGACAGCCCCAACCGCAAAATCAGATGCATCACACATTAATTCAAACGGCTTGGTCCAATCCGGTGTTTGCACAACCGGTGCGGAAATTAGTTTTTCCTTAAGCACGTTGAACGCATGTAGACATTTTTCATTAAAGTCAAAAACAACATCCTTTTCTAACAGCTTAGATAAAGGTTTGGCGATTTTAGAAAAATCTTTTATAAAACGAAGATAGAAACCGACGTGACCTAAGAAACTCCGTACCCCTTTAACTGAATTCGGTGGGGGCAATTTGGAAATCACTTCGATTTTTATCGGGTCTACCTCCAAACCTTTGCTAGACACTTTATGTCCTAGCACTATTCATTCGCTCACCATCATGTGGCATTTCTCCCAATTGAGGACCAAATGTGTGTCCTCACAGTGTTGCAGAACCTTATCCAGATAGTAAAGACACTCGTCAAAGGATGCACCATAAACCATGAAATCATCCATAAAAATCTCTAGACAACGTTCAACCATATCGGAAAAAATGGCGAGAATGCAACGCTGAAAGGTCGCCGATGCATTACATAACCCAAAAGGCATACGACGGTACGCAAACGTTCCATAAGGACAAGTGAAAGTCGACTTCTCTTGGTCCTTAGGACCAATCGAAATCTGATTGTACCCCAAATAACCATCAAGAAAACAAAAATGCGATCGGCCGGCTAAACGCTCTAAAATCTGGTCAATAAATGGAAGAGGGAAATGATCCTTAAGCGTAGCGGCATTCAATAGACGATAATCTATGCAAACACGCCACCCGGTTACCAAGCGGGTCATGACAGGTTCATTTAGAAGATTATAGGTAACAGTAATTCCCCCCTATTTAGGGACTACCTGCGTAGGACTCACCCACGTCGAGTTAGAAATAGCATAGATGATAGCTGCAGAAAGGAGCTTAATCACCTCCTTCTTGACGACCTCCATCATGTTGGGATTTTATCGACGTTGTAGCTGAATCACCGACTTATCTCCCTCCTCGAGCCGAATCTCGTGCTGGCACAATGTAGGGGAGATCCCCTTGATATCTGCAACCGACCACTCGAATGCTCCTCGGTGGTTCTTCAACACAATAAGCAGCTGGT
The DNA here is from genome assembly GCA_963693085.1 of Alisma plantago-aquatica. Lineage (NCBI taxonomy): Eukaryota > Viridiplantae > Streptophyta > Magnoliopsida > Alismatales > Alismataceae > Alisma > Alisma plantago-aquatica. Next base: position 168,893,752 of record OY856415.1, read on the forward strand.
CCTCCTCCTCGGCACTCAGATAAGCCGATATAATCACAGGCAGCTTTTCTTCCTCATCCAGAAATGCATACTTCAAGTGTGGTGGCAACGACTTCAATTCCAAATCGGGCGGGCTGATTAAGGATGAATGAAGTGGTGGTGGAAGTTCGCCAAGGTCTTCATAGTACCTAGCATAGAAGCATGGCAGCACCTGAAGCATCTTGGCACACTCCTGCAGTGACTTGCTTCTCATCCAATCATGTGTGATATTGACCAAGCAGGCTTCAAGTGGTAATTCTGGATATGCATCAAAAATAGAACTTGATATTGCCTCATCTTCTATAGAAGGGGGGATGTCCTCCTCTTCATCATTAGGAAAACCTACAGCTTTGCTAAGGGACACCACCTTGGTCTGCTCCATAATGTCTACAGCCAATGTCCCTTTCTCCACCTTAGTCATTACATGAGCCATATCTAAAAATGGCTTCCCTAGACAAAGTGAGATATTGTGATCAAAATGCTTTACCATGTGGCATTGCTCTTTAGCTTTAGATGACGTGGTGCTGGTAGGCATGACCATCTCAAACCGATCATCGGTGATACCCAAGGTCAAACGACCTCTCCCCATCTCAAGTATCATGTCAACTGTAGCTTGGAAGGGTCGTCCGAGTAGTAACTCATTGCCTTGTTCATCTTGCATCTCCATGATGACAAAATCTGCTGGAAATACAAATCGATCTACTTTCACTAGCACGTCTTCACAAATACCATATGGCTTTACCACAGAATTATCTGCCAATTGGATTGTCATGTTGCTTGGCCTTGACTCTTTTAATCCCAGTTTCTTGAATGTAGAAAGGGGCATCAAGTTTATGCTTGCCCCAGAGTCACATAGTGCTTCGCCAAACTTCACCTTTCCAATGTAACATGAGATGTTGAAGCAGCCCGGATCCTGCCTCTTTGGTGGCAATGTGCCCATGATGAAGGCACTCACCTGCTCCTTAAGCACCACAACCTCTGTGTCTGGGATTTTCCTCTTCTTGGTAATAATTTCTTTCAAAAATTTGCCATAGGATGGGATTTTCTCTATTGCTTCCAATAATGGGATGTTGACTGAAAGCTTCCTAAAACTTTCTAGAAAGTTTTTAAACTGGGAGTCCACTTTCCTTGCTTTTGCACTTTTCGGATATGGGATCGAGACAGCCTGTGCCCTTTGATGCAGTGGCACATAAGGTGTCCTTTTCTGCATCTCCTCCTTATCTGCAATAGGGTCTTCAGTAGCATCCACTGCTATATCCACAACTGGTTCTGTGACCGGTATGGGCAGCTCCTCAGTGGCCTCACCTTCAATTTCTGCTTGGGGATTGCTTGGTTCATCAGCTCTGGGGTTTAACAGCTTCTTGCCACTCCTTAGCAAGATGGCCTTTGCCTGTTGGTTTCCTCTTGGAATATTCGTGTTACCCGGAATACCTTGATGCTCCTGCTTCTTCAGATTGGCTATCTCAGCTGCCATTTGTGCCATGGACGTCTCTATTGTCCTCATCTGAGCCCCATGGCTCTATAATGTCTGACCGAACTGATTCATAAATTCCCCCTGTTGCTTTATCTGCTGGACAAAAGTAGTCATTAATTCTTGGTTTTGCTTTATCACTTGGTTGAGCAATTCCGTGCTCTTGTCCTCCGCTACCGGATGGGGTTTTGCATCGGGATCCTGCAAGAAGTTGTTTGGATCCTTCCAGGAGAACTTCTTGTCCTTCCTCCATGAGTAATCATTATTTTTGTAACCTTGCTGCTGCCTCATGAACTTGACTTAAGCCTCATCCTCAGACTTAGTATCTTCCTTTGCAAGTAGTTTCTTCGCGAGAAGGTCCATCTTCTCATTCAGCTCCTTGATTGCTTTAGACTCCCCTGCTACTCGAACGTGCTCAATGGCGTCCCTGTCACCCCAAGATTGCTTCTTGGCCATGTTCTTAAGGATTTCCCAACACCTCATGTCTGTGTTGTTCAAGAAGAATCCTGAGCCTGCGGAATCGAGGTTACTTCTATCATGCTCGGAGAGAGAAAAATAGAAGATTTTGACCTGTGTCTCCTTGTCAAGCCCGTGATGCGGGCACCGCCTAAGCATGATCTGAAACCTTTCCCAGGTCTCAGAGTAGGTCTCTCCTGCTTTCTAAGTGAAGTTGTGGATCTTCCTGATCATGTCATTGGTCTTCTCGGGCGGGAAGAACCTTTCAAAGAAAACCTCCACCATGTGGTTCCAGGATTCCACATATTCATCGTCCAGGTTGTGCAACCACTCTCGTGTGTTTCCGGCTAGAGAACTCGGGAAGCGCTTCAAGTAGAGAGCCTCTTGTGGAAATCTGTCTATTTTTATCATATCACAATTCTCCACAAATTGACTTATATGCGTGACTGGGTCTTCATTCTTGAGCCCATGGAATGCATTCGACTTCACCAAGTTGATTAACGCATGATCAATCTTGTATGTCGGAATATTGATCGCCTGCTTCTTGATCGGCCCCTTTGAAGCAGATGAAGAAGAACCCTTGATCTTCTCCCATATTGTCTGTGGCTCTGCCATCTCTTCCTGTTCGGATTCTGAGTCTATTTCTTCCAGATGGTCTTGATTGAAATCCTCCTCATCTTCCGGTCCCTGCAATGGAACCTCTGGTTCCATTTGCGTGTAGTCTGTGCTACGCGTCTGCACCATGCACAATACCTACAAAATGAAAATTTAAGTTCAGTACCGTGCTAGATGACTACAAAAACTGGAAAGATAGACTAAAAAATTTAAGAATGATTTCAAAATAAATAAAAATAAGAAGTGGCCTAGAGTGGCCGTTTGTAGCACTCGTAGTGCCACCAACTGCCGTGTCCCTGGCAACGGCGCCAAAAACTTGACACGCTTTTTACGTGCGTGGAAACTCAAGTGTACGCGTCAATGTAATATAGGCCTTTGTGAGGCCCGAGTCGAACTCAGGGACACTGAATTATCGGAGACTACTACTAACTACGCGCAATCATCTAGACCGATTAAAAAGTTGGAAGTTTTTGAAAAATTAAAAGAAAATGAAATAAAACAAAACAATCGGTTAAAGGTTTAGTTTTAATCAATTCAAGTGGGAATCGTTAGGATTGCGGTTTCACCGCGGGTTCTCATTGTATGAATTTCTATTTAGTCACTCAGATTTATCTCTCTATCCGGGTAGTGGCCTAAAATCAGAATTGCCCACTGTCATGGTACAATTCACTACCTATGTCTAGGTTGGTTCCACCGTCATAGGAACCTATACCCTAAACTAGGTGCATTAGAGTCGATCTCTCGGTATCCACCATTAACCTTACGCCACCTTGTTCAAGGGATTTGTCAATTAATGTAAATTCTGTCTCTTTTAACCCATTAATTCTTCTTTCAAAGTAATTAAGGGCATTAGATTATTATTATGGTGATCAAGAATAACAATATAATTGAGAAAATGAAATTATACCACGGATTTGAGAGATAAATGATGAATTACTATGCTAAAATTGTCATACAATGATTTCCCGGATTACTCCCTGTCCTAAAGACAAAGGGGATTAACCCCGCATGTTCATCTCAAAGTAAAACATGGTAGAGAAAAGGGGAAACATGAGAAAAACGTGATTGAGTGGTGAAACCCCTGAACGGAGAAGATCCAAGTGCTCCTTGGCGTAGAATCTGTGTTCTCCCGCCTTTCGGTGGTGGAAAATGTCTTCTTCGGCATCCGGAACGGCTGGGGCCGCTTCTGGGCTCCGTTCTTCTCTCCACACCTTCTCGGGACGTGTGCAGCGGCTAATGACGTGATGGATTGCTCTTAGCCGCCGTCATTAGGTATAATCCCCGAGTTAGGTCCTCAAAATATCACAGCCGTCCGATTTAGATCAATCTGAAACCAACTTGTATCTAATGGTGTCGATGCTATCGACGCGAGTCGATAGTATCGACCTTGCGCGGTATCGGCTGATCTTCTTTTCTTTTCTCTGTCGCGACTGATGCTAGCTCGATACCTAGTTTAGGGTATACCTAACTCGGGGATTATACCTAATGACGGCGGCCAAGAGCAATCCATCACGTCATTAGTCGCTGCACACGTCCCGAGAAGGTGTGGAGAGAAGAACGGAGCCCAGAAGCACGCCCCAGCCGTTCCGGACGTCGAAGAAGACGTTTTCCACCACCGAAAGGCGGGAGAACGCGGATTCTACGCCAAGGAGCACTTGGATCTTCTCCGTTCAGGGGTTTCACCACTCAATCACGTTTTTCTCATGTTTCCCCTTTTCTCTACCATGTTTTACTTTGAGATGAACATGCGGGGCTAATCCCCTTTGTCTTTAGGACCGGGAGTAACCCGGGAAATCATTGTATGACAATTTTAGCATAGTAATTCATCATTTATCTCTCAAATTTGAGGTATAATTTTGTTTTCTCAATTATATTGTTATGCTTGATCACCATAATAATAATCTAATGCCCTTAATTACTTTGAAAGAAGAATTAATGGTTGAAAAGAGACAGAGTTTACATTAATTGACAAATCCCTTGAACAAGGTGGTGTAAGGTTAATCGTGGATACCGAGAGATCAACTCTAATACACCTAGTTTAGGGTATAGGTTGCTACGACGGTGGAACTGACCTAGACATAGGTAGTGAATTGTACCACGACAGTGGGCAATTCTAATTTCAGGCCACTACCCGGATAGAGAGATAAATTTGAGTGACTAAATAGAAATTCATACAATGAGAACCCGCGGTGAAACCGCAATACTATAGATCGTCACTTGAATTGATTAAAACTAAGCTTTTGTCTTTTTCCGTCGCTGAAGCTCCTCATGTTGATAGTATCGACTTTAGTGTCGATAGTATCGACTATCTTCTTGCCAGCAACCTGATGGTACGTCGATACCATCGACTTTGCCATCGATGGCATCGACTCTGTGCTGCTCTTTGTGGCTGGCAACCTGTGGTCGTGTCGATGGTATCGACAGCAACAGATATTCATTTTTCCTGAAATTACAACACAAAACCACATAAGCCGGAATAAAACATATTATTGTAATCATTTATGCTCATAAATACTAAAATAAGGGAGATTTGATATTGAGAAGAAGCATAGACCAAAGTAAATGAATCATGCAATATTAACCACCAAAATGACTAATAAATGCATAAAACACAAATAAAACAAGTCTATAAATGCCACTCAAAATCATCGCATCAAGCTCTCTCTCGGTTACCAAAACCAGAGAGAACGACAACTTTCCAGAGCAACTGGTTGCACTGAGTTGTAGTCTGAGAAGCCCCCAATACCCCTATATATATAGGAGGGTCATGGGACAGGGTTCTCCATCCCGGGCAATATGGGACTAAAAGCAGGAGTAGAAGGGTTCGAGATTTTCCACAAAAGCAACCAACCCACAACCTGAACCGATCGTTTCACAATTGAAATGGTCGTCTGGACCCTCCAGCCGATCGGTTGGACACCCCAGCTGATCGTTTGGATCCATGAGTCGATCGGTTGGACACTCCAGTCGATCGGTTCATGATCTTGGTTCAACTCAAACTGACTTTCCTTCTTTTGTTTCTAATTGGTATCGAATACCAATCATATTTCCCAATCAAATTGGGCAAGTGAAACGAAAGGAAAATTCTCACCGACCTGACTTTCCCAACTTGCTCGGTTGCACCATTTGAACCAATCGGTTCAACACTTGAACCACTCATTTCACTCTGTACATGATCCGATCGGCTCAACACTTGAGCCGACCGGTTCAGCAACCTCAGTCGACCGGTTCATCACATGAACCGATCAGTTGGGAGTGCAGGTTGTGCAGAATCAGTCAATTGCGATTTCAATCAATCTGATACTCCAATCAATGTGTCCAACACCTTGAACATTATGATATTGAGCCATCAATTGATTGAGTGTTTAATTGAACTACTAAACTCCGTTAGTAATCAATCTAAACATTGCTTGTGGACAAAACTCCTCTTTGTTGGCTAAATTGACATTAGCATAATCCCTTTTGTTTTGATAATGACAAACATTTCATTCTTGTGGTTTTAACGTGCTATTTGAGTATTTCAGGAACAAGCATATAAGGTGGTGGATAACAAAGACTTGGAAGAAACAATTTGATAAAATCGCTTTATTTTCATGATTGTAATCAAATGTAAATGCTTGTACAAGTATATAATGTACAAGTAATTAGATATCATGTAAAATCAAGCGTTTAGATCTTCCCTATCCACTCACAACACTTAGATAGGCCATTCCCCAAGATAGTATCACAATTGCACATTGATACACACACTTAGTAAATGAATACATTGAGTCAGTAATATTCTCGGTCGACAAATCGTCGATCGAGAAAATATCGGTCGACAAATCTTTGACCGAGAAACTCTCGGTCGACAAAATCTTCGATCGAGAATAGACCCTAGTAGCCGTTAGACCAAGCAGACAAAGTGGTTGGGAGTTGGAAATGAACGTTGTAAACACTTGCTCCAGGAGGTCCCTCAGTCGACAAATCTTCGACTGAGAAGGACTCTCGGTCGACAAATTGTCGATCGAGAAAAGTTCTGTCTGCACTTTTCAGGGTCAATTAATTAGCCGTTGCAAATGCAATTAGTGGACACATAACGGCTAGTTGAGCACTAAGAACCCCCTAGAAAGTGTCTAGAATGTCCTTAAGCACTTGTAGGTCATTCCTATAAATAGGACATGCCTTAGGACACCTAAATACACCCAAGCTACACATGTGCTACACTTGAGATTGAATACTCATTGGCAATCTGTTTCGAGCAATAGAGCAATTCCTACATTGGCTATTCATTCCCATTGCTCCAACTTCGTGTCCTATAGGCTAGTATCTCCTATCCACAACACTTACACTTCTACATACATTCGTTAGGAGATCAAAATGCTTGATATAGGAAATCAAGCCTTGAGCTACAAGTGGTATTGTAATTTTTGTTTTCTTTCTTGTTCCTTTGTATCTTTTGTATTCTCCTTGCTACTCCTAGGGTTGGAGGATGCGAATTGGAGAAGGTTCTTCTCATAGGAGAAGGTGGACTTCAAGCTACTTCAAGAAGGCTATCGCAACGGGAAGCTACTTCAAGAAGGTTATTGCAACGGGAAGCTACTTCAGGAGGAAGGCTGCTTCAAGGTTGGTGCAATTGCTTCTAGGTGAAGGCTGCTTCAAGGTTGGTGCGATTACTTCGAGGTGAAGGCTGCTTGAAGGGTTTAGGGAGAGAATTGTAATTTTATGTAAAGCCCTTGCGAGGTAATAAAATTAAATTCTTTCCGAATCCCGGTTGGGTAAGCAACCGGGTAGTGGACTGACTGCCTTAGTATTTGCTAAGGTAGGAACCACTCTAAATCCTTGTCCCCTTGTCCAATATTTTTGTGATTGGTTGTTTGAGTTAAATAATTGTTTAAAATGGTTTAAAACTCTATTCACCCCCCCCCCTCTAGTAGTTTTTCACTCTTCCAGGTTAAATCCTATGTGTGTGACCCTGCAGGTCCATTTCACATTGGCAGTGAAAGTCCATAACACCTATGACTTCACAAGAAATTAGCGGTGCCTAGTCACACATCATTGCTACCCAAGTGAAAGGAGAAAGTTGGAGAACAACTTTCAATCCTACAATCCGTTAATGGTGTTACAACGAATGTATAATTCCTTTGTCACTGATATCCCGAATGAACTCGAGGCATGGAATAGTCATCCTGTCAACGTTCATTCACTTTCTTGATCTCAGAGCAGATTGAACGAGATATGTATGACATCAATATCACATACTGATTCACACATGCGTGTGCACGCCTATCTCAATCCTACTCATCAAGTGGCCTTGGATATCAAACTCCCTTAGGAGGGACAAATCCCATATCTATTACTCACCCCTCAAAAGCCCCATGTGTCAAAGCCACCCAATCATCACCTTTATAACAACCCATGTTTCAGGACTGTGTTTGATGATGTCAAAGTGTACCCAACGACATGTGTTGAGTGTAGTGATTTTAGGTCAAAGAATCACATTCACCACCATCACTATGAGTACTAACTGTGACTACCATGTCATGGTTCCATGTGTCAAACTCACGGTGGGTCTGTCTGGTATACTTGTTCTCTAACAAGTACCTATGTGTTTGGTTTGATATCTCTATATCATGACTAATGAGATTCTGTCATCAACCAACACCACAGTCTAGTCTTGTGTGTCATTGCTATCTATCTACCTTCCACAATGACATCCGACTAGGGACATAACAAGAATGTACAAACTCTTAGCATTTGTATGATCTCATCGTTCATGTCCTTAACCTGAAGGCATACGTCATTGAGTATTGTCATTCTCTAGACATTCAATATGTTCTATCACTATCTCATATGACTGAACCAGAAAGAATTGGAAGCTTGCCTTTGATGTTTATCAAATCAATCTTAATGTATCCCACCAATCATCCCATGATTGGCTCTCAGGGAATACACACCAACAAATCCTCCATCAATCCAGCCACCACCTCCATTTTCATCCTCCACCCCATCTACAACCATCCCACCCAAACACCCATGAAAATCCACCAAATCTCACCCAAAACCATTAGCCAATCCATCCTCCACCATCACAACAAACCATTCTAACCCATTCCACCCATCCCTCATCATCCATTTTGCCTTCTCTTAAAAATTCAAAAATCACAACTTTACCACTACCTCCACATAATGAAGGGGATAGACAAGGCTATCAAGAAGGGGGCTCAGAAGGTCCTTGAGGTGATCACTGGAGGAAAAGTGCACACCAAGAGAGCCTCCTCTCAAGTCTGTATTCCATCCCACACTCCATCACCATCAAATTCCATTTCCCAATCGCTCCATCGTTCGGCCCTTGTAAGTGCATCCCGCACCCGGTCGTCAAAAAACCACCACATAACCAATGAGACCTATTAGGAAGAGGAAGAGGAGGCATTTGAAGAGAACCTCAACGCCATGAATGATGAAGTTGAGCCAGAGGTCACTACTCACCAAAAGAGGGGCAAGGGGCTGCAGTCCCATCTTCATCGAGGGTACCTCCATGAACTATGCTACCTCACCACTCTACCTCTTAATTGGAGGAGAGGCCACGACAGCAATCACAGGCAAGGTGGAAATTGATGATTGAAGAGGAGGATGAGCCAAAACAATACCCTGAGCAATGGGTATCACTCAATCTTGACACAAGATCAGGGTCAAGATCCTACCAGGCTGTTGAAGAAGAATATGGTACTAGTGAGGAAGAGTTGGATTCTAAGCCAGAGGATACCTTGGCCTACGTGGAGGCATTTAGATTGAAAAGTTTTGGTAAAGCACTTATGGGGACTTCTTATCGCAGAGGGCAAAGAAAAATGCAAATAACACCCATTCATCCTGAATGCATGTCAAGGAGAGTCATCTCCACAAGTTATGGGTGCAACAAGGTGATTGAAGACATGGGAATTAAAGTAGAGGTGGAAAGGAAGCTGAAGAAAATTAGTTTTTGGAAGGTGATTTTCACTACACAAACCACATATGTGGATTTGACTCAGTAGTTTTTCTCCACACTAAAGAAGTTCAAGGTAAAAGGGGAGGAAGCCATCAAGTTTGGAATGTTCAATAAAATACACATGTTGACTGCTTCTGAATTGAACTTCATCATTGAAAAGGACCCTGAAGAAGCCAACAAAATGAATGATGGCATAATTGAGAGAGAGGTTGACTTAGACTATGGTGACTTCTAGCACAATTTGATAGCAGATCTGACATATACAGCTGGAAAATCAAAGACTATGTTCATCAGTAATCCCTTGGGTAGATATTTGCATAAAGTCTTCACCAACACAATTGTAGGGAGGTGTGACAACTAGGGAATAATTTCACAAAAGGACCTCTTTGTTTTACTTGGAATAAATAAGAAGTTACACATTAACCTAGGGTCGCTCTTAATAGAACACATGAGGACTATTCCTTCCAAAAGAAAAAATCCATTTATTATTGGAGGGATTATGACCTCAATCACTCTAGCCCTAGGCTTTGATGTCACCGGACTTAATGAGGCCGAGGGAGCTCAATTTTTTGATTTGAAGTACCTCGTTCACTCTCAAATGATCACAATCAAGAACAAGAGGTCGACATATTATGTGAAATCTATAACACTACAAACAATTCTTGAGTTGCAATATCATGATTTCCCACTCCTCTCTTCGTTAGGGCCCTCAACTTACTACACGACAAGATGAATTGATGGGAGCAAGACAACCCCCAGGAAAACTATAACCCCACTGCTACACATGAAGAAGTGGGAGAATCAAATCCATAGCAAGAGGAAGAAGAGCCAAGAAGATAGACCCAAAGGGTAATAAGAAGGGATGAGGCAACATCCCAGCTACAGGAGCCTTCAGTCAATGTCTATGACATGTCATCCATCCAGGCACAACTTGAAGGCATTCAAAAGACACAATAGGACATGCAGCTCATCTAACAGTACATGTGGCAGGACCAATAGTAGAAGCATCATCAGGTCAACCACTTGTACCACTACCACAGTGCTCAAGAATAGAGAAATCCCAAATGGGGTGAAGACTTTTGGGGTGGTATTTTGAGATATCAAGAGACCTATCCTCCCCCTCATGACACATATTGGGGACACTACTACCAGTTCCCTCTAGATCATCTATGTCCTCCTCCTCTAGAAAGTTCTCATCAATACCAACCAAAGCAGCCATACCAGCCACAACAAGGAGACCTACCTTTTGACCAACAACTCCAGCCTTGATCTTCACCCTACTATCCCTAAACTTTAGTTTCATGCTGAAGAAAGCATGATTCAAAAGTTTGGGGAGGTAGGTCAGTATGTACCGCCCTGACTCTGACTTTGATCTTGCTTAGGCCTGTTCCACCTATTTTTAGATTGTTTGACTTTACACTTTTTAGTGTAGATTTCTTCTTGTTAGCATTCATGCATACATGTAGTTTAATTTCATGCATTTTTGCATAATATTTCAAAAAAATTGCTCTTTTTTCTCTTTCATGTCATGCATTTCATTTTCATGTAGCTTTTGGTAATTTTTGTGTGTTTTAACTAGGATTTGTTGCTTTATGCTTTAATTTCCCTAAATGTAGGTCAAGATGTGATTGAATGCAAATTGGCACCATTTTGGCCAATTTTGCCCAAATTTGAATGTTCTTGCTTAAAAGCATGTTTTACCTTAATCTCCACCATTTGAACTGAAAATGTTAATATTTGACAAATGCATGCCACAATTTTAGAGTTTATTACTATATGGTCTTTATTGTTGACTTTTTACATGTGCATCACCTCTATCAAGTTTGTGAATGTTATGGTTGAATTGTGAATTGAGAAAGCTATGAACGCTTAGAGCTTATGGAATCGTGTGATATAAATGTGAATCTCATATTGTTCACTCATGTGGTTTGATATCATTTGATGAAGTGTTGGATTAGTTTTCATGAAGGAGATTTTATGTTGAGGACTACATGAATGATCCCTCTTTGACCTGAATCTTCTTTCACCATCTTCATACCTCTCTGCCTCATAAAAGGATGCCTTAGTGCACATATTTAGACATAGACACCTCCAAAAGCTTGGGGAGGCCATATCTACATCTCCCAGCTTCACTCTATCCACCATGTGCCCTATCTACAGCAAGGGCAAAATAAAAAGGAAGAAAAGAAAAAGCAAAAAAAAAGATGATCATGTTTAAGATAATCAAAATGAAAAATGACTATTAAAACACTCTAATTTCTTACTACAATCCTTTCTTCCTTTTTCATACCCATTGAGCTAGAAAACATCAAACCTAGCTCACTTTACCCTTTTCTATAGCCATGTGGGTCATTTGGTGCATTTTGAAGCATAAGATTGAATGCATGGAAGCAAAACAACACTCCTAGTCATCATTGAGTAATGCCAACATGAAATGGTTTACCCGGAATTACATGAAGGACATATGGAAAGCTTGTGTATTCTATTCTATATATTCGAAGTTTGTATGCTCAATGATCTTTTCATGATTGGTTTGTGAAAGTGGAGAGGAGAGAGGTGGAACACATGCACTTAGTCACTTCTAAAACTATTTAGTCAATAATCATCTTTTGCAATGCATTATATCATTCTTGTTTGATTGAAAGAAACTAAGAGAAAGATTAAGGTGGAGCATACTTGAGGACAAGTATGTTTTCAGTTTGGGGTGGTGATGTAGCCCTATTTTGGGCTTCATCATGTGTCTATTTGCATGAAAATCACATCTAAACATTGTAGATTACAAGCTATATCCTCCTATATGATCATTTATGGTAAATGCACTTATACCTCCTTTTGTGTGTTTTTCAGGGCACTTATGCATGCATTGATGCATGGAATAGAGATGAAGAACATCTCTGGGTCCTTGCACCCTAAGAGTGGTCCTATCTCTTCCCCAAGCACACTTTTGATGCACAAAAATTAATTATAAGAAAAAGGAGGATAAATGAAGGAGTTGAAGTGGAGATCAGCAGTAAGAAGCCCCAAAATGGTCATGGAAAATCACCACGGTCATGGTGAATTAAGCTCCAAAAGTTATAGCGAAGTTGCCAAATTTGTACATGAATGACCACGGTTGTGGTCAGCAAAATGGCCGTGGTCAGCAAAATGCCTGTGGCTAAGGAGACCCAACTCGCCCATGGCCCATGCCACGACCATTGAAATTTATTCATCAAGACCCCAAAAATTAATAGGGACTCGGCTCATTTGACATGTGAATGACCACGGTCGCGGCCATCAGCACAACCATGGCCCTTGAAGGACACCTCTCCCGTGGTAAACACCACGACTGTGGAGAGCTGAAGACAAGATGACCTCAGAGCGACCTTGCATGTGGCTACCTCCTCCAACAAGACCGGTCATGGTACTAACATGGCCTTGGTACCCTCTACCCGACACGACCATGGAACCCGCCACGGTTGTTGCCACCATACACACTTACATCTCAATTGTACCTACCACTTAAGACATTCCACTACCCATGATCATGCCATGCAACCCCCACCATGGTCGTGGCTCCTCACCACAATCGTGGTGACCACCTAAACCTACACTTTTTCTCCATTGTTTTTCCCATTTTCCCCCACTTACCCTGGTGCCTCTCCAACACCTATATATACATAGGTGGTGGCCATAAGATAAAGTTTAGCTTCCATTAGCCTCTCCATAGATACTCTAGAGCTCCTTCACCCTCTTCCTTGCATTTACTCCACTCACCTACCTCCCACTCCATACTCCACTCCATCTCCACCATACAAACCTAGTTTTCTAGGTTCCTCACCATAATCCCCCATATATCCATCATTTTCACCCATCATGGAGGAGGATCCACGTGCTACAACAGCTAGAAGATGAAAAAGAAGAAGCTACCTTGAGCTCCATGGATTCCTATCCCTTTCTTCTCTTTTCTTTTCTCTTTTATATGAGCATGTCTACATAATCCCCTTGTGGTAGGTTGTTTGGGGTTAAAATGTTACTTTGATACCATGTTAGGGAAAAATAAAATTTAATGAATATATTTCCATTCTATGATGATTGCCTCTTGCTTCTATCTCATTTCCCATTATTTTGCATGTGGTTTGTGCTTCTAAATATGGATTGCTTGTTTTATGATGCTTGATGACACTTAGCTTCTAGGGGAAAATGGAATGTATGTGGCAATCATGGAAAGGGCTCCTCAGCCCAATTAGTGGATCCCTAGCTAGCCCCCTTTGTTTCTACATGCGCTCCCTTCTTCTACAAGTAGGTGTGAGATCTAAGTAGCTAGTCTAAGTGTGATTAGTGCAATTTCCTAGAATTTTCTAAAGTCTAGATGACAAGTAACAAGAGGTGAAACACCCTCATCTCTACTCCCATTCTTACCCTTGTATCCCAATTGTCCTAATACCACTTACCCTAGAAGCCTAAACTTGCCAAGTCCTATTAGAATTACACCAAGATCTAGTTCTCCAACTAGTACAATAGGATATATTCAAATAGCACATGCCTTGTTGTTTCGTTTGGTAATCTAGAGTGAAGATATAAAACTTGCTTGTTATGTAACCTCCCCCAACTAATATCAAAGTATCATTCCCAAGCGGCCCACCTATTCATCTTATTGCTTAAAACCCACCTTTGTCATCTTAGCTTGTTAATTCTAGTTTAGTTAATTGCCTTTGTTACTTCTTAGCTAATTGCTTAGTTCTTGATAGTTAGGTCTTGCTTAAGTAGTTAGGGCTCTTTTGAGCTTGCTTGTGTTAATTTAGTGAATTAGTGATAATTTAGGCTCTTGCTTTCTTTATTACTTAGCTTGCCTCTTATTTGATGATTTGTCTTGCTAGTTTAGTGTACTTCTCCTTACTCTCGCTTAGTTGCTTGCTTAGCTTAGTTTCTTAGTCTTAACTTGCTTAGGATAATCTAGGATTTCTACTAATCTAGTTTCTGTGACACCTCATCACACTAAACGAGATTACTCAAAACTCAAAAATATGATCAACTACTAATTAATCACATTGTCAAAAATGCAGAATAATTAAAACTGATTCCAAAGGTGTAAACAAACTTTAGAACATTTACAAAATGTCCATCATTCCATTCTCATATACTGTATCAAGCATTTGCATAAGGGTCCAAAGACCTCAGTCACATCTTGCATACAAAAGATATTTCACATGTACATGCCATATATTTACAAACATTGGCATATGACCAAAATCTCGTGTCGATACAAGTATATCGTCTAGAAAGCACATCCCATACCAGGACCTGAGAGTACAGGGACGACACTAGGACTGTACTACTAACATCTATAACTGGCATCTACAACTAACCAACCTTCTGAATCTATTGATCACCAGGTTGGTTCTCTTCCACAGCACGACCTCAACCTCGTTGCCCGCGACCACCTAAAAAAAATGTGGTTACCCACGGGTGAGACCCAGTCCCAGCGAGAGATATAACTCTCTCCAACATATATTGATTATAACATATTAATTGACATTAAATGAACTGAGAAGATATAGAAATGAATAAGCAATTTAAGCAGATTGAGTAGGTTAAGCATACTAAGCCATTAAACAAATTAATTTGACAAGAAGTATAATTACTCAAATGTCATATAATATCATCTTGTAAACACTGAATAATATAAGGACTAGTTAAAGACTAATCAAGCAATGGGAGACGTATTTAACCCTAGTCAGTATACTACACGGCTTATATCACTTCTTTTATTACATTGCCCTGAGGGATTTGAGAAATACCACTCAAGTACCAACTGACCACTACTAAGTCGAAATCAGTGCCATACAAGATCTAGGAAGAGCCGGACTCCTAAGATCTTCTCTGCCCCCGGTCAGTACGGGTCCGCCACAGTGACACATAAGGTCAACTGCTAACAGCCTAGTCCGTCCTTGGTATAGGTCACGACACTAGTGAAAGGAGGTGGGTACGCATACCCTACCATCCGAGGTACAACCATAGTTGTCCTCCAATCTCATCACATATATAATCATCCAGACACGATCGCAGTCGTTCCCAAACTGAGGGCTAGGTATGACCACAGACATCCTCCCTAAACACTTGAATTCAGGATGACAAGCACCCCGCATACTCATCAGTATGCGCTCCGAGTTTCCCTTAGGAATACTCGTTTCACCATCTGGCAAGTCCTGACACTCAGATGGATCTATGGCACAGGGCTCTACATGATTAGGGTTACACTTGATTAATTACTGCCAATTGAATGCATTAAGGCTTTATCATACAAGTGGACATTCAAACCCTAATTATTTTCTAACAAGAATATATGTATAATGATTTCAAGGGATATAAAACATTTGATATATAAATCTTAATCACATTACCACATCCTATCATTCATTGAAAATTAATGGACCACACTTATCATGATACTATTTCAAGATACCAATATCTTATTACAAGTTCCAGGGTTTTAACCCTTATAGGAACATAAAGAGGATTTCACATCAATCATGGCTTCAAACAACCCAAAGGTCATTAAGACCATCACATTATTCATAGTAAGGTTATCATCATCATTCCATGCCTTAAACAAGGCTCAAAAGATCATTAGCACATGTTTGTCCGTAAATATTAACATGGAAAGGCACTGTGATATTGAAATAGTACTACATCGTGGTTTCAACACAACAAGAGTATAATTCATTATCACATTTATCATTCAAGAGGTCTGATTATAACCAATTAACATCAAATAATTACATCAAGGTTAGGTATAACAAGCTAGATCACATGGGAGTTACACATCCACTTATTATAGTGATTTATCAAATATAACTATATAATGGCAAAGGTAATGCTACCAATTAATGGTATTGAACCATTGAATCATCTTCACTAGGACCCACATATAATAACATGTGATTTATTCTAATCCATTGGATGTTAAAGCATCCAATATTATTCATTGGATTAGGTTCATTGTTCAAGGTTATCAATTGAAGTATAGGTCTAACCATTAGATCAATTGAACCAAGGAACCATTGGTTCAAGGTATAGTCAAATATACCATTACAGTACTAATTCATCATATATGGTGATGACCAGATCCACCATTAATTGTGATCATTAGGTCACCATTGGTTTCTAGATCAGTAATACATTCAATTAACATCATCATATAATAAGCCAATATCATCATCGATTGATAACATCATTAAAATACTTAGTGGATGATAATTAAATGTATAATTGAGTCAAAACTTGTACTAAGGTGGTAACCATAGGTTGTCACTATAAATTTGACACCCTTGATCACGAACATAAGTTGCTAAGATAGCAACACTATTGGTTGTTAAATGGTATAACAATCAATTATGTGATAGGAAAGGAAATAGCTTAAAAACCCTAATTTGAACCATCATTTTTTTTGTACATAATGCCATAGGTTGTTGCTATCAACCTGTCCCAAATCCTGTTACACCTTATAAAGGCTTTACACATGTTTACAGGTTCATATAGAACTGGAATAAAATAGGAAACACCACAAAATTCGTAATTCTAAACAAGCATGATTCCACTATGCTTAGATCATCACATTCAAGCATAATCATGAACTAACAAGCTTCAAATAAGAAATATAAGTGAAGAATGTTATATAACTCGCCTCTATAGAGTAGTTCAGATATCCAACAGAAAAAATCTCGAGCAAATAGGGCAAGGAAACCTTTGATTCAGATCTGAACTTGGCCAACTATGCAATTCTCTCCACAAACAAGCAAAACCCTAGAAAAGAGACAAGAAGGAAGGAGTTTTGAGTTCTAGGGGAACTTTCACCATGGAAAACCATGGTTCCGACCTGGAGAGATGTAGGAGGAAGATAAACAAAGAATTGGACGGAGGAAATAAGGAAAACCTTACACTTTTAGGTCAATATCACTAGGGGGAAGCTTCATACACCCAAAAAGAGAATCAATTTCAACCCTAGAATTTGTTTCCAAGAGGATCCCCACCTTCTTCTTCCTTGGGCAGCAAAAATCACAGCTGAACAGAGGGAGGACGAGGCTGGGAGAAGGAGGGAGAGAATGTAGAGCAAATGGCTCGTTTGTGGGCTTTTGGATAAGTATATAACACTTTAATATTAAGAAAAAGAAAAAAATTAAAATTCTAGTATATATCCAAGTATCCATGGCTTTATATTATTAAAAATACATAAGCACACACACACACAGCTCTCCCACCGTCCCTATAGACCTGCTTGGTTTGCCTTTGACGAAATTCTCAGCCAATCACATAATTCCTTAGTTGATAGCTACTAAAGGTAGCTCATCCATGAAGGGAAAAACCCTAAAATGCCCTTGATAAAAACACCTTCAAACCATGGCTCAAATAGGATCCTCATGGTTCAAGAATCTCAAGAATGATAATATAACAAATAAGGAACATAATTTATGTGACAAATTGCAAAGAAAACCCCTCAATTGGGTAAATTGCAAAAAAGTCCGAAATGTACAAAAAATTGCATAACTTTCTCAAACAGTGTCCAAATTGGACCAAATTTGAAACTTAAGCTTGTGTTATGATTTCAAAACATATCAAAAGGTTATATTAGAGTTATAAGCATTCAATTATGGTAATTAAGCTCCTTCAACTCATTAAGAAAGTTCAGGGGCCTTACAACTATAAACCCCTAACAAGGATTTCGCCCCGAAATCCTACACAAAAAGAGATGGGTATTTTCTACGCATCTCATTCTCTAGTTCCCATGTGGCTTCCTCAATGCAACGGTGATTCCACAAAACTTTCACTAGTATTATATCCTTTCTCTTCAGCTTTTTCACCCTTTTATCCAAGATCAACACAGGACCCTCAACATAGGAAATATCCTCATCTAACTCAACCTCTACTGGTTGGATTGTCTGGTCAGTATCTGGATGGCATTTCCTCAACATAGAGACGTGAAAGACATTATGCAATCTATGTAGCTCTGGTGGTAGTTCCAACTTATATGCTACCTTTCCAACACGAGCTAGGATAGGGTATGGTCCCATAAATCTAGGAGCCAACTTACCCTTCTTTCCAAACCTCAATACACCTTTCCAAGGAGAAATCTTAAGATATACTCTGTCTCCCACTTGGAATTCAAGTGATCTGCGTCGGTTGTCTGCATAAGATTTTTTCCTATCCTGGGCTGCTTTCAACTATTGTTGTATCACTTTAATCTTTTCTGTAGTCTGTTGTACTAGCTCAGGACCCAAAAGTTGATATTCACCTGTCTCATACCAACAAAGAGGAGACCGACATAGTCTACCATATAGAGACTCATAAGGAGCCATATCTATGCTTCTTTGATAGCTATTGTTGTACGCAAACTCTATCAGAGTTAGATGTACATCCCAACTACCAAGAAATTGCAGCACACATGCCCTCAAGAGATCCTCTAAAGTCTGAATAGTCCTTTCAGATTGGCCATCGGTCTGTGGATGAAAAGTTGTGCTGAATCTCAGCTGTGTTCCCATTGCTGAATGCAGACGCTCCCAAAAATGACTTGTAAATTGTGGACCTCTGTCAGAAACTATAGTCACTGGAATGCCATGCAAACAGACTATCTCATCAACATATATTTGTGCCAGTTTCTCTGCTGTAAATGTTGTTTTAACTGGAAGAAAATGAGCTAACTTAGTCAATCAATCTACTATCACCCATATGGAATCATGACCCTTGGTTGTCCTAGGAAGACCAACCACAAAGTCCATAGTAATATGATCCCATTTCCACTGTGGTATTGGTAAGGGTTGCAATGTCCCTGCAGGTTTTTGGTGCTCAGCCTTCACCTGCTGACAAACTGGACATTTGGCAATGAACTTTGCCACATCACGCTTTAGACCTGGCCACCAATACATGTCTTTCAAGTTTTGGTACATCTTGGTACTTCCAGGATGCATTGCATACATGGAGGAGTGAGCCTCCTCAAGTACCATCTTCCTCAACCCATCAACATTAGGAATTACTATCCTATTATGGTAACAAATTGTACCATCATCTGCCTCATGAAAGCCATCATACTTTTCACTACCAATCCCCGATCGGATATTCTGTATCACAGTGTCATTTTGTTGTGCATCATGAATCTGTTGTCTCAAGGTAGGTTTCACTTGTAACTGTGCCACCAATCCTGCCAGCAAAGAAACTTCTAGATGTACATTCATCTGGCGAAGAGACACTAGCATGTCTCTCTTATGGCACATCAAGGAATTTAATTGTGCATTACCTACCATTGATGATGAAGATGACTTTCTACTCAATGCATCAGATACCACATTAGCTTTTCCTGGATGGTAGTCTATTGTGCAATCATAATCCATAATCAGTTCCATCCATCTCCTCTGCCTCATATTCAACTCCTGTTTTGAGAAGATATACTATAGATTCTTATGGTCAGTGAAGATCTGACACTTTTCACCATAAAGATAGTGTCTCCAGATCTTTAAGGCATGGACCACTGCTGCAAGCTCCAAATCATGTGTTGGGTAATTCTCCTCATGTTTCTTAAGCTGTCGTGAAGCAAAAGAAATCACATTTTTATCTTGCATCAACACACATCCCAACCCATTCTTTGAAGCTTCACAAAAGACAATATAACCTTTCCCTTGCTCTGGAAGTACTAACACTGGTGCACTAGTCAACTTTTCCTTCAAAAGATGGAAAGAACGTTGACACTTGTCATTCCAAGAAAAAGGAACATCCTTCCTGGTTAACCTAGTTAGGGGTAACGCTATAGAACTGAAGTCTTTGATGAACCTCCTATAGTAGCCTGCCAGACCTAGGAAGCTACGGATCTCTGTCGGTGTTTTTGGCTGCTCCCACTCTAGTACAAATTCTACTTTCTTGGGATCAACACAAATGCCTTTTGCAGATATAACATGGCCCTGAAAAGACATTTCAGCTAACCAGAATTCACACTTGCTGGATTTAGCATATAGTTGGTGCTGCATCAACAAAGTCAATGCCTTTCGAAGGTGTTGCTCATGTTGATGACTATCCTTGGAGTATATCAAAATATCATCTATGAACACGACAACACACTGATCAAGATAAGGTCTAAACACCCTATTCATTAGATCCATAAAAGATGCAGGTGCATTGGTTAGCCCAAACGGCATAACCACAAACTCATAATGACCATACCTAGTCCTAAAGGCTGACTTAGGTATGTCATCAGCCTTAATTCTCAACTGATGGTAACCTGACCTCAGGTCTATCTTTGAAAACACAGTGGCACCTCTCAACTGGTCAAAAAGATCATCAATCCTTGGAAGAGGATACTTATTCTTTATTGTCACCTTGTTCAACTGTCTATAGTCTATACACAACCTCATTGACCCATCCTTCTTTTTAACAAACAACACAGGAGCACCCCAAGGGGAAGTGCTCGGCCTGATAAACCCCTTCTCTAACAGTTCTTGTAACTGTTTCTTTAACTCTTCATCTCTGTTGGTGCCATTCTGTATGCTGACTATGCTATGGGTTGTGTTCCAGGAACAAGATTGATCTCAAACTCAATCTCTCTAGGAGGGGGAATGCTAGGAAATTCCTCAGGAAAGACATCCTCAAATTCTCGCACAACTGGTACCTCCTGGATACTAGGACCTACTACCTTGGTATCCACAACATGGGCTAAGAAAGCCTCACATCTTTGTCTCATCAAATGCTCAGCTGTCATGGCTGACATCAAACATGTAGGAAGAATCTTCCTATCACCCTGAAAAATCCACTGTACATCTCCATCATGGAACGTCGCCACCTTAGTACTACAATCCAAGACTACCTTGTATTTTTCCAAGGTATCCATTCCAAGGATTACATCAAAACCATGCATGTCAAGTGGCAGAAGATCCACTTGAATGTGGTGTCCAGAAAAAGAAATAACACAAGAAGAGCACACTTCTCGCAACTCAGCAAAATCAACCAAAGGAGTCTCCAATCGCAGAATATCAGATCTAAGACTAACAAGTAGATAACAACTATCTATCACCTCTCTAGTGATAAAAGAGTGTGTTGCACCCGGGTCTACTAACACAGATATGAAACAAGAAGCAGACATATCAGAATGAAATAACTCCATCTGACCTGTCACGACTCGTGGATTGACCACTGCTTCTGGCTGGGTCATGGCATAGAACCTAGCTGTCGCCTGCTTCCGTCCACGTCCTCTACTCGCCTGTCCTGAGGATCCTGCATGGGATGCCTGACCACGTCCTCTGCCACTACCACTACTAAACTGTCATTGTTGTGGACCTTGTTGACTTTGCCTTGGCTGCTGAGTCACCTCCTCAACCTTCATAGGGCAATTCCATCTAATATGCCCTGTCTGTCCACATTGATGACACACTCGGTTATCACTATGTGGTCTAAATGGCCCTGTAACTGAGACTGATGATGAACTGCGAGCTCCTTCCAGTGGAAAACTGTGACCTCTACCCCGACTCGGGGTCCATTGTGATGGTGCATGTGATCTTGGTTCAGTGAAGGTTGACCTTGGTTGTGACAGCGGTGGGAAAAATCTTGGCTTCTTAAAGCCTCTAGATGATTGCCCTTGAAACTGCATAGGTCGCTTCTTAGCATTAGCGTCACGCTTCTCTATGGAAGACCTCTCAATCCTCCTGACAGATTCCACAAAGGTGGAAAACCTTTCCCTATTCTCCAAGGCTGATGTTGTAGTAGTCAACTCTGTACTCAAACCCTTCTCAAATCTCTGAATCCTTTCCTTGTCTGTTGCTGCCATGTGTGGGCAGAACCTCAGAATTTCCATAAACTTTGATTCATACTCATTGATAGTCATAGCTCCTTGATGAATCTTCTCGAACTGAGAGATTTTCTCATCTAGGTAGGTCTCTGGAAAATATCAACTAACAAATTCCCTCTGAAACTCCTCCCATCCTATCACAACTCCTGGCCTTTTCTCCTCTTCTATGGCCCACCAGTGGCCAGCACTACCCTTCAACAAGTATACGACATGCTTAACTTTGTCTTCTTCAGTGATGTTTAGGATTTTGAAAGCTTTTTCCAACTCAGTCAACCACATGTCAGTGTCTGCTGGATCAGAAGTACCTGCATATTCAATCGCCCCAACACGTCTAAGACGTTCAAATGTCTTCCCAACACCTTGGGACTCCACATTGGAGGTGGCTGCCCTAGCTGGAGGTGCTGGAGCTCTGTCAGCGATATGTGTGATTGTGGCCATCATCTGTCTAAACATATGCTGAAACTCAGGATTGGCCATCATTGTCGGGTCTAGATAAGGCAATGTGGGCTGCTCTGGCCCTGCTTCTGGCACTCTCTCATCACGTGGCTGCCTCACTGCACCTCCTCCAGGTGCAACATAACTACTCTCAACATGTTCTTCATGTCCTCCAGACATATCTGCATAAGCATAAACTATGATCAGATATGTTGGATACATAAGAACAGACTCAAACCTAAGTCCTATGTCCATGTAGACTCAGTAAACCTAGAGCTCTGATACCAACATAACTGTGACACCTCATCACACTAAACGAGATTACTCAAAACTCAAAAACACGATCAACTACTAATTAATCACATTGTCAAAAATGCGGAATAATTAAAACCAATTCCAAAGGTGTAAACAAACTTTAGAACATTTACAAAATGTCCATCATTCCATTCTCATATACTGTATCAAGCATTTGCATAAGGGTCCAAAGACCTCAGTCACATCTTGCATACAAAAGATATTTCACATGTACATGCCATATATTTACAAACATTGGCATATGACCAAAATCTCGTGTCGATACAAGTATATCGTCTAGAAAGCACATCCCATACCAGGACCTGAGAGTATAGGGATGACACTAGGATTGTACTACTAACATATATAACTAGCATCTACAACTAACCAACCTTCTGAATCTATTGATCACCAGGTTGGTTCTCTTCCACAGCACGACCTCGACCTCGTTGCCCACGACCACCTAAAAAAAATGTGGTTACCCACGGGTGAGACCCAGTCCCAGCGAGAGATATAACTCTCTCCAACATATATTGATTATAACATATTAATTGACATTAAATGAACTGAGCAAATATAGAAATGAATAAGCAATTTAAGCAGATTGAATAGGTTAAGCATACTAAGCCATTAAACAAATTAATTTGACAAGAAGTATAATTACTCAAATGTCATATAATATCATCTTGTAAACACTGAATAACATAAGGACTAGTTAAAGACTAATCAAGCAATGTGAGACGTATTTAACCCTAGTCAGTATACTACACGGCTTATATCACTTCTTTTATTACATTGCCCTGAGGGATTTGAGAAATACCACTCAAGTCCCAACTGACCACTACTAAGTCGAAATCAGTGCCATACAAGATCTAGGAAGAGCCAGACTCCTAAGATCTTCTCTGCCCCCAGTCAGTACAGGTCCGCCACAGTGACACATAAGGTCAACTGCTAATAGCCTAGTCCGTCCTTGGTATAGGTCACGACACTAGTGAAAGGAGGTGGGTACGCATACCCTACCATCCGAGGTACAACCATAGTTGTCCTCCAATCTCATCACATATATAATCATCGAGACACGATCACAGTCATTCCCAAACTGAGGGCTAGGTATGACCACAGTCATCCTCCCTAAACACTTGAATTCAGGATGACAAGCACCCCGTATACTCATTAGTATGCACTCCGAGTTTCCCTTAGGAATACTTCTTCACCATCTGGCAAGTCCTGACACTCAGATGGATCTATGGCACAGGGCTCTACATGATTAGGGTTACACTTGATTAATTACTGCCAATTGAATGCATTAAGGCTTTATCATACAAGTGGACATTCAAACCCTAATTATTTTCTAACAAGAATATATGTATAATGATTTCAAGGGATATAAAACATTTGATATATAAATCTTAATCACATTACCACATCCTATCATTCATTGAAAATTAATGGACCACACTTATCATGATACTATTTCAAGATACCAATATCTTATTACAAGTTCCAGGGTTTTAACCCTTATAGGAACATAAAGAGGATTTCACATCAATCATGGCTTCAAACAGCCCAAAGGTCATTAAGACCATCACATTATTCATAGTAAGGTTATCATCATCATTCCATGCCTTAAACAAGGATCAAAAGATCATTAGCACATGTTTGTCCGTAAATATTAACATGGAAAGGCACTGTGATATTGAAATAGAACTACATCGTGGTTTCAACACAACAAGAGTATAATTCATTATCACATTTATCATTCAAGAGGTCTAATTATAACCAATTAACATCAAATAATTACATCAAGGTTAGGTATAACAAGCTAGATCACATGGGAGTTACACATCCACTTATTATAGTGATTTATCAAATATAACTATATAATAGCAAAGGTAATGCTACCAATTAATGGTATTGAACCATTGAATCATCTTCACTAGGACCCACATATAATAACATGTGATTTATTCTAATCCATTGGATGTTAAAGCATCCAATATTATTCATTGGATTAGGTTCATTGTTCAAGGTTATCAATTGAAGTATAGGTCTAACCATTAGATCAATTGAACCAAGGAACCATTGGTTCAAGGTATAGTCAAATCTACCATTACAGTCCTAGTTCATCATATATGGTGATGACCTGATCCACCATTAATTGTGATCATTAGGTCACCATTGATTGCTAGATCAGTAATACATTCAATTAACATCATCAAATAATAAGCCAATATCATCATCGATTGATAACATCATTAAAATACTTAGTGGATGATAATTAAATGTATAATTGAGTCAAAACTTGTACTAAGGTGGTAACCATAGGTTGTCACTATAAATTTGATACCCTTGATCACGAACATAAGTTGCTAAGATAGCAACACTATTGGTTGTTGAATGGTATAACAATCAATTATGTGATAGGAAAGGAAATAGCTTAAAAACCCTAATTTGAACCATCATTTGTTTTGTACATAATGCCATAGGTTGTTGCTATCAACCTGTCCCAAATCCTGTTACACCTTATAAAGGCTTTACACATGTTTACAGGTTCATATAGAACTGGAATAAAATAGGAAACACCACAAAATTCGTAATTCTAAACAAGCATGATTCCACTATGCTTAGATCATCACATTCAAGCATAATCATGAACTAACAAGCTTCAAATAAGCAATATAAGTGAAAAATGTTATATAACTCGCCTCTATAGAGTAGTTCATATATCCAACAGCAAAAATCTCGAGAAAATAAGGCAATGAAACCTTTGATTCAGATCTGAACTTGGCCAACTATGCAATTCTCTCCACAAACAAGCAAAACCCTAGAAAAGAGACAAGAAGGAAGGAGTTTTGAGTTCTAGGGGAACTTTCACCATGGAAAACCATGGTTCCGACCTGGAGAGATGTAGGAGGAAGAGAAACAAAGAATTGGACGGAGGAAATAAGGAAAAACTTACACTTTTAGGTCAATATCACTAGGGGGAAGCTTCATACACCCAAAAAGAGAATCAATTTCAACCCTAGAATTTGTTTCCAAGAGGATCCCCACCTTCTTCTTCCTTGGGCAGCAAAAATCACCGCTGAACAGAGGGAGGACGAGGCTGGGAGAAGGAGAGAGAGAATGGAGAGCAAATGGCTCATTTGTGGGCTTTTGGATAAGTATATAACACTTTAATATTAAGAAAAAGAAAAAAATTAAAATTCTAGTATATATCCAAGTATCCATGGATTTATATTATTAAAAATACATAAACACACACACACACAGCTCTCCCACCGTTCCTCTAGACCTGCTTGGTTTTCCTTTGACGAAATTCTCAGCCAATCACATAATTCCTTAGTTGATAGCTACTAAAGGTAGCTCATCCATGAAGGGAAAAACCCTAAAATGCCCTTGATAAAAACACCTTCAAACCATAGCTCAAATAGGATCCTCATGGTTCAAGAATCTCAAGAATGATAATATAACAACTAAGGAACATAATTTATGTGACAAATTGCAAAGAAAACCCCTCAATTGGGTAAATTGCAGAAAAGTCTGAAATGTACAAAAAATTGCATAACTTTCTCAAACAGTGTCCAAATTGGACCAAATTTGAAACTTAAGCTTGCGTTATGATTTCAAAACATATCAAAAGGTTATATTAGAGTTATAAGCATTAAATTATGGTAATTAAGCTCCTTCAACTCATTAAGAAAGTTCAGGGGCCTTACAGTTTCTTTCTTTCTCTTAAATTTCTTGCAATCGTAGTTTAATCAACCAAAACCAACCTTTAAACCCTCAAACCCTAGGCTTCTCTTTAGGAACATAGCTCACATTAACTTAGCTCTAGTGCCCTCTCTCTCCCTGAGGATCGACCCTTTTCTTACCGCTTGCCTATACTACAACATGACCCTATGCTCTTGCGGATACGTGTCAATAGTTAATCCAGTCTATTGATTAGGTCCACATATAAATTTTGAGAGATCTATGTGTTTTCCCTTAGGGTTGCATCTAGTCACCATCTAGTTGGCTAGTGTGTAACCTTGAGAAGATCACACCAGATATCTACATTAAAATAGAAAAATTATATGATTCAAGCAAGATAGTCAACATAAACATCGACATTGTCAATTATAGTCATTTTCATGCAAGCATAATCATTAGATCATATATGAGATCTACTTGAAGCTAGATGTCACAAGCATCATAAAGAAACTAATTTGATTGCATAATGCATCATGAACCATCATTTATCCATACTAACTTAAGCTAGGTGATCATTTATCCATACTAACATTATTACTAACATTAACATCATTTTTATATCAATCTCAATCTCCCTTCCTCTGATCCTTCCTCCTCTCTCCTCCTTCCCCTGCCCTTCATAATTTCATCTCAATATTGAACAAAAATCATAGGACAAGGGAAGGAGGAGAGAGGAGGCAGGAGGAGAGGGGAAATATAGATGGAGAACTGAGGGAGGAGAGAGGAGCAAGGAAGATATGAAGAAGGAGGTTACATGTGTCAGAGGTGGCTAGCGTCGGAGGAGCACAGTTGGAGGAGGAGGAAGCAGTGGTGTCTGTAAAGGAGCACGGCTGGAGGAGGAAGCAGTGGCATCAGTGAAGGAGCACGACTAGAAGCCACAGAGGTCATGCACAGCTGGCGAGCAGTAGAGGCAGTGACAACAACAACAATCACTGATGGAGCAGTAGCGATGGCGGTGGACGCGTCGGGTAGCAGCAATAGTGGAGGCGAAAGAGAGGGAAATCATCGGAAAATTTTCGGAGCCTGATAATCTAGAGAAACGTGGGTAGGAGAAAGAAAGGAAAAAGGATTTCTCGCGAGTTAGGTAAAACCTATCCCATCAGTTGTTTACAAAGCTGACAATGTAGAATGTAGGTCGCCGATTACAAGTAAAAGTCCGACGACAATACAACTACCTTCGTTGTCAGTTGACTGAAAAAACCGACATCTAATTCGGCACCCCAGATGCAACCCATCGGTACCTATGTCGTCGGTTATGGTGAAGAAAACCGACACAAAATACAATGTTGGGATGGAAAATTTTTCACGGGACACATGGTGTGAACACATTTCTTGTCATCTTTGTCAGCACAACTAACGCGAATTACTCATTGGTTTCTGTAGGACACTTGGCGCTTACACAACTTTATCCCGTCAGATATTTTGATACGAACTGACAATGTAGTTTTTGGAGGTAAATGAAATGTCTAGTAAAATTTTGCACAAAATTCTACTTTCACGAGGATATATAACATCGGTTGCGTTTAGAAACGACTAACACAAAAAGTAAATGCAGCCCGTATTTTCTTAACTAACCAAACTGCAACAACTATCTATAAGAAACCGATACCATAGATAACATTGTCGATTTCACTTGAAAAAATATTTGACCCCAATATGTCATATATGTAGTAGTGAGTGGTGCTTGATAAAGTTACTCAAAATATTGGTGTTGTGATTTGTTTGAACTTTGACCGATCATTGCGTAACAAACTCTCCAATTTTGAGATAAGTTCAAACTATATGTCTAAACATAGACATCATGGATTGAAAAAATGCTTTATTTTACTCAAGTCTAACTAACATTTGGCCAATTGCTACCACTCCCCTAGTCCCATTGGATTCCCTTGGGGAGACTGTGAACAAGATGATACTAGTGGCCTAGATTATTAACACGGCAATTCATTATCGCTTTCTGTTGGATTTTATGAGATTCGGTCATTAACTAGTCTTGCATGTCATTGACATATAATTCCAATACACCTCATAAGTATCTTAAGACTAGCATCTTCCTCCACATGGTCTAGCCAGACGAAAGGCATAATGTCGACACGCACTCTACGTATGCATCCATCAACTTAACAATTATCTTAGAGGGAATTCTTCACCGCATCATCCGTCCTCTCATTTATCTACTAATATGCTCAGTTGTATTTCTGTAACCTACGACATGCACTGTGCCAGCACGTAATCCGAACTGATCTGAAGTCGACCAGGATTTTCCTCTGCGGCGCCCTCACCTGTCTGCAAATATATTTTGTGGAGTTAATAAGTATAGGGTGAAAAAAGATGTGACTCCACCCAAAAGAAAAAGACAAATTATCTCTGCAACGGCATGCCGCATTGCTGCACGAGGAATATGCAATGGTCAAACGTGACACGATGACAGTGCGCCTCTATCCGCCTCATACGTCCATCATTGGTTAATGTAACGACATGTTAGTCTCTTATATACATTATCGGATCTGATAATTAGGCCTTCTAAATTTACCGCCGATGTCATATTCACCACTCAATTAACCCGATGCTTTGGTCGGCATGTCTCTCTTCACGCAGAGCACATCACAGGCCTGCCTCGTCATTGAACCTGATGATGGAAAGACCGAGGCTCTGAAGTCCAAGGCCCGGCGGTTTGGTCATGTTTATGGTAGTTTACCTAAAAGCGGCAAAACTACAAACACAAAAACTGAAAGCTCAAAGTTCAAATAACATATTTCAATGATAAGTAGGGAACTCAGGGTACTGTGAATCCCAACCCTTTGTAAGAACGGGATGATGAATATTGTAGTGCAAATTTGTCAAATGGTGTACAGTGTACACTGAATAACTAAAATGATTATAGGAAATAAAATGGAAGTAGCGAAGTACGGAGTATGGACCATACGACTATCCTCTTAGGGCATGTTTGGTTTATAAGATTGAGTTGGATTCTAAGATTTACTGGATTTTCTTGATCCCATTTAAACAGATTACATGTTTTGAGAATGAGAAATGCAGAAAGACAAAACTTTAGCTTTGGTTACTTGGATAAGACGCGTCATGGTTCCATCATGTCCAGATCACAATGGAAGTCAGGACTAGTCTTTTTACGCGGCTGAAGCGGCTGAGACTAACGTGCATAGCTCCCCGGCAGGTCATTGCAACCGCAGATCGCGGAGGGGACCACAGCCAGTAGTAGCTGTCATAGGTAGGGATGAAGCCCCGGTCTGCTGCATTGCGGCGTACGACGATTTTGAGATGGAAAGTGGTCTCTTGCATTTCTGTACAAGAAAAAAGTACCGGATTTCTGTAATTATCCAGCTCCTATGAAACAAACGTAAATTTTCGTCTGCTGGGTTTTAGATTTCGATCCAATCATGCTAGATACAGGAAACCAAACGTCTCCTTAGTCTTTTAAACGGCCTGGTCAATATTTTTTAGTCCTCCTAGAGCTAAAAAGGATAGCGGTAGAAATTGAAACCACACCAAGTGGTGTACAGTTAAGATTTCGAGAGATGGAATTCGTTGCAAGTAGAACATAACACAAAACACAACTATATACATGATAAGGAACTAGGCTGCAATGATTTTAATGAATATAATCCAATACATAATTCATGAGGCAATAGAAACCGAAAATAAAATGATAAACAAGAACATTAATTTCACATCCGATATACTTTCTTACGTACAGCCTTCGTCTCTTAGTTTTTCAAATAGTGTTGTCCCTCTTTTGTCCTATTAGTTTCTGTAACTTGTTGTGATAGTATTAAAGAAATTTTTTATTTTATCATTTTCAGAATAAAAAGAAGAGATAAAACATGGGAAGTATATGCAGCTCATAAGATGCAACACAGCTGAATAAAAATAAGTAGAGATACGAATAAAAAGAAAACGCGATGGGGAAAGTGGGGCTTCTTTTCATAGTACAGTCCAATTGAAATCACAATGGAATAGTACAACGTAAATGTTAGTTAAAAAAATAATAAATTGTGAATGAAGATAGCAGGCCTTTCACATAAAAAATAACTTGCAAAAAGGTTGTCGTGTCTTCCTATACCAAAAGAAAAGATACATGCATGTGGATGCTAAATTCACGAGGAAAAGCTGTCATAGTACAACTCTACTATCTATTATAAATATAAGATTAACTAAATTAAGTCAATGTGTTGTAAGAGCTTCAGGTCGGTTTACATAAACTTTAAATTCTAAAAGAACCTAAACATATAAAAGTACAATGATACCATGCAAGAAAAAAATACAATAAACGCAGTTAACAGTGACTGGAAAGGGACTGCGAAATCATAGAGAAAATTAA
Organism: Alisma plantago-aquatica; assembly: GCA_963693085.1. NCBI lineage: Eukaryota > Viridiplantae > Streptophyta > Magnoliopsida > Alismatales > Alismataceae > Alisma > Alisma plantago-aquatica. Next base: position 168,924,893 of record OY856415.1, read on the forward strand.
ACGAGAACAATTTTCAAAATGATCAAGAAATCTGAACTGGATACCACCAGATAAGTATTCAATCATTGCTAACCAAATATTGGATTTAAAATGTTAAGAATGTCAAAAAAGGCACATAAAATAGCACGAGGTCATAAAATAATTGTGTGTGATAATATTGCCAACCTTTGTAAACAATTATATTTAAACAAAGATGAATAATTTTTGGCCTTAAACACATACTTTATTCCTGTTGTAAAAAATTATCCATATCTCCTGAGATTATATACTTAATGTTAAAAAGATATTTTTCAAAAAATAAGTATAATTAATCTATTTGTCGAGAACATCTCCGATGAAATTCACAATTTTATTATTAATAAGATATTACAAAATTATCATATATTATTAATTCATTAATTTTATGTTTATTTTTTACTTCAAATGTTGTAAGGACAGTTATGTAACTAGAACTTTTATTAAAAACTTTGTGTAACATTCCTTTAAAATTACCCCACAACTTCTAACATTTTATTTTTCAAAATACATTAGTGATATTTCCTTTTTAAAGACAACAATTCCCTCATCCAATAATACATAATCCACGAATATCTCATCCAAATCATCTATTATATCCATATTTGAACAACATGAGACTCAATAAAATTTGATTATTATTACATATCATGTGAAGCTCCCCAATTGCTTGGGCATCAAATAATGTCAATTATTATAATTTGTGAGAGTCCATTCTTTATGTACCAATGTGAAAACCTATATGTCAATATTCGGTTACGTATATTAATTTTATCAATATAGAAGCAAAAAGGAAAGCAAAGTTAACAGGCATGGTATCAAAATCAATTTTAGTATTAGGTACACGGATAAATAAGAAAAATTGCAAATAGAATGGTTGTGTATTCGATTTACGAATGAAAGTAAGTGTAAGGCTCAAGAATAAATCCATTTTCGACTTTCACATGATTAGAAAGGGAGAAAATGAACATAAAAGCAAAATACAAAGCTTCTAAATATAGTCCATAGAAAATATTCAGCTTGAACGATTTATGTTGACTTGTTGTTGATCAGGTGTAATATAAACAATATAAGCTAATGTGACATCAATGTAAAAAATGCCTAATCCAATTTGCAACTAGCACGGATCTCAATGAGATGGATTCCAAGTCGCACAAACCCATACATGTCAATATCACATGTAAGAAACTATTAGAGTTTGTAAAAGTTGACATCAACTTGGGTGTAGATGCATAGCATTTTGCATTGAAAATATATGTGCAAAATACATTTAAGGGTGGATATATACTTATACCAAACATACAAATCACAATAAACACATATTCTAGTGAACTTTACCCATATACCACCAAATAGACCCAAATTAGTGCAGTAGAGTAGTATTGATATATGGTTTTTTACCAACCCAAGAGGTGTCCAAAGGGTTAGTTTTACAATCTATAAAGGAATAGCGGAGCAACTTGTTACCCGCTTGCCTTCTACTTCAATGTATATTTACCTCGTGCATTTATCAATTTTCAATTTTGTACAATTATGGCAACTCACGACCATTCTAAGCTCCTTCCATTCTGTGATCCTTAGAAAGGAAGTCAGGCCCGTCATTCCAAAAATAAGATTACAAGCGCTATTTAGATGTCTATCTAGCCATTTTGGGCTGCCACCATGTTGGATCTTTTGCTCTTATTGTAACATCCCTGACCTGGGTTATGCTTTAACCCTAGGTGTTTTGATTAAGAAAGATGATTATATGCTTAATCTTATCTTGTAAAAAGTAATTAGGGCTCATGAGGAACTTATGTTTCAATTTTGGTCACGTTTGAACAATGTTGAAGCAATGTTTGCTTATTTTGGACTAATTTGCAAATTACCCAAGTTAAGGGGTTAACTTGCAAAAGTTACATGATAATATGTTCCTATGATGTTGATACATCATAATAATGAATATGATGTAGTGGTATGGTTTCCACATGCTTGGGCACCAAAATAGAGCTTGTTGGACAATGTTTGTGCATTAAAACCGAGTTTTGGTGTAATGTGCAATTTACCCAAAACCTAGGGTTAAATATGCAAATTTCCACTTCAATAAGGTCCCTAATAATTCTTGGAATCATGTAGAGTAAATAAAATTAGAGGGGCGCCTCATTGGAATTAAGTTGGAGGAGAGAGAATCTTGATATTAAAATAATCAAGATTTAAGCCTAATTGAAACCCTAATTCAATTTAATGCAAAAATAAATAAAATAATTGAAGGGGCCTTAAAACAAAGTTAATATGGTTGGATTCATATGTGTGTGGATATCCTTGAGCTTTGCAAGGATCACGAAATATCCCAAGGAGGTGAAAATTCCACTCACCATTATTATAAGAAAAAGAATTTCCACTCAAATATGGATATTCTTATTATAAAGGTTAAGGTGCTTAATTTCTTTTCCCATAATTCTTGGATAATGGAAGGGAGCTCGGTGGGGATAGATATGCCTTTGTATACAAGAAACCAAGGGGGAAGAGGTTGCAACAATTTTGGAATTAAAAGACTTTTATAAAACATTTTCTCTCTCATGGAATTTCTAATAAAGAGACCCTTTCCTAGCCCAAACAAAGGCTTTTTCGGAACCCACCTCTTCTCTTTTCTTGGAAACCGACAAAGGAGCTTGGGGGGATCAGGAGGACGACCCCCAACCTGTTGGTAAGGTTCTTGACCTCTTTTTCCCTTGATTCCATGGTGGAAATAAAAAATAAATCATTGATTTCTTCTTTTCTTCACTCCATCTTCAACCCTAGCCAATCTTTTCAACCAAAAGCTTGAGGACGAGCTTAGGGGGAGTTGCAAAAGCTTCATCCACCATTGTTTCCGTGAGCTTAGAGCTTTGGAGTTCAATTGGAGGCGGGTTTTATAACTTGAACCCTTAATATTGTTATTTCAATCAATTACTTATCACTAGCTTGATGATCCTTTTTACATTTCCGAAATTTGATTTGGTTGAGTGATGCAATCACCATGGAAATCACAGCAGGTTTCATGAGTTTAGAGCTTGATGATGATGATGACATCATCATAAGCACACACCTCTCCAAATATCCAAGGCAAACGGTTTCAAAAGAGTTGCTCAATCGGTTTCACAAACTGTTTGGGAGCAAACGGTTTCAAACCGTTTGAAAGGAAACAATTTCACCAAACCGCATTAAAGCAAACGGTTTCAAACCATTTGGGGGCGTTGATCATGGTTGAACGTTTGGAGATTTGTTGATAATGACGTTAGTTAATGACCCACTAATTATAATTGATTAGTCCTAATTGGTTCATGAGTTGAAGGACAATCAATCACCAAACCCTAATTGGGTTAAGTGCTGATTTCATAATTGTTTGAGTTATATCTTTGGCTTGATTAGCCCAAACAGTTTCAAAACCATTTTGGGATCACCCAAATGATCTCAAGACCGTTTGAGGGTCACCCAAGACCATTTGGAGGTCTAGGGTTAAGTATGGTTGAGTTTTGGAAGATCCAAAGATACCAAACTGATTTGCAAACAAATGTTGATTTAATGATCAAATCAATGACTCAAACCCTAATTGGAGGTCATGGATTTTGATGATATGATGGGAAAACAGTCTTAAGACCATTTGGAGGTCATCCAAACGACCTCAAGACCATTTGAGGTCAGGTCATGTCCATTTTGAATGATGGTCCAATAGTTTCAAAGTAATTAATAATACAATGACTAATATTGAAGGTTTATCGATTCCAATCCCTGATCCAATTGATACTAAACCCTAATTGATGTTTGATTGAGGGTTAAATCAGTTGAAGGATGATCTATTAAGCTCATTTGAAGTATGGTGTTAGGTCCAATTGATGAGTAGATACATAGATTCAACCATTGAACGAATCAACATTGAAAACCCTAAAGCAACTTGATTGGTTGAGACCATAATTGGTCCATTCAGTTTTGAGGAGGTTTGGACCAAACGGTCTCAAGACCGTTTGGGACCAAACAATCCCAAACCATTTGAGGCCCAATCGATCTCATGAATGCTTTAGCAAACGGTTTCAAGGGTTCACCTTTAGCAAACGGTTTCAAGGGTTCACCTTTAGCAAACGGTTTCAAGCATACACCTTTATCAAACAATTTCAACTGTTAGACCAAGACCGTTTGAGGTCTGGTTGGTCAAGACCGTTTGAGGTCTAAGTGACCAAGATCGTTTGAGAAGTAATTAACCAAAACCTTATGGGTACTTAAAGTGGTTCAAGGTCAATTGTTTAATCGAACATTTCATGATGTGAAACAAGGGTGATTATAATAATTGTACCCTTAATGAGATAGGGTGATTAGTTCCCTTTAGGTGATTAATCTCTAATGATCATGAAAGTAATGACACAATGGATTAAGTGCCAATTCTTCATTCAAGTTGAGTTGACTTAGTCTAATCAAGTTTTGAAGTAGGTATCATCTTATAAAGGATGAGAAAGAGAGAACCACCTACATGAATGATAATCATGTAATAAATAAGCTTCAACACCTTCAACATGAATGATTAAGCATTAGGGTATGATTCTTAATAAAGAGATCATGAAACCCTAATCAAAGAGGTTGTTGAGCCCTAACCCAAATCTAGGGCAATATCAGATGTAACCTAAATCAAGGGTAATATTGTGACTCTAAACCAGGATGATAACATGAGAAACCCTAATTGTGGGTTATGGAATGAGAAACTCTGATCTAGAGTAATACCATATGAATCCCTAAATTAGAATGATGTCATATAGAATCCCTGATGGAATGATGTGATGTAAGACTCAATCCAGAATGACGCCATGTAATGATACCATGATATGTGAAACCCTAGTGATGGTATAATAGCCAATATACTAAGGTGGGGTGTGGCTAATATAACCAAGTAAGAAGAGAATGTTATAACCATGTAGGGTAAGGCATATGAACCATATGAATGGTAATGTGGTTATTCTAATAAATAAGGGTCTAAGAAACAAGATGATGCCTAGATCCTTATATATCCAACTCTATACATGTGTAACAACCCTACATACCTTACAATGATTAGGACATGAAATTCTTAGGAATGATGTATGCAATACTAAATAAGGATCTGGACAACACCCTAAGAGTGAAAATATCTAAAGTGATGGATAATGGTTTATCATATATTCTATAATGCCTAACCATTGGATAAGTCCATATTATTAAAGATAGTTGGACAATTCTAATGTGTAACCTATGCACCATATGATGAAAGTGACTAGTTAGAGGATGAAGTATTAAGAGGGAAATACCTTAATAAAAGGTTAGCTGATTAATTTATGTATGATGGAAATGAAAAGAAATTGATACATCAAGACATGATAGATATCACATTCAACATTTCAGGGTAGGCATTCCTTGATAAACCTCTAATCCACTATTCTTGGATAAGAAACACATAAAGTGTGTGTTATGAAATTGTTACAATAAAGATGTAATGAACTCAATGTATTGTGATAAATGTTGATTAATATACTTTGAGAATGGGGTTAAGCCAAATCAATAAGTATGATGTAATCATACCATGATAAGGATGAGAAATGAACTCATGCCTTAAAGTGTTGATCATTAATGATATATGATGAGAATAGTGATCATAAGCATATACTTATGATATCTTTGAATGCTCCTAGAGGTGTGGAGCAATATATTAGGGTTGGACTAATAATGTGAGCATGAAACCCTAATTAATGTAAGATGGGAAAACCCTAACCCTAAAATTGGGTAATGGGACATGAGAAACCCCAAAGTGATGAAAATAGTAAGCCCTAACCCTATTAAGGGAATAGTGGCGTTACTATTATATTATATGAGATAAAATGATTTTGTTGCCTAGTGATAGGTGACAAGATGTTGAATGGCCTTGTGAGCTATATGATTATATGTTGCCTAATAAGAGGTGACAAGATGCTTTATGGGCTTTATGAGCCATGAGAACATTTGTAGCATAGTAAGAGGTACCAAGATGATTAATGATGGGACAAAGGAATTTATATTCCATGATCCATGTAATCAGGCTTGGAAGAGTCCAATACCTGGCAGAGGTGTAGTACCTGTAATCAGGGTTGGTTAAAGTCCAATGCCTGGATGTGAAATTAGGAGTGGTTAAAGTCCACTGCCTGGCGGTGTAATCAGGATTGGTTAGAGTCTAATACCTGGAAGAGGCAAGAAGCCTGTAATCAGGGTTGGTTAAAGTCCAATGCCTGGTGGTGTAATCAGGGTTGGTTAAAGTCCAATGCCTGGCGGTGTAATCAGGATTGGTTAAAGTCCAATGCATGGCGGTGTAATCAAGATTGGAGAAGTCCAATACCTGGCAGAGGTGTAATGCCTGTAATCAGGATTGGTTAAAGTCCAATGCCTGGCTGTGAAATCAGAATTGGTTGTGTCCAATGCTTGACGGTGTAATCAGGGTTGGAAGAGTCCAATACCTGGCAGAGGCTGAATGCCTGTAATGATGACACATGATTGGTAGTAGTTCAATGCCTGTATTAATTGTTGACTCAAGGTCAATTAGGTCAATGTTGACTCACGTCTAAATTGACTAAACCCGTGTTTTGATGATGACTAACCATTCCACATATTGGTGTCTAATGCTTCTACTTGAGTGATTTCAGATTAAGTTTAGACACACTCCAATTGCCCTAACTTGCGCATCTCAAATTGGAGAAAACACAATTCAAAGTCATACAAGTGCACATTTTTGTAATATGATGTAAATCCATTAGAATCATGTTGTAAATCACTTGTAATGGTTGTATGACTTGTAAATAAGCTTAGAAAAATATCAGGAGCACTTAGATCGAATATTAGAGCACTTTAGATGCAACTTTGAAAATTGATTACAGACACTTTGTCGGTTGAGTTTCCCAGCCTGAAAACTCGACCGATCATCCTTGATCAATTTTCTGAAGATTCCATCGGTCGAGTTGTGTTTACACAGAACTCGACCGATGGAGTAACTGGCCAATTCGATTTTCATTGGTCAGTCGAGTTTCCCCAAGACAAACTCGACCGATGGTCTGAATATCAGCTTTGTCTTTTACTCTATCGGTTGAGTTACCCTTATAGAAACTCGACCGATTGCACTGTACGGAAAAGTGTAGAAAAGTGCTTCATGCCGTTGTGGAGTTGCAACAAGTGAAAATATATCTGCTGCAAGCCACAAAACGGCTAGTTTTCAGCCCCAAGTGTTCCCAAAGGCTAAGAGGCATCCCCAGCTATAAATAGGACCCCTTGGGCTTCATTCCAAGGTTGAGCATTCATTGTAAACTCTATGTGAGGTTCCTATTCTATAGTTGAGTGCTTCCTACAGCCTCCTCTCTCTCTCTCTCTAAGCTTAATCACTTGCTACATCCATTAGAGTGAGTAGGAGATTTGTAAGAGAGCTCGTTCTATATGTATATCTTGTGAGGCTCTCACTTCCAACACCTCCCTTTCATTCATTTGCAATCATGAAGATGAAGGTTCTCTCTCTTAGCCAAGATAGGTGAAGAAGAAGAAGGGAAGGCATCCCTTGGTGAAGATCAAGGCTGAAGACTTGGATCTAGAGTGGGTAAGCCCTTGGAGAAGGCAGAAGACTCAAGCTCAAGTGGGTAAGACCTTGGTGAAAGCTTCTCCGAGTGAAGGTGAAGTCAAAGGTGGAAGATCCAAGAAGAGTGGGTAATTCCTGCAAGGCTGAAGACTTGGGCAAGAGTAGGTAAATCCTTGGAAGAAAGGCAGAAGACTCTTGGAAAGTGGGTAAGTCCTTGGTAAGGTTGAAGGCTCTTTGTATTGGATAGGTAAGTCCTTTGGTTGGTCATGCATTGTATGTCTTATTAATGAATATAAGAGTGCAATAGTTTGGAAGTCCTAGAGGTTGACCTCTCTAGGCAAGTGGACTGACACACTTCTAGTTTGAAGTGTGGAACCACTCTAAATAGCTTGTCTAATTGGTGCATGTTCAATCTCTCTCTCCCATGCTATGTATGTTTTAGTTGCACACAAAATTCCTATTTAGAAACCTTATCTTGTGATATATCTTGAAGGTTTAATTAGTTTTGTTTAAGTGCTTTCAGCTATATTCACCCCCCCTCTAGAGCATCTAATCACCCATCTAGGATCCAACAATTGGTATAAGAGCAGGTCTTCTCCAAGCATACTTCAACAAGTAGGAGAAGATGGGTGACTACCTAGGAGGGAGATTCTCGACCAACCTTCCAATCTTTGATGGGAGTAATTTCCTCTATTGGAGAAGAAGGCTTCAATTCTACATCCAAGGATCAATTATTGAGATGTGGCAAATGGTGAACAGCCCATACACGCTACCAAACACAAGGATTGAAGAATGGGATGAAGATGCATTGAAGAAAGCAACCTTGAATGCTAGAGCCATGCACATCCTCTATGCCTCCATGACCCCACCGAGTTCAACCGGATTTCTTCGTGTGAAACAGCCTATGAGGTATGGAGAAAGCTTTGCATCACTTATGAATGGACATATCAAGTGAACAAAAGCAAAGTCTACATGCTCAAAGGGCTGCTTGAGAACTTCAAGATGGGAAAGGAGGAAAGCATAGCCAACATGTACTCAAGGCTCAACACCATTGTGAATGGTCTTGCTATTTTAGGACATCCTATGTCTAGTGGAGAGATCAACTCAAAGATCCTTAGAACTCTCCCGAAGAGGTGGGAACCCAAGTTGACTTCCATTGAAGAAGCAAGGTCTCTTAGGGATATTCCTATTGAAGAGCTCATTGGAAATCTACAAGCACATGAAGCTACACTTGACAAGAGGGAGGAAGTAGAAAGACAAGATAAGAAAGAGATAAAGAGAATGGAGAAGGCTGAAATGAAGGCTCAAATTGAAGCTATCATGGAACAAGTCTCTCCATCCTCTCAAGCTAAAGAAGATGCCATGTACTCTAAAGGTAAATTCTACAAAGGCAAGTCCTCCTCCATCCGGTGCTTCACATGTGGAAAGAAGGGTCACTACAAGGAAGATTGCCCACAAGGCAAAAAGACCCATCTTCACAAGAAGAAGGAGAAATGGCACTCAAGCTCAAGTGGCTCCTCCAACTCAAGATCAAGTGAAGATTCAAGTGAAGGATCAAGCTCAAGCTCTAGTGATGAAGGAGAATGCCATTTTGCTCTTATATCATCAACAGGTGAAGACTCAAGTGAGGTAAATCTAAACTCTTTAGATAAAGACTCTTTGATTGCTATTATTTATGATACTTGTGCCTTTCTTAAGTCTTGTAAAAGGAAAAAGAAAAAGCTTGCTAAAATTGTTGATAATTTGCATGTAGAACTAGATGATCTTGAACATGCTAATTCTTGCTTGCTTGATGATAAAAATGATTGTCTTAGCCAAGTAGACTCTCTTAAACTTGAAAATGCTAGTTTGCTTGATAAGATTAGATTTCTAGAAGCTCAACCTCTTATGCCTAATTCTAATGAAGAGCATACTTTAATTGTTGATTCTCTCATGCATGATATTGATGTTCTTAAATCTGAAAATAAGGACAAAGATTTTGTTTTGCAAGAATTAGAAATAGAAAATGCCTCCTTTCTTGCTAAAATCAATGGGCATGAATCTTGTTCTAGTTCTACTAATAGAGAGAATGATGTTGCTGCTCTTCACGTAAATAGAGATTCTTACTTAAGTAAATCTCTTTGCTTAGAAAATGATCTTTTGCATGCTAGAGATAATATTAATCAATTGTCCTCTACTATTACCTCTCTTATGCATGATAATGATAGTTTGAGATCTTCTTTGCAAAGATTCTTAGTTGGTAAGAAGAGCCTTAATGACATCCTACACCATTCTACTAAACAAATTGGTAGACATGGTTTGGGGTATGATAGTAGTCAAGGGAACAACAAAGATAAAGGACCTCCAATATTCCATGGAGAATCCTCTAGTTCTAAGACTATGGGCACATGAAACTATTGCAATGATTTTGGTCATTATTCTATTTGTTGTCATTTTAGGAAAACACCCAAGAGCAATAGGACTTGGGTTGCTAAACTAACCCCTCCGGACCCAAAAACATGATTGGGGACCATTTCATCTTTCTTCTTGTAGGTACTTGCAAATGGATTGACTTAAGCTATTGAATGGCAAATTGACTTATCAATCCACATGAAAGAAGAAAGGTGAGATGTGTAGAGGGTGACAACAAGTGGAAAAAGCAATGGTAAGCACAAAGGTAATGTTTTCTTGCTTATAACCATTTCTAACTTGTTTTTGTCAAGTTAGTGTGCACTATACATATGGTTTTTGAGTCAAAAGTGGTATTTTATGTTTCTCTTCACACCTTTTCTCAAAAACTGTTTCTAATGCTTCTATAGTGCATTACTAACTTGCTTAGACATGTTTGGATATGGTTTGTGTTTTTAGCATGCCTTTAAATATGATTTTATAATATATATGTGCTTTTTGACAGCTGCTCTGTCGGTCGAGTTTTCCCTATTTGAAACTCGACCGATAGGCACCAATGGGTGTTGCCAACCGCTGACATCGGTCGAGTTGTCAATGCACAGAACTCGACCGATAACACTGTGCACAGAATACACAGTTGGCTTATTGAATGAGAATTTCCCTCTCAACTAGATTTTCTCAACCAATAACCTTATTCTTCGGCACTCTCATTTGGTACCTTTATATATGAATATTGCCTTGTTCTAAATTGCCTATCTTGCTTACAACTCTATCTCTCTAATTGCTCTAAATTGGTATATGTATATCTTGCAATTACTTGCTTTGAGTTGTTTTGCAGGTTTTGATGATGATCTCTTTGGATCTCTTGGTTGTGTCTAAAATTGCTTCCGTTGTACTCTAACTTGCTACATCTATATAGGTGTATATCTTGTTTTGATACAACCTTGAGGTTCTTACGGGTAATCATCTTATGGTAAGGATGCATATCTAGTGAGTTATATCCTTTCATGCTTCTAAAATTGCTTATCTCTTTGTTTGGATATATCTCTACATCCACTCATAGCTTGCTTTATCTTGTGTATCTTTTGGTATCTCTTACTATGATCTAGATCCGACTAGTAGTCCTAACTTGTGATATCATCTACTAGTAGTTCATATACATGTAGTTCTAGCCTTGTTTAAAATTTTCATCTTTTCTCATCTATATGCTATGCTTGTATCTTGTCTCACTCATGCTCAAGATTGTTCCTTGAATTGCATATCTACTATCTTGAGTTGCTTGCATAACATTGTGATGCAGGGTACATAGATCTACATTGTATGTAGAAATTGGAGTATTTTTGGATTTTATGCAGACTTTGCTCCAGTTTCAGTTTTTGTTGCAAGACTAGTGTTTTTCATGAAGAAACGGCCTTCTAAGCAAGACTCATCGCTTTGCCATGAGCTCTGATGGTTTTTGGTCAAATTCCGTCATCTTGAGGGTCAAAATTATGTTTTATTGTTTTTTCTGCAGCATTTTATCTTGCATTTTGGGTTGTTCAAGTATATGCTTTAACTTGCTTTTATTTCTATGCTTGGACAAGCCCCTATCTGTGCTCTTCTACTCTCCTTATATATATTTGTGTTATCTCCTTTCTCTTTAACAAGTGATGTTTCTTTTTTCTTCATAACCCCACTTTTTCAAATGACAAAGGGGGAGAAAGGTATGTCTTCTCTTGACAAAACGGGGAGAAGGCATGTCTTACATGAAGAAGAGAAGTATGTTCATGTAAAGGGGAGAAGGTAAATGGGAGAAGACATATATGTGTAGAACATATATGAGTAGAAGATATAGTTTCTATAAATGTTATGAAAGCTAACCATGCAGGAGAAATATCATCAATTGAGGGGGAGTATGAGAACTCCATGCACATCAATTGAGGGGGAGCATATGAGCTCAATCCTTTTGAAACCCCTAGGTTTCTCCAAAGGTATGATTTTACTTAAATGCTTTCAATACATTTATGGAATGGTTTGTCATCTTCAAAAAGGGGGAGATTGTTGACTCAAGGTCAATTAGGTCAATGTTGACTCACGTCTAAATTGACTAAACCCGTGTTTTGATGATGACTAACCATTCCACAAATTGGTGTCTAATGCTTCTACTTGAGTGATTTCAGATTAGGTATAGACACACTCCAATTGCCCTAACTTGTGCATCTCAAATTGGAGAAAAGACAAGTCAAACTCATACAAGTGCATGTTTTTGTAATATGATGTAAATCCATTAGAATCATGTTGTAAATCATTTGTCATGATTGTATGACTTGTAATTAAGCTTAGTTCCCATCATGTTATGTGAGCCTTAATTGGCCTTATGAGCTCTGTGGGAGCATTATGAGATCCTTAATTGACCTTATGAGCGCCTTAATTGGCATTATGTGCTCTGTGGGAGAATTATGTGAGCCTTAATTGGCCTTATGAGCTCTGTGAGAGCATTATGTGAGCCTTAACTGACTTTATGAGAATTGTGGGTGCAATTAGGAGAGTGACTATATCAACTCAAGTAAAAATCCACCTTATTATGAAATCACGTCAAGTTTACCAAGTTCTCATGAATTTATGTTAACTATGAGTAAGTCATATTCAATGTGTGCTAATGAGACTTTAAGATGATGTTAAAGATTGGGAGACAGAATAAGTAAAACCCTAAGGTGGGTAGTGTGGAAATTTTGAGGATGAAATTTATTTAAGGTGGGTGGAATGGTAACATCCCAAAATTTCACATATGTAATTTGAAAATCTTATTTGAGTTTTCATGGTAAAGATTAAACAATTTACAAACTGGAAATAGCCACAATTCATAAAATTTCATTTACATTAAGAAAATGTATATCTTGTTCATTTCATGCACTAGTGAAGTCACCTTTATTTTAGTATGAAAGGAAATGAGACATAACTCTTCATCTCTCTCAAAAATGCCTCAAATATATAAAAAGATAATTAGTAAGTCCTTGAATGGGTGGGCAATCTCAATCTTAAAATTTAACTCAATTAGATCCCTAAAAAAGGACAATTTACTTTATTCCATATTTTAATACATATACACTAAGATAATGACCTATACAAAATTCATGGACAAAAGTTTGTAAAAACCTAGATATAATGGGGTAGGTAGTTTCTAGACTCTCTAATGCACCTATAGTACAAATTTGAAGGTAATATGAACTCTTTCATCCCCTCAAGTCAATTTGGATATATTTTATATAGTTTTAACCTGATTTACTTGATAATGTATTAATATAACCTTAATACATCTAAGTTTAGCAATGTATTAGTTGTCATGTACCGTAAACTATTTGTGTCGGGCCAAATTCAGTCCTAGAGGCAGTCACACGCTGGAATGTTTCCCCTTCACTTGAGTCCTGGGAGATGTGGAATCCACAGTGGTCAGATATCCCAGTCTCCTTACCTCTTTATCCAATTTATGTCACTCTGATCTATGAATCATTCTGCCATCTCCACATCCATCTGAGCACAATGATCCCAACTTCCATGGGACTCCATGCCCTACAACTCTCTGACCACCAGGGACTCCTAGAGTAACCCAATCTCTTAGTTTTTAGAGAAGTCATGGCCTCCTCCTGCCTCCATCTATTTAAGTTAGCCCCCCAAAATAATTAGGGAGGATCGAGAAGCAAAATCCACTACCCCCTCTTACTCAATTACTTCACCGTTGTACCCATAGAGTCGACTTTTTCTCATTTGACACTGGGGATTCATCACCTCCAAGGGAGCCACCTCAATGAATATCAACACCTGCTTTTGACTTGTGGATGTTCAAAGATGCTTCATAAAGGTTTAATTATAGCTTCTAAGGGGATTTCATGATTGCCCTTTTCTTACTTGCTTACCGTCCTTTTGAGAAAATCAAAGCGTCTCACCATGTTTTGCTCTAGTTTCTGTGTCGATAGATTTGCTCAAAGATATATTAACCATCTCTGATCTTTCCAAGAGTTTTAGTGTTGATCTGACCATTATTTTGGCTTTCTATTGTTGATCGTTTAATTTCTAGTGACAATGACTAGTTTTTGGGCTTTTGGCTACCTCATGGCTCCTCCAGGGACGCCTCAAGTCTGACAAGGTGAGAGGAAGCCAATGTTGTAGTCTCCTAATAGTGAAAAGGAGGAACTCAATTATTTAGATCTTAGGTTTTACGATGGTATCGTGTTGTTCGTGTTTGTGAAGTGAGGAACAAGATGATGTGAGTTTGTTTCCCAATATCGCCCCTACAAATTTAATTGGTTAATTGGTTTTGCAATGGGATTATGGGTATTGTATTGGTGATTTCTTCTAGTTATGCTACCACACAGATGTTGAGAAGGCTAAATCCAAGTGGTCGACAATGTTTGGGCCACCTTAGTAAAGTGGGACCGGGCCTCCAATGTCCTGTTGGACTGATAATATCAGTGGTGTGGTTTTTATGACCTTTCTGATTGGCCAGAACATACATAATTTTTATAAATTCATAGAAATTGCTACAAAGCTCAGATGAAGATGAACCTTATACGAATTTTGCTCAGTTTTCCAAGATCTATATGATGGACTAAGTTCTAAAGACTGATTTGATTTGGAATTTCCTTGTTTCAATCAAGAACCATAAAACCCTAGAAATCAAGTTAAGGATTATTCATTAATACATTTTTATTGATTTAACATGGTAATTAGGGTTTCTTAACCCCAAGAATGTGGTTAGAGTTACACCAACCTAAGAGGAAAGCAATGAAGAATCCTCCAAGCTTAGGTAAGTAGGTTCATGCACTTTGAGTTTTTAGTATTGGTTTTCATCACCTTATAATTATTATGACAATCAAGATGAATTATATGGATAGTTATGTGTTTCAAATTTAAATCATAACTACATGAAAGATCCCCTAAAGTTTTTAGTTTAATTTTATTCTTCAATGCTATTTCAAGAATTCATGTCATGATCAAGTGGACTCATTTCAAGTAATTACTCCAATATATTGATGAATCGTGTAATGGGTTGTATTGTTTTATCCTCATCATGTTAATGTTGAGCCATCGGGCCTTATGAGCATCATTGGTGCATAAGTATCGAGGATACTTTAATCAACCACAAAGATTATATTATGTGAATCCAAATTTACCATTCAATTAGTTTCCTTCTTTTCCTTATTGCCTAGTTATTATGTTGTTATAATAATACCCAATGCTGCTTGCTCTAATATGCTTTTTATTGCATGCATGAATGGGGGTGCGATGCCCATAGGTACAAAGAAACTTCCAGGATAGAGGCATATAAAGGCCAACTTAAGGAATAGACCAAGGTTTCCAAAAGACATATATGGTGGGGTGCCATCTACAATAGAAGATCCTACTATTTATAGATAACTTCATGTATAAATAATATTTGATCATGTTCCATAGATTTTTTAAATTCAAGAACTCAACTGTGAACAATGTATGAATCAAGTTCAATATATGCATGGTTAATATTTACTTTATTTTCCATGGTTAGTATTATTGTGACTTTCCTTGGAACGAAAGTACCCCATGTTATGGAAAACATGGGGGTTGCTTCCATTGATACATGTATGCTTAAAGGGGGTGTTACACCCCTAAGGGTACTTATATCCCTTCATAGTAATGCTAGTAAGTGGAGTTGATTCCTTTTTCTAACCAAAGTTCAAGAAAATCCTTTACATCTTTGGAATGGTAAATATCAACATCTAGTTTGTGAAGGTGATAGAATAGATATTGGACTGTAACAAGTTTTGAACATATATCATCCATTTTGAATTAAAAACAACCTATAATCTGCTTTCCCAATTTAGTCATTAGTTTTTATTTAAACTATACAATGATTGTTTTCATGGTCAGAAGTAGTTATTGTTTGTGAGAACTCATCACACTAAATGAGATTACACAAAACACAAAGCATGATCAATCACTAATTAATCACATATCCAAAGAAGAGGGTAAATTAAAACTGATTTCAACTTCACCAACATGCTCAGAAACATTTACGTAAGAGCCCAACATCTTGCATATATTCATATCTCATACCAAGAATTTTTCAAAACAACTTTGTGCTCTCTGCTAGAACATATACATCCAAAGGAACATTATCCACATATACAAGTATAAAAGCTCGATTTGATTGAAACATCATATATAAACTTTCCCACCCAGACCTGGGAGTACATGGACAATGTTAAGACACAATATACATCTAAACAACCTTCTTTAAAGTGCATCTCCACTACTCTTCCTCGCTACTACGAGTCTGCTACCATTGCTATCGTTCACCTAAAAAATGTGGTGACCCACTAGGTGAGACCCATGTCCCAACGAGATATAAAACTCTCAAAACTTGTTATTAATTAGAGTAGGTTAAGTAATTAAGTATTTTAAGTATATTTAAACAAGTTAAACAGATAGTCATTGTAATGACCACATTTGTGCTTAATTGGTAAACTAGGGTTTACCTGAATGATTGCATACTTGATTAGATTGAAAATCATTTAGACTTGACTAATGATAGTAGATCAATTATGATGTTTCAAACCTAAGAAGAAACTCTAACTATGATTTTAGTTTGAAGAATTAGGGTTTGAGAAATGTAAACCCTAATCGACAAAAATTAGGGTTTACTTGGATGATTGTATGATTAATTAAGTTGATCATTGTTTGGATCTTGATTAATGATGGTAGTTAAGTTTTTATGTTTTAAATACAACAAGAAGGTTTAATCATACTTTGATCCAAATAATTAGGGTTAACATTTGGAAACCCTAATCGGCCCAAATTAGGGTTTTGATAGTACATGAATATGGAATTTGATCAGGATAACAGTGTGGTAAATGCTTTTTCATATTTTCTATTTTTTTTTATTTAATTGAATTTTGGATATGAGATGGATAACTCAATCATGCATATTGGAGAAAAATTTTAGAATATTTGAGTGTTCTTTGAATGTGGTCCTCGGTCGAACTATACTTCGATCAAAATGCTGACAGAGTGCTTTTCAATAGTGTAGTGTTTTATTTTTATTTATTTATTGGTAACTCCAAATGATCTGAAATTTTAATTGGATATATGAAACTAAATCATAAACAACATATAAAATAATTATAATTTTTGGAGGATCTGTTAGCTATTCAGTAGATGAATTACAGTAACTGACACTTCTGTAGAATTCTAGATAGCAGTGCACTATTCTAGTTTTAATTATTTAATGGGAGCTTGGAATGATCTGAAATTTTAAAGGAAGCTTAGTAACTCAATTATACACAACATGATAAATTATCCTAATTTTTGGAGAAGGTTTTATCTCTGAAATACATTAATTACAGAAACCTTTTTATGACATAAAAATCTACTGAAATAAGAAAAAGTTAAGAGAGGGGTCAAAGTGCAATTGACCCAAGCAGCTCAATTGCTCTATATGGTCAACCTAACACCCTAGCAGCTCTCATAATTCGTAATTAATTTTTAGAGAAATGAGCTCCTAGAGAGAGAGGGAGAGTTAGGGTTTGAGAAGTGAAAATGGTGGAATTGCTGATCTAGCATTTTGCGGTCTGAGGAATGATGAAATCAAGTAAGTTTAGCTTCTTTGCATAGCCTTTCATGGTGAATCTTCTCTCACATGTCAAGATTCCATACCTCCTCTGATTAGATCTGAAATGGTATCAAAATTTCCCATTTTCTCACTCTTTCTTCATAATTCCTCATTTTTAGGGTTTTTGTGTTGAAAGGAAGAAGAATTGGGTGAATTGCTAGGGTTTTGATAGGACATTGAGATTTTCAGGGATGAGCTTCATTTTTAAGGTGTTTTCACACATTAGGGTGAGTGGGAACTTCCTTTAAACAATACATTGCACGAAATTTGGTTAATTCATCCATACTCTGCAATTTGCTCAGTATGCGACAATCAAACCCTAAATTTTCCTTTTAATCTACTTTTTGTAAAATGATATGAAATGGATTCTTCTTCTGGTTTGATCAATTTCAGATGATAAAATCATATAGGAAATGGATACAATCTCTCTTAATGAGAAATCCTTAAGTATTTACAGAGGTTACAAGAGTAACCTGTAATTTAGGATTTTTGGCTATGATTGAAATTGCTGTATAATTAAACAGAGAAATTTGTCTATCTGAATCTTATTGATTATGAATGATTTTTATCTGAATTCATAGTACATACATGTCAGATACTACCTTGGATTTTGTGTGATGTGAATAGTGTTTTCTTGATTTCTCATTAGAAAGGGTTGAAACCCTAGATGAGTGAAAAGTTTGAAATTTGTGAATAGATATTATGAAATCCATTTGAAGTGTTTATCTTGACATGATAGACTTTAATTATTCAATCTTATTCTTGATGCATGATATCTCAATGAATGGCATGAAAACCTAAATTCAGCCCAATTCTAAGGTTTCATACATATATTGATTGTATATGATTTGTTGAAAGCGGTCTTTATTCAGTGAATGTTTATATCATATAAAATCCTTATGAGATCCATGTGATAAGTGAATGAGGAAAATGAAACCCTAAGGATAGGGTGTTGCCATGTGATAGGTGAATGAGGCAAACGAAACCCTAAGGATAGGGTGTTGCCATGTGATAAGTGAATGAGGTAAATGAAACCCTAAGGATAGGGTGTTCAATGAATCAAGTGTTGTGATATCAAAGTTCTCAGTATGAGATGTGTTGATGCTTAAAAGTTCAATTGCATGATTTTAGTGTATAAAGTCCCAAGTTGATATGTATTCTATTTATTTAAGAATTTTAGTCTACATGTATGTATAGTATGATGATTACTCAGAATATTATAGTGTTTTGAATATACTGCTCTGCCAAGTTTATATGTGTGAAATGTTTGAATGAGAATACTTGTTTAGTAGACATGATATATGTTTGAATACATGAGAAATGCTATATGTGCACGAGTAAGGAGAAACCCCAAGAAAAGGGTAAACAATATGTTAAGCCTCCAGTTCAGTATTATCAGTGAAATCAGTTTTGTAGTCTGAGTAGTCAGTAAGATATAGAGTTAAAAGAAATTAGTTTAAGTGAAAGATATAATCAAGTTATAATAGACTTAGGAGACCTGAACACCATAGAACCCCTCTGTGAGGTCTGTGCCTTAGGGGTGAAACAATCTTACCCTGGCAGTGTCCAGTATACGGGGGTCAGAAAAGTGTGTCCAACATCAACCAGAAGTCCTGGTGGCACGAGAGTACAGTTTGTAGTGTCCAACATTAACCAGAAGTCTTGGTGGCACTAGAGTATAGTTTGAAGTGTCCAACATTAGCCAGAAGTCCTGGTGGCACTAGAGTATAGAGAAGCATGTCCAACATTAACCAGAAGTCCTGGTGGCATGGCTTGACTCTCCTTCTGTGTGCTCAGGTTAGATGAAGAGTCCAGTTTAGGCCAGAGAGCCATTTCTCTGTTGTAGACCAGGAGAAAAGTTACACTTAGCATTCCCAGGTGTGTGCGCTAAGTCTTGTACGGTGTAATCGTAGTGCACGACGAGTCTCATATGTAGAGTACACTACATATGATCAAGGCATAAGCTAAAATATGATCATATAGGTTTAAATAATTTCTTATAAGTAAAAAGAGTTAAGAAAGATTTGAGTACAGTTTCATAGTAATTGTTCTTTAAATGCAATATTTACATTCTCTGTTATTTTAACTATATTGTCTTAGATCTGCTCAGTGTAGTAATTATTGTTTTTATAATTGACATCAGTTGCTCAAAGGTATATCTGTAATTATATCAGTGCTTTAGACTATTTCTTTGAAGTTCTCATTCACTGAGCGAGTAGGCTCACCCCTCTATTCAAAATTTTTAGGGAAACCACATGGACTTGAAGAAGGTCAAAACATCAGAGTAGATCTACCATATGAGTTAATTACGAGATTAGTTAAGTTCATTCGGTCCCTATCACTCTAGGTCCTTGTATAGATGTGAGAGAGTTATAAATGATGTTTTGTATCTTTGTTTCCTTGATAAGAGAGAATGTATCTGATTATAAAGTGGTATGTAATGGAAGTGTGAGAAACAGAATGAATATATGAATGTGTATCATTAATGTTGAGATCATATTAGAGTAATAATTGTTTAATTCTCTTGTAAAGTTTGTTTATGTGATTGAATGTGAGGAAACAAAGAGTTTGATATAAAAAGGAAAAAGTCGAGAGTGAACTTTGTATTAAGTGTAATCCTCTTAGTCATGCCCTAATCTCATGATTTGTGGTAATCGTGGGATGTGGGTATGACAGTCATACCAAGGATATGATTAACAAGATACGTAAAGGAATAGATAAAAACTATCATCATTAGCCTGCCTATTATTAAGAACATTGCTAAAAGTATGAGTAATCTAGTAACATCAGCATATCTAACATCATAAAAAAGTCTAGAAGCATAGCATCTCTATCATCATGAATAAATCTAACAACATAGGCATAGCGGACAATATAAGTATACCTACAACATAAGCATGTCTAAAATATGTGCGCCTTTACAACATGAGCATATCTACAAGATAGGCATATGTACTATTTCTTAATGCACTATACATCATCTATATGTGAAAAGAATAATCAAGGGTTATCATCCGATGTGAAGTTCTATGTATAACCCTAAAAAGATATGCTACATGGCTGTATTACATCTTTTATTAAGCCATTAGGAGTTTGAGTCGTACCACCCAAACTCCAACTGACCACTAAAAAGTCGAAATCCATTTTTTACAAGATCTAGGAGAGTTGGAATTATAAGATCTCATACATGCCTGGTCAAAACGGGCCAAATGCAGTGACATATAGTCAAACTGGAAACAATGACATATAGTCAAGCTGGTAACACCTAGTCTTCCCTTGGTACATGTCACGCCACTAGACACCAGGGTATGCAAAGCAAAACCCTACCACCTGAGGTACAAATATAGTGCACTTAGTCACATCATATACAACAATGTTTGAGACATGACATTAACCACTCTCAATCTGAGGCATGAGGATAACAATCCTCCATAACCTGAAATTATGGATGTCAAGGACACACAAACTCTTTTACCTCGGCATTCTCAACAATCTATGTTGTAAGTTCCCTTAGAAATACTCGTTTCACCATACAATAAGTTCTAACACTGAAGATGGTTCTACAACACGGGGCACTACATGATTCACGATTCACTTGATTAGTTAATCCCAATTGGGTGAATTACAACTTCATCAAACAAGTGGACATACAAATCCTGATTCATTTCTAGAAAGCATATCATCTAACAACTCTACGAGATATAAAACATATAAACTATAATTCTTTATCACAATATCACATGCTACTATATCATTGTCACTTGTGAGTCCATACTTGATATCATATCACCACAATACATAGTTCCTTATCACATTGTTCTAGAGTTGCAACCCTTGTCACATCATGAAGAGCACGACACCTCATTTAGGGCTCAACCATCCCCAAAGGTCATTAAGACCATCACATCATTCCATGTAAGAATGTCATTATCTTTCCATGCCTTATAACAAGGCTCCACAAACTTCACCATACATTTGATACACATGCTCATCATGATATTGCATTTTAAGAGCTAAAAGATGTCCATAGAATAAATAGGAGGGTTGTCTTATCATTAAGAGAATTCCTTCATCATATAACCATACAAGAAGGCTAGGTATAATTGAAAACCATCATACTTATAGTGCACATGTTTAACCTAAGAAAGCTTCAATGATAAGGTTATGATAACCACCAGTTGACACATTAAATCTATAAAAACATTAGGAAGTATATTTCATCATTATATTAATAATTCAAGGAAGGGTAGCATGATTAACGGACATTATATATTTCATTGGTGTTACGTTCAAAAAGATAAGTTACATTGAAGATACAAATCAACACTCAACACAAACCCTAACACATGAAATCCCCATCAGATCATGGATGCATAAGGTGAAGCATTACCATCAAATCCCATACTATCATTTAGTATGGATCAATTCAAACATAAGGTTTAACCATAGAGTTATAGTAATCTGAGGGCAAAGGTAAGTCTACAAGGTCAAGGCATCAAACCATTTAATCCACATCATTAAAATAAAAAATCAAACCATGGATTTCTCCCAAAACCATCAAATGTTGGAACATCAAACCCTAAACATCAAATCATGGTCTTCGTCAAGGACCATAAAATGATTAAACAAACCATCAGTTGAGATACAAACCAAAACCCTTGAATCATTCACTAAGGAAACATCAGATTAGAACATAAAAGAACCACCACATAAGATCCAGATTCACCATCGGTTGTGATGTCGAGGATCACCATCGGTTATAGTATCCAACACCACAATAGGTTGTAATAATCAGGGTTACCATCCACTGTGACACCCAATGTCACCATCGGTTGTGACCATCCGGTCATGCGTCAGGTGTGCCATCAATTGATGAACCAGACTGACCATTGGATGATGGACCTAGAGGGCCATCGAGTTATCACATCCATCACTCCCATCGGTTGTTATCAACAGGTGAGAAAACAAAGAAAAACACAAAAGAAAGCCATCATTTAGAGAAGAAAAAGAAAACCATTGGTTGAAAATGTGAAACACCAATAAAATAGCACCAAAAGAAAGTCCACATGTTCTTGCGAGAAGGTAAACCTTTGGGTTTAAGTACAGCATTAAAAAAAACTAAAAACCATAAGTGTAACCCATAGTTTTGAGACGTACCAAGAACCATTGTTTGAACTGTTGGTATGTATGCTCTGAGAGCCAATCATGGGAGGATTGGTGGGATACATTAAGATTGATTTGATGAACATCAGAGGCAAGCTTCCAATTCTTTCTGGTTTAGTCATATGAGATAATGATAGAATAGATTGAATGTCTAGAGAATGACAATACTCAATGACGTATGCTTTCAGGTAGAGGACCTGAATGATGAGACCATACAAATGCTAAGAGTTTGTACATTCTTATTATATCCCTAGTCGGATGTCATTATGGAAGGTAGATAGACATCAATGACACACAAGACTAGATTGTGGTATTGGTTGATGACAGAATCTCATTAGTCATGATATGGAGATATCAAACCAAACACAAAGGTACTTGTTAGAGATCAAGTATACTGGATAGACCCACCGTGAGTTTGACACATGGAACCATGACATGGTAGTCACAGTCAATTCTCACAGTGATGGTGGTGAGTGTGATTCTTTGACCTGAAATGACTACACTCAACACATGTCATTGGGTACACTTTGACATCATCAAACGCAGTCCTGAAACATGGGTTGTTATAAAGGTGATGATTGGGTGGATTTGACACATGGGGCTTTTAAGGGGTGAGTGATAGATATGGGATTTGTCTCTCCTGAGGGAGTTTGATATCCATGGCCACTTGATGAGTAGGATTGAGATAGGTGTGCACGCATGTGTGAATCAGTATGTGATATTGATGTCATACATATCTCCTCCAATCTACTCTCAGATCAAGAAAGTGAATGAACGTTGACATGATGACTGTTCCATGCCTCGAGTTCATTTAGGATATCAGTGACAAAGTAATTATACGTTCACTATAACACCATTCACGGATTGTAGGATTGAAAGTTGTTCTCCAACTTTCCTTTTCACTTGGGTAGAACTGATGTGTGACAAGGCACCGCTCTTTGCTTGTGAAGTCATAAGTGTTATGGACTTTCACTGCCAACGTTAAATGGACCTGTAGGGTCACACACATAGGATTTAACCTGGAAGAGGAGTTTATCCACAAATCATGTTTAGATTGATTACCAAAGGAGTTTAGTAGTTCAATTAAACACTCAATCAATTGATAGTTCAGTATCATAAGTGTTCAAGGTGTTGGACCGATTGATTAGAGTATCAGATTGATTGAAACTACAATTGACTAATTCTGCACAGTCTGCACTCCCAACCGATCGGCTCATGTGATGAACCGATTGGCTCAGGTTGGTGAACCGATCAAATCATTTGATGAATCGATCGACTCAGGACAGGCTGAATCGATCGGTTCAAGGGTTGAACTGATCGGCTCAACTGGTCCAAACAAGCGAGTTGGGAAAGTCAGGTTGGCAAGATATTTCTCTTCGTTTCACTTGTCCAATTTGATTGGAACAAGGATTGGTATTTGGATCAATTCGAAACAAAAGAGGAAAAGTCAATCGGGAACTTATTAGGACCATGAACCGATTGGCTCATGCTTGAACTGATCGGCTCATGCTTGAACTGATCGGCTCATGCTTGAACCGATCGGCTCAGGTGTCCCAACCGATCGGTTCAAGTGTGAACCGATCGTCTCAGATCCCCAACTGACCGTTTCATGCTTGAAATGATCAGTTCAGGTGGTGTAGTTGGTTGTTTTGTGGAAAATCTTGAACCCTTCTACTCCTACTTTAATCTCGCATTGCTCGGGGTAGAGAACCCTGTCCCATGACCCTCCTATATACATAGGGGTACTGGGGGCTTGTTAAGAACAACAACTTAGAGCACCAGTTGCTTTGCAAAGTTGTCATTCTCTCTGGTTGTGGTAACGAGGAGAGCTCGAGCAAGTGCTACCCGATAAGGGAGGCACATCGAGGGAAAGACAACAGTAGAAAAGTGACTGGTGGTAGGAGAGTGTGTCGATGGATATTACACTAACAAGAGGGTGTGACTCCTTCCTATTCCTTGTGGGATAAGGAGATCGGAGTTCCAAGTGGTCTGTGTGGACTACTTTAGAGGCGAGAGACTTCTGCCGCTCAGAGGACAGCTGTCAATCCCGACAGTCCCGATGAGACCAGGAGCTGCACAGACACCGTCCAAGACCAGAGGTTAAGACTGCACAAGCCACGAGGTAACGTCATTGAGCAAGCCTCGGGACAAGGTATGTCTCTACAAACCATCCTTCCTATTGTATAGACGTTGATGCGATTCCTTTATTCTGGGTTTGGGAGAAATTTTTTTTGTTTCTGCTGCCTTCTCTGTCTCCCCTAAAACACAATAGTGGTATCAAAGCCACGTCAACTGCTCTATACTTTAGGATTATCGATGTGATCGATTTTGGTTTGTCACCTTTATTTATTGCATATGATGCAAATACAATTGCCTTTATGCATGCCCAATCCTAAATCCACAAATCCCAATATACATATATGATATGTAATATGAATGCACCGATTCCCTACCTCTTCTTCTTAATGTAACTCGAGATAACTCAAGATTTCTTTCCTACCTTTGCTCCCCCCGAATGTAACTCGGGGTTTCTCCTTTTAAATGTAAAATAGGATAGATCTTTTATTTCTTGTTATGTCAAAGAACAGCAGACAACCTGACGACGACTGAGACGATCAATTCAAGTAGTGAACCGATCAGTTGGTGATCCAGATGACTGGTTCGAGGAGTGAGAGGATCGGGTGGTGACCATGAGGAGATGCACGACGACCAGGTGAACCGATCGGTTGGAAGAGCCAACCGATCGGCTGGTGTCACCCAGATGACTGGCCGGGGTGAGGAGGTCATTCATGTGATAATTTGATCAACTCAGACGGCTATAGCACTTCATCATGGACATGTTGCATGTGATGTAGACCTAGATGACCGTGATTCCTCTTGACTCAAGGAATCACATTAGGATGGCTATAATCATCGCTTTTATCGTTTTGCATGTTTTCTGTGGGATATAGCATGTATATGATACATACTATGTATTGTGGTGATTGGATATGTATATGTACCTATAAAAACCAAATCCCTCATTAAATATTAAAGTTTTAGATGCCTTCCAAATGCAACACATGTGAAAAGCTTGATCGGCCAAGTGTGGGCACGCCCTAGCGTGGTGCACCGTCTATCTCGTGGTAGCGTGAAGGATGGATATGTGGGTCTGCCCTAGCAGGGTGCATATTCATCGTGTTGGCTTTGGGTCGGACTTAACAAGGTGACCTAGATAGGATCTAGCACCTTGAGGAATGGAGGTGATCATGGCAAGGAGTTGCATATGACATCTTTCAAGAGTTGCATATGATGCAATTGGCAAAAGTTGCCTACCTGGAAGATCTAAGTTGTGAGTGACAGCCCTAGCTGGTCCATGACTCAGAGGATTTCAGGATCTTGAACCACTAGAAGATTGTATGCTGTGATCTTCCGAATTGATGGTGAG